>CM062820.1:1418216389-1418884020 GCA_031772625.1 Pinus tabuliformis | reverse complement strand
AAAAAGTACTAAGTGCCTTTTAATATTAAAGTTACTTTTATGTTTTAAAAGTGACTTTATGAAATAAAAAATGCACAAGGTACAAAACATGTTAAAGTCACTAAGAGTTCTTTAAGTGAGGGAGACAACATGAGAAAGTGGGTCAAGAGAGCGAATTGATCTCTACCCTTCATCTAATGCGCTGAGATTTAATCTCAGCCATTAGATCTCTAGGGTTAGGTTTCCCCTCATTTAGAGATGGCAAAAGGAAAAGGGCAAAGGATTATTCCTCATTCTTGTCACGAGACTTGAGGAGAGTGCAGGAGGCAGAGAGGGAAGCTCGAGTAGGAGAAAAGGAGCAAGGAAAAAAGGGTTCAGATTGCAGAGAAAGGAGGCAGCTTAAAGCTCAAGGGGAGCCCTAGTTGTTAGCTTTAGACTGGCACAAATTCCTAGATTTTTGCAGTAGTGGTTTGAACTTTGAGGCTGTTTTGCAGAGGCTACAGGCTGAAATCTGAGGGAGGTTACCAGCCCAAAATTTAAGGTAGAAACCAGGCTGAGTTCAGGTCGAATTTCAGGAAGTTTCCAGGCTGAGTTTAAGCTGGAAGCGGTGCTGGACCAGGGCTGAGTTTCAGGTGTGTTTTCAGGTTGAATTTCAGTGATTTCTGGCTGTGTTTTATGCTTGCAATCAGTGCAGGTTTGGAGGGTGGCTGAATGGGAGACTCAACATACATCTGGTGTTAAAAACTAGCAACTCGAACCTCTATTATATCTGCTACTGAACATTCAACTAGACCGAGAATATAGGAGGACTAAGGTCGAGTTTATGGACTTTTTTCCAGGCCTAAATTTCTAAGTGAATAGGCTGAATTTGAGGTAAGTAGTTTAGTTTTCGAGTTTTGCTGAGGCCTAGAAAACAGCTGACTGCTAGTGAGAAAATTGAGGCCCTGTAGCGAGTCTTTCAAGTGAAGTTCGAGGGTCTAAAAGCTCTGAATTCGAGGCAGTTTGAAGGCAGTAAATTCTGGGTTAAAGTCTGTTTTTATAGCAGAGAAATCAAAGCACTGTTGGGTGGTTTTTATGCACAGAAACCAAGGCAAAATCAATCAGAGTTCATCACTGTGTGAATGCTCAAATTTCTATGTTACTTGGTAGTGTCTTCTTCAAGTTAAAAGGGAGATGAGTTTGACTTTTATCTCTGCTGTATAAGAGCAATCAAATGGTCCTTGAAGACTGGTTTTTCCCTTGTGGGTTTTTCCAGGGCCATTAGACCAAAAACAATTGTGTAAAATTTATATGTATGTGCTTGCAATAATTTCTTGTATCAGTTGTTGAAGTGAAAAGAGTAGAGTAGTTCTTTGTTTTAAGTTAAATACAAATTTAATTTTATTTCAATCATGTTTATGATGTGTTTTGGGCATTAAACCATGCAACAACTTGAAACTGGGTGGTTTACAACAGTTTAATAATTTTCTACATGGCCGGGAGGTAGGAGCGGAAGGGGTGATATTTAAGCTCGAAGAAAAATATGAAACAAAGTATGCATGGGGACTTGGGAAAGCCTTGAATAACCAAGCCAAAGCTCTCTCTCTTTGGCAAGGTCTGAAGATAAGCATCTCCAAAGGCATAAAAAATTTGATTATTGTTGGCGACTCTTTGGTGGTGATACAAAACTGCATAAGGCTTTCAAGAAATGACCAACCTTTTGACGACAACTCTTCTCCACTGATAACAAGGATTATCTTTTTATAAAAAAACTTGATAATTTCAAATTTTATCATGTTAAAAGAGGGAATAATAGTATGGCGGACCATCAAGCAAATGTGGGTGCGAACTTGCCCCAAGGGGAATTGCATTCAGATCTCAAGGTTTCAATATGTCACGTCCCTTAATGAGCGGATTAAATATAATCACAGTGGAGTACAGGTGGATTATCGAGAGAAGAGTGACTGCGAGGTATAACACCTTAATTACCACCTCGAGGTTGGTTACAGAATGGTGGTAGCTGTCAAGGGACGTAGCACATTTATTAATAGGTGGGAACGACAATGTTTAGCAACCATGAAACGGGACAAGTGGTATATACCAAGCTAGTTTAAATGGTGTATTAGGTGAGTTTATTTCCAGTACTTTGGCATTTCATCTCGTTTGCAGGGTGACGGTGCTTCGACTAGAGGAGTGTGCCATGACGGGTTTGCAGGTAGGGAGCTCATTTAATTGTGAAGTGATGGGAGTCTCATCGCAACTGGACCTCTGGATTATAAATAAGAGCTAGGCAATGCAGATTAGGAGCAGAATAGTCTTGGTGCAGGCAAGAATAGCGAAGAAACAACTTCAACGAACTCATACAACAGAAAAGAAGTAGAGAACTCCAGGTGCAGTGGGAACGTAACGCAGTTGATTGATAATTCAACCAAGTTGGTAGTCAAAGAGATACAAGAACAGATAACAGTGTTGCTGGCGCATATGAATGGGTTTGGAAAAGATTTGGAACTTCTGTAGAAGGCTATGGAAACGCTGAATGTAGGCATGATAAATCTGAGGTATTCTGTGGAGAATATTGAAGTCAAGGTCGAAATGACAATGGTGGGAGTGTTGAAGGAGGTGTTCGGTTTGTGCGAAGCACGTGGACCAATGGTGGCGAGAGCTGGGGTTGCTGTGAATAGCAGTCAGGTGCCTGATGCTGAGCGAATTGCAAATCTGAGTCAGTTAATGGAAGCTGCTCAAGATTCCACGGATCATGTTGGTCGCGAGTAGTCTGCCTCTGAATATTTATGTTATGTCGAACAATTAAGATTTGCGGAGTATTTTGGAGAATATATAGTATATGTAATGTAATATTAGGCAATAGAAATAAGGAAGGTAGCAATCTTGTCTCACTGAAAAATCTTCTGCAAATCTTTGAGACTTCTCTTCTTAAGAATGTAAGGGACCTGGCCCATTTCCAGATTTTACTATAAAAAAATGCTACTCGTTTCTTTTAAAAAAAATAAAAATTTTCTACAAAGTATCAGAGCTTGAAATGCTCTAGATCTGAGAAAGGAAGCTTCATATTTGAGGAGAACATCAATTGATATATTAGACCAACAAGCACCTTTTGCTAGAACAGTGTGAAGGCCAACCTACAACCATCTTCAACAACCCAAAGAATTGTTGGTTGAGAGGGAGGAAGGTTGCCTAGTGAAAAATCTGTGATAGATCTAACTGTTTGGTGTTGGTTTGGAGGGTCATGGCGACTTGTATAAGGGTGGAGGACAGATTGGCAGGGGCAGAAAACTTTGGGCCCTAGAAGGAGAGGATGATGCTTTTGTTAAGGAGTTGGAGGTGTGGGACATTGTCGAAAATGTCGTGCAACCTCCTACGAACCCTGTTCAGTTGAGTGAGTTCAACAAGAAGAATGTTAAAGCGAAGAGAATCATTCTTGATGCCATCAAAAACCACCTATTCCCTCATGTGACCAGGAAGAAGTTTGCGTATGAGATGTGGGAGTCCCTAGTTACACTACACTAGAGTTCCAATGAGAATAGGAAGATGGTGTTGAGACAAAAGCTAAGAAGTACCTAGATAACCAAGACTAACACGGTGACCTCATACCTCACCAAGATCTCTAAGGTGAGAGACAAGTTGGCTGCAATGGGAGAGGCTATCCTTGAGGACTAGTTGGTCAAGATTGCACTAGATGGTTTCACCGAGCAGTGGGATGGATTCATACATGGTATTGTGGCCATAGAGTATTATTTCTATATATATCTAATATTTATATATTTCACTATATAAATAATATTGAATATACTGTAATATATTATAATCCATAACATAATCTAGAATCATATTTACCAATATATGAATATTATTATGGTCCATATATATATATATATATATATGAAAACTTATTATTTATTAAAAACCTATTTTATATTATCTATTATAGGTAAATGCTATCTATTTCTATGTACATTATATATCAAAATATAATATTTATATAATACATAGAATGATGAATGTAGCTATGAAATAATTTCTATAGGACTGAGGTAGATTTTAAAGAAAAAAGGAGGAAGGAAACCCAAGCCATTCATGAAGAAAGGGCAGGAACCCGACTGCTACTTAATTTCCAACCATTATCACTATTGAGATTATTCTCTTGCTTCTCAATTTCGATGGTCTCCCTTAACTTAAAATGATGTAAGTGATTAATCTTAGCAATGACCTGGGAATCTTCAATGCAGACATGGTGTTTAGTTTTCTTAGTATGCTCATCTATAGTTGAGGAGTGGGAGCGATTGTGTTTGATTTCGGTTGCGTGCTCTTAAATTCTTTGATTGATGAAGTGACCAGTCTTCGCAATGTAGGGAATCCCACAGGAGCAAGGGATTAAGTAAACACCTTTCATGTCTTAAGGATTCACTGGGTCTTTGACAAATCTAAGGGAGCTTTTAATGCGATTAAGAGGCTTGAAGGTGGCCGAGAGCTTATTCTTCTTAAGAATACGAGCAATCTTATCGCTAGGCCCATGGATGAATGGAAGTTGAACTTTGGTAACCTGATCCTTGTGGTTCATTTTTAATTCTAGGTCCTTTACTAGCTTTTTGAAAAGCTTTGAGACCTTTTGTTTGCTATAGCAATTATTAAAAAAAACTGTTAGGAGATGGGTTTTCTCATCTTCCAGGTGATTCTCATAAGAAATCCTCAGGGCACGGGTAGCCAGTGTGTTAAGAATACCAAATTTTTGTGTTGGAAAATGATGGGAACTTGCATGAAGATATTGTTATGTGAGTCTTTTTACGAAATACCTGGTGGGACATGGAACCATCTCCCATTCTAGAGATAAGAACATCAAGGAAAAGAAGACTACCATCTACCTCAACCTCCATCATGAATTTGATGGAATCAGATTGAGAATTAAGATGTTGAAGGAACATTTTCACGACCATGGGGCCAAATGATGCAGGTATCATCAACAAACCTCTTCCAAAGCTTAGGGTGGAATTGAGCAAAAGCCAAAGCCTTGGTTTCAAAATCTTCCACGGACAATTTAGTGATGACAGGGGAGAGCAGAGAACCCATGGCCCTTCCACAAGTTTGTTCATAGAATTCATCCTGGAAGCTGAAAAAGGTAGAGGTTATGCAGATATCAACCACATTATGGAAGTGTTAGGATCAATAATGCGATTGATAACCTCTATAGCCTCATTAATAGGGATTTTTGTGTAAAGAGAGACAACGTCAAAGCTTACCAAAATATCCCTAGGATCTAGCCTAATATCTTTTAACCTGTTAATGAAGGATGCCGAGTCCTTAATGAAGGGCTCTGTGTGACCAACGAGAGGCTTGAGCTTTTGCGCTAAGTATTTAGCGAGAAGATAAGTGACCCACCTATTGTATTCATAATGGGTCTTAGGGGCCCCATCCTTATGGATATTCAAAAGCCCATAGATTCTGGGTGTGAGAGGGTTGCTCTCAATAAGCTTTTTGCTAAGGGGGTTGACGATACTACTAGATTTAATAGCGCAAACGACCTTTTTTGAGACTTTTTTAATAGGATTTTTATTTAGATTTTTGTAACTACCACTATTATAGAGGTGATTCATCAATTTGCTCACGTAGTGAGCTCTATCTAAGATTACAACCCCACCTTTATCACTTAATTCCTCAAGGGAAAGGAACTTAGATTTGCTTATGTTACGCTTGGGAGGTTTGGCATTCATAAGAAAAACAACACAATGCTGTCTAATAACTTCCTTAATATTATTAGGCAGGTCTTTATGCCCATATTCAATGTTACAAACAACGTCTTCTATGGCGATTTTCCTTGGAGCTAGGGAAAAACTACCCTTTTTCCAATATGTGATAAACTGGAGAATCGGAACCTGGACTAGATAAATTAACAACTTTCTTATTTAAAGCGTGGGAGATAGCATTATAATTCAGAGGAGGGTTGGGGGCAGGCAAAAGGGGGGAGGGGACAAGAAGAATTATCGACTAGGGAGGTCACATTATGAATAAGAGATGGGGAGGGAGGTGAGATCTTTGAGAAGGGAGGGTTAAGGTTAAGGTTGAGCTGGCCAGTAATGCATGGAACCACAGAATTAATAGATTGAACAACCATGTCGAAGAATCCATTTGATGAAGAACGAAACGTCGACCAAAAATTGATGATGTAGTTAATTCAAAATAATAATCTCAAAATGTTTTAGTTTATTTGTTAACGCTGTTATGAACTGTGTTTTTTTGTCAATTTTGTTCAATTTTAGATATTTTTTAGCAAGTGTAAAAAGAGATGATGGTTGTTTTTGATGCATAAACTGATAGACAATAATATCCAAAGCGATCAATTTTTTCAACATTTTTTTTTTTGATTTTTTGGCTAGGATAAGGAATAGAAAGCCTTCATGCTTACTGCTTCTTGCCTGTTAAGTTATGGTATGTTCTTATGCTGAATGCAATTTACTTACTGGTCGACCTTGACAAATTGTCAAGAAATACAAATAAATTCATATTTCCATAAATACATGTCGGAATCGGATAATCTAAGAAAATTATCAACTGCCATAAATAAGATGACCCACATGGAGTTTGGCCCTAGTTGCCAATTTTAACACTCCCTCTCAACTAGGGAGAAATCCATATGTCCGTCATTACTATCTCTGCCATCAAATGCACTGCCCTGCACTGCTCTGTTATGCTTTGCTGAAGTATGAAGAAGAAGAAATGATCAAGGATGTATCGTACCATCCTCCACTGACCCGAAGTCAGTCCCAAATAAAAGCAAGTGCTTAATAACGCTCTTACTGACCCAAAGTCAGTCCCAGAGAAAAGAGAGTGCTTAATAATGCTCTTACTGATCCGAAGTCAGTTCCAGAGAGTGTTTCATACCACGCTTATTGATTCCAGATCAGTTCCATGAGAGAGTGAGCTATATCACTCTTACTGACCCAAAGTCAGTTCCAATTGATCGCAGATCAATGTTGGTCATCCTAGCATAGGGAGTACACGATGCGTCCATCGGTACTACTATGGTCCCTAACCCCATTTCCCTACTCATTGGCCAAATGAGAGGTACTTCCCATGAGTCCCAGACTGCATGGGTAGGATACCTCAATAGGAGAACCACTCATCGTGTCCATAAGTCGCCACGGGGTATCACAGGGGAAGGCTGAATCATTCACCTTGTACACAGCGCACCATTAGGGGAGGGTGAGTCGCCCTATGGTCGCTTGTCGCTCCAAGAAGTACCCCAAGCCCCTCGGAGCTCCCAGAGCTCAATGCATGCATCATACAGGACCCTCATAAGAGGGTCTCTCAACGACTCCAAGTCGTTCTCGGAAAGTCAAGAATTTGACCTTTCCTAGGGGCTTCGTCAGAATTTCAACGACTTTCTCAGCTGTATTGATATGATGGAGGCTTATTGCCCCTCGCTGTACCATATCCCGGATAAAGTGGTACCTGATATCGATATGTTTGGAGCGATCATGAAATACAAGATTCTTTGATAAACGAATCCCACTCTGGTTGTCACTAAGGATCACGTAGTATCCAATGTATATCCAAACAACTCACTGAAGAGCTTCTGCAACCAGACAGCCTCACAAGAGGCCATACTCGCAGCAATGTACTTTGTCTCAGCGGTGCTCAACGCCATCGACTTCTGCTCCCTGCGCATCCAGGATATCGAGGGCAGATCCCAAAGAGAAACAACACCCAAAAGTGCTCTTTCGGTCCACCACACTGCCTGCCCAATCAACATTAGTATATCCATGTAGCCTCACATCTCCAATAGTGTATCTCAACCCATGAGTGATTGTGCCTCGAAGATATCTCAGAAGGTTCTTGGCACCAATCCAATGTGAGTGGTGACACTCAACCATATGCTGGCTCAACGTGTTGATTGCAAAACATATATCCGGACGGGAGTTCACCAAGAACGCCAATGCTCCTATGAGTTGATGATACTCGGTAGCATTTCCTAAAGCAGGTTCGGTAGCACTACTGCTTAACTTCTTGAAGTCAAGCTCCATTGGGGTAGTCATGGGCTTGCAGTCCACCATGCCGAATCTCTCCAATATCTTCACCATATATTTTCCTTGAGATAGGAAAATCTCCCTTGGCTTCTGCCAGACTTCTAGCCCTAGGAAATAGTGCAGCAGTCCTAGGTCCTTCATCTCAAACTCGGAAGCCAACTCCCTCTTACATTTCTGAATGAGAGGGTCTGCACCTGTCAGAAAGAGGTCGTCAACATACAACACCAGTATGAGAGGCTTATCATCTTCAACCTTAAAGTAAAGGTTCAGATCGGCTTCACTCCTAGTGAATCCCAGCGTCATCAAGTAGCTATCGATCCTCTCATACCAAGCTCGTGGTGCTTGCTTCGGCCCATAGAGGGCTTTCTTCAACCTGCACACGTGAGATTCCTGATTATGAATCTCAAATTCCTCGGGTTGTTCCACATAGACTTCCTCTTTGATCGAACCATGCAAGAACGCGGTCTTGACATCCATTTGATGTAGGTTCCATCCTTGCAAAGCAGTAAGGGCTATGATCAAGCGGATGGTGGTGTATTGGGCAACAGGTGCAAATATCTTGTAGCCACGAGCGACAAAATGAGCGTTATACTTTTTAGCACTTCCATCAGCGCTATGTTTTATTTTGTAAAGCCACTTCGAGGTGACAATTGTTTTGTCCTGGGGTCTGGGGACCACATCCCTGACATCGTGCTTCATGATGGACTAGTATTCCTCAGTCATAGCATCCTTCCATACTTCATGCTTCACGGATTCTGCAAATGATGAAGGCTCATTTTGAATGATCGTGCTCATAATGTTCAAGTATCCTTGATACCTGGTCGACTTCTTACTTTCACGGAAAGTCCCTCTGGGTGCAATGTGTCCTTCGACATCATCAAGTGTCCCCCCTAAGCCATGAGGGCCTCTTCTTAAAAGGGGAAGGCTTTTGCGGAGGGGGATCAATAGGATCCATAGGTTCTTCCACTTCGGGCATTGTCTCATCTTCCTTCTCATCCGGCTTCTTGGTGTTAGCTTCTTTAGTTTTCCTTAGAATAGGAAGATTGTCAACCTTGCTAAGACCCATGTCTTCGTCAAAGGTGACATCATGACTAATCTCGACTTCCCTTTGACCAACCACATAGATTCTATAGCCCTTAGAATTTTCGCTATAGCCCACGAAGATTCCCTTCTTTCCATATGCATCCAATTTATTCCTTTTTTCTGTTGGCACATGAAAATATACAGGACTTCCAAAAATTCTAAAATGAGAGACATCAGGTTTCTTACCAGTGAGCACCTCTTCGGGAGTCTTGGAATCCAATGCTTGATGAGGGCATCGGTTTTTAACATATATGGCGGTATTTGTGGCTTTGGCCCATAGAAACTTCAGAAGTCTTTGATCGTGGATCATGGAACAAACAACTTCCAAAATCGTACAGTTCTTCCTTTACGCCACACCATTATGCTCAGGAGTGTACGGTATAGTGGTCTACCTCTTAATGCCATCCTCTTTGCAAAAGTCATGGAACTCATGGGATTCATACTCGGTTCCATTATTAGTTCTTAAGATCAAGTCTTTGAAGTGACGGAACCAGGAGAACACTTAATCCTTCTTTTTCAAGAAGTATATCCACGTCTTGCGAGAATAGTCATCTGTAAAAGTAAGATAATATAAATATCCTCCTAAAGAGTTCAAAGGCATCAATACCAGATATGTCGGAGTGAACCAACTGCAAAATGTGGGAGGTCTTGCTATGGCTTGAGAGGAATGGTCCCCTTTTGAGCTTACCTTCGGCACACCCCAGACATACACCTTCTTGCTCCACTTTAAATTTAGGCATCCCGGTAACCATTTGTCTCACATCGGGTAAAGCCTTATAGTGAAGGTGGGAAAACCTCTGGTGCCATAGTTCAGAGTGAAGAGTTGTGTTGCAAGACATGACTCCCAATGGACTTCCTCCAACTTGATATAGAGAGTCAACTCGAAACCCAAGAGTGAAAGCATCTTTAAAATTCTTTTTCCATACACGTACCTTGCCATCGATGAAGGCCACCTTGTAGCCTTTGTCTTCCATTGTTGAAATGGACATTAGGTTCTTTTTGAGATCAGGTACATATAGGACTTCTTGCAAATGAATTGTGTTACCCTGATTTAATTGAAGAGTAACATTCCCTACACCCTTTATGGGATAGGTGGAGTTATCTCCAAGAATAATCTCCAGGTTGGTCTCCTTCTCTATCAGATTAGAGAGAGCTTCCTTGTAACCAGTGAAGTGCCTTGAGGCACCACTATCAATAAGCCAATTGCACAACGAGTCCGGAGGAGAAGTAGTAGAGACGGCCGATATCAGATAATATTCATCTTGCTTATTGTTAACAACATTAGATTCATACCCGAAGTTTCTTGCCTTCTTGGAGGGTTGACCGCTTCCTTGATTTTCGACATTCCTCTTTCCTTTGCCATTGAGCCTGCCATTCCTTTAATTGTGGTCGGAATTGCAGCGAGAGTGATTTTGATCATTGTCATGAGATGTGTCCTTCCTATTTGGACGCTCCCTTGCATAGTGGCTGAATTTATTGCAAATGAAACATCTTTCTTTCCACCTTTTGATCCGGCCTTTCCTTTGGATTTAGACCCGGAATTATTTCTCCTTTTAGTATGAGAGGAGAAAGCAATGGGGTTGCCTTTAAAAGCAGGGATTTCTTGCTCTTCCATCCTAGTCTCTTCTTGAATGCATCTCGCCATCAATTCCTCAAATCCCGAAATTACATAATTGTTGAGAAGAGTGGTTCTAAATACAAACCATTCGGATGGGAGCCCTCCAAGAGTTGTGATAGTCAGTTCCCTGTTAGGAATGACTTCCCTAATTGATAGGAGATCATTCTTGATCTCGGTGATTTTTAAGAAGTAGGATTGCATATTCTCATCTTGCCCTTGTTAATTTCCTTCAGCTTATTTTTGAGGAACAAAACTTGATTTGCATCACTAACTTTAAACAACCTTACCAGTCTATCGTAGATCTCCTGGGAGGTGTTCAGCTTGGAAACATAGGCTACCAAGCGTTTGACAATAGAGTCTCGAATGATCTTCTTTGTTTTGACTTCAACCTTTGTCCACTTGTTCCTTGCAGCAACTGGTGCATTTGATGGAGGCTCAATAATTCTGCCTCTTACATAGTCCAACACTTCCTGCTCTTCCATTGTTAGATCGAGAGACATCTTCCATATGTGATAGACTTATCGCAGAGCTTGTCTTTGGGCGGGGAAGTGTGAAGAGGAAGCCATGAAGTCTTAAGACTTTTTCCAACATTCTTCAGTGATTGTTCTTGCTCTTGCTTGGGCTTTGTCTTCACCTCAGCTCTGATACCATGTTAAGTTATGGTATGTTCTATGCTTAATGCAATTTTACTTGCTGGCCGACCTTGACAAATTTTCAAGAAATATAAATAAATTCATATCTTCATAAATACATGTCAGAATCGGATGATCTTTAGATCAATCCTACACCACTCGTCGAGAGGAATCCAAGAAAAATATCAGCTGCCATAAATAAGATGACTCACATGGAGTTTTGTCCTAGTTTCCAATTTTAACATTGCCCCATCTAAAAATCAACCTAGAAGCATGTTTGAAATTGTTAAACACTCGCAAAATATAGACAAGATATGATAAATCGTGAGATGCATTTTATTCACAATGATATACATATTTATACAATGTCTTATGCCCCTTGGTTTTCATATTCCACACCATAACCCTTAGCAGATTAGATGTCCAACCTTCCCCCTTTATCCAAAGGGATATCTATTAGAACAAGAAGAGAGTTGAAATACAAAATTGCAAAAAATTCATGGCAACAATTGGTGGACTGTGCCCTTTAAAATGGTGGTATAAGGTGGGAGAATTCGAGGTCTCAACCAGTGGTTGTTTAAGGCTAACCACTAACACTGGAACGCTTAGTGCAGTTCTTGGAACAGTTCTAAATCTGGCTAGAAGCTGAAGTCTTTTGTTAAAGGAAATGCTCCCTAATGTTGTGAAAAGTGAGACCATTGAGGTCTCATCCTGGAATGCTTGATGCCGTTCTTGGAACAGTTATCTTGGATCGAGTAGGCTGAGTTTTCTCTTGGGCTGTGAGGCTGAGTTTTCCTTGGTGCAAAAGTTCTTTTGCTGGGCCGCATGTGTGGGTCGACCAAGGGTTGAGTGAGAGAGAAGGCCAAGACCTTTTTTTTTGTGTATTTGTTGAATTGGTGTTGTCAATGATGCCAACATCCATTGATGAACTCTTAATATTTGTCAGGCTTACATTAGTTGGAAGCTCCAATGGAAGGATGGCTGGAAAACTTAGCTCTAGGGGTTAGATTCCCTGGATGGTGGACATACCCCGCACTTGTTTGAGTTTTTTGAAGCACCATATCAGTGAGTTTGCCTTGGAGACCCTCACCATTGGATTCTCCTCGTCATGACGATTCTGTTGATATGTAGAACGTCTTGTGGGCTTTCACGGTTTAAGATATATGATGGTTTGAAGGTGAAGAACCATTTTGTGGGCTAAAACCCCAACAGAAAATTGATGTGGCAATTAACTAATCATTGTAAAATAATGAGGTAATGGGAATATTCATTAATTTTTATTTTATATTTTTTATATAATTAAAATGATTGTGGGGATTGATATCAAATGAAAAAGGGCTTCCATAAATTGTGGCTCCAAAAGCCAAAATATTGAATTTTGATTTAATTTTATGCTCCTAACATAGGTTGGTTCCCTCCAGAAGTTTAGGTCGGCTCTAGGCCTAACTGACCCCTCCAATAGCCCTTTCATCAACTATATATATAGGGCATGATCTCTCCATAATCACAAGATATGAACATGCTATTATCCTCTGAAATTTCTCTGCGGCCAGGAAGAATCATGAATGAACTCTGTAACAAACCTGTGTTTTTCCGTTGGGATAATTGTTGCTTTTTTCATTGGGTTCTGGACTACTTGCCGCAAGGAATTTTTATTTTTCTTTTGGATTGGCTTTTTGTGGGATGTTTGAATTCATTTGCAGGTGAATTTCGTTGGTTACCTTCTGAGTATCTTGTGAGCATTATGATCTGCAGCCCTGCCATCAAGTATCCTATTTCTGGGACTCCTCAGAACAAGAGCAGAGTACTTGTTGGGCAATTGTGGCATCAAGAAAATCGCTTATGGTCTATACCTCTCTTGATACCTTTGAACATTTATCTCTAAGGTGCGTACAAGCTTGGAACCCTTAAATTGCCTGCAGCCTTGATTTGCTTTGACGTGTAAAATTTGGCCTTTATATCGTTGATCCTGTGTGCCCTTATCTCTCGTACGTTAGGGCTCACTAGTGTCACAGAATACAAGAAGATCAAATCGGTAATACAAGCCAAATGTGAAGGGTGTAGCCAAGTCCTCCTTGTTTCACTGTATGACTTGTTTGCAACACATGAAGTGCTGAGGAGAGATGGTCTAGAAGACACTGATATATATATATATATATATATATATATATATATATGCCTACAGGTCTAATCTAGCCGACCTATTTGAAGCTACTAAGTAAAGGTTGCATCATTTCATATGAAGCAGTACATACTTGACGGATTTGTTTTGGCAACTAACTAAAATTGTTAATGTTTGTAAGTGCCTCAATATATTCTGAGCAAAATGTTGGAGATCTGAGCAGGGAGTTTGGACTTACACCTACAGATCGAAGTGAAGCCAATGCTGGTTATATTACTCACTGAACTTTCATTAATTCTCCTGCAAACAAGAAGAACAAGAGGTTAGCACAAGGTTGTATACACAGCAAGGGTCTCACTGTTAAGGTATGATGGACTTTGGAGTCTTATTTTCATAAATGTTGTAGGGTTAAATAAGCAGTCTCATAAAGTTCATGTTCTGAGTGCAAAATACAGTGGCAAGCTTATCGCTTTGATACCTTGTCTTGAATGACTGGTAATGCTTCACGTCAAGCACTGAACATTGATGATTGTACTGAAGTGTACTTCTGAGCAGTCTATGTAATGGCCTAAGTTAAGACACATGTTTTATGGGTTTTTTATTTGATAAGTTGACATTCGGTTGAAGAAATGTATACTATTACAAAGGCTTCAAAATAAAAGTTTCATCATCCCTACAAAAATAAGGGCTCTCATCGTTTTGCAGCTGGATGCTATCAATCAAGCCTCACATAACAAAAAGGGGGCTCACCACAATTATCCAGTCAGTAAGTTGATGTGGCACTTCATAAAGTTTAAGGAGAAAATTTGTTACTCAAATCAGTTTGTTCATGGGCCAATACAGGACTGCAATATAACAATTATTTGAAGTGACTGCATTGAAAGGTGACATAACTGATGTTAAGTATTGAAGTAATAAGAACTGAAGGATGTGAATTTTCAGATTTGCTAAGCATGATAACAAGATTGCTGAAGCTTGATGACAAAATTGAATATATGATACCAGATAAATGATCTTACTATAATTACCAGGCTATTTGCATGAGCTGTGACTTGTTTCTATTGGCAGCAGTTGAAGGACAGTAAAAGCAGGACAATAGTGACAGTCTCATCATCTATATTGTTGATGAAAGAGACTATGGGTATCTGATGATAAAATGTTCAGGTTTGATATTGTATTGATAGTTATGAGTTGCAAGAGTGTTGATGTAAATACATGATCATTGCTAGTGGATAGATATACATCGTTATTGAGATGTATTAAGCAGAGCGAAAGTTTACTATGCAAGAGTCTGCACAATTTTTGCTAGGGTTTGAGCATCGATATGCGGGGAGATAGTGCAGGGTTTAGTGACATTGAACGTTGCAGGTTGCATGAGTGCAGGACTGACTGATATAGAGATCAGATTGATTACTTAATGTAGAACAGTGCAGAATTCATGTTAATTAATGATAGGGTTTGATGTGCAAACCGGCAGAGGCAGAATTATTTTTGATAGTAGATATTGACAACTAGGGTTTGGTGCGCAGATTGAGCATAGAAAGATTTGATTGACAGATTCTTGATTTGCAGTTTTCTATTGATATTGAGCACAGGTGGATCCATTTGGAA
This sequence comes from Pinus tabuliformis, assembly GCA_031772625.1. Classification (NCBI taxonomy): domain Eukaryota; kingdom Viridiplantae; phylum Streptophyta; class Pinopsida; order Pinales; family Pinaceae; genus Pinus; species Pinus tabuliformis. The sequence continues at coordinate 1,418,868,960 of CM062820.1, read as the reverse complement.
AATTGTGAAACGTGGTCCACCAATTGGTTAGGGTTGTAGGGTGGTGCAATGCAGGAGAGTGGAGTCTCTTTTAGGTCAAAGCCTGAGAACACTTCAGGGTGGCAGGGCGGTGCTAGGGCAGGTTTGAGCTTGTGCAGGGTGTTGTTGTATTCTTCCAGTAGCAACTGGTGAATCAGGGAGTCAAAGCTTCCTTTAGGTTGGAGCTTATAAACTTGGGTGTTGGAGCGTCCATCTAGTCGAAGTTGGTGAACAGGGTGTTGGAGCATCCTCCAGGTCAGAGCCTGTAAAACTGGGCGTTGGAGTGTCCATCGAGTAGTAGCTGGTAAACAAGGTGTTGGGGCATCTGTTAGGATGCGATGACAACAAATGTTCGATATGAGGACAAGCTTGAGGGTTGAATCTCAACTGTTCTCAAGGAGAATAGGCTGTGGAACTTTGTTGACACAACAATGGTGCCGCGAAGTTTAAATCGAATTGCTCTTGATCTGCATGAGGTTAAGGTGGCCAAGGCACACAAGATTATTCTTGATGGGGTCAAAGATCATCTCATACCCCATATGTTAGACAAACATAGTGCAAAGAAGATGTGGGATGCACTCATGAAACTATATCAAAGCGACTATCAGAGTCAAAAGATGATGCTCTAGGGCAAGTTGCATGGCACAAGAATGTTGAAGGGCGAGAGCATGACATCTTACTTGCCCAGGTTGACACAGGTTAGGGATGACCTGACTGTTGTTGAAGAGATGACTGCTAAAGAGCTAGTGTATAAAGTCTTGAATGGATTTTTGAAGCATTAGGAGGTCTTTGTTAAGTGTATGATGGGTCGGAATCACTTACCCGATTGGACGTGGCTTTGGACTGATTTTGTCTAGGAGATTCGAGAAAGTGGTTAGCGAGGAGATCAAAAGAAAAGGTTCGAAGAAGAGGAGAACCTTGCCCTAGCAAGCAAGGGTAAATCTAAAGGTAAGAAAGGGTCGAGTATTGGATATACTTCCAAGGGTGAGAAGAAGAGGGATCCAAGCAAGGTTAAATGCTTTGCATGCCATCATCTAGGTCACTACGGCAACTAGTTCCTTAATAAGAACAAGGGCAAACAGAAGAAGCATGTTGTTACTACTGTACAGTGTAGAGGTGGATGAATATGCAACACAATTCAAGAATGAGCTTTCGCGCACTACATGTATCCCGAGCTCAGTTGCCACTAGTGTGTGGTACATTGGCAGTGAGATGATGGGAGTCAAAGTACTTGGTATTGTCTTCAAGCTCTATGTAGAAATCCAACTCCTTCAAACTGTTATTGGCACGGTCAAGTTTCAAAGGCAGGTAGACAAACCCTTGGTGGAGGATGTGTTGTATGTTCCTGGTATGATAAAGAACATGATCTCAATTGCTACCTTGGAGGACAAGGGTTACACCATGAACTTTAAGGAGGGTAAGTGTATATTTGGTCCAAGAATTCCAAGGCATCGAAAGTGATTGGGGTCAAGAAGGCAACTTATTTCGATTGCAGTTTGAGCTAACATATGCATTGGTGAGCTGTAGCAAAGGGCTGGGAGAGTTATGGCACATGAGGATGGCACATCTTCATCATGGAGCTCTTAATGTGCACAGGGAGTTAGTGACATGGCTGCCAAAAATGAAGGTCGAGTGGCATGAGGTGTGCAAGGGTTGCGCACTGGGTAAAGGCTTACAACACTGTCGTATATCTATAGAATAAGAGTCCACACAAAGTGTTAGGCAGATTGACACTATAGTGCGTAGGGATGTGAAACATGAAGAAGAGAGGGCTCTTAAGAAGTTTGGCAACACAAGATCTTCTATAGTTGAGGTTCAGGAGGAGCATATATTAAAGGTTGAGTTAGCATAGACTCCTCAGACTAGAGTCTGACAAGTTAATGAGCAGAGTGAGTAGGTTGGGCAAAGAGATTGGAATGAGGAATAGGGGATTCCTCACACCCAGCCTTAGACTCTAGGGATAGCGACGAAGAAGGCCAAGTGGGTAGAGAAGACACTGAGAGAGGCCCAAGAGTATGTTTGTCCTTCGAGATATTCAGTCTGACAAAGCAAGGCTCCTCAACGCTATTTCAAATATATGGTGTTGATGAGTGAATTGATTGAGGTTGATTTTGCCAACTTTCAGGAGACGTCCAAGCATCAGGTGTGGATGGATGCCATGGTGGAAGAGTATTCTTCCATCATGAAGAACAACATATGGGAGGTTGTGCCACAGCCAGTTGGCAAGTCAGTTGTTGGCTCTAGATGAGTGTACAAGATCAAGCATGTTGCAGATGGTAGTGTGGATAAGCTCAAAGCTTGCTTTGTGGCTAAGGGTTTCTTGTAGAAGGAAGGGATCAATTATCATGAGACCTTCATTTGTGATGCTCAACCATCAGGGCTATCATTTCTATAACAATGCAAATGGGTTGGAGGATTCATCAGATGTATGTGAAGATGGCTTTCCTCAATGGTATTATTGAGGAAGAGATTTACATAGAGCAGTCAAAGGGTTTTGAGGTGCATGGGAGGGATTCTCGTGTGTGTGGTATGCATGGATTGGCAATTATTTGCAAAGTGCGAGCTTCACCAAGAGTGAGGTAGACCTGAACTTGTACTACGTTCATGTGAAGGGTGAGCCTTTCATATTGGTGTTGTATGTTGATGACCTGTTTCTCACAGGGTTTTAGGAGCTCCTAGCGCACAACAAGTGAGATCTTGCAAAAGAGCTTGATATACGGGATTTTGGGGCTGATGCACTATTTTATGGGGTTGGAGGTTCGACATAAAGAGGGAAAGATTTTCCTTGGACAAGGGGAATACACAATTGGGATCTTGAAGCATTTCGGGGAGGAGGATTGTAGACCCATGGCTATGCCACTTGTGACCAAATAGAAGATCGATACTTGTAGATCAAAGGTGGTGGGCCCTGCCTTGTATAGATAGTTGATCGACTTTCTCATTTATCTGTTCCACACTAAGCCAAACATTTGTTTTGTAGTGAACATACTCAATTAGTTTATGGTATAGTTTAATCGAGTGCCCTAGGTAGCTACAAATCATGTTTCGAGATATCTTTGAGGCACAGTTGCGTATGCGCCAAGGTACACTTAGCAAGATTGAGTGAAGCTAGAAGGGTACACAGATGCAGATTGGGCAGGCAATACAACTGACAAGAAGTAAAGTTTCAGTATAGGATTAGGACCAGTCTCTTGGTACAAAAGGAAGTGGAGGTCAGTTGCACTGAGTTCTGCAGAGGTCGAGTACATGGTTGGCAGTATGGCGACATGTGAGGTTATTTGGCTTCAAAAACTTGGTGGGATTTTTGATCAGGAGATGGATCTGATTGTCATTCACTGTGATAATAAGAGTTGTATTAAACACATGAGAATCCAATTTTCCATGACAAGTTGAAGCATATTGGGATCAAGTACCACTTCAATAAAGATTGCGTGCAGAAGGGGACAATGAAGCTGCAATATATTCCCACAGATGAGTAGGTAGAAGACATCTTGACAAAAGCCTTGATAAAGGGAAAATTTGTATACTTCAAGGATATGTGTTGTGCAAGACACCTTCCTTGTGAGGAGGGAGTGTTGAGTTTGTAGCTTGGAAGTTGATTCTGCAGATCAGGTGCCATGACATGTAGTGAGTCGCCTCATTTATATCCTACGACAATTAATTAATGAATTTCCTAAGTTAGGACTTTAGACGACAATTGTTGCTGAGATCTTTATACAAAAGGGAAAATAAATCAATGACAGATTGAGTTGTGACTGTTGACCTTTGTAAAGTGAGATCTAGTCTCAGCTATTGAGATTAGGGATTTTGCTTGAGATTAGGGTTTTATGTTTTCAATAGGAGGTTCAAGCCAAAGGAGAGAAAATTTTGATTGACATGAGTTGGTATTCAGTGGAGCCAATATTTAGCAACGAGAATGAGAAAAGGCTAGAGCGAGATCAGGGCAAGTGAGATCAATAACAAGGCCCAATTTTCTTTGATTGAGTAGGCTGAGTTTTCCTTGTGCACAAAATTTATTTTGCTGGGGCAGACTTGTGGGTCGAACAGGGGCCAAGTGAGAGGGAAGGTCAAGATATTTTGTTGGGCCACACGTGTGGGTCAAACAAAGGCCAAGTGAGAGTGGAGGTCGAGATCTTTTGCTGTATATTTGTCAGAGCAAATTCTTGTGAGACTGCTGTAAAAAAAATATTTCTCCTAAAGCTGAATAAAAAGCCCAATGTTTGCTGATTTTTCCCACACCGAGGTTTCTAGGGTATACTTGTGTAATTCTCTATTGCATGTGATTGGTTTCGAGTATATTTGCTTATGCTGTTTATTGGTAAAAAATCGAGAATATTTATTGCTACAAATCAGGTTAGAAAGCATTGCTTATTTCAACTTTGTGATTACTTGTTGAGACAATAAATTTGTAACCGGGTTTATAGAAATTAGCACCTTCCCCTTATGAAATGCTTTGTCCTCAAAGCATATTTATGGAAGGGCTTGATATCGTTTTCCTTGGCTTGTAATGTCTTTGCATCATTCTTTATTTTTGGAGCTATCATAGTTGATGATACAGGAAGATATGAATCTTTGAGAACTAAGCAAAAGTGTCAAACCATAAAAGGATCTGATCTTCCTAATCCATTCCTTTGCGTAACATTGCACTTCCATGATGAATTGTTATCATGAGACCAATATGTTTTGGAATATAAGTTAGTTTTTTCCATCATGAGTGATATTGATACTCTCATGACATATTCTCTCTTATGATTTGGATGTTGATAAATTTTTCTTGTAACATGATTTTCCCTTATCATGGTTGTAGCATTTTCTTGGTTTAGTTTAGGTATATGTTTTTCTTCATGTATTGATGTTGTTTTGCTGATCGTTGGATTTTCGTTTGGGTTTTCCATTGTTTGTACTTCAACATTCGCATATGTGTTGACTTCAATTGGTTTACTATCTTCTTGTGTTTGTTAAATTGCCAATACTAGATTTGATTTATTTATACCATCGAAATTATTTTATAACCAGAAATTATTTTCTCAATAAAATCTGATAACTGTTGGAAAATAAATTCAGTGGTATTTTAACTTTCATAAATTAAATTTGTAGCGAAAATAAAATAGGGAAATCAATCACACAATAGCAAAAAGTTCTACCCAAAAAATCTTCCTTTACTTCATATTACTCAGGAAAATTAGCGTCTAGAACCATAGACAATACACAAAAAATTGCAGCCGATGGAACCTGGAAACTGACTCCTCTGGAAATCGGCCTCAAAGAATTTGATCCGCTAGAAATTGGCCCTAGTCGAAGATTTCAGTCCTGGGAAATCGAGCTCCTTCACTAGCTAACATAGACACGCTTTCACTCTTTGTACAACCCCTACGCGAAAAATTGGCCCCCAGATAATTTGACCTTACTCCATAACTTGAGCCTCCTCTTCAGTAATTTGGCCTCACTCCTAGACTTGACCTCCTTGAAATTTTCTCATAGAGTTTCCTTGCAAGGATCCTTTTCCCTTATCTTCTGTCTTGGAGTCTCACACTCATTAAGAAAATCACTTTCTCAATAATAACAATGTAATATGTCTTCATCCTCTCCGATAGGTTCTCTTTACAACTCTCCATAGGCCAAATCTCTAATCTCCAAAGTGATGGACGACTAAGATTACATCCCAACCTTCTTAGATCAACAATGGAGATTAGATCTAAGTCACTTAAATACTTTAATAATTATCCTTATATAAACATTAACGCAAAGTCAACATTAATTTAATAATTAATCAATGTACTTTTCTGAAGTTAAACTTAGGAAAGAAAGAGATCATATTAGTTGCTTCTCTCGAACAACCACCTAATAAGGACTTTTTCTCTTGCATGCTAGACACAAGGCCATGCAGAAGACCTTTCGAAGTTACACAATAACCACTCCCTCCTAGCAAGGAAGGGACCCTTCACCACCCCTAGCTTATGTTTGAACTTTGTAGAAAACAAATTTTCCCTTCACTAAAGGCTTGGTGAGATTATCATGTACTTGCTCCCTTGTGGAAATGTATGACAATGTCACCACACCTATTTCGGACCTAGCCTCTAATGAAGTGGTATTTAATCTTTATGTGTTTGGACCTATCATGAAAAACCAGATTCTCCAAAAGCTTAATGCAACTTTGGTTAACACAGTTATCATCGTAGGTCCCATCTCAATTCTAGACGACCTTGAGAGCATTTTTCGAAGCCATATGGCCTTACCACTCACTTGACTCACTGCCATGTACTCGACCTTTGCTGAGCTAAGTGCCACTGTGTGCTGCTTCTTGCTAAACCACGAGATAACTGCTGATCCCAAGCTAAACCAACCACCAGATTTACTCTTCGTATCCACTGCATTCCTGACCCAGTCAAAATTTGTATAGCCCTGTAATTACACTTTGCTAACTCTGACATATCTCAGTCCATAGCCCACTATACCTCAAAGATACCTTAACGCATGCTTTTCTGCCACTTATTGAACCTTCCTCGGCGCCACCATAAATCGGTTCAGTGTATTAACTACAAAACATATATCTGACCTAGTATTATCTGGATACATTAATGACTCGATCAACTGCCTGTACAATGTGGGATCCACCAACTCACCCTCAGAAGCATTAAACTTCCTCAAGTTGGTAATCATTGGTGTAGACATCGTCCCGCAATCATACATCTTGAATGTCTTCAGGATCTCAACTGCATACTTGCCCAGTCCTAGGAAAGTCTCTCTTAGCTACTGTTGCACCTCTAGTCCCAAAAAGTAGTGCATCAATTCAATATTCTTCATCTTGAACTTCAAAGCTTGGTCCTCCTTGCACATCCCAATGAGCCTCATTGATCTTGTTAGAAAGAGATCATCAACATACAATACCATGCTAATTTTCCACAATGTTCTACACTGTTATAATCACTTCAAAAATTTCTTCTAATTTTAATCACCCGAATAACATATAAGCAGTTTTAGATTGAATAGTAAACAATAAATGCATAATAGAAGATAGCCAAGCATAATGAGACACAGAGATTCGGTCAAAGACTAGGGAAAAACCCCACAAGGGGGAAAACCCTTTGATCAAATTCTTCTTCTATTAGTTAATCTATGTTCAACATGAGATACGTAGTCCAAATAGTACATCCATCAACAAGTCAAAGTGAATGCCTTGACTTTCCAGATCACCAATCCAAAACCAATCCATGATGAGAGATAAAGTCAAATCTGTTCAAAATACCAATATGCAATTTTCAGCCCGATGAAAGTACAATCAACAATAGTTAACAACCCGCCCTAACAATCAAAGTCAATGGTCATAACGACTTTGAAGAATTAGGTCAACCCAACAATGAATGTGACCTTCCTTCCTTAGTCAAACCTAGTCAAAACAACAATAGAAGATGCGGTCAAAGGAGAGAAAATCTCTGTTAAGATCTGTAGTCAAACCTTGGTCAACCTTGTGGTCAACCTCAGACAAAATGCCAAAAATAGTTCAGTCAAAGCCTCCCTCAGCTCGGCCTTGAAGACAATCAAAATATTTGGTCAAAGGAAAAAAAATAGCCCAAACAAAACAGAGACAATGCTGGTCAATGCAGTCCCCAAACAAAAAAAGTGAACGCATGTCAAACAAAACTCTCTCCTTCACACGTGTGAACTCAACTTGTAATTTTTAGAGATGATTCGATGTTTGATGTGATGTGCAAATGAGAGTCAACACAAGTCAATTTATATGGTGTCCTCGAGGGATAATTTTGACTTTGAGGCCGACTTGACTTTTTCAAGGGTCAAAAATTAAGTTTTCTCCATTGATTTTAATGATGAAATTCTAACTGTAGTTGCCAAATTTTCAACACTCCCTCTCATCTTGAATGTACACGTCTCAATATAGAAGAAGCTCATCACATCTCATCTCGGAAGAATGCTCCACAACTGATGATGGGGGGAGATCAATTTACCACAACCAAGTCCATGGTAGTCTTAAATGACCTTGGTAAAGATCACACACAACCCACTAATCGCAAAGTATGTCTTATCTCAGCTAAACAATGATGACTTGATACATAGAAGAAGAAGAATGATCCACATGAAAATTGGGGAGATGAATCTACCATAACCAAGTCCATGGCAGTCATAAATGACCTTGGTAGAGATCACACACACCCTATGCCCACTGACTAACCCTCACCCAACTTGATCCTCATCGATCAAGTGGTAGAACACCTGTATCCAATACTTAAGGAGATTAATTTACCATAACCAAGTCTATGGTAAGCTTGTTTGCCATTAGGTAAAGATCACATGCTCCTAAGTCTCACATGCTCCTAAGTCTTGTCACCCATTGGCTAGAGGGGTGGCAATCCCATCAAGCTTAACCACCTCAACGTGGCCCCTGGGTCAATAAAGACACGAAGGTGACTTGCAAGTAGGATGGATACTAGGGCATGTACTCAACCAAACTCATGCCTTCAACGAGTACCCTCATACCTAGGAGTTGCTCAATCCGCCCTTCACCAAGTCCATGGCTAGTCATAAAGACGGGGGAAGAGCATATGCTCAGTGTTCTCGATCAACAGTGTTCCCTCTTGGGGAGGGATACGTTCTCCTGCAATCCAAGCTGCTCTTTGTAGAATAGGAACTTCGCTTTTGACAACGACTTGGTGAGAATGTTTGCAACTGACTCATTTGTTGAGATATGTTGGAGCCTCACCGGTCCTCTCAGTACCATGTCTTTGATGAAGTGGTACCTGATCTCGATGTGCTTCAACCTGTCATGGAATATTGAATTCTTTGAAAGTCTGATCCTGCTTTAATTGTCACAATATATCATGGTCGTATCAAGCACCGGCTCAAACAACTCTGGAAAGAGCTTTCGCAACCACACAACTTTGTAGCTAACCATAATAGCTGCAATGTGCTTTGCCTCGACTGTACTAAGAGCGACAAATTTCTGCTTCCTACTCATACAGGAAATCACAAAAAATCCCAAGCTAAAGTAACATCTTGATGTGCTCTTCTTGTCAATAACGCTCCCAGCCCAATCTGCATTTGTATATCCATGCAATCTTAGCTCATTGTTGGAGGTGTATCTCAAATCATAGTTGATCGTTGCATGAAGATATCTCAGCACATGTTTTGCGGCCACCCAGTGAGCATGCAAAAGCTCCACCATAAACTCACTGAAGGTGTTAACATCAAAACATGTGTCTGGTCTTTTGTTGACCAAAAACATCAGAGCCCCAATTAGCTGTCGATACAAAGAAGGATATGTCAGATCTGGTTCCGCAACTTTACCACAACTTCTTGAAGTTTGCCTCCACTGTTGTGGCCATGAATTTGCAATCTACCATCCCAAATCTCTCCAAAGCTTGACAACATATTTTCCCTGCCTAAGGAAAATCTCACCATTTCTCATCCACACCTCTAAGCCCAAGAAGTAGTGCATTAACCCAAGGTCTTTCATCTCGAACTCAGAGGCAAGCTCCCTCTTACGCTGTAGGGTCAGAGTCTTTGCTCCTGCCAAAAAATAGTCATCAACATATAAAACCAAAATCAAGGACATACCTTGGAGAAGCTTGAAGTAGAGGTTCAGATCGCGACACTGCTTCTGGTGAATCCCAGTTTCATAAGGTGTCCATTGATCTGAGCATACCAAGCCCTTGGGGCTTGCCTCGATCCACATAGTGCTTTCTTCAACGTACAAACATGGGTTTCCCTATCATGTTCCTCAAAGCCCTGAGGTTGTTCGATGTACACCTCTTCTTTTAGTATGCCATGATGAAACACAATCTTCACATCCATCTGGTGAAGATTCCAACGCTGGTTAGCAACAAGGGCAATGATGGATTAGATGGTAGTGTATCGGGCAATAGGTGCAAATATCTCATCATAATCTTCTCCCTCTTTCTGGGAGAATCCTCTAGCCACGAATCTCGCCTTAAAATTCTCAACGCTACCATCAATGGCATGTTTGATTTTGTACAACCACTTGGAACTTAGAAGTCATAACAAGCTTACCTTTAGGTCTCAAAACCACCTTCCATGCATCATTTTTCATGATGGACTCATATTCCTCGGCCATGGCATCTTTCCTAACTTGTTCTGGCACTAGTTCTTCATAGCTGCAAGGTTTAGATTATATAATGCCCCTCATCAAGGTTGCATATCCATGATATCTTCGAGGCTACTTACTTTCTCTGAAGGTGCCTCTTGGGGCTAAGTGTCTCTCAACATCTTGAATGTATCACGAAGCCATAGTACATCCATAACATCATCCCATCTCTCAGTGCTAACAGGGACAAGGGAGTCCCTTGCTTTCCAAAGGGCAACATCCTCATCAAATGTCACATCCCGACTAAACTCAATGTTTCTTTGTCCTGACACATATATCCTAGCAGCGTTAGAATTTTCACAATAACCGACAAACATACCTTTCTTTCCTGAATGATCGAGCTTTGACCTCTTCTCCTTTGGTTCATGAAAGTAATAGGGAAAAAAAAGATTCTCAGATGCCCAACGTCCGGTTTTACACTTGCAAGCACTTCTTCAAGAGTCTTGTTTCCCAAGGCATGATGAGGACTCCTATTTTGGAAATATACAACAATATTTGTAGCTTCTCCCCATAGAAACATAGGAAGCTATTGATTATGAAGCATGGTTTTGGCAACTTCTATGATGGTCTTGTTCTTCCTCTCAACAACTACATTTTGTTGAAACTTGAGGGTTATACGGAACAATGACCTCCCTCTTATTCCTGGCTTCTCTACAGAAGTCTTTGAACTCATTTGAATTATATTCTCCTCCATTATTTGTCCTCAAGATCTTGATCTTCTTCCTTGTTTGATTTTCCACAAGAGCCTTGAAATCCCAAAATACATTAAAAATTTAATCCTTGGTCTTTAGGTAGAAGATCTAAGTTTTGCGAGAGTAGTCATCAACAAATATCACATATACAAATATCCTCCAAGGGATTTCACTGGCATGGGCCCACAAAGGTCAGAATGAATAAGATGAAGGATCTCCTTAGATATGTTGCTGCCATAAGGGAAATATCTTATGCCATTCTTCCCACTGGCACATCCTTGTCATACTCCTTCGTGATCAACCTGCATCCTAGGTATCCATGTAACCATCTTGTGCACAATAAACAAAGCTTTATAATGAAGGTGAGCAAATCTCCAGTGCCAAAGTTCACACGAATTTGTACTATCATGGAGCAATGCTTGAATTGATCGTCCACAAGCTTTGTATAGGCTATCATCCTTAACACCCATTGTGAAGGCTGCCCTCATGCTAGAATATCTTGGCCAAGCAAGGACTTTTCCATCAATGAATGCAACTCTAAATCCCTTGTCTTCCATGGTGGTGATGGAGACAAAATTATTCTTTAGGCTTGGCACATACAACACATCTTGTAGAAGAATGGTTTGACCAGAGTTTAAATGAAAAGAAGTAGAACCAAACCCTTGTACATCATGAGAAGGGTTATCCCCAAGTGAAATTTTCAAATTGGTCTCCTCATCCAAATTTGAGGGGACCTCATGATACCTAGTGAAATGTCTATAGTATCCACTATTGACACCTATCTATGCTATCTAATGAAGAACTAGAAAGAGAAACAAGAACATATTTAGATTGAGAATTTGCAATATTATTAGCATACCTTGTATTTCTAGATCTCTTTTGAGGGCGTTGGGGCTCTTTAGCACTTGCATGGGCATCCATACATCTTTTTGTCCTTCTATTGTTGAAGTTGTAGTTGTTGCCATTGTTGTTGTTGCTGCTAGGCCTTTGAGCATTTCTTCTATCAGGACAATCTCGGGCAATGTGGCCAAATTGGTCACACCTATAGCATTGGACTCTTGAAAGGTCCCTTCTATTGTTGTTGAATGGTCGGGCTGGCTTCTTTTTCTTCCCTTTGAAAGGTCTTCCTTTTCCTTTTCCCTTCTTCACGTTGGCTGCAAATGCTGTAGGCTCTTCTTTATCTTGTCTTTGAATTCTCCCTTTGGAAATGAGCCTGGATTCTTCTTGAGTGCGCAATCCCAAGAGTTCATTAAATGAAGGGATCTCCTTCTTGCAACTAATGCTAGTAATGAAAGTCTCCCAAGACATGGAGAGGCCACCAAGTGTCATCTGCACAAGCTCCTTATCACATACAAGTTCTCTAATTGAAAGAAGTTGATCCCTTATCTTGGAGATCCTCATGAATTGGGTTGTGATAGATTCCGACTTAGACAACTTGATATCACAGAGTTGACTCTTCAATGAAATGACTTGGGTAAGATTGTTGACCTCATACATTGCAATCAATTTGTCATACATTTCCTTTGACTTTTTCATCTTGGACACATAAGTAATGATATGATCTCTAAGAGAGTCAATAATAATTTTCTTGGCCTTGATCTCACCTTTCTTGTACTTGGACTTGACACTGGCATTAGCATTTTTCGGAGGTTCAGCTATTTGGCCCTGCACATATTCCATCACATCATTCTCATCCAATGTAATATCTAATCTAGTCCTCCAAGCTGCAATGTTGGAGGCTTCGTTTAACTTCTTCTCTATCTTAAATAAGAGGTAGACATCTTGCCCAAAAATATGATCAATAATCAACAAAAAGAGTGTCTTCAAGGGGTGCTCTGTGGTCTCCTTAGGCTAATCTTCACCTCACCTTTGATACCAAGTTAATTTTCCATAGTATTCTATGTAGTTATAATCATTTTAAAATTTTCTTCCAATTTTAATCACCCTAATAGTAGATAAGCAATTATAAGTAGAACAATAAACAATAAATGCATAATAGAAGACATAAAGATTTGGTCAAAGACTGGGGAAAAAGTGCACAAGGGGGAAAACCCTTTGATCAAATCCCTCCTTCTATTAGTAAATCAATGTTCAGCATGAGATACATAGTCCAAATAGTACATCCATCAACAAGTCAAATTCAATGCCTTGATTTTCTAGATCACCAATCCAAAACTAATCAATGATGAGAGATAAAGTCAAATCTGGTCAAAGTACTAGATTGCAATTCTCGGCCCCGTGGAAGTACAGTCAACAATAGTCAACGAATCGCCCTAACTAGTCAATGTCAACGGTCAAAACAACTTGGAAGAATTTGGTCAACACATCAATGAATGTGGCCTGTCAAACGAGAGAAAATCCCAGTTCATATTTGTGGTAAAACCTTGGTCAACCCTGCGGTCAACCTTAGACAAAATGCCTAGAATAGTTTGTTCAAAGTCTCCCTTAGCTCGGCCTCTAAGATAGTCAAAATAATTCAACATTGGTCAATGCAGTCACAAAACATAAAAAGTCAACAAACGTTAAACAAAACTCTCTCTGCTTCGCACGTGTGAACTCAAAATGTAATTTTCAAAGGTGATTCGATGCTTGATGTGATGTGTCAAATGAGAGTCCACACAAGTCAATTTATATGGTGTCTTGGAGGGTCAATTTTGACTTTGAGGATGACTTGACTTTTTCAAGGTTTCTTGGTCAAGGGTCAAAAATGAAGTTTTCTCCATTGATTTTAATGATCAAGTTTTGAGCTTAGCTACCTAATTTTCAACAATACCAAGATAAGCAACTCACCATCAACAAATACATAGTACAAGTTGTAGTCTGCCTCACTCTTGGTGAAGCCCAATCCAAGTAGGGACCCATCAATCGTAGAGTACCATGCGCAAGGTGCTTACTTAAAGTCTGTATAATGCCTTCTTCAGTTTGCATACTTGGGACTCACTCCCATGCACCTCAAATTCCTAAGCCTGCTCAATATACACATCTTCCTCAATTACCACATTGAGGAAGGTAGTCTTCACATTCGTCTAATGAATCTTCTACCCATCTCATGGATGAAGGTAGCCTTCACATCCATCTGATTAATTCTCCACCCATCTCTAAGGTAATAGATATAATTGCCCTGATAGCTATATATATCTGGCGACAGGTGCAAATGTCTCGTTGCAATCCACTTCCTCCTTTTGGGAGAACCTTCTTGCGACGAACTTCGCTTTGTACTTCTTGATACTACCATCTGTTGCACGCTTGATCTTGAAGATCCATTGAGAATTCATCACTGACTTCCCCTTGGGCCTCAATACTATCTCTCACACATCATTCCTCATGATGGAACTATATTCTTCCACCATGGCATCCCTCCAAACTTGCTAATATGCCGTCTCCTGAAAGGTAGAAGGCTCAGACTCATTGATGCTACTCATCAAGGCCATATAACTGGAAAATTTGGCTTCTAGTCTACTCTTCCCGAAGGTCCTATTAGAGGCCTTCACATGCTCCTCCACATCCCCCAAGGTCTGCTCAACCCATTTCGGCCTCTTGGTAGAGCTCAAAGGAACATTTCAATCCTCATCCCGATTAGAAGGATGTGACCCTACTATTGGAGCAGTGAGTCCTTGCTCAACCTTTGGTGAAATTTAAACCCCCACTTCAGTTATCAGTTTTCCTTATCATTCCATGCATTTAGTTTTAAATCCAAGCATGATAAAAATTCTAAAATTTAGAAATGACAATATTTTCTGAAAACACAAATTTTGAGATTTCACAACTGCTGAAATTGCAGAAATAAAACACAACAAAATTATGACACCCACACATAGAAAATAACACAGTTATTTTTGGTCAATGTGACCCTAGAAAAATCCCCTACAACTCTTGGGAAAAACCTGTTTGAGAGCTCTTCTTTACTTTTGAAAATGCTTTTATAGAGAAATTGAAATACACAGTGAAAATTCCAGCAACCACAAATTACAACTTATCTCGATTTCTTTGTTTGAACTCCACCTCGAAAATCGTGCCAATCAGCAAACAACCAAAGCAATTTTTTTACAGCAATAAAACAACATTAAATGCTATATGGCCTGCCTCAAATTTTGTGCCCAAATTTGCATCAAAATTCGTGCCCTTGTTGCTGTCCCTCTTCCTCGATTTTTGTGCTGTGCCTCTTCTCGGATTTCCATGTCTTTCTCCTGCTGTACGATTTTGCCTTGGGATGCGTGCCATTAAATGTTTCTGTCCAGATTTGCTGAAATGTATTCTTGCTCTCCTTCACTTCCTCACTGTTCAAAAATTTTCTCCTTGCTCTCTCTTCTCTTTCTCTCAAATGCTCATGAAAGAATGAATTATCTTTTCCTCTTCTCTTCTCCTTTTATTCTCTAAATGACCTTTTGGGTTACTCTAAGATCTAATGGCTGTGATTCATTTAGATCCAGGGATGAGAATAAATGTGCATTTAATTCTCACTTTCTATTTTTTAACTCACCCACTTAAATAAAGATCCACTTAGCCTTCTATTTCCTGTAGGAATTTACAGGGTAAGTTCCTCAGAAAGAACACCAAAAGGACACCGCTCACAACCAGATCTCAAATCAATACACCAGTATTTTTGACGTGGTTAAAACCCTCAAAGTGCAAGGAGGGAAACAGTGCACGGCCTGTCCCAACGTGGGTACTACAGGCAATTTATTAATCAAAGAATGAAAATTTACATAAGCTTCTCTCATGCACGGATTACCCGAACAATGACCCTCCATGCGCTTTAAATAGAACTCATGGACCAATCGGGTGTCAAGCCACGGATCAAGTGTCGGTAATACCGAGGTGAGAGTGAACCGTCGGATCACTACATATCGTGACCGTCGGATTGTAAGTTACAAAATGTACAACGGTAAAGAAACACACTTTACCTAACTCTAACCTAACTCTATACTAGACCAAGTTGAACTTAACTATATCCTATGTGTCGGAATATCCTAACATCCCCCCTTAAGAACAACTTGGGATAGGATTGAAGGATTTAAAAATATGACACAATAGGAGAAGGAAGGAGGCACTAGAGCCTATCCCCCCCTTAGTGACAACTTCCTGAACTCCAAGCATATATCGAAGTTTAGTGAACTTCGCCTCTGTGAGAGCCTTTGTGAAGATGTCTGCAACCTGATCATCTGTTGGACAATATTGCACTTCAAGAACATGGTCATGAATGAGCTTTCTGATGAAGTGCATGTGTAGTTCAATGTGTTTGCTGCGCTGACGTTGGACTGGATCTTTGCATAGCTGAATGGTGTAGGAATTTACAGGGTAAGTTCCTCAGAAAGAATACCAAGAGGACACCGCTCACAACCAGATCTCAAATCAATACACCAGTATTTTTGACGTGGTTAAAACCCTCAGAGTGCAAGGAGGGAAACAGTCCACGGCCTGTCCCAACGTGGGTACAGACAATTTATTAATCAAAGAATGAAAATTTACATAAGCTTCTCTCATGCACGGATTACCCGAACAATGACCCTCCATGCGCTTTAAATAGAACTCATGGACCAATCGGGTGTCAAGCCACGGATCAAGTGTCGGTAATACCGAGGTGAGAGTGAACCGTCGGATCACTACATATCGTGACCGTCGGATTGTAAGTTACAAAATGTACAACGGTAAAGAAACACACTTTACCTAACTCTAACCTAACTCTATACTAGACCAAGTTGAACTTAACTATATCCTATGTGTCGGAATATCCTAACATCCCCCCTTAAGAACAACTTGGGATAGGATTGAAGGATTTACAAATATGACACAATAGGAGAAGGAAGGAGGCACTAGAGCCTATCCCCCCTTAGTGACAACTTCCTGAACTCCAAGCATATATCGAAGTTTAGTGAACTTCGCCTCTGTGAGAGCCTTTGTGAAGATGTCTGCAACCTGATCATCTGTTGGACAATATTGCACTTCAAGAACATGGTCATGAATGAGCTTTCTGATGAAGTGCATGTGTAGTTCAATGTGTTTGCTGCGCTGATGCTGGACTGGATCTTTGCATAGCTGAATGGCACTTTGATTATCACACCAAAGTGTGGTTGGATGCTGCTGCTCAAAGCCAAACTCTGATAGGATCTGACGAAGCCACAAGGCTTCCTTACTAGCTTCCACGGCACCACGATACTCTGCTTCTGCTGATGAAAGAGAAATGGCAGCCTGTTTCTTACAAGCCCATGTAATAGGTCCTGAACCAAGAGTGAAGACATAACCGGCAGTAGACTTCCGATCATCAAGGTCACCAGCCCAATCAGAATCAGTGAAACCAACTAACAGAGGAGCTGCTTTGGCACTGTAATGAATCCCAAACTGTACTGTACCTCGAACATAACGAAGTATTCTTTTAGCTGCTTTCCAATGACTTTCACGGGGGTTTTGCATAAAACGAGCAACAAGGCCAACAGCAAAGGAAAGATCAGGACGAGTATGGGTTAAATACAAGAGTTTTCCGACAAGTTGACGGTATAAGGTAGCATCAACTTCAGGAGAAGTACAAGAGACTGAAAGTTTGACTCCAGACTGAAAGGGAGAAGTGGCTGGCTTACAGTCTTCCATGTGAAAATGACGAAGAATATCACAAGCATACTTGGACTGGGAAAGGAAAATACCCTCTTGGGATTGCAAGACTTGAAGACCGAGAAAATAGTGTAAGTGTCCTAAGTCTGTCATTTCAAATTTCTTTTTAAGGCTGGACTTCACATGGTTTATAAGGTTGGGATCACTACCAGTAAGAATAAGATCATCAACATAAAGAACAAGGATGATAAGAGAGTTGCCCACTTTCTTGGTGTAGACAGTATTGTCAGAATGACACCTAGAAAAGCCAGATTCTAAAAGAAAGCTATCCATTTTGGCATACCAAGCTCGAGGAGCTTGCTTGAGGCCATAAAGGGATTTCTTAAGTCGACAAACGAGGCTGGAGTCTGTTTGTATGAAGCCAATGGGTTGTTCCATATAGATTTCTTCCTGCAAGTCCCCATGCAAGAAGGCAGATTTAACATCCATTTGATGGACTTCCCATTTTAAAGAGGCAGCAAGGGAAAGAACAAGGCGGATAGAGTTCATTTTGGCAACTGGAGAGAAGGTTTCAGTGTAGTCAATGCCTTCAACCTGTGAAAAGCCCTTAGCAACTAGACGAGCTTTATGTTTATCAACTTTCCCATCTGGTCCATACTTGGTTCTGTAAACCCATTTGCATCTAACAAGTTTGCGTCCCTTTGGTAGAGGAACAAGATCCCATGTATCATTTGTCATCAATGAATGATATTCTTCATTCATAGCTGTTTCCCAATGTGGATGGCCTGAAGCTTCTGCAAAAGTGTCAGGATCATGATTTACTGGAGCTTGAGCCAGTAAAGAAGAGGCTCTTTCAAACTGAGAACGTGTACGTCGCTGATCTGTAGGATCACCGGCAAGATCACCTGCTGCATCCCGAGTAGCACGGACCCATCTTGGAAGTTGAGGATCCTGAGAAGGTGGGGAAGGATTATCATCCTCGCTTTCATCATCAGAAGAAGAAATGTTTTCAAAGATAGAAGAGATAGGAAGAGGTGGCACATCCGCCGGACTAGGCTCGCAGGCCGATTTATTTTCATCAAATTTTACATCTCTTCTAATGATAACATTTTTGGACTTAAATGGAATAAGTCTATAGCCTTTTACATCTTCAGAATATCCAACAAAAGTACATTTCTCACTCTTAGGTTCTAAGGCTTTATGCTTTTCATCTGGAATATGGGCCCATGCTTCACTTCCAAACACACGAAAGTGACTTACATCTGGTTTAATGGAACTCCAAGCTTCTTCTGGAGTGATATTCTCTAGAACCTTAGTAGGAGTGCGATTGATTATATAATTTGCACAATTAATTGCTTCGGCCCAAAAACTAAGACTGAGTCCTTTAGATTGCAGCATACAATTAGCCATTTCCTTTAAGGTGCGATTTTTCCTTTCAGCTACACCATTTTGTTGTGGAGTGTATGGAACAGTATGTTGCATTTGAATTCCATTTTCGGTGCAAAAGTTGATGAATGCATTTTTAACATATTCTCCACCATTATCAGTTCTTAGCTTAAGAATTTGATGTCCAGATTGTTTTTCAACGAATGCTTTGAAGGCCAAAAAAGTGGTAAATACTTCGCTCTTGAGTTTTAAGAAGTATACCCAAGTGCGTCTGGAGAAATCATCAATGAAAGTTAAGAAGTACTTGCAGCCAGAGAATGAAGCAACAGGAAGAGGACCACATAAATCACTGTGCACAAGCTGTAAAGGGGCTGAGGCGTGCCAAGAGGCACGTTTGTCAAAACTGTCCCGATGATGTTTTCCGAGTACACATCCGGAACAAACACCATCTTTGCAAGATACCATAGGAAGACCTGTCACCATGTTTTCTTTACATAGATGCTGAAGGGAGCGATAGTTTAAGTGACCATACCGCTCATGCCAAAGTTTGCTCACTTCATCATTATGAGCAACAAATACTGAGGGAAGATGGGATGACCCAAAGTTGTGAAACTTATACAACCTTTTGGAATCATCAGCAAGACCAGTAGCTAGAATCTGTTTAGGATCTTTTAGATCCTTGATTACAACATCATGAGGTGAAAATTCAACAATTTTACCTTCACCTGAATGAGTTATCTGATAGACAGATAGAAGGTTGCAGGATAAGTTTGGAACACATAATACATCATTGAACTGACCATTGTCTAGATGAACAGTTCCAGTCCCTACAACATTAAGAGATCTATCATCACCAACATATATATTTTTGGTGTTACAATCATTTAAAGAAGAAAACATGGCTTGGTTTTTGGCCATGTGACAAGAGGCTCCAGAATCAATGAGCCACTCATGAGAATGAGAAGAAGAAGAAGATACATTTAATGCATAACCAGACTGAGATGATTGACGATGACATGCAGAAAATGCCGTTCCGGAAGTTGAAGTTGAAGTAGGCTCCAGATGGATGTTATGTTTCTTCATTGCGGCTTCCAAGGCTTCCATCTTCTTAAAGCATTTAGATTCTAAGTGGCCATCTCGATTACAAAAGTTACAATGTCTGTCAGTCTTCTTCCATTTGTTTTTATTGGTCTTGTCATATTGCTGAAATGATCTTTCATCTTGAGGCTGAGTTGGTTTAGGACCATTCCTTTGAGGATAAGACTTCTTAGGATTCTTTGAATTTGGTTGCTGCTGGGCGGCTAACGCTTTCGAGGAAGAGTTTCCAAGATTAAGAAGACCAAGGTGTAAGAGTTTTTCTTGTTCTCTTATTAAGGAATCACAAAAGGAGTCAAAGGAAGGGGGCTTGTAGTCTTTGCCTTGACAAATGAAAGCTTCCCTGGTAGAATGGAAAGTGGAAACAAATACAGAGTAGGCTGGTCCCAACTTAGTAAGGATGGAATAAATAAGGTTACCATCTTCTTTCTTAACTTTAACACCTTCCAAGAGATATCTAAGGGTCTTGAATTTGGACAAGAAATCTTCAATGCAAGAAAAATTATTAGGATCCAAAGTAAGCAACTCATTCTCAAGTTGATGGGCTCTAATTTCATTTTTAATCCCAAAAACTTTAGCAAGTTTTTCTAATGCTTCATGAGGAGTTTCAATTTCTGCAATGTGGAATCTAAGATCAGGAGAAACAGACATTCCTATCAAACCACGTGCTTGATCTTGTCGATTTTCCCATTTTTCGGCCTTGTCTTCATCTTTGGGTTTCTTCTCTTGGTCTGTGGCTATTCTGAAGAGACCTTTACTTCTAAGTAAATCTCCCATGTAGGCTACCCATTGGAAGTAGTTAGTGCTGTCAAGAATGACTTGGCATGGACTTTCCATTTTTTGAAAAACAACTGAAGCTGAAGATGCTGAAAGTAAGTGGTCCAATGGATAGATCTCGAAAAAATAGGCGGTTTTAAAAAAAACGGCTCTGAAAAAGGCTTCCGGATGAAGAAGTTATGGCTTTTTGAAAAAAAATTGTTGACGTTGCCGGCAAAGTGCGCGAATGTGCGGGAATGAAAAAATCCGCCCCCACAAAATGGAGACTTGAACCCAAGACCTCTACTCTCTTAAAAAGTCTTTGAACCAATTGATCTATACAAAATATTTGAGAGAGAGAGAGAGAGAGAGAGAGAGAGAGAGAGGGGGGGGGGGGCCTCGATTTGCGTGCTTGCCTTGGGAAGACTCTTTTCCCCTACAAAACACAAAACACAAAACCCAACACGAATATCCAAAGAAAAACGAACCTTACGGCTCGAAGTTAGCTTTAGCCAAAAAACTAGAAATTTAAAAAAAATCTCAAGGTTAGCTTTTAGCCGAAAAACTAAATATTTTTCTCAATGTTTCTGATTTTCCGAGATCACACTAAGGTGCAGGGAAAAGAGCATACGCATGAGAAAAATCCTTTCTTTCTGTTTCTGATTTGCCCAGATCGCACAGAGTCGCAGGGCAAAGAGCATACGCAGAAATGAAAGGTATAGATCCGGAAAAAAAAGGCTAAATAAACCGAAACCGAAATAAGCAGAGAGAAAATGACAGTAAACTGCAAAAAAAACACTGTATACCTCCCGATCTGAAAAATGACGCAGCTAGGGCTACCGGAAACCTTTTCGCGTGAAACGAAAGGGGTTCCTCACTGAAACAGATGCTCTGAACGCAACAGAGCAGTCCTCTCGGCCCGAAAGCAGTCAGAAACAGCAGATCTAGGAAACGACAGCCGCATGCAGTTCTACCGGCTTCAGATTTGGATCACCAACGGACGCGGCCCTCAAATAGCTCTGATACCATGTAGGAATTTACAGGGTAAGTTCCTCAGAAAGAATACCAAGAGGACACCGCTCACAACCAGATCTCAAATCAATACACCAGTATTTTTGACGTGGTTAAAACCCTCAGAGTGCAAGGAGGGAAACAGTCCACGGCCTGTCCCAACGTGGGTACAGACAATTTATTAATCAAAGAATGAAAATTTACATAAGCTTCTCTCATGCACGGATTACCCGAACAATGACCCTCCATGCGCTTTAAATAGAACTCATGGACCAATCGGGTGTCAAGCCACGGATCAAGTGTCGGTAATACCGAGGTGAGAGTGAACCGTCGGATCACTACATATCGTGACCGTCGGATTGTAAGTTACAAAATGTACAACGGTAAAGAAACACACTTTACCTAACTCTAACCTAACTCTATACTAGACCAAGTTGAACTTAACTATATCCTATGTGTCGGAATATCCTAACAAATGGCACTTTGATTATCACACCAAAGTGTGGTTGGATGCTGCTGCTCAAAGTCAAACTCTGATAGGATCTGACGAAGCCACAAGGCTTCCTTACTAGCTTCCACGGCACCACGATACTCTGCTTCTGCTGACGAAAGAGAAATGGCAGCCTGTTTCTTACAAGCCCATGTAATAGGTCTTGAACCAAGAGTGAAGACATAACCGGCAGTAGACTTCCGATCATCAGGGTCACCAGCCCAATCAGAATCAGTGAAACCAACTAACAGAGGAGCTGCTTTGGCACTGTAATGAATCCCAAACTGTACTGTACCTCGAACATAACGAAGTATTCTTTTAGCTGCTTTCCAATGACTTTCACGGGGGTTTTGCATAAAACGAGCAACAAGGCCAACAACAAAGGAAAGATCAGGACGAGTATGGGTTAAATACAAGAGTTTTCCGACAAGTTGACGGTATAAGGTAGCATCAACTTCAGGAGAAGTACAAGAGACTGAAAGTTTGACTCCAGACTGAAAGGGAGAAGGGGCTGGCTTACAGTCTTCCATGTGAAAATGACGAACAATATCACAAGCATACTTGGACTGGGAAAGGAAAATACCCTCCTGGGATTGCAAGACTTGAAGACCGAGAAAATAGTGTAAGTGTCCAAAGTCTGTCATTTCAAATTTCTTTTTAAGGCTGGACTTCACATGGTTTATAAGGTTGGGATCACTACCAGTAAGAATAAGATCATCAACATAAAGAACAAGGATGATAAGAGAGTTGCCCACTTTCTTGGTGTAGACAGTATTGTCAGGTGGATCTTCCAACCCATCTCTGCTGCAATCGATATAATGGAGCGAATAGATGTATACCGAGCTACGGGAGCGAAGGTCTCCTCATAGTCAACTCCCTCTACCTGTGAGAACCCTCTCGCCACAAATCGAGCCTTGAACTTCTCGATGCTGCCATCTGCAACATGCTTTATCTTGTAGAGCCATCTGGAAGTAACCACTGATTTACCTTCAGGCGTCGGCACTACCTCCCAAACATTGTTCTTCGTAATAGAAGAATACTCTTCCATCATGGCCTCTCTCTAGACCTGCTGGCTGGCTGCCTCCTCATAACTAGAAGGCTCGGAGTCAACAATGCTTGTTACCAATGCCATGTAACTACAAAACCGGTCAGGTGGTTTGGCCCAACAACTGATGTGGCCTCACATAAGTTATCTTGAAGCCACTTGGCTTCCTCTTCCCTGAGCATACTTCTCCCACTGGAGTGAAAGAATCCTCATCATCATCAGAAGCCTGAAATCCTGAAGGCCTGCCAACTGACCTCATGCCTGAATCTGTGCCTGTAGATGTTGAAGTACCGTGGGAACTGTCCATTACTGGACTGCCCTGTGAACTGCCTTGCATGTTGCCCGAAGAAGCACCCACCTGAGTATGAGAGCCACTGCTAACTGATGGACCTGACATTGTAATCGATGTATCTCCTGATCCCTGACCACTGGATCCTTGTGACTGACTCAGCTGCTCCCGAGGGTATGGTGACTCTGGATATTCTAACTCCTGTGACCTACTGAAAGCTCTCTCCTCCTCAAACTTCACATCCCGCCTGACAACCACTTTCCTCTCCGCAGGAATATAAATCAGATAAGCTTTCGAGATCTCGCTATAACCCACAAAGATGCCCTTGTCTGCAGTGGGATGTAGCTTGGTCTTGTTCTCCTTGGGGACATAGGATTATGTAAGGCACACAAAGATACGGAAGTGCCCAACATCAGGTTTCTTCCCGGAAAAGCCTCCTCCGGAGTCACATTCCCCAAGGCACGATGTGGACTCCTATTTTGCAAGTACACAACAGTGTTGCAGGCCTCTGCCCACAAAAATAAAGGTAACCCCTGATCACGAAACATGGCTTTGGCAGCCCCTGCAATGGATTTGTTCTTCCTCTCTGCAACCTCATTTCGCTGTGGGTAGTAAGGCACTGTGAACTCCCTCCTAATGCCTGCCTCAACACAAAAATCAACAAACTCATCAAGGGTATACTCCCCTCCATTGTCCGACCTTAGGACCTTGATCATTCTACCTGTCCGGGTCTCCACAAGAGCTTTGAACTCTTGAAACCGCTTGAAGACCTCACTCTTGGTCTTCAAGAAATAAATATAGGTCTTCCTGGAGTGGTCATCAATGAATAAAACATATTACTCATAGCCACTCAAGGTACATGAGACATCTAACCACTCACATCGGTATGAATCAAGACATGGATCCCGGTCGCTCTGTTGTCACTGTTGGGAAAAGGGGATCTGGCAAACTTCCCCATAACACATCCTCTACATACATCAAGGTGATCAGAATTGAAATCTAGCACACCAGTGCTGATCTCCCGCAATGTACTCAAGGTTCCATGATACATGTGCCCCATCCTGCGGTGCCAAATCTTACACAACTCTGAACTGCTAGATCTGCTGTCGGTCCTGTCTCGGGTGCTGCTACTTAATGCCATCAGGGGCTGGAATGGGAATTTGTACACCTTGGCATGGCACACACCAATCTCTCTAGCTAAAGAAGATGGAGTTGCCTTAGGATATATAAGCACCTGCCCTCTCCTGAACAACACATCATACCCTCTGTCCTCAAGTGCTGAGACGGATATTAGGTTCTTCTTCATTCCAAGCACATATAGAACATCTGACACTTTCAAGGGAGGTTTGGGTCCCCTATCAAATGTCAATGTCCCCACACTGACTACTCTAACAATGCTGTCATCACCAAGTACTACCTCCATATCAGTATCACCCTCTGAAAGCTTTGAGAAGTACTCTCTGACTCCTGTCATGTGGCGGGAAGCGCCACTGTCAACATACCAAATGCTAGAAGATGCTCTGTTAGTAGCGGGGAATGCACACTCCATCTGAACCTGTATGGCAGGTGATCCTGCAATAGTGGCCTCACAAGCTATGAACCCAAACTCCCGATCAAAGCTCTCTCAGAAGCTCTCTATCTCTGCAGAAGTTGCCATGGGTTTGTCTTTCCCTTTCTTGTTCTTCTTCTCCGGACACACAACAACATAGTGTCCCAACTTTTGACAATTCCAACATTTGACTTTGGAATAGTCCTTCTCCTTGTTTTGCTTCTTGCTTTTACCTTTGCCTTTGCCTCCACTGTTGGAAGCTTGCTTCTTTGCTCTGCCCTTCTTACCTCTTCCTAACAATGCCACATTGTCATCCTCCTCCACCTGTTTGGCTGCTCCAAGATGGTTTTTTCTGATCTCATTCTGAATGCAATCATCCCGCAACCTCTCCCAATCGGGAAGGTTTTCCCGTGCAACAATGCCATCCACAAAATTCTCCCAAGTCTTGGGAAGACCATTCAAAGCAATCCTCACCAACTCAATGGGAGCAATGATCTCACCTACGGTTGCCAACTCACCTCTCACTGAAGTGATCTTTGTGAGGTATGTTGTAGCATTGTATCCAACAAAAAGTTCCTCTCTCAGATGAGGGCTCCAGTGTAGTCATCTTCTTTGATGGAATGTGGACATACACTAGGCTACATAGGCAAGTCTTGATCATGGATCATTGCCTTATACTGTGATTATATTCCTGTTCTTCCTCTTTGCCACTCCATTTTGTTGCGGATTGTAGGGCACTGTTGTCTCTTGCGTCTGTCTCTCTTTTTGCCCCAGCGCGCTAATCTGGAAACCCTTGTTTGATGAGTTGAACACGCAAGTCTCTAGTGCATAATGATATGCTAAGTTTGTGCCTTTTCTCTCCTTATAAAGTTGACTTGGCTTTCCATCTTCCACGAATGGCTGAGATTAACACTCAATGGACGACTGAGATCGATTCTATATTTGACTCTTGGAAAATTAGAATTTTTGTAAGTCAAAATTAAGAAAAAGTAAAATTGCGACTTAGCTTCACTTGTGGGTTCCTCTGCCAAATTTATTGCACTTCTAAATTTACCCGAACCCTTCCATCTCTAACTTCAGTTAACAGCCACCTCCTTGAAGAAAGTGTTCAACATAAAGTGGGCCTTGGACCATGCTAAATGAAGTTTAGTGCCACAAGGCATCCTTTCAAGTAGTTGTTTCTCCCATGTGTCACTAATTCCTTTTCATTGTCATGTGTGATGCTTTGGGCCTCCAACAAGGTAGAATGTTCTCTCTCTAGTGGTGTCTCTCCAATCTATGGGTTTGTCTTCCTCCTCCAATATAACATTACACCTTCACACCTTTAATCTAGCTCCAATGATGAGTAAAAAGGTGCTTGAGCCAGTTGGAAAAAGGGTAATGACCTCCAAGTATTCTTGTAAGATGTAACTACAATGAATTCCAAGGATCTTTTGTTGTGCTTGGTAAGGGAGTAAAGGCCATGCAAAATGAGAATTAAGACATGGATTTTCAGGGTTAACATGTCATATGAATTTAAAATGAAAATTCTTCAACAGGAACTTAAATTTTTATAGACTCAATGATGGAAGGTCATGTTAGAGTTTAAGGTCAGTGCATTCTTTTTGTCTTAGGTGAAACCTAAGTATTACATTGCATAGAAACAAGTATTGTGAAGGGTTTTTTAAGGACAAAGGGGGAAGTGCATAACATATCTTTATTTATTATAGATGTCCTGTTTACAAATTAGAACTAAGAAATGTCAATGATAAACCTCTCTCCATATATATTTTTACCTTGATTGGTAATAAAGTTTAATTTATGTACAATGATTTCACAAAGATAAGAATTTTACCATATGACATTATGCATATATTTGGTTTTTCTCTTTAATCTTAAATAACAAAATTGTCCATTTCTTTCTAATGTTCTATGTACAGAGCATAGAGTTAACCAGTGAAGCAGTGGATTTCCTAAGGGGTATCTTTGCGATGTTTGACATTGATGGTGTAAGTTTTCGAAACCTTTCCTTAGCTTCACTCTGGGATTCAATCAATATATTTTGAAGATTTGAATGACAAAATTTATGTTGCACTACTTTTATTTTTATCCGATATTTATAGTTTTGATAGGCATATATTTGTTCTTCTTTTGCTCTTCATCTCCTTTGGTTTTGAAAGGTGATTTGAGCAAGCATTGGAGTTGAAATGCATAACTATGTTAGTTGAAAATAATTTTTTCTTATGCACTTGAAAAATTGATAATTTCTATTAAAAGGTACAGCTGGAATTACATTCTTCAGGTGCCACAGCATTGCAGCCATAGATTAGACCAAAAGAACTCTAGTTTCATAAGCAGAAAGTTCGTTCACGTATATAGGCTAAGTATTGAGAAACATTTAATGAAATGCATGTGTCTACAAACTGCTCTAGATAGACATCTAAACATAGACCATGATTATTACAATAACCAAAAACAGGAGGAAATACACAGCTTATATGCGGCTGCACAATTCTAACAAGTACCATGTAGAATCTCTGAATCAAAGAACCTGTAGATGGACATAAGAAGAAATACCATCAGAGTCTGTCCTGAGAAGAGGACTGTACACCCTTGTCAGTTTCTTCAACCACCCAACAGCCCACCTCAATTTCAAGCCTCTTAGATGAAAATGTATCAGCATCTTGATTTAACTCCCTAAATATATGCTGATAAGAGAGAGTCAAAGGTGGAAGCTGTTGGGGAATGTAACTAGATTCGGTCTTCATAATTACCTTTGTACTTATGACATTGTATATTTTTAAAAAGAAGAAAAAGAATTATAATTTGAAGCATGGGTTTCATGCTCAAATTGATTCATAGGTCAAACATGTTCTTCATGCTTCTAGGGTTTTTCTAGTCAAGAAAGTCTTTGTCATATGTATGAGACCCATTTGGGCAATTTGTAACAAGAAAGAAAACATATTTTTGAGTCTAGAAAGTCAAATTGACCCCCAAGACCAAGTCAGCCCTGCCAGTGAAAAGTCGGTCTAGAAGAGGCCTATTCGACCCGTTGAGAAGGTATATAAAGGAAGAGGACTCGGCTTATTTGCACACACTTCAAGTTCGATCTGAAACAAGAAAAATGAAGCAAGAAGAGTGAAGGACAAGAAGACAAGAGAAAGTCAAAGGAAAGAAGGAAAATCTAACTTTTATGCTTGGATTCTCTCACACTTGCGAGATTAGGGTTTCTGGGTAATTGCAGCAAGCCAAAAATTGCAGGTCCAAACTGCAGATCTGAAATAGAGGGCTGAAACTCTGATTTGACCAGAAATTTTGAAGTTTGACTTTCGTTGACCTTGTTGACTTGAGCTTGTTTGAAGAAGGAATTGTTGAAGGCTGACTTGGTGCTTGGAGGAGGTCTTGGCTTTGGTCTTTGGGTCTTGGATTTCTCGTTTGATTTGATTCTATAAGAAGAGAAGAAATTCTTTTTGGGTTTTCCCTTTAGAGGGGTTTTATAAGTTTATATATTGATGCCCCCTCTTCTTTATTTGCCTCACATCTCTCATTAATCGATATTGAGCATTTGGTGTTTGTGGAGCTGCGGTGAAGTGATTTAATTCGGAGTGAGCTTGGAGTTGATTTGGCATTGCTTGTCAGTTGGTTGTGGTGGACATTTACATTCAGATTAGTAGATTACATCTCATCTACAAGCTTGGACAAGTTTGTGACATGATGTTTGTGCACATTTGAAGGTATGTTTGATTTTTCAAGTTTCAGACTGTCATCTTTTTCTCATAAAATTGCAGATTTGTGTTTTGGGCTGCAAATAAATTAAGATAGGCTTTACATTTGCAGATTTGTTTTCTGCTTGAGAAGTTACAATGGCTGCAAAGGTGAAAGGCCATATATGTAGTGCTTTTGTGGTTGACATGGAATTTTATTGCAAATATTATATGAAGTTACGAGACCTGTGAGCTTTTTTTGGGGGGGGGATTCATACACTTGAAGAACATTTCACTTGTGTTTGAGGGCAAATTAAACCATTCTTGATTTTAATGCGGAGATTAGAGGGGAAATTCAAAACATCATTAAGAAATAAAAAGTGAGAAAGGGCACACAGAAAGAGATGGAAGATGAGATAGGGAGAAGGAGATGGATCACATTTGAAAGCAACCCTAGTTTTGAAGGCTCTTGTTAACCCTTTTGTTAGGAACCCCTTGAGATATGTTTCTCCTTTTCATGCAAATCGTCCTATAGTTTCATTTGCACAAAAGAGGAAGAATTTTGATGTTTTGTTTTTCACCCTGCTACTCCATTTCTACCAGTGGTACACAACCCACAATTGATAATTGTTTGAAGTAGAAATACAAGGGGCTTGGTAGATGGTGATATGATGTAGATATCCCCTCTAGTGCTTATATGATGTAGATATTGCCTCCAATGTTTCCTTTTTGCCTTATTAACAACTTATGTTAGATGTCATAGTTTCTGTATGTAAGGGATCAAAGGTGCTACTATGCATGATTTGAGGGGGCCTCATATATACAAAGAAGTTGGATCCATAAATGACTACTTGAATATTTTTGAAGAATAATGGACTAATATAGGATGTGATGTCAAGGCATATGGAAGGAGTGATGGAAGGTTTCGTATTATAATTAATTCCCTTGTTTCTTGCCTGCAAGGAACACTTTATATGAGATTAGTAGATGCATTTGATTGAGTGAAGGATGCAAACAATTATTTCAATTCTTCGAAGAGATTGTTGTAGGGTTGTGGGTGGATAGTGTTATGCCTCTAACTATGCTTTAGTTGTCAAGATATTCGAGAAAAAACTAAAAGCTATATTTTGGACCAAATGTGTAATGCACTACCTAGACCTCATGCTTGATGATATAGGCATAGAGGAGTGGGTGAAGAACATCATTGTAAATTACACCAAAAGCATTACTAAAGGCATCTACAACCACTTGTGGGCATTGAACCTATTTTCGCCTAAGATGTATGCAAGCTTCCAACCCCACAAGGTATAATTTTTATGGCGTAATGCTCAAAGCAGGCGCTGTCAGCTATACCCTACTCACTTTGTTTAAGCTCTCTCCCAGACAAGCTATGGGGAGTAGTCCCTAAAGATGATTAAAAAGGAAAAACTTATTGAAAACAAGAAGTTCTAGGAGACTAAGGGCAAGTTGAATTTAAGGGTTATTTAGCAAGTGTGAAGATTGTTAATTAGCAATGTAAAAGACAAGTTTGATTAAGATTAATATGACAATAAGAAGATAGTAGTGATAAACCAGTCCCTTAAAACAATGCTCAATAGAGAAATAACACCTGCAAAATGGAATGATACTTCAAGTCACAATGATAAGCAATTGCTGCAAGACAAGATTAGTACAAGAGATGATACAATATTCAAATATGAGCAAAAAAATATATCTTGCAAAGTAAATAGAATTGTACTTCTAAAAAAAGATGCTCAAATAAGATATGACAATATCAATTGACAATTAGGAAGGAATTTAAATGACAAGTACAAGAGCAATAACATAATATTGCAAGTAAGATAAATGCTCACAAATCAATAATGTGCTAAATGAGATGATGTGAGAATGAATGCAAGACTAAACTATGTGTAATGCAAGGATCTTAGTTAACTTCATTTAAAATGCCTAATCTAAGGTGAAGACCTTCTCCTCAATTGTCAACACTTGCCTTAGAACAAGGTTGTAGAAAGAAGTGCCGGGGAAGGATGCTAAGGCCTCATTAATGATACCTATCTCGGACTTTTAACGACCCAAATGTCTCTATTCCTACAAGGGACTCGACCACAAGAGAACTGCAAGGTTACTTGTTTTAACCCTACCTGAAGGGTTAAGCTTCTTAAATTGATTGATGGAGAAGATTGTCCTAAAATTTCTATTCAACCAAGCTTATGCTTGGAGGTAGATTTTAAGAATGCAAATCTAAGTCCAATATGAAATGCAATGCTGGAATGAGATACAATTAAGGCAAATGCTTCGAAAAGAGATACTAATCCACAAGGCAATGATGAGCATGTAGAACAAGATTAGTTTACATAGATGACCAATGAAGCATATAATGATTACTCAATGAAACAAGATATGACAATTAGAATTAAATGTCAAATTAGAATTAAAGGTGACTTTATAAGTAGTGAAGTTACATTCTAATTTAAAAGTGACTTTATAAGTGGTAAAGTTACATTCTACTTTAAAGGTGACTTTGTTAAAGTGAATGAAGAATTAGAAAGTGAAAAAGTGACTTGAAATAAAGGCTAGGTGGGTCTTTATTTAAGTGGGTGAGTTAAAAAAATAGAAAGTGAGAATTAAATGCACATTTATTCTCATCCCTAGATTTAAATGAATCTCAGCCATTAGATCTTAGGGTAACCCAAAAGGTCATTTAGAGAATAAAAGGAGAAGAGAAGAGGAAAAGATCAATTCATTCTTTCATGAGTATTTGAGAGAAAGAGAAGAGAGAGCAAGGAGAGAATTTCTGCGCAGTGAGGAAGTGAAGGAGAGCAGCAAGAAGACATTTCAGCAAATTTGGGCAACAACATTTATTGGCATGCATCCTAAGAAAAAATCGTACAATAGGAGAAATGCACAAAAATTGAGGAAGAGGGACAAGAAGTTTTGGGCACATTTTTCGAGGCTGGCCATACAACATTTAATGTTGTTTTATTGCTGTAAAAATTTCTGTTTTGGTTGTTCGCTGATTGGCACGATTTTCGAGGTGGAGTTCAAGCACGAAAATTGAGATAGGTTGTAATTTGTGGTTGCTGGAATTTTTATTGTATATTTCAGTTTCTTTGTAAAATCATTTTCAGAAATAAAGAAGAGCTCTCAAATTGGTTTTCCCCAAGAGTTGTAGGCGGTTTTTCCAAGGTCACATTGACAAAAAATCACTGTGTTATTTTCTGTGTGTGGTTGTCATAATTTTGCTGTGTTTTATTTTTGCAATTTCAGTAGTTGTGAAATCTCTAAATTTGTGTTTTCAGAAAAATATTATCATTTCCAGATTTTAGAATTTTTTTCATGCTTGGATTTAAAACTAAATGCATGGAGTGATAAGGAAAATTGATAACCGAAGTGGGGGGTTGAAATTTCTTTATGGTATCAGAGCTTGGTTCGCTGAAAAGTGCAGTTTGGGACAACAAAGTGTAAATTACAGCACGCTGATTTTTACACTGAAAACATAAACTTTTACCACAGATTTGAAAATTTCAATTTGGTAAGACAACTTGGATTTAAAACTAAATGCATGGAGTGATAAGGAAAACTGATAACCGAAGTGGGGGTTGAAATTTCTTCATGGTATCAGAGCTTGGTTGGCTGAAAGGTGTAGTTTGGGACAACAAAGTGTAAATTACAAGAAGTTGAATTTTACACAGAAAACGTAAACTTTTAACACAGATTTGAAAATTTCAATTTGGTAAGACAGTGAAATATGTCTCTAGGTTTGAGAGTTGAAGACAGGTTGGAAGGAGAGAATCCAGAGCATCTTTGAGGAAGCAGAAGTCTGGGGCATTATAGTAAATATCACACAGAACCCAGTAGTAGTACCTGCTAAAGCTGTACAGTTGGCAGTGTTTAACAAAAAGAATGCTAAGACAAAAATATTGATTCTGGAAAGAATCAAAGACCATGTCATTCCCATGTGAGAGGAAAGATTTAAGCACATGAGATGTGGACAACCTTGACCAGTCTTTACCAGACCTCAAATGAAAACAGAAAAATGGTCCTAAAGGAGAAACTAAAGGCCATTAAAATGGCTAAGACTAATAGTGCTACAACATACCTCACAAAGATCACTTCAGTGAGAGATGAGTTGGCAGCCGTAGGTGAGATGATTGCACCCACTGAGTTGGTGAGAATTGCTTTGAATGGTCTTACCAAGACTTGGGAGAATTTTGTGGATGGCATTGTTGCACAGAAAACCTTCCCGATTGGGAGAGGCTGTGGGATGATAGCATGCAGAATGAGATCAGAAAGAATCATCTTGAGGCAACCAAACAGGGGGAGGATGATGACAATGTGGCATTGTTAGCAAGAGGCAAGAAGGGCAGAGCAAAGAAGCAAGCTTCCAACAGTGGAGGCAAAAGCAAAGTTAAAGGCAAGCAACATAACAAGGAGGACTGCAGATTTCACATGGAGGAGTGCAAACCCATGTCTACACCTATGATCACTAACTGGAAGAAGCTTCATGCTTTTGCTTCCGAGTTGGTGGATCCTACCCTATATAAACAATTGATTGGTTGTTTGATGTATTTGGTCAACACTCGACCATATATATGTTTTGCAGTTAACACTATGAGTCAGATCATGTGTGAGCCCAGGAGAGTGCACTGGTTAGCTGCAAAACACATTCTTCGTTACTTGTAGGGGACTGTGGATTTTGGTCTGGATTATAGATAGGGTGATGGAGTGAGACTGGCAAGGTACACGGATTTAGATTGGGCAGGTTGTGCTTCAGATAGGAAGAGTACTTCCGGGTGTTTTTTTGGGTTGGGTTCAACAGTTGTGTTGTGGATCAACTGGAAACAACAGTCAGTTGCATTGTGCTCAGCTGAGGCAGAGTATATGGCTACTAGTTTGGCTAGTTGTGAAGCCATATGGCTGTGCAAGATGTTGTTTGGTCTATTTGGTCAGGCATTGAGACTTTCAGTAATTCACTGTGATAATCAGAGTTGCATAAAACTCACGGAGAATCCAGTTTTTCGTGATAGGTCAAAGCATATTGAGATCAAGTATCACTTTATTAGAGACTATGTCCAAAAGGGAGCTGTCAAGCTTGAGTACATTTCTACAAATGAGCAGGTAGCGGACATTTTCACCAAAGCCTTACCACGGGGCAAGCATATATACTTCAGAGACAAGATGGAAGTGGTGAGGAACACTTTCCTCGGTAAGAGGGAGTGTTAAGATGGGTACCAGAGGGCAAGTGGTTCCCTAAGGCTTTGATCTTTGGCTTAGGGAAAAGTGTCCAAATTTATTTTTTTTACTTTTCTCCTAAAGTGACTTTATAAGTGGTAAAGTCAATTTAATTTAAAAGTGACTTTATAAGTAGTAAAGCTACATTCTAATTTAAAAGTGACTTTATAAGTGGTAAAGTTACATTCTGCTTTAAAGGTGACTTTATTAAAGTGAAAGAAGAATTAGAAAGTGAAAAAGTGACTATGGAAATAAAAGGCTAAGTGGGTCTTTATTTAAGTGGGTGAGTTAAAAAATAGAAAGTGAGAATTAAATGCACATTTATTCTCATCCCTAGATCTAAATGCATATCGGCCATTAGATCTTAGGGTAACCCAAAAGGTCATTTAGAGAATAAAAGGAGAAGAGAAGAGGAAAAGGTCAATTCATTCTTTCATGAGCATTTGAGAGAAAGAGAAGAGAGAACAAGGAGAGAAGTTTTGAGCAGTGAGGAAGTGAAGGAGAGCAACAACAAGACATTTCAGCAAATATGGACAGCAACATTTATTGGCACGTATCCCAATGAAAAACCGTACAACAGGAGAAAGGCACAAAAATTGAGGAAGAGGGACAACAAGTTCTGGGAACATTTTTGAGGCTGGCCGTACAACATTTAATTTTGTTTTATTGCTGTAAAAATTTCTGTTTTGGTTTTTTGCTGATTGGCACGATTTTTCGAGGTGGAGTTCAAGCACGAAAATCGAGATAAGTTGTAATTTGTGGTTGTTGGAATTTTTACTGTGTATTTCAATTTCTCTATAAAATCATTTTCATAAATAAAGAAGAGCTCTCAAACTGATTTTCCCCAAGAGTTGTAGGCGGTTTTTCCAGGGGTCACATTGACCAAAAATCACTGTGTTATTTTCTGTGTGTGGCTGTCATAATTTTGCTGTGTTTTATTTCTGCAATTTCAGCAGTTGTGAAATCTCTAAATTTTGGTTTTCAGAAAAATATTATCATTTCTTGATTTTATAATTTTTATCATGCTTGGATTTAAAACTAAATGCATGGAGTGATAAGGAACACTGATAACCAGAGTGGGTGTTGAAATTTCTTCAAGAAGGGGTCCTTAAACCTTGAAGAGGTTTTACAATAGATAGATCCAGTGTTCCACGGGGACGTGTTCTCGAGGTCGAGTGCATGCACCCAGGATGGGGAGTCCACTGGAGGGTGAGTTTCCCCATGCACCCTTTTTGGGGAGTCTTGGGGAGATGCAAGGGGGTGTGTTTCCCCATTGTGTGGGACGAGACTCCCCAAAAGGGGTGCATCTGGGCGTCCCCCCTCAAAAGGGGTGTATCTGGGCGTCCCTTTTGAAGGGGGATGCGCCCCCCCTTAAATTTGTCTAATAACACCCAATTTAAAAATAAAAATGAAAATAACATGAATGATGTATGTATCAAAATGAATGATGAGGATGGATCTATGTATGTCATTATTTAATTCAGTTATGAATTTAAATTGTATATGGATCAAATTTCAATTTTCAATGTATCTATTAGTCTATTTAAAATTTATGCTTTCATTATTGAACAATGAATATAAACTTGAAGTATATACCCATACATCTGTCCGCACCCGCGAAATTTCCCTAAAATATTAGGGTACTCCCACACGTCCCCCCTGTGTGTCTCCCTGCACGCACGTCTCCTCGCACCGGAGTCTTGGTGGAACATTTGATAGATCTTTGGACAAACAAGAAAATGGTCTTCAAGTTACAATCAGAAAGTAAGAAGCAACGAATGGATAGCATGCAACCTAAATTGTTATAGGTCTTGACACTTGAATTAGGGCACACCTAAAGAAGTTACTTGAGAATTTCGGTAGAGATCTAAAAATGGTATTTCACAACCTGGACACTATTTGAAGACCAAGAGTAGACGAAGAAGCAAACCGAAGATTTGTAATTACAATTCGGTCTTGCATCCATACATCCTTCTTACATTGTTATCTTGAGATTCAAAGATTATAAGGGTTAAATTAAGAACAAGATTCAGGTCTGTGATTGACTCTCAACAACATTCTACAATAGTATGAATTGAAGAATTGTGAGATCTTGACTGTAATATATGCGACTATGTTTTGAGGCATGATTATGATCCATATGTTAGTAATCTTGTGTTGAAAATGTAACTAGTTTCAGTCTTCATAATTGTTGTTATAGTCATTTCAATATGTATCCTATGTAACAAACAAGAGAAGACAAGGAAAGGTTATTATTATTAAAGCATGGGTTACATGTTCGTTATTGATGGTCATCTAGGTAAAAGCATGTTCTTCATGCTTCTAAGGTTTGTTAGGTCCTAGGATTTATTGTCATGAGTCAAAGGGGTCGACGTCATGTTTATATGACACTTCTGGGCAAAATGTAATTGTAAAAAGAATTATTTTTGAGTTTAGCAAGTTCTGGAAACTCCAAAAGTACAAGTCCAAAAGTACAAGTCAGCCTAAAGGAGGGAATTCTACCCCTTGAGAAGGCTATATAAAGGAGCAATTCAACCTCATTTAACACTCACTCACTCAATGTTATGAATATAATTCATAATAATTAGATAAATAAAATAAATATTAATATTGAATAATTAAATATTATTTAGGCTAAATAGTCATTAAATTAAGTGAAAAGGCATGTCTAAAAGACATGCCCATTCATGAAAGGTCACCTGTTGAGGTATAAAAACAAGGTCCTCATTGTACATTCAAATCATTTTATACAATTTTATATAAATAATAAATAATTATTTTAATACATGTGTATTTTTAACAATTAAGTCTACAAGCTATCAATTTTAGTGCTTTAGCATAAGTTTTTATGCTACAGTGGTATCAGAGCCATGACACACGATATAATCATGCAGGCCTTTGAACGTAGTGTGCCGCACAATGTGCCATTACGTTCACGTCCTGATTACGTTGAGCAGTTTAATAAAATTCAAGAAGTATTTCAGCATTTAGAAAGGCAACTTGAAGGACACTAGATGGAATTTCTTGTCAAGGGAAAGGAAAAAGGAAACTCTTGAGGAAAGCCTGAAGCAGAAGACTTCAAGAAGGATTGTGTCTTGAAAATAATTTGGCTGAAGACTCATTGGTGGACCTCTTTAAAGGAAACATCAAAGGATCTTGGTATCACTCATCACTCTTGGAAGTTGTTGTTCGAGGAATCCTAGGGAACATCTTTCAAGGAAGTCTTTCAAAGATCTTGAGAGCATCAAAAAGGTTGAAGACATCATCAAAAAGAATCTTGGTTATCAAGTAAGTATCATATTATTGTATCATGTCTGGATCTATAGGTCATATGGGTTCTTTCTGCAAGGAAAGAAATAAGCTCGTGGGAGAATCAAATTATCTAGCATGGAAGAATAGGATTGACCTAACACTCACAAAACAAGAAGTAATGGAGTATATGTTATTGGGGAAATTACTGAACCTAACAAAGCCAAGGCACAAGAACAAGAAAAGTACAAGAAAGGGGAAGTAAGGGCTCAAAAGATCATAGTTGAATCCATTAAAGATTCTCTTCTTCTATCTGTTGTGAACTTGAAAACTTCCAAAGCTATGTATGATAAGCTAGTGGATATGTACTCTGTAAGTACATTAGGACAAAAGATGTCTTTGTAGAATAAGTTATATAGAATTAAGAAATCAAAGGATGAGGATATGGCATCTTTTCTCATGAAAGTCTCTCAGTTTAAGATACCATCTGCAAGGACTTGGGGAATCAATTTTTTATTTGGAAGTAACCATTTGTGTACTAAATGCATTGCCACTGGAATGGAACAGATTTGCAACAAGCATCTACTCCAAGAAAGAGCCAACTCCTTTTGATGAGTTTTGGGCTCAATGCGTTTTCGAAGAATCAAGGATCAAGGTAAAAGATGGCATTGGATTAGATGAGCAGTCTCAAGCCTTTCTAGCCCGAGTCAAGAAGTTGAAAAAGGGAAAGTTTAGAAAGTCCAAGAAGAAAGACATGCTTAAGGTTCAATGCTTTAAGTGTAGTGAGTTTGGACACTTTAATAGGGACTGTCCAAGTCAACAGAACAATAAAAGGAAGGAAAAAAGTGAGGCTCACATAGTTGAAGAAACGGGAAAAATGGAGAAGCAGTCGAAGAAGGAAGAAGTAAAGGATCTTTACTATTGAAGAAGGCACATTGATTATCAGGTTCTCTATGAAAGATTGATCTTTCCTTTAGAATAATATGCATTGTTGTTTAGTTAGTTTTACATAACATCATAGAGAGAAGCATATGATAGTAAGCATGTCCAGAATTTAGATGATTAAGTTGCTTTGTAGAGATCATCTAGATAGATGGATAGATAGACCATTTTTGCGTAATGTTCATACAGGTATTATCTAACATTATGATAGAAGTTGTTATCTTGTTTAGTTGGATCCAATGTTTTACAAAACGGACTCGGATTCGGACTCGGCCGAGGATCGACTCGGACTCGGACTCGGAAACGGCAATGACTCGGCCGGCTCGATTTCAATGACTCGGTCGTTGTAAAAAATACATTAAATATTTATTTTTTTTATAAAAAAACATAATTTTAAATATTTTAAACATAATTTTAAAGATTTTCATTCAAGTTTCCAAACACACAACATTATAATATACATGGAAGACAACATATGATCAAAGTAGGCTCATGAACCAATCCATTATATCAAAATGGTACGGTGTACCCAATGGCAATAGTAAATACATAGTCAACTGTAGTCTGTCATACATGATCAAAGACTCAAGAGTCAAAACAAAATACAAATAACCAAGGAGGCTAGTAGCTACTGGCTACTGCCAGAGGAGCCAAGATCATCTCGACCAATCTCTGGATCATCATCATCAGAGCCAGACAAGGGGCCTCATGGCTCCTCCTCATCATCATCGTCTCCAACTGCAACTGTAGAAGTGGTGCCAGTACCAGTACCACTAGGCTGTGCAGCAGATGCAAGCTGAGATAGAGTACAAATGCGGCTGCGCTTCTGTCGTGGCTGAGCAGAGGAAGGCGAAGCACCTACAACTGGAGTCCTACTAGCTGGCTGTGAGACTGAGGCTGGTGGATTGGGATCTGCATTCAACTGAACACGCTGCAGTGGATCTCCAACATCAATTTCATCAAGATCCTCATCAGGATCAAACTCTGGTAGACGACTCTCCACTACCCAATCTGATGTTGGATCAATGTCTTCCAACACAATGGGATCTGAATCAGGTCTTTTGTTCAGCAATTGGTTCCGTCTGAGCCGAAGGTTGTATTGGACAAAAACTAGATCATTCAACCGTTTTTGCTCCAAACGGTTTCTCTTCTTTGTGTGAATCCTCTCAAAGACAGACCAATTGCGCTCACACCCAGATGCACTGCAAGTTTGACTCAAAATACGAATTGCAAACCTTTGCAATTCAGGGCACTGGCCACCAAAGGCCTCCCACCATTGTGCTGCAAAAAACATAGGAGTGTAATGAA
This sequence comes from Pinus tabuliformis, assembly GCA_031772625.1. Lineage (NCBI taxonomy): Eukaryota > Viridiplantae > Streptophyta > Pinopsida > Pinales > Pinaceae > Pinus > Pinus tabuliformis. Next base: position 1,418,829,552 of record CM062820.1, on the reverse strand, counting down.
TTATGAGTTAGATGAAGGCTGAAGCTCAACAAAATTACAAATTATATCTAACTTGAAATTGAGAAATTGAAAATTGAAATTTTTGTTTACCTGGCTCATCTGCTTCTCTTGCAATCTTTGCTAGGTTCTTCCCAAAGGTACCTGTTGCATTGCTGAAGGATGTGACCTGCTGATGTATCAGTAGCTGATCAGACTCCGATGGGACCATGCGCTCAATGCAATCAACCAGTCCATCTCTGACCTCCCCCTCAAAGCTCCTGACTCCTTAGCTTTATAATGATACCGTGGGTTCAAAAAATACCCAGCTGCATGTATAGGGCGATGGAGTTGATTGTTCCATCTTTCATCAATGATTGCCCAAATGGGCCCATACTTTGCCACTCTATCCTTGTATGCTACCTTTATTTGCTCCTTTGCTTGATCCATAGCCTCATAAATGAAGCCCATAGCCAACCTTTCCCCATCCACCAACCGCAACACCTTAACTAGTGGCTCAGCAACCTTCACAATCTCTGTTGCCTTTCTCCAAAAAGTTTCATCATGGACTTTCCTTCTCAATTCTCTGCCTTCTGGTTTGTTAGACCAACTGCTATTATTCCAATCATCACTGGAAAACATCTTTTGCAAGTTTCTATGTTGGGAAAGCATAGATTGCAATGTCAAAAAATGTGTAGCAAATCTAGTGATGGCAGGCCTAATAATATCCTTGCCTCCAGTGTGTTTCCTCATGACACTCAAAACCAGTGTATGATTGTAGATAAATTTTGTTATGCTTTTGGCATTATCTACAGTGTTTCTGACCCAATCTAATTTCCCAATATCCTCAAGCATGAGGTCTATGCAATGTGCAGCGCATGGGGTCCAAAAGATGGTCTTGTGTTTTTCCTCTAACAGTCTACCAACAAGAACATAGTTAGAGGCATTGTCTGTGATGATTTGAACAACATTAGCCACCCCCACACCCTGAATAACCTCATCCAATAGCTGAAACAACAAGTGGCCATCTTTTACCTTATCAGATGCATCAACTGATTTTAAAAACATGGTCCCCTGTGGGCAGAAGACAAGAAAGTTTATGATGGTACGGTTTCTTTGATCAGTCCATCCATCTGACATGATGGTACACCTTGTTCTTGCCCATGATTCCTTGAAATCTTGCAAATACTCATTAATTGATGTAATTTCTTTCTGCAAACGAAACCCCCTTAGCTCTTGCATAGTAGGGCCTTTGAAGCCTTTTCCAGCAGCATGTATGGCCTCAAACATAGGCTCATAATATGGTGAACGAGCAGCATTAAAGGGGATATCAGCATCATACCACCATCTAGCTATGTAGTCACAAGCAGTCTCCCTCGATTCTTTCTTCCAATGGTCATCTAAAGTGGGCTGAGAAAGACCTTTACTAACTTCAGGACCATGTGCATCTGATGGAGAGGAGCCTGAGTGAGTGAAAAAACTTTTGATAGTCCCATCACCCTTCATTCTACCCTTTCCCTTATCTTGAACAGAAGCAAAAGAGGGAGGAACATAACGGAAAGGGTTTGATGCATCAGTTTGAGGGATAGAGGAAGAACCCTCAAACTCATAGTGGGGGTTGGCAGCCATCATTCTTTGTATCTCCCTCTTCCTCCCAATTTCAGCCTGTATCTCTTTTTGCCTAGTCTTTTCTTCTTGAAATTTTTCAAAGCTTTCCAACAAAGTCTTTCTAATCTCCCCAATTTCGGGGGATTTACATGCAGTAATATTGCCTTTAATCCCTGCCAAGTGTTGTTTCAGCCTATGAATCCCCCCAGGACCTGACTTAATTTTCCTATGGCAAAACTTGCAACACATCTCATCATCAACCATTTCAACATATGCCCAAGCAGCATCTTTTGCTCTAGGTGCCATTTTTTGACTAGGAAAACAATCTGAAAATGAAAAAAAAAAATAAAAATTGATTCAATGTTCATTTATTTGACTAAAAACACTCTCTAAGCTATCTTTATATGCAACTAAAATTTAATAAGTAAAAACAGATTTATAGAGGTGGAAAAAAATACCTCCAGGCACAAACTGCCTCCTCAAACTTGCTCCAAAAATCAGCTCCTCAATGCTGCTCCAAATGGCTGCCCAAGAAGCTCCTCACTCCAGCTACAATGCTCCTCCAAGACTCCTCACTGCTGCTCCAAAACAAGCTCAAGAACTGCTCACTAACTCTCAAAGAAGACTCTCACTCAAATGCATAAGACTGCTGTGAGTGAAATGAGAGCATTTGGCTGTCTTAAATAGAGTTTGGGAGGGGGAAATGGACCCCAAATGCATTTAACAAATCACAATAACCTTTTCATGTCCACAAACCCTAACTAACTCAGCTCCAAATCAGCAAAAAAGTATTTTTTTTTTGGTTAAATCGCTGCCCAGCCGGTCTGCTATGACTCGGCCGTTTTTTGACGGGACCCGGCCGGGTTGACCGGGTCAGCTATGACCCGGCCGAGTCATTGGCTGACTCGGCCGGGTCATAGCTGACCCGGTCAACCGAGCCGGGTCAAAGGCCGTTTCAAATTTTTTTTTAATAACTCGGAACGAAACGGCCGTTTCCGTTTCGGTACGGCCGTTTCGTAAAACACTGGTTGGATCATCATGATTCAGGAAGGACCATCATTTTGGAAGGTCCTTGGGAAAATCATCATGACAAGGTTAGTAGACATTCCATGTAATGTGGAATGAATGCTTTTAAAGGAATGAAATAATGCAATGGGTCAGGTTTCGTGCTCACTTTAGGGCAAATGTCTAGATGATTTGGTGAAAGCATAGGAATGTATGCTGGATGTAAAACTTTGGATAAGATTCTTATGTATAGAATCTTGTGAAAAGAAATTTCGTCATAAAATAGCTTAAGTATCTGGACATATGGTGCTTGAAAAGAATAGGGTTTGAATTATTAAAAGACTCTCTCTAGAATATACAACATTGAATAACATCTAATATAATCTCTGGAAGATAAGTTCTAACTTGGTAATAAAGTTTGATCCTTGGGAACTCTAATGCATAAAGGAAGATTTGAATGGAGATGGATTATAAGGATGTTGATGCTTGGACGAGAAGGTCATCATGATGAGGTAAGTCTAATTTCAATTATTGTTGGTTATCTAGTTAACATATTATTTTTCTGTCTGGAAGAGGATGTTGTCGGAATACATGATGACAGTTGAGATAAGTTCAACTGTATGGATGAAGAGTATTGAGGGAAGCTCAATATCTGGTACCTGACAACTATGAAGCCAAGATGTGTTCATCTTGGAAGGTAGTAGTATGAGAAGATAACCTTAAGGTCAAAGGAGGTCACTTTCATAAAGAAACTATGATCAACTTGAAGATTGGATAGGCTCAATGCAATGCTTTCATGTTGAAGATGAATGTGATGAGCATGAAAATTGACCTGGATCTTGTCACAAGAATGAAGAGTGGAGATGGCTACATGATACCTCGAAAGAAAGCAAGCTCGATACAAGAGATACGAAGGAAAGAGGGAGCTAGGCAGCTATGAAGAATTGGTAGCTGATACTCTAATGAAGAGAAGCTATAAGGCTTGTGGTGTTGACTTCCCAAATAAAAAGGAAGTCTGGAATCTCCCTAGACTTGAGAGGGAGCAAAGGAGTCTCCTTGAATAGAAGCAAGGATCAATTCTCCAATCAAATGGGAGAATAGGGATGTCCTCTCGATTTGTGAGAGAGTGATGTTGGAAATCACATGTACATTCAACTCTTCAAGTGATGAAGAGAGGATGGCGGAGGATTCAATAAGCATTTGTAGTTTCCTTGAGGATATAACATCCAAGAAGGGAAAGGTACTGACATTCTTTGAGAATGGGACATACATTCAAGAGAAGAGTGGTTGAAGAGGACTCAAGTATGGAGATCTAAGATAAGAATAGTACTAGATGGACATACCTTGTGGACATTTGGATGGGGTATCTGCCTTGTAGAGGTAGTGTGGTATCACATGTAAAGCCTCCCAGCATAATGATCTTAAATGCAGAAGAGCTTGTCTGGTTAGGCCTCAGAGACAATGTTGGTCATTATGATGATGCTTACAGTATGGCTTATCAATTCGACTCTTCTTATGAGAACTCTTCAAGTTGAGAATGGTGTTGTACTGGTGGTACAATTATGAATATCTTATTGGGAATCACAATTGCCGTTAGACCAAAACCCGTAGGTGTTAGTCAACGATCTTATCGCTAGAGATAAGGATCCACAATAGGCGGTTAGTCCATGTCGCAAAACACATGAGGAGCGTTGGTTTATCCAATATCGAACAACCCCCCCCCCCCCCAACGTGAGCTGAATGTGTATTGAACTCGTGACCTACATTTTGATACCACTTGTTGGGAATCACGATTGCCATTAGACCAAAACCTGCCGGTGTTAGTCAACGATCGCATCGCTAGAGATAAGGATCCACGAGAGGCGGTTAGTCCATGTTGCGAAACACACAGGGAGCGTTGACTTATCCAATATCCGACATACCTCCCTAGTTAAGAGGGAGTGTTGAAAATGTAACTAGTTTTGGTATTCATAATTGTTGTTGTACTCATTTCAATATGTATATTATGTAACAAACAAGAGAAGAAAATAAAAAGCTATTATTATTAAAGCACAGGTTTCATACTCGTTATTGATGGTCTTCTAGTTAAAAGCATGTTTTTCATGCTTCTAGGGTTTGTTAGGTCTTGGGATTTATTGTGACGAGTCAAAGGAGTCACCATCATGTTTATAAGACCCTCACGGGCAAAATGTAATTGTAAAAAGAATTATTTTTGAGTCTGGAAAGTCTTGGAAACTTCAAAAGTACAAATCAGCTTAAAGGAGGGACTTCGACCCCTTGAGAAGGATATATAAAAAAGCAGTTCGACCTCATTTAGCACTCACTCACTCAAGAAGTTCGATCCCTCGAGAAAGAATTCGATATGTCGCTGGGAAGCAGGAAGAAGAAGAGTGAAGGTTGAGGAGAAGGATGAAAAAATCTTGTTTTTGGGCTCTATTTGTCTCACACGTGCAAAGTTCTAGGGAACCTGGTGCCGCAGAAGGAGGCTGAAGTCACAAGAGGACAAAGTGCAGTATCTTATAGCTGGAAGAAAGGATACGCCACCTTGACCTCGTTTACCTTGGGAGGAGCTGTCTTGCTCTAGGAAGGGTTTAGGAGGAAGGTGAATTATGGTTTTTATAGAAGCTGCAAGGCCTAAATTACAGCATCGAAGTTGTAGTATCCAAGTTGGCAGGTCAAAGTTGTAGTTTGAAGCTGGTCGGTGCAGAATCAAGGAAGGATTTGTTGGAGGGCTGACTTGGTACTTGGAGAAGGACTTGGTCTAGGGTTTGGGTCTTTGTGTCTCAATTGAAGCAGATTCTATAAGAAGAGAAGAGTTTTTCAGGGTTTCCCCTTGGAGGAGTTTTGCCCTGGATGAGAGCCTAATTTCTATGTCCTTTGTTGTTACTGTTTCGTTCTTGATATTTGTTTGATGAAAAGATCTAACTAAAGAACATAAGAATATTAACTAAGTTGACAAGCAAATATTAAGGTTAAGGAAAGTAAGAATTATAAGCTGCCATTTTGAATTTTCGAACATTGTACAACTGTGACCTTGATGTATAACTATGACACTGAATCTGTTACACAACAATTACTTTAATGTATGACAGTGACATTAACCCTTTGAAATATTCCTATCCATGATCTGAAGTAAGCCTGTTAAGATTTATGACCTATAATTGTTCAGTGATGATTAATTGTCCTGAGATATGGAATCACTACCTGGAGCTGTAGAGTTTTCATTCCCTATGTGCTTAGAGCTTGCATTTAGGGTTTGTTCTTGTTAAGGGACTGCTACAGAATTGACCTTGTTGTTTATCAATATGTATTCCTGTGATTTTGTTTAGATCAGTATTACATGGCAGAGACTCTTTTTCATGAATGCGAACTATTGTGACACATGACAAAGGTGCATGATAAGTGGCAGAGTCTTTGTAACTAGAGTGATAGGTATGTGTGGAATTTTGACAGTGACATTCTGAGTTTGGCAATGATCTAAGGAGCAAGTTAAGTGATACATGACTTGTAACAATGATATATACATATAGCGGTACTGTGAACAATAGTAATGTATGACAACGTGCCAGTGATACTCATAGCATGACAATGATGATGTGTACTTGTGAGTATGTTATGTGGACGTACATGACAATAACTCTGGCTTAACAATTATGGTAGACTGGATAGTGACATACTGTATGACTGTGGCCTTGCTATTATAACAGTAGATATATTACAGTCACCCTTGATGCATAGCCTAGCCTAAATGATCAGAGTGAACTAAAGATTGTGACCTTGCTGACAATAAAACAGTGAGACAGAGCAGTGAGACATTGATCAGTATACGATAACCTTAACAATGACTTTGACCTTGATTAGTAACAGTGAGCTTGGTATATGGCAGCAGTTACCTTTATGTATTACAGTATGTGACAAAGCCTTGTTGACTGCAGTGCTGTAACAATATCTCCTTGACAGTGTTAATGACAATGATGATGTCACAATAGTCACTCCTAGACAGTGATATAAATATATGGCAAGTAACCCTGATGTATATTGTGCAACAATGTTCTTGATGTATGATGCATGACAATGACAGTGTCTCTCAATTGAGTTGAAAATAATACTTGATGTGACAGTGATATTCATGAGAACGCTTTGAATATGTGACAATAACCTTTGATTTGACAGTGAACTTAGCAGTAACCTCATGTGGTTGTTGACTATGACAGTGACCTTTAACTATGACAATGATCTTTGACTATGACAGTGACCTTTGACTATGACAGTGACCTTTGACTATGACATTAACCTTGACAACAACAGTAGTGGCAGTGAGAGTGAAGCAGTGTTGTGCAACAGTCAGATTTGGGTTATTCAACAGCTAGGGTTTCATGAGCAGTTGGAGCAGAGGCAAAATTTACTACAGGTTCTTATATTACAGTTTCTTTGTATTGATATTGAGCACATGTGGATATAGTCTGAAAATTGTGAAACGTGGTCCGTTGTGGTGAGTTGAAGATTGTAGCCTGCAGGGCAAGTGGCAGCTTGCTGAGCAGGGTTTCAGGGTGGTGCGAGGTAGGAGAGTGGAGTCTCCTTCAGGTTGGAACCTGAGAACACGTCAGCGTGGTAGGGTGGTGCTAGGGTAAGTTGGGGCCTGTGCAGGGTGTTGTAGCATACTTCTGGTAGCAACTGGTGAATCAAAGAGTCGGTGCTTTCTTCAGGTCGGAGCCTGTAAACTCGGGCGTCAGAGTGTCCATCCAGTAGCATCTGGTAAACAGGGCGTTGATGCATTCGTCAAGTTGTAGCCTGTAAACCTGGGGGTTGGAGCCACCCTTGGTTGTAGCTGAAAATGATGGAAGTTGGAGCTTCCTATTGATGTACATTTTATTGAAGACAAATATTAAGAAATGTTCGGTGGTTTTTGTCCCGAAGGGGTTTCAACTTTCCACCAAAAATCTCTATTTTTGTTCGTCTTTATTGTTGTGCATCGTTGAATGGTGTTGATGGATGTTTATGTTTATCTGATGCTAATAACAATTAATGCTCTGTGAAGTTAAAAATATACTATTTGATAAGAAATATTGATTCACCACCTTTCAGTATTTCCAACAAAACCTTGTGGCATAGCACCATCCAAATCCAAGTAACTCTAGTGTCAAAAAAATAGATGAAGAGGGGCTACAGGAGTAGAGTCAATTGGTCCTCATTGGATTATCTCCCACCTATTAGACCACTTTTAACTTTTAAATCTCCCCTTTTAACATTTTCCCGCAAGGGAAAAAACATAATTTCCATTCAACTAGAAAAGAAGTTACAATCTTTAGGAGCAAATGCATGAGTTTAAATTTTTTTTTCCAGGTGGAAGGTGCAACACTAAAAAGGGATACTACATGCCTCGAAATTCTCTCTGGTAGGATATTACATTCTTAGTAATCATAAGGGGTTAAGCTTAAGAGTATCCTACTTCAAAATGGCCTCCTGGCCTTCATGAAATTCAGAGAGCACTAAGTGATTTTCTGAAAGAGTCAGTCCTGCTTTTGAGAGTTTTTCTGCAACATGATTTCTCTAAATATGTGAGAGAAACTAGTGTTCTTGAAAAGCCCAGCGATTGTTTTTTGTTGCCCAGCTAATACAGCCCGATGTTTTGGATTTGAACCTGTCCTTGCGTCCATTGAATGACCATCAAAGAGTCTCCAAATACCTGTAAGCAGTTTTCTCCCCTGCCAATAACAAATTTCAGCAGATAGTAAAGAGCCAATCGTTCTACCTTATTGTTGGATCCGCTGATTAGATTAGAATTGAAAGGCAAGTAATAAGACTAAAAGGCCAAGAAAGTGGTTTTGATCCCATTTTTATGTTCCAAAGCATGGATTCTGATTTTCCTTTAGTTGTTAAATTTTTTGAAATAAATCTCTGGAAACTGAAAGTGCTAACAGTAGCAACAACAGAACTGAAACAACAGTAATTGTGGTACCAGCAACCGCAGATTCAATACTAACAGCACAGTTTCCAGAAGATACCAAGTGTAAATCTTATAGCAGGTTTCAACAGCACTGGCAGAAGAAAACCAACAGTAGTAACTAATAGGTACAGTTGAATGCTGCAAATGTTGGCACACAAAATATTAAACTATGGTGAGAATATTTGGGTGACTACTCTGGTGGAATCCAAGGGAGTATGGTAGCTGCTCTTGGCCCAAAAATTCTCTTCCTGGTGGAGCACTCCCACTTTTTGTTAATTAAACCGACTGACAATGTTAAGCACATGAATGTTGTTAAACGCACATGAATGTTGTTAAACACACATGAAAATGTGGACAGAATTTAGATAATCGTTGAATGTATTTTATTCACAAAGATATACATTTTATACATTGTTTAATGACCCTTGGTTTTCATGTTCCAAGTTGGACTCCAATGACTGTTCACATTCAACACCATAACCCTTAGCGGATTAGGTGTCCAACATTCCCCCTCTTAATCTGAAGAGGTATATATGAGTCCAAGAAGAGAGCTGAAGTACAGGTAATACAAAAAATGCATGGCAGCAATTGGCTCACTGTGCTCTCTGAAATGATGGTTTAAGGTGGGAGAACTCGAGGTCTCAACCAGTGGTGATTTAAGGATGACCACCAACAGTGGAACACTTAGTGCAGTTCCTGGAACAGTTCCAAATCTGGCTAGAAATGCATGGCAGCAACTGACTGACTGTGCTCTCTGAAATGATGGTATAAGGTGGAAGAACGCGAAGAATCAACCAGTGGTGGTTTAAGGATGACCAACAATAGTGGAATGCTTAGTGTAGTTCCTGGAACAGTTCCAAATCTGGCCAGAAGCTAATGTCTTCTGCTAGAGGAAGTGCTCGCTATTGTTGTGAAAAGGGAGATCATTGAGGTCTCAACCTGTGCTGGTTTAACGAAGGCCACCAACCAAAAGCATGCTCATGGGGCATTTTTCTGTCTTTGGTTACAACTCTGAATCTAGGTATGGATGACTCTGGCTCTAGGCTCAGGCAACAGACCCAACTGTGGTTGAGGCTCGCTTGATGTATCTTTGAAGCTTGTAGATGGCCATCAATTCCCCCGTCAGATACAAGGTGAGAAGATGAAGAAATCTCCACTGCAATACGTGTCAATACTTGATAAGCGTCCATCCAAGGTAAATCTTCTTCGCTGTTGATGCCCATTGCCAAGAAGCGATCCATCCAAGGTGAATCTTCGTTCTTGCAGGATTCTTGTTTCTGAAGCATCTGTTTGAATGATGAGCATTCGTATTTTTATGACAATTCCCACATTAAAACAATGATCTTTCACATGACCAACTCTATCACATTGTTGGCATTAAACAATTTGTGGCTACTGCGAAAGAGGAGCAGTGGGTGAAGACAAGTTCTTCCCAAGGTTTGATAATGGACTTGGGAAGTGCAGCCTGAACTTCTGCATCTTCATGCAAAATCGCCCCTGAAATGGGCACTTGATTGGAATCAACCTCAATTTCAATTTCTTGCTGCTAATGGGAGTTTGTCTCAGTCTTAAATAGAGGATTGTTCTGATCAAAGACCAGTTCAAAATGATGACTATGCTGCCGTAGCTCATCTTGCTGTAGCTTTGATTCAAGTTGCAAAAAGTCAATTTTGTCTTGTGGATATTGTAGACAGGTTTGAATGTCTGTGAGAGTGAGTTTGCTGTCTTTTACTATATCATGAACAACATAATGTATCAGAGTTTTTGGGGAACTCTAATACTTCACCAATTTAATTCATTTTTCAAACAATTCAAACTGAAAATTGAAGTGTTTCAATTTCAGCAATCAAATAATCAATGAAGAGCGGATGAGTAACAAAGTTAGTGAGACATTTCTATGCAATAGTTGGTCTGCCAGTCACAAATGAAAACAAGTTGCAGGTCTTTAAGGCATAAGAAACTACAGAAGGCCGAAGGTCCTCATTGGTTGGAAAAATGCCTGCAAGCCATTTACAATGTGGCTCCAATCCTTTTATACAATCTCGATATGACCTCCACTGCTTCTAGAAACAAATTGTCAATAACAATGCCAAGTTGGTAATATCATTTGAATGAGCCTTACAAGTGTTTTAGGCTCCAAGGCTGCGGTACCGAATTCTAACATAGTTCCTTTGGCTACAAATGGTTATGGTGCAGGCGCTTTTAATAACAAATGGAGACAATCTCTAGCACCAAGTCTTTATCTACGAGCTAAAATTTGTACAAATTCTTTTCTTTCTCGCTGGAAATTTGGAACTTTGAGTAAGTCAACATTACCATCGACCAAGAAACTTTGAGCTTTGGAAAGAGCGCAACTTAAAGTGAGACTGAAACATTCTGTCAGTTCAAATCCTACTAGCAAACTTGATATTAGTGTCTTTGGTGGTTGTTGTGACGATTTCACAAAGCCCCAGTAATCTACAACTTTCACATCGAATCCGAGCTCTGCATTGATGTTGCCCAAGGAAGATATGAGAATGATTTCACAGCCCTCATAGTTGAGGAAGTTGGGAGGATCTGTAGCCACAAAATGGTATTAGCTGATGTGCCCCTGTATGTGTGCAGGGAAGGTCACCTTTCATTTGCTTTGAAGGCCTGTAGATGGCGGCGTGGACTGCTACAAGTTCTTTATTTGTGACGTGCAAGGAGTCTTCCTATGTGAGTCTCCCCTATTCAGTTCTCATGCTATCAATATTGTTGAAGCTACATATTTATCACCAAACGTCTAGCGATAACAGCTACCCGAAAATCCTTCCTTGCTATGTCGACTTGCCTTTTAGCAAATTAATGGGAAGTGAAGGCAGCGTGGTGTCCAATAAACTATTTTAGCACAGGCTGTATATGTGGTGCCTTCAATAACTGCCAGCAGACACACCATGCATTAATGTGTGTAAGAGAGAAACGTCAATAGGCACACACCAGGTGTAATATTGGTCTACTGCTAGACTAGTCGTAGCCAATACAATATGGAAGCATTCACCGCAGCATACCACCATTCAACACAGCCAACACAGAAACAGCGATTCCAAGCCGTGGATTCAGTTTATTTTCTGCCAAATGCTAAGAGAGCGTTTTGCAAAGTAAGTAGCATCAGCGCCTGCCCAGCCTATCGCCCCTCCATAAATTCAGGTGGCACCACATGGTCTGTGCCACAGTTCAAATGGCTCGCACACCGTTTGGAATGCACCGAGGAAGTTTGCAACAAGCACTCTTTGGTGGTATTGGATTCTATGTCAGAACTGAGTGATGGGTTTGCAAAAAATGTCCCAAGTTCACGTGGAAATTAGGGATATGGTTCTAGCCCTAAATTTTATCATGCAGTGACAGGTGCAGTGAGGGAAGGAGGTCACATAAATCCTGGATACTTCAGGAGAAACATCTCAACTTCCAAGCCAGTGAGATACATGTCTAATGTATATACAGGGATACAAAGCATTTTTTTTTACCAAGCCTGGGAATTGACGGAGGAGTCAGGAACTGCAGCAGAATGCCTGAAATGCTTAGAGTAATGTATAACAAGGAATGGAGGTTGAGTGTATCAGGCTCAGTGATGATCATGAGCAGGCTTCCAAGCATTAGAAAAGGTAGCAAATCACGGAAAAAATAGCAAAAGATGCTCAGTTCTGATACCAACAGGCTTTCATGAGTGCCAGGGTTGACAGGCCAAAATGTAGGAAGAGTTACCAAATATGGCCGGTGAGCAGAAATTCTGAGTGGATGGCAGATATTGTAGACACAGTTAAAGTGAGGTCTCTAAATTGTTCTATGACAAGTTCAGGATGGCAGAACTGAAATGCAGGACATGCATGTAGAGAAAGGCCACAAAACTAGTGGCTCAAATTATTAAACAGGGCAGGTATACTCCTGCTCTGATACCATGTTAAACACACATGAAAATGTGGACAGAATTTAGATAATTGTCAAATGCATTTTATTCACAAAGATATACATTTTATACATTATTTAATGACCCTTGGTTCTCATATTCCAAGTGGTCTCGGGGACCCCAATGACTTTTCACATTCCACTCCATAACCCTTAGCGGATTAGGTGTCCAACAAATATAGTTAATCTGACTGAATAATTGACATAATTAAACTAATTGGCCTAGTTGAGTCGCTGAGTGAATTTTTCGTTTAACTGCCACTATCAGATTGATTGATAATTTTGTTTGACTACTGATAACTGTTGTGAAGCTGATTATAGTATTGTAACGGCCTAGTTCAGTCCCATGGAGGCAGGATTACCATGTCTGTTTGGTATCTGTCTAGGAATGTTCTGAATGAAAATAACAAAAGGGATCAAATGGATGGGCATGATGAAATCACAAAGATCCTATGTTTTGCTGAGGTTATGAATGAATCTATTTGGATGTAACATTTTATTTATTTGACATAATATTCCTAATTAGCTGGTAATTTTCTATAGTTTTTCTATATTAGTGCCGTCTGTGTTGTGCTTAGAGTAAGCGCCTGACTTCATTTTTACTTTCCCACTTTATCTATTATTGTTATCATTCCTCCTCTCCATATGGTTTGCAACTGTTTTACTTGTATGCAGAAAGCACTATCAAGCTTGGCTAGATTTGACTAAAGTAGAACATGATGCCTTTGTCTACGATGATCTGCGAAGTAGGGGATATACTTTTAACATCCTAGTTTTGGCTATGACATGACAGCTATGCTGTATTTTCTGTATAATATCTTGTCTATATTTTTTCATTTCTGCATCTTTTGCTCAACTCAAGTTATCTAATCAATCATATTTGGGTACCATTGGTTATTAATTTAGTTGGAAACCTTAGCCAATTAGAACCATTTTAGTGTATTCTCAATTCCATTTGTAATGTCTTTGTTTTGGATGGGACAACAGGATGGGGCACTGCGACCACAAGAGCTTGAAGATCTTTTTTCCACAGCCCCAGAAAGGTGATTTGCTATGATTGCTTATTTTGCTATTAGAAAAAAAGACAACAACAACACAATAAAAATGCTTATACTCAATTGTTTTAGGCATAAAATTGTTGTTTTAAGTTGAATTTGTTTTACATTTGTTAAATGTTGTTTCAAATTCTGGGTTGGATGGTTAGTTTTTTTGTTTGTTTGTTTAAATTACAAGTATTTTTCTGCTATTTCTGTCATTGGAATATGGAAATTATATTTTGTGACTTGCTTTTTTATTTACTTGAATATAACTGTTGTTTCGTCAATTGAGATTTAGTGATTGGCCCTCATTCTTTGCGACCAATTGTGGATGTGGAAAATCTTCACTTAGTCTTTTATTTATTATTAATATTTAATTTTGGGAAGTTGCCATTTATTCAAGAATGCAGATTACTTTTACATCAATTTTTGGTGCTAAGCTGTTCACACTTCTCTGTTTTATCATTTATGGCTCTTTTAATGTAGTCACACCCTTTTTTGAGTGTTATAGACTTCCTTTATTCATGTTGGCATGTCATTTTCATTATTTCGTAGGCTGGTTGTTTTAGACTTCTCAAAGAGGCTTGTGTGTTATGGTGGAATCTGATTTGTTTCGAAGATCCAACATGTTTATGAAGCAGGTTGATATAAAGACAATGAACTTAAAATGGAATCATGTGTTTCAAAATGACAACTTAGGTCCCAAATAGCAACGCTTCCACTAAGTGATATCCTTTTTCTTTGTTGTTGATAGAAGGCATACAACTCTGAAGAACATTTTAAGAAATATAAACAAATGTGTTGTCTTCAAGAGTGCAATAATATTCTTAATGTTGTAAAAAATATTTAGAAGTCTTGAAAGTAGTGGAAAATTGAATTCCTTGTTGGAAATACAGAGGGGGGGGGGGGGCTGGGGGATGTGAATCAATATTTATTTTCAATTGCTATTTTTACCAGTTAGATCACTTATATTTAGAACACAAAATGAACAATGATAGAATGAATACTTGTATTAATTGCTTCTTTCAATAAATTAAGTACAATATATGTAGGGCTCCAACCCTAGATGAAGACACCGATATTCAATGAACAATGATAGAATGAATACTTGTATTTATTTCTTCTTTAAATAAATTAAGTACAATATATGAAGGGCTCCAACCCTAGATGAGGACACCGATCTTCAATTTTCCAGGCTCCAACCAGTATTTGCCAAGCACCGACTTGGACTTCCAAGGCTCCAACCAATATTTGCCAAGCACCGACTTGGACTTCCAAGGCTCCAACCTGTATTTGCCAAGCACCGACTTGGACTTCCAAGGCTCCAACCTTGTCAATTTTGAGGCACCAACCTCAAGGGATCCAACCCTATGTTTGGTTCATGTTTTGACTTGGTTTCTTGAGGACTTTGATGCTCTAGGGCTCCAACCCTATCCTCCAAGGCACCAACCTTGTATTTTCGAGGCTCCAACCTCTTGGGCTCCAACCCTCAACTTTACTTTGTCAAGATGTGTTTGGTTATACTTCACGGTTCCCAATGTCTTCTTTAATGAGCCTTGTCAATCTTTAGCTATGCCTTCACTTTGCCTCCACTTCACATCATCAATGACAACTTTGCTCTCTTAGAAGGTGTCATCACTGCTCTTCATCCGTACCCAAACAATTTCTTCAAGTCACGTCATGATGACATCAACGATGCATCATGGTCTTCAATTTTATCTCATAGTTCAGAGTGTCTTCACAAGATGTTCGAAGGTGTTGTCAATGTGCTTCAAACCCAAGCAAGAAATGCACAAAGTATTTAATTGATCCAAGGATAACTTTCAAGTCTTTAATATGTTGCTCCAAGAATTCTTCAAGATCTGCGTCTATTATGTTTCCAATTTTCTTCAATAAACTATTCCAAGGTTCTAAAATTGTTCCGCGGACTTTATTAGATGGTTTGACAAGTTGAAATATAGAAGAGTTTTCTCCACAGGTCTACAAGAGAGCCTTCACAAATCTGATATGAACTCACACTAGGGTTGAACTCCAAGAGGTAACAAGAATGCTCAAATCTGAACTGTAATGTTAAAATAAACTAAGCCCAAGTAAGTCTGCACCAAGTCTGCAACAAAGGAATCACAAATTTGAAAGGATCTTTGCTTGTTCAAGTTTTCAAATCACAACTTTGTAGAAAATGTGTCAAGTCAGTTCCATAATTACGCAACTCTTGCATAGGTCTATAATTAAGAGTCTCAGGTTCGCAGACTACAGTTACTTGCCCGACTTTGTAAATGCAATAAATTGTGTTCCTTTTTTGTTGGCCCTTTTCAGTTTATAAATACCTTCACACTATTCTTCTTCTTGTTTTCTTTGTCCACTAAATTTCACAAGTGCTCCACAAATCATAATTTAATTATGAAATTCTCATAATCCACAAAAGGTATGAAACCAAGATTTGTTTGTTTTGCAAATCTCCACGAGTCCGTAAAAGAGGATGACGACTTAAAAAAAACTATAGCATCGAAAATTTATTTCTACAGGATTGAGAATCTTTATCTTTTTGTTCTAAGGTTCGATATACCTTAGTCTTCACCGAGATTACAACACCCATAGTTCTGGGCTCCACCGAGGCTACAATACCCACAGTTCTGCTCCCATCTATTTGCTCTATGCGTTTACATTTTACTGTAAGAGCTCCGTGTTCAAAATTGATCGAATGGTTAATGGTCCTTCAGATCATGAGATGTGATCTTCACTTTTTTCTTCTGTCTTTTCTTCACCGAGATCCCTTTCACATTTCTTGCTTGATTGATTCGAAGTGATACTCTCGAATGATCATGATGTATATGTATATGTGTTTGCAAGTTCACATAAGGGAGTCGACATGATTTCGTGGAGCCCACAAACATAAGACACGTCCAGTGAAAAGTCCAGCATATAATTTGTTCACATTTCTTCGATGAAAGCATTTCGTGAAGCACATTCGTCCAACGTTTTTTGGGGTCCATGTACTTGTGATATGTATTATGTTCAACATAGCTGTGGTTAATGTTTAGTTCATTTTAATAGAATATTTATTTTTATATAATAAAGGCATCATAAAAAAAACTTTCCATGTTATGGATAAAGGTATATTTGCTAGGATTTGGGTATTCATGTATATATGGTGTGTATGGGATTTGCATTAATATTTTAATGCCTAAAGATTCATCTATGTAGGGTTTTATTCATTTGAAAATACATAGTATAATTGGGTTTCATTAAGATATGTAAAAGGATTAGGATACGGTTTTATATGAAAGGTCTTCACACTTGGAACTTATTCAATAGTTTGGATATGATTAGGATTAGTGTTTGCTTAAACTAAGGTTAGAGCATTATGTAAAGCTAGGATTTCCTTTGGTTTAGGCCCTAGGGCAACATCTCATCAATGCCATATTGACATCAATGACAACATTGACTAACAATATTGTTGGACATTAGATAAACCAACGCTCCCCGTGTGTTTAGCAACATGGATTAACCGCCTCATTGATTAACAGGTTTTGGTCTAACGACAATCGTGATTCCCAACAAGTGGTATCAGAGCGTAGGTCATGAGTTCGATACACACCCAACTTGCGTTGGGGGGGGGGAGATTGTTGGACATTGGATAAACCAACGCTGCCCATGTGTTTCGCGACATGGACTAACTGCCTCTCGTGGATCCTTATCTCTGGCAATACAATAGTTGACTAACACCTGTGGGTTTTGGTCTAACGACAATCGTGATTCCCAACATTCCCTTCTTAGGTTATAAACTTTGTGGGAATTGAATTAAGATTGGGATATAGATAAACAAGGAGGATATCAAGAAGATTCTCCAGATATTTAGAATGAGCCAGATATCTGGAGACTTGAATGACATTATGCACAATGTAAATAAATCCCAAATTGATGATACATTGATCTTAGTGAAAGGCACTTTAAGACAATATTTAAACAACATATGCTTCCCCTGGCTTGGGAAAGTAAGAACACAAGATTCAAGAAGATCCATTTGGTCAAGGAAGAAGACTCATTTGGTCAAGTAAGAACACAATGAACTATCCATTCCATAAATTATGCCTTGAAGACTGAAATGTTGGAAATAAGGGGTGGGGGGGGGGGCGTGGGGTGAATCAATATTTCTTTTCACAATTGTTATTTTAAACCAATTAAGATAACTTATAAACTAAACACAAAAGATATATGTATAACAAAACAATAACTTTATTAATAAAGACAATGAGGACTCCAATCCTCTTTTACAATATTCAAATTTCATTTTGTACAATAATTTCTCAGGGCCTCAACCCTAGATGAAGACTCCAATCTTCAATCCACCAGGTTCCAGCCTATACTTTTCCAAGCACCAACTTGGTCTTCTTGAGGAGTCCAATCCTCTAGGGCTTCAACCCTTTCAGCTGATTCAGGCTCCAACCTGGTGTTCTTGAGGACACCAATCCTCAAGGGATCCAACGCTCTCAATTTGGTTTAGTTCCTCAAGGTGGCTTCTCAAGAATTGAAGACTTCCAATGTATTCTTCAATAAGTCTTGAAATTTATCTTCAAGAATGGCTTCAAATCTTCTTCATCAATTGCCTAGTATGTGTCTCCAAAACTCTTCATATCTGCACAAGTCAATTTTCTCCAGGCTACTCCATTAGAGCTTCGACAATGCTCCTCCAATCTCAAAATTTCCTCTCAATGATTTCAATAGATGACTGCCTCAAGAATGCACAATAGATCAAGAATATCCTATTGTGAGTTACAAACGTCCTTCAACTCCCAAGATTTGCTATTGTTATGTAAGGTCTCTTAATGACTGGTGTTTGCAATCATGTCTTCACAATTCTTCAGAACCAAGATGCCTTCAAATTTGACTTATGGTGATCCCAAAAACAATCTTCAAAATTTCAAATGATGCCCAAAAGAAACTAGACTTCCACAATTCAAATTTGCTTAAAAATAATTTCCAATACACTGCTTCAGATAGTTCTCAACAAGCTCTTCAATAGGTCAACATTTCCTTATCCAAGTGCAACAATTCTAATTCCAAGAAATTGGCCCAAACAAGCCCAACAAATCACAAGGTTTGCTATCCAATAAAGTATCACTGTAAAAATATTCCTAAGGGTGTGCTTCAAAGATCCATTGCTGATTCATATATATACAAGGAGTAATGTGGAGTCAAACAAGAAAGTTCAGACAAGTCACAGTCAACGAAGAATAGAACGCATACACAATGAATAGAGTATCTTTTAAGTCTGTAATATATATACATACAATATCTCTAGAATCTCGGAAATCCGGAATATATAGCGATGGTCACTCTGAAATCGATACAGTGTGATTACTCTCGGAAGGAATCAAAGAATTGTATATATATATAGATATACAGTGATTGCTCTTCGTAGTATCCTCTGTATATATATGTAGCAACAACTCTCGGCGGTGGCATATAACGTGACTACAACTCTCGGTGGAGGCTATAGTTCTCGGTGGTGGCACATGTACTATGACTACAACTCTCAGTGGTGACTGCAGCTCTCAGTGGTAGATTCAGTTCTCGATGGTGGCACATCTAAACAATATCATAAGTCAACGAGGAGTATACAAGTCTGTCTCAAATATTAATGTAAGCAAAGTACTGTGGCAATTGAGAAAAGGAGGAATCAAAGATAGTGACTGGGCAACAAGGACATGGGGAGAAGCAAAGACATAGGGAGAAGGAGAGCAGGGAACTGTGAACTAAACAGAGCAGAGGATAGTGACAATTGTCTTGGAAGGAACTTGGTGTCTATCTTGTCAAGGGTCTTGCTACTCATCATCTAAACATCTATCAAAAGAGATTCAAGGGTTTACTATCAAGAGGAGAGGTTTGCCTTGGCTTGGAGCCAACATCTTTTGTACTTGTATTTCGTTGAGTTTCTTGATTTGATAACTGTTTGATGATTGGAGAACAAGCAAACATAAAGAAGTTAACTAAAGAAAATAAAAGACATCACCAAAAGTTGTCAATGACAATGGAAGAATCATTAATAATAATTTGACCTAGATTCTTCAACACTCAAAAATCTCACCCTGATGCTTCAGATGTGATCCTACAGGGTTCATGCAGAGTGCTACAGGACTGTGTGTCTTCTTGTAGCAATCACATTGAACCATTAGGATCACACTTTCAATGAGTGGTGCTTTTCTAAAATCTTTGACAATTCATAAGAAGGTTGTTGATGGTTGAGTTTTGCTGTGATGGAAATGGGTGGAAAGTACGTGAAGGGCTAGGTTTTTTATTGATGGTAATTGGCATGAAAATGGAAATGATGACAAATAATAAGGTGGATAGATGAGAGTGGTGTGGTGAACTTAGTTTTTCATTCCCCCAAGGAAAACATAATATCTGACCCCTCTTTCTATGCCGATCACAATCTTGTAGCAAATCTAGACAATCCCGTAGCACTCTGTGTCAATCCTGTAGTAACCTTGTTTAACTCATATCTCTCAAACAGTGGATTGGATTGACCTGAAATTTGTTGAGCATGTTTCCATCACCTTATGCATCTCCCCATAAAAAATCTTATCCAACGGATGTACAAATCTCGAGAAAAATGGAAAATGGTTGTAGGTGATGTAGGCGAATTTCTCAAAAAGTATACACTGGAATTTGCTGAAATTTCTTGAGCATGTGACCATCATCCATATGTGTCTCCCCATGAAGCAACTCGGCAAAAAGATGCATGGTTTTTGTGATATGGTCAAAACAATTTATGCCCCATTTATTTTGACAATCCTGTAGCAACACATAACTTTTCTATAACACTTTAGAACAATGAGGAAAATAAATGTTGGAAAATAAAACAACACTTTTTTCTTTTCTTTTTTTCTTTTTTCCAACCTATTGACCACCTCATGGAGGTTTTCAATTAGTGAGCCAATCTTAGGCGCCTCAAAGGCAGGTTTTCACCTGAGATTTTAATTTTTTCCTCTAATTTTTTTCTCTTTTTTATTTATTTTTGTTTTTTCTATTCTTTCCCACTTTACTTGTAAAAAAACATTCTTTTTCAAGTATAATAATACTTCAAATGGAGCCATGTGCACATCAAGATGATAGATAAACTCGTGTGTAGGCTCAAAAGATATGCTTCGACATGTACCTGAATATGAGAGAGCAAATGCTTTGGCTTTGATGATGCCAAACATTGTTGAAGAGAGTTATGCTCCTGATTAGTGATTGTCAGGAACCAAAATTCAATATAGCTTGATACCCTTGGTCCACTTGCTCATTTATATCATTGTGTATGCCTTCTTCTTCCATGCAATTTAAACCTTCTACTTTTTTCTGATTAGTCCCTTGAACACATAAAGGATTTGATGATAAGCATAGTAGAAATTCTTCAATCTTAGGCTCCAATGGCGGCTTTTCATCAAATGTGGTCCATGATTCTTTAGTCTCCTTTGGATCTTCTTCTTTTGGATGTTATTCTTCAATAGGAGCAAGAGAATCTCTTCTTTGTAATACTCTTCCTCATCCAAGATGAATATCACTTGGATCAAAAGGATTTGTTTGGAGATTTTGTATCTCAGCATTGTAAGTGGGTTGAGTTACTTTATTGCTTGGGTTTGGAAATGGTTGTGTAGGTAGTTGAGTGGGATCGAGTCTTTGAAATGGTTGTGATTGAGGATGTGGTTGCGGTGGAGGTGGATGGGATGTATAGCATTGAGTTTGGTATGGAGTATATTGAGGGAAATATGGGTCGCCCCATTGAGGAGGTTGGTGTGAATATGGGAATCGATGATAAGACCATGAATATTGAGGAAAATATGGATCACCCATTTGAGAAGGTTGGTGTTGATATGGATGAAAAGAGGGAATGGCGTAAGATCTCTGATATGGTTGAAAAGGTTGGAGAGGATAAGACAAATGTTGATATGGGTTGATAAAGTAGAGTTGCCCCATGCCTCCTTCTCTGCCACATCTTCTTCTACCTGCACATGATCAGTGGGGTGGTTTGTGGTATTGAAGAATTTTTTTTTGTTTTTATAAATTTTTATAAATGAGAATGCCAGTGCAATGCAATGAAAAATGCCTGATGCAATTTTTGTGTTTTTGTAGAAAAGAAAGAGGGAATCATTCCAAGAAAAAGAGAATGTTTGCTTTGACACCCTCGTCGACAACGACACCAAAAAGTGATGAGCCTTGGTAATTCAACAAGAATGTTGGAACTACCAAGGCTACCAACTTAAATTATCAACTCAAGGTTCGTACAAATTTAAGAGGGGCTGACACT
This sequence comes from Pinus tabuliformis, assembly GCA_031772625.1. NCBI lineage: Eukaryota > Viridiplantae > Streptophyta > Pinopsida > Pinales > Pinaceae > Pinus > Pinus tabuliformis. The sequence goes on along the minus strand of CM062820.1, from coordinate 1,418,807,762 downwards.
GTATGTGCAACAGACACCTTCCTCTTCCTAGTCTGACTCCCTTTGATGCAAGTGAAAGAATACCATGAAACAACTTCAAATGAGCAAAGATCTAGGTAAGCCGCCAATCCTAAGTTGCAAAAGCGAAATAACCATAAGTAAACCTATTCTACTTTTCTAAAGACCAAAAATTCTAGAACTAGTGATTAACCTACTAAATTCCTAACCTGATCAAGTGCAAGTGACATGGGATAAATTTTTTTATTAAACAGAATGTTTTCAAGACTCAATCCAAGTGGAATCAACTCAAAAGAACCTTGTTAACACATGCTAAAAAATAGCAGAAAATTACTACTGTTTTTCTATATGATACTTGCAAAAATTCCAAAACTGTGAACTAGTAAACCAATCCAAGTAGATCAATCATGGATATGACTTTGCAAGGTTGTTTTAAAGATGCATCATTCTTGTGACTTCATAAATAACCTACAAAACAACTTACTTTAATCATTTAACCAATATAACCTACATCAACTGAAACATGGATACTAAGTGCAGAAAAATGAAAGAATAAGCAATGCAAGTGAACAAGACACCAAAGAAGATAAAGAGGTTGTACAACAGGGATTTGAGGCTCCTGGGATGGCCAAGCCCAAGGATGCTCAGAGTCCTATGAATGAAACCAAGCCTTAGAGTTGAAAATGATGCCAAACTTCATTATTTGAAAGTACATCCCTCCTAGAAATGAAAATAAAACTGCTAAATAACAAGTTGTCTCATAAGATGAAGAAATGCATGCCCCTAGAGGCAAATTCGAATTGGTACTTATACAAATAGATGGGGAAGCATCGTCCTTGAAATGAGACAACTTTGCCCTCCAAAATCCCTTAAATAGTGGATCTGGTTCCCAACACTAGGATCTTCATTAAATGACAGGGAGCACATTTATAGATTTTCTCAATCATTAGAGCTCCAGAATTTGTTCAATAATTTGATAATATCTTGTTCATTTATTGTCCAATCTTGGTCCTTGTAGTAGGAAGAAAGTCCCTAGTTTATCTCATGCTCCAAATCTTCATAATTTGCCCAATATTCTCACAATATTCTACAGTAAATAATATTAGACACAGATATGCAACTATCTCTAAACCTTCCCGTTGAATACATTATAGCTCAAAAAGGTGTCATCAAATGCAAAATGAGAGGTTAAATGTGCTAAAGGATGGTTAAATGGACCTTAATTTGTGTCTAATTTGGAGGCCATCAATAAGCGTAAAACTAAGTTGCCCACGAGAAGCATCAATTGCAAGGAAATGGCCCAGGGATTTTCCAATGCCTTGAAAGAGTGTCTAGTGCCACAAGTGAGTAGGCAGATTAGGAAGTCAGACCATATTGGCAATGTGGTAATCACTATGCTAGAAGGGTCAAAATCTAGACCAAGGGGTTAGGAACAGTTGAGCATTGCCCCATAACCATGGCCCTTTAGATAATAGTCATCCAATTCAGCATAGACCACAACGAAGAAGCCTTTGGAGTAGAAAGTAACCTTGCAACTCCTGGTACATGAAAAATCAATCCATTGGTAAAGATTGTTGATGTTATTGCAACTTCGAGCATACATTCCCCACGGGGTCATGTTAATTTGACTAGGGGAGAATGATACATTCACTCATGGGACCTTGTTGATTTGGCCACGACTGAATGGCCCATGATACTCACATTGCTTGCTCTGGGATGGAGTGATGTATTTTTATATAAAGCGCGTTTGATTTGTTTATCTAATTGGGTTTTTACCCATTAGTCGAATAAACAATTCTACTCTACTGCTAAGTCACTAGACACAGGGACACGAGACCCATAGGACATGAAAATTCAAGTGTTGGACACGGGGCATGTTGAACCCCTAGAACAGGACACATAGGACACGTTATATATATAATACTAAATAGTTATTTCATATTACACAAACTCTCATGATGATATAAATTAGACATACATCTAGATTCTACATTGTAAATTTGTAATATTATGCATACAAATACAATCGTGATAGATACAATAATCATCCAATATGAGAAAGACAAGAAATTAACAATAAACTACAGTTTTCTCATTAATTCATCAAAATCAGAATGTGTTACATAGGTACCGAGTCGTGAGGGCTCCTGACTAAGAATGCCAATGGAAAATAGAAATAACAAATACAAAACAACTACAAGGTAGTAGGTAGCTCATCAATCATCATGATCAAAATCAACATTACTGTCACGATCACCACTGCTCTCCCTTGCATCCTCCTCCTCTGTATCCAATGTAATCTCTGCATCTACTGGTGTCGAGGATGACCGCTCAAAAGTATCATCATCAAAATGATACTTTTGAAACGTTGGTGTAAAAATGCTCTTACTGTGGATTCTCCGGTCAAAGATTAAAAAAGTATCATCATCATCAAAAGTGACAAGCTCTAGCACTAGCTCTTTAAGTCCCAAGTTGGCCAATGCTAACTCAACACTGCTGTCCAAACCCATATCATCAAGAAACACATCCCACATCTTTGTCTTTCCCTTTAACCACTCCTCCTCTTCAAACTAAGCAAATTACCATATGTGCTCCAATTCCTTTCGCAACAAGAGGATGAAAGCAAAATGTACTTGCCGGTTGCTCGAATCACCTCCAAAATGCTCCTAAACCCTTTGCTACTCGCTCCCACACACCCACAACAAGAGAGACGCATTACAATGAAGAGAAAGTGGCCCAAATCGGGCTTTTGAAAGAGCCGTGGTATGCTTTTCGAGAGGGACACATGTCCCAAAATCATGACACGCTGCTCGATCGAATTAGATTCGCTAGGGCCATGAATCCCTCGTGTTCTTACATGATCTACCCACGAGTTGGACATGTGTCCCTCGAGAATTGTGTCGGACATGCGGGATTCAGAGCACGTGGGGTGTGTGGGGGTGGATGAATCTGGTTACTTAAGTCTATTATTGAGTTGTAATGTAGGCTCCATAAGTGAAGGGGTTTCTTGTGATGAGGTGTCTCTTTATGGGTTTCCACTCAACATTAGAGCTCTATATAAATAGACATGCATGTGAGGATACAAATCATAACCATAACAAGCTCATTCAAACTAAGAAGAAATCTGCTCATCTTCATGATTTCTTCATCTTTCTATCTCTCTTGGTGGTTGTACATGCGAGAGTTGACCAAAATTGACCAACACCTTGACAGTGGCACATGTGGAGGATTTGACCTAGTTTGACCACAATGTGTATAGTCACATGTGTGGAGGATTTGAGTAAGTTTGATTGTGAACTATTTGACCCATTTGATTGCAGATTGTTTGGCCAACGTTGATCGTAGGGTTGAATTGACCGTAGGCTGAGTTTCATTCTAGGTTGACGTTTGACCAAAGCTGACCATGTTGAATGGTTTGACTAGTGTTGACTTGTAGTAGTTTGATAGGTTTGACTGGTGTTTTGACTTTTGATATTGGCTCAAATTTCTAGACAATTTTTTGATTTGTAAACCTCGTTGATAAGACAATTTCTCATGAAGAAAAGATTGTTGGGTTTTTTCCCAAGGTTGGGTTTCCCACAGTAAAAATACTTGTGTCTATTGTGCTTGGCTGTCTTTCTATGATATTTATTGTTTTCGTTGCATTTACAAATGAGAATTTTTGTGTGTAATTATTTAATGATATCAATGACATTGAAAATACTGTTTGAAAATCATTAGGAAGCAATTATTAGAGCAAAAATTATATTCTACTTCACATGCTATAGAATATCAACATGGTATCAGAGCCTTGTTGAAGATCAACCATTGATTTCCACCCCATATTTTAGTATTTAGCAACTAGTACAAATTTCAGATCTTTTGTGAAGACGGTGCCCAGTCTCAGAGTAGAAGACAGGTTGGATGGTGCTACAAATTTCAGATCTTGGAAGACTGGAATACTCTTCTTTGATGAAAATGAGATTCAAAACTATCTAAAAGAAAATGTCTTAGAACCATAAGAAGCTGAGGAGAGAACCAAGCATAAGAAGAATGAAGCAAAGGCTAAGAGGATCTTGATAGATTCCATAAAGGACCATTTGATTCCACATGTTGCTAAGTTGAAGATTGCGAAAGAAATGTATGATGCCTTGGTGGGATTATTCGAGAGTAAGAACACTAACAGGAAATTAGCCTTAAGGCATTAACTCCATAGTATCATGATGTCTAGATTAGATTCAATTGCCACTTATCTCATGAGAGTCTCCCAGTTGAGAGATCAACTTAAAGCCATTGGAGATACCATTGATGATGCAAAGCATTTTACAGTGACTATTAATGTATTTCCTATCTATTTGTATAGTGTATTTTTGCACGAGATGAGTTGCCTAATTTTGATCAACTTTTGATTGATTGTGTCCAAGAGGAGGCCAAATTCTTGTCCAAGAACATCTTGCCAAAATCTTAGGATGGTCAAACTCATGTCGTTGCAACCTATGCAAGGAAAGGAAAATGAAGAAGAAACGTTTATAGGAAAAATACAGGTGGAAGATCAACTCTAGTTCAAGATCAGAAGAAGGATTATTCAAAGCTTAGATGCTTCAAATGCCATACATTTGGTCAATATGCCTCATAGTGTCCACAGATGAAAAAAAGGGAAAGAAACATGCATCAACAAATGATGTTGATGATGATGATGAGTTTCTACTGTAGAGAAAAGTCAAAGGAATCTAAACTTGAAGATATTGCCAATGGATTTAGGAAAGAATATTTTTGTCTTTGCTCTTTCAGGCACTATTATAGACAATAGTGATATTTGGTAGGTGAACAATGGTGCTTCTAGGCACATGACAGGTTCACAAGATTCTCTCATCGATTTGAACAGAGAAGGATTTAGCATTGCAGGTGGAACTTGGAGCTAATGTCAAGTATGTAGTGAAAGGAGTTGGTACAACATCGTTTCAGCTGGAGTTCAAAGATTCCCTACACATGAGAGATGTATTGTTTGTAATAATGTTGTAGAAGAACCTGCTTTGTATTTCAATATTGGAGGATAGAGGTTACATAGTTGCATTTGTATATGGTTTGGTTCTTGTATGGCCTAAGGGCTCGAGCATAAACTCAACAAGAGTCATTGGTGTTCGAGAGGTAGGATTGTACAGATTGTTAGGATGCCCAACCTAGGCATTGGTACATGACAATATGAATTCATGTGAGTTATGACATCATAGATTTGCTTTCCTGCATTACAAGGGTTTTCCAACATTGAGGAGGATGGTTACACGTCTTTTAGAGCTCGAGGTAGAGCATGGGCCTGTTTGTAGAGGTTGTGCACTTCACAAGAATGCCAAGGGATCTTTTCCAAGTAGTGATAGTAAGCTCAAGGCGATCTTGGATCTAGTACATTCAGATGTATGTAGACCGATGACGATATCATCTTTGGTGGCTTCTTGTACTGTGACATTTATTGATGATTTTTACTGGAAGACATGGATCTACTTTGTAAAGTCTTAAGCAGGATGGAGTTTTAAATAAGTTCTAGGGGTTTGAGGCTCAAGTAGAGAACTTGACAGGGAAGTGGATCAAGGTTATGAGGTCAGATAATGGAGGAGAGTATACTTCCAAGGATTTGAGTGATTTAAACAAGGAGGTAGGGATCAAGAGGGAGTTGATAGTTCCTTACAATCCTCAGTAGATTGAGGTTGTGGAAAGGATGAACTATCCTTTGTCGAGGATGTCAAGGTGATGATTCATGATCATAATTTACCCATGTGCTTATGGGCAGAGGCATCCGACACGACAATTTATGTTTAGAACACAAGTACTCACTAGATGTTGGGGAACAACACTCTTGAGGAGGGATTCACAAGAGTGAAACCAAAGGTGAGTGATTGGAGGATTTTTGGTTGTTTAGTATACATCTACGTGCCCAAGGAGAAGAGGAAGACGTTGGAACCTTCTGGGAGGAAGGGTACTTTCATGGTGTTGAATTTCCTTGAAATTTTGCAACTGGTATGATGAAAAATTTGAAAACTATTTTTTTTCACCAAGGCACAAAATTTCTCAACACTAAAAGCAGCGAAATTAAAAACAGGGTCAAAGAACATAATCACACAAGAGACAATAATTTTTCTAAGTAACCCAACTAGGAAAACCCTCTTCTTCGCTGTAGTATTCTTTATTGATAAAGATTGAGCAATCTGATTTCTTACAAGGCAATCGATGACCCAAAGAACACAGTTGTGCTCTCTATACTAGCTGGACACCCCTACAAGCTATTAGCCTCTGCTCACCTGCTTCCTTGCGTTAAGATAGGCTCGATTTGTTTGTGCACAGGCTACCTATTTGCTAGCGCAAGAGGCTTCCTATTACTTTGGACTAGACTTCTATTTCCTAGCACAAAATTGCAACAAGGGAGCTCTCTTCAACACTGCACACCAATTTCTCTAATGCGTAGTCACAACAAGGAACTCTTCTCACACACAGACTTGTTCAAGACAGTAATGAATCAAGGATGTGCCTTCATCTTCCCTTTATGCTATTCGATCATGCTATAATTGGAAAAATTATAATTAGATAATTACAAATTTGGAATTGCCGGTGTGATTGACTTGGTTGACTAAGTTCAAAATAAGCTCTCTCCAATCATGACTTAGAGTTTATAACTTGTCCTTGCCTCAGTCGAAACTGAAGCTTGAACTCGTCTTATCCAAATTTGAATTGACACTTTGGAGACCTAGTTGACTGATTGTCCAACACTAAGCATGAATTTGCTAACTTGTTGATCTCCATGAACTCATTCTTGACAAAAGGAAGACACCTTGTGGTCTTTCTTGACTAAGGCACAAGTCAAGAAGTACCTTCTTTCACTACTATTTTCAACATGTGGGATACAACAAGACTTCGAAGGCCTACAAGAATATATTCCAGGACAACGTCAGATTGAGGTTAGTTGGGATGTTACTTTTGATGTGGAGGTAGCCTTCGTGAGGTCTAAAGAGTCCTATATGCATATTTGTAGTGATGAGTAGGAGGCTTCAAAGGATGTGGGTACAAATCCCTCTAGTCCAGTTGTTCATCATTATGACTATCGGGGGGAGTCAATCAAACTAGTAGAGCCAGTGGACCTGCCTAGAGATGTTGTAGGAACCAGGAAGAGGCTGGCATGGTTTTATGACACTTTGATGCAAAGAAGCATGCAGCTCCCCATGGTACTTTCAGGGGCAGTAGATGACCACAGAGGTTTTCGAGTCATATGGCATTGATAAGTCACATCATTGATTTCGAGCCATCCAATTATGAGGAGGTAGCAAGCCACTAGGTTTGGGAGGGTGCCGCGATGGAGGAGTTTCAATCCATTATGAAGAATGATGAGTCAGATATAGTTGTGAGACCAGAGGGGAAGTCAATAGTGACTTCCAAGTGGATCTATAAGATCAAGCATGCAACAAATGGCAACATCGAGAAGTACAAAGTGAGGTTTTTGGTGAGAGGGTTCTCCCAGAAAGAGGGAGAGGACTATGAGGAGACTTTTGCTCCAGTCACCAGGTACACTTCCATCAAGACTATTATTTCTCTTGCTTCAGTTATGGGTTGGAGGTTACATCAGATGGATGTAATGATTGCGTTTCTCGATGGTGTGATTGAGGACGAATTGTATATAGAGGAACCTTAGGGCTTCGTGATACATGGGAAGGAGTCCCATGTTTGTGGATTGATGAAGGCTTTCTATGGACTCAAGTAGGCACCTAAGGTATGGTATTCTTGGATTGAGGGATACTTGATGAGTTTAGACTTTACCAAGATTTATTTGGATCCTAACCTTTACTACAAGGTTGTTGATGGTGATCCTTTGATCTTGGTGTTGTATGTTGATGATTTATTCTTTACTGGGCAGAGAGGCTTATTGTTGGGTGCAAGAGGGAGTTGGGTTCAATGTTCGAGATGATCTTATCTTGATGTATTATTTCTTGGGATTGGAGGTGTCTTAGAGACCAGGTGGGATCTTCCTTGGACAAGGGAAGTACACAACTCAGATCTTGAGGAGATTTAGTATGATGGACTGGAAGTCCATGGCTACACCTATGGTGACAAATTTGAAGAAGCCGAGTGATTCTGCATCAAATTTAGATTTGGTGGATGCCATTATATATAGGCAGTTGATTGGATCCTTGATGTGCCTAGTTAACACCAGGCTAAATATTTGCTTTGTAGTGAACGCCTTGAGCCAGTTTATGGTTGAGCTGAGGCATGTACAGTGGGTTGTTGCAGCAAAGCACGTGTTGGGGTACTTGCTTGGTATAGTTGGATATGGTCTAAGATGTCTTAAGTGGCGAAGTGAGGATGTAGGAATAGGTTGATTCAAATTAGACAGGGAGTGTAGTGGACAAAAGGAGCACCTCGAGGCATTACTTCAGCTTGGGATCAACAATGATATCCTAGATTAGTAGGAAGCAGACTTTTGTTGTACTCAGTGCAACAAAAGCGAAATATATTGCAGCTGGTGGCACAAGTTAAGAAGTAGTGTGGCTTCAGAAGCTTCTTGTAGGACTATTTGATCAGTTTCTAGAGACGAACTTGATATATTGTGATAATCAAAGTTGTGTCAAGCTTTTGGAGAATCCATTATTTAATGATAGGTTGCGTTGAGATCAAATATCACTTCATTCGAGACATTGTGTAGAATGTAGTAGTGAAGCTCTAGTACTTATCCACAAATGAGAAAATTGCGAACATTCTAACCAAGCCATTCCTAGGGGGATGTATGTATACCTAAGGGATAAGGTTGGCATGATGCAAAATGTGTCCGTTGCTGAGAAGATGTGTTGATATTTTTGCATCATTGATTTGTTTATCTAATGGGGTTTTTACCCATTAGTGGAATAAATAATTCTAGTCTAATGTTGATTTGTAATGTATACTTACGAGACAAGCTTGGCATGATGCAAAATGTGTCCCTCACTGAGAAGATGTGTTGATGTTTTTGCAACATTGGGCAGACATTCTCCCTTGGGGTCATGCTGATTTGACTAGGGAAGAATGATACATTCACCCATGGGGCCATGTTGATTTGGCTAGGGGGTGAGTAACCCACAATACTCACATTGCTTTCTTAGGGATGGAGTGATCGATTATTTTATAGAGCGGGTTTGATTTGTTTATCTAGTGGGGTTTTTACCAGTGTTGTTAAAATCGCGATAAAATCGCGATTTTTTCCCTTTCCCGCTTAAATCGCGATTTTTATACCAAAAAATCGCGCCTTTTTTTTATACCGATTTTTTTCGGAAAAAATCGCGATTTTTATGGAAAAAATCTTAAATGGTCGGGGCAGCGGGCTTTTAATAGGCAAAAAACGATTTTTTTTTATTTCATTATGCTGTCTGCGCGCGGAGGAGGAGAAGAAGAGGTGAGGGAGAGGAGCTGAAGGGTTTCCGTCGAATTTGGGAGCGAATCCAAGTGGTTTTAGGAGAAATCCAAGAAAAGATCACCAATTTGTCCATAAAAAAGTTATGTAGATTATTTTTTTTTTTGTTTTGCTTCTATAAAAACTTTGTTTTTCAAGAATTTTTTGTAATTTTTCATTGATTTGGGATGGGTAATTTGTTATGACTATGAGAACCAATTTTTTATTTTTATTTTCTCATTTTTTTTAAACATTGTTTATTTTTTTTGAATTTTCATTGTTTTTTGGCATTTGCCATTGGCATTTGGTTGGGTAACTTGGGTTTAGAAATTGGGATTTTGGAAATAATTAACTTGTAATTTTGTAAATGCTAAATTGTAATTTGTATTATGTAATCCTAAATTCCTATTTCCTAATCCTTATTTTTCCATAGGTTTGCAAATTCAAAATTCAAAAACAAACATACCAAGGAAATTGGATCCTTTCTGGGAATATGGTGAACCTAAAACTCCGAATGATAGACAAAACTTGTATTGCAAGTTGTGTGGAAAGGAAATATTCGGGGGGGTGTACAGGTTGAAGTTCCACCTTGCACAAATCCCTGGACATGATGTGGGGCCCTGTCTAAATATAACTGCTGAAATTATCCAAAGAGCCATGAGAGCATTGGGAGAATTAGAGCACACTAGAGAGGCCAAAGAAGAACTCAAAAGGCAACTAAAAATGTCAGCGGAAGGAAGTGGGCCAAGTGGCACTGGTTCTATTGCAGCGTCAGTCAATCCGGTAGCTGCATCATCATATTTTGTTCCTCGAACCACACCTGGTTCACAACCAACTATTGGTTCAATGCTAAAAAGAACTGAAAAAGAACAAGCTGACAAGTTGATGACAAAATTTCTCCTCTGGAGTGATATTCCTTTCAGCATTATAAGGAATAATCCATTTTTCCAACCTACTGTTGATGCTATTGCCAGTGTTGGCCCGGGGTACAAAATCCCTTCTCTTCATGATTTCAGAGGCCGGCTTCTTCAAGATGAAAAGCGTGACTGCACCCAAAGATTGGAGGATTTTAGGGCATCATGGGCACAAACAGGATGCACTGTTATGTCAGATGGTTGGACTGACCAAAAGGGGAGAACCCTTATAAACTTCTTGGTTAGTTGTCCCAAGGGGACTATGTTTATCAAATCTATTGATGCAACTCATCAAATCAAAGATGCAAGAACTTTATGTGATTTGCTGGATGTGTTTATTTTGGAGGTGGGTGCAGAAAATGTTGTCCAAGTCATAACGGACAATGCTGCAAATTATGTTGCTGCTGGTAGAATGCTTATGGACAGGCATCCTACTTTATTTTGGACACCTTGTGCTGCCCATTGTATTGATTTGATGTTAGAGGACATAGGGAAAATTCCCTTTGTCAAAGAGGTTGTTGACTCATCAAAAAGCATCACAAAATTTATTTACAATCACACATCTGTGCTTAGCTTGATGAGAAAATGCACCAACAACAAAGAGTTGGTGCGCCCCGCCATTACACGGTTTGCGACGAGTTTCATATCTCTTCAATCCCTCTTGAATTCTATGTGGGATTTGAAGAGAATGTTTCTTTCAGAGGAGTGGCGTGCTTCGTCAATGAGCCGCAAACCAGAAGGAGAGGCCGTCTGCAGACTAGTTTCATACCAGGAAGACTTCTGGGCGGGAGTGCAGGAGGTGTGCGCTGTTACAGAACCTTTGGTAAAGGTTCTTCGGTTGGTTGATGGTGAGAAGCCCGCAATGGGCTATTTGTATGAAGCCATGGACAGGGCCAAAGAAGCCATTCGGTCCTACTATGATGATAAGGGAGATGATGGGTTTCAGAGACAACTCCTTCTATGGGAAGTCATTGATGAGCGATGGAACAACACACTCCATCGTCCCATTCATGCTGCTGGGCTTTTCCTGAACACTGCATTTTCTTATGCATGTGGGTTTGATTTTGATGTTGAGGTCGTGGAAGGATTATTAACCTGTGTCCAGAAGATGGTGAGATCTCCAGAAGAACGTATAGAGATCTCTAGACAAATTGAGACATATAAGTTGTCAGGTGGCACATTTGGCTTTGAGATGGCTGTCATTGATAGGACGATTAAAATGCCAGGTATTTTTTAGTTTGTACTTTGTAACTTTGTTTCAAATTTCATTGTCTCTTCAAATTCCATTTTTTTCTTATGTTTATTTAAAATTTTATTTGTAATTTTGTTGTAGACGCATGGTGGAAGATGTATGGTGTCAGAGTACCCCTTTTGCAAAAGCTTGCCGTACGCATCCTCAGCCAAACATGCAGCTCCTCGGGATGTGAGCGCAATTGGAGTGTATTTGAAAAAATACACAACAAGAAGCGCAATAGGTTAACACTTAAACATTTAAAATATTGCAAATTTCCAAATAAATTTTTGAATTCATTAAAGTTTTAAACAATATTTTTTTTATAATATTAATTATTAATTATTATTTCATGAACTTTGTACAGGTTGGAGTCCCATAGACTTAATGACATGGTCTATGTCTACTACAATCTTCGATTGTGGGTGAGACAACTAGAGAAGACACCTGATATGGAAGCCATCTCATTGGATGGGATTGACACCACTGCTGAATGGAGGGTTGAGACCGAGAGGCCTCTCATGGATCCCACTGATGATTGGTTAGTGCAGGATGAGGGGGAGGAGGAGGGGGAGGAGGAGGAGCAGGAGGAGCAGGAGCAGGAGTAGGAGCAGGAGGAGGAGCAGGTGGAGGAGGCGGAGCAGGAGGAGGAGGTGACACCGCCTACCCGGGCTACCACTACCACCAGTAGAGGACGTGGTCTCTGTCCACCTCAGCCTCCTGTAGCTGCTACTACTAGTTCTTCAGCTTCTAGAGCACGTCAGACTCCACTGCCATTTCCACCAGCACAAGCACCAACTTCTACATCTAGAGGGAAAGAGAAAGTTGTGCCATTTTCTCGCAAGAGGGGCAGAGGAAATCAATAGGATTAGACTTTCATTTTATTGTATATGACATTATGACATGATGAGATACATTATCATATTTTTTGTTGATATTTTGAGGCTGAGTTGGGACTCAGGACTTACTATTCAGGACATGATTCAATGTTATGTGTGATTTTAGCGCTAGAAATGATATTAAACATCTTATATATTAGTTTTTTTTATCATATTTATGTGTCAATGTATTTATTTTATGTTGTAGATGGTTTAGATATTAAAAAAAATTGAAAAAAAATGAAAAAAAATGAATATTTTTGTGCCAAACGCTTTTTTCCCGCTTTTTTCCGCTTTTTTCCCGGCGCCGATTAAATCCCGCTCGCGCTTTTAACAACATTGGTTTTTACCCATTAGTGGAGTAACTAATTCTAGTCTAATGTTGAGTTGTAATGTGGGCTCCATAAGTGAAGTGGTTTCTTGTGACGAGGTGCCTCTTTGTGGTTCTCCACTCTACATTAGAACTCTATATAAATAGACATGCATGTGAGGAGACAAATCATCAACATAGAAAGCTCATTCTTTCTTTTCTAGTGGAGGAGAAATTGAGCCAAGGAGTAATCTATTGATCTTCATCTTTCTATCTCTCTCTTGGTGGTCAGACATGTGAGAGTTGGTCGAGTGTGACCAACACTTTGACAACCACACTTGTGGAGGATTTGACCAAGTTTGATGGTAGACTGCTTGACTGAATTTGACTAGTTTGATCGCAGACTGTTTGACGAACATTGGTCAGAGGCCAAATTTACCACAAGGTCAAGTTTGGTCACAAGCTAAATTTTGACCAAAGTTGACCTTTTTGATTGGTTTGACCAACATTGAGTTGTAGTAGTTTGACTAGGCTTGACTTGTGTTTGACCTTTAATATTGGCTAAGATTACTAGATAAATTTCTGATTTATAAACCTTGCTAAAAAGACAAATTTTTCTCAAGAAAAGCTTGCTAGGTTTTCTCCCAAGGTTGGGTTTCCCAATGTAAAAATACTGTTGCTATTGTGCATGGTTGTCTTTCTATGAACTTTATTGTTTCCGGTGCATTTACAGTTGAGATTTTGTATGTAATTATTTAATGATATCAGTGGCATGAAAAACTCTATTTGAAAATCATTAGGAAGTAATTATTAGAGAAAAAAGTTGTATTCTACTATACATGCTATAGAATTTCAACAAAGATTGGTCGAGAAAGGCCATAAACCATTGAAATGATAGATTAGGGCTAACTCTGCATAGAGATGATGGAGTTCCTCAAGATCAGGGTGAGAAATTTCTAAGGAGTGAACTTCCTCAAATTCTTTGACCAGAAATGAGCTAGGAGTTGCTTGGGATTAAGCTGGCTTTGGTGGTGGGGGGAGATGAGCATGGACAACATATTTATAAGAAGAATCTTGAGAGGAGGAAGGCTTTGCCCACAACCCCCCTCATTAATGAAGGGCCATAAAATTAGTGGCACCTTTACCAATATTATAAATTGAAAGAGGGGGTGAATCGTCCAATTGCTTACCTTGGAAAACTAGGCATTGCATGAGAGATGATGGAGTTCCTCAAGATCAGGGTGAGAAATTTCTAAGGAGTGAACTTCCTCAAATTTTTGGACCAGAAACGAGCTAGGAGTCGCTTGGGAGTAAGCTGGCTTGGGGGTGGGGGGGGGGAGCTGAGCATGGACAACATATCTATAAGAAATATCTTGAGAGGAGGAAGGCTTTGCCAGAAGGGCCATCAAATTAGTGGCACCTTTACCAATATTATAAACTGAAAGAGGGGGAGAATCGTCCAATTGCTTACACATGACAAAGGGAATACCCACCCGGAGCTCTAGGGAAAACTTGAGGTGCCATACCAAATTTGTGGAGCAGATCCTAGGGAGCAACAAATGCCCAAAGAGAATTTTGACAAGGATCTAAAAATAAATTTGAGGAATCTAGGGCCAAGGCCATAAGAATGCGAAAGAGTAGGGTAGCTAGATTCTAGCACCATTGCTTTGACAACCTTCGATGCCTTGGAAAACGACCAAGGAAGGAGAATCATATGAGAAAGTGGAAGAAACTGGGTTGGATCCTTTGTTTTTGAGCACCACATTTAGGAGCTGCCACTGGTAAGAAGAGGCTACCGAACCCTCCATGTTGCTGGAATACTGTTTTGCGTTCCAATCACTGCTGCAGTAAGGTGGAAGAATAGAGCCGGATCCTTTTAGCTCCGAGCATAACATTTACGAGCTGTAGCTGCAAGTCATAAGAAGAGGTAGCTGAACCGTCCAAGTTCTCTGAATACTGTTTTGTGTTTCAATCACTTCACTGAGGCGGAAGAATAGATTTGGAGAGGGCCACAAAGGTGTCTCTCGGTGTCTCCTTCAAAAACCCTCCTTCAAGAAAGGGTTGCATACACAACAATACACTTGCTTGCGCACAAGTTAGGGTTTCCTTTGAAGATGCCATGACCTTCTCTTTTCAAAAGCATGTTGATGAATGCCCATAGAGCGTATTTACTTGGACTATCCCATCTTGTTTTGTTATCGTCAACAGTCTGAAAAAAATTGTTAAATTTTAATTGCTAGAATGTGCTGCACCGTTTCCTTGGGGATAGCAATTCGAAGAATGAGACAAGATAATGCCTAAATGAAGCAAAATGATGATACCTTGGTGGAATTAAACGCTTTAGCATTATCTGTCGTAATTTTGGAAGGGACATCGAAATGAGTGATGATATTATCTAGTTCTACTATTCTGTTTTGATCACTTATGAATGTCAATAATATTTCTTTCTTTGTGTCTTTCTTAATATCGAATGGCTGGTAGCTTCCCCTACAGCATTCTTGCGTGGGTGACGACTACTCATTTCGAAGTGAACATTGTTGGTACTGAATATGGGTTAGTCATGTCATTTGATTTGCTCAAATAGAATAGAGGAGATTCCAGATGCAACTTTTAGTATTACCAATGTGCAGACTTATGCATTTACATAGTGGCAACCTTTTTGAAGGAAAGGCAGTTTAGTGAATTTTATGCAGTTACAAATATCTTTGGGTTTCATTAAAAACAATGTCCCATACTCAATTTAAATTCCATTTTCTTTAACCATTATTGATATGTGTTGGTAGTCCCCAATACTGTAATTGTGATTACCAAAGACAAGCATTTCTGCAGATTTAATATTTTAAAGAGGACTATTTTCCTAGAAAGATCGTGAATATTGAATTATTATTTATTTCCCAAGAAAAACCTTGCTGGGTGTCCTTTGGGCACTTCTGTGTATTTCATGGATTGTACCCCATGTAAATCCATTGCCACCAACTACAAGTCTTGACTTGGTAGAGACATCGGGTGAGTCACACAACAGAAGCAGCCAGCCAGAATCTTCAATTTCAAACACTCGTTTCTTTCTGTAAATCTGTAATTCTTGTTTAAATCATTATATACAGATTTATATATCTACCCTGAGAGCTCCTGCATGAAGCTCATACTCGACCTCCTGCTTGAAGCTTACACTCAACGATGGCTGCTTGGGAGGGAAAGTGGGAGCGGGGAGCGACATTTTTAAAAGCTCTTGGGTCGGTAGCGATCTTGGGAGCGAATTTTAGATAATATATATATTTATATATTCTGATGCATATATGTCAAAAAAAGGATGTAGAATGATGAATTAGTGATAAAAAAACAAGAAAACATGGATTAAACCATATATCATCATTCATCTAGTAGCTATAATCTTCATCAACCACAGGTCGACAAATTACAAGTTCTCATTTATATAGCATGTAAGGGTGCTCGTAACCAAAATTGCATCTAGTCTAATCCATCTCTGAACCGAAAATACATCAACAAATAGGCTCTAGGTGGCCTCTAGCTTCCAAAAAAATCATGCTACAACAAATACTTACAAATCATTAAAATCATTGCCTATTTTGGGATCTTTGTTATAAATATCACCCTCTAACCATTAACATAAGATAGAAAAAACATAGCTTGTCAAGTCAAGATTTTGTTTGAGTGATGGGTACATTTTTAGTAGGGTCATGATGGAGGAGTTCAACAACCAATGTCACTAACATCAAGGTACATAGTGGGCTTGGTGGTCTTGATTAAATACGAGTTCCATACCTTAGTTTATAACAAAATCCAATGGAAACATTGGAATCCCCTGAATCTTGAAATCCTGAAAAATTGATAAGTCTGCTGGATTTTGAGTGAGATCTAATATTCTACTTTTTCCATATGAAATTTAATGAGGTTGGAACCACTCTCAAACATCCCGAGTTATTTCATGGTAATGTTAAAAATTTAAGTAAATGATGATCCTTTTATTTGAAGAATTTAATATTACCATGAATTGTGTATCAATACTAGGGCCATAGGATTGAATATTAGACTTCCCCACTCACAAATTCTTGTTGCTTTGAAAAAAACTGCGTTTGGAACATCTTTGCGATTTTTTTTTTTTTTTTTTTTGAAAGTTAGGGAGCGTTTTTTTCTTTACTTTTAATTTGTAATTTCTTTTTTTCGGGAGTGCGCTTTGGGAGCAGATTCGGGGGGGGGGGGAGTGCTCTCCTGCAGCCCTACACTCAATGACTTGAACTAGCCTGCCGAGAAAGTTTGGATGTTGAATTATATAAGACGATAAGGTCTGTTTCTTTTTTCTCCCTATTTAAAAGAGATGTTTCACCTTGACATATGAATTAAGAGTTATAATTAAGAAATAATTTTATCTGAAAACCAAACTTTTCTTGAAGAATGAACTCAGAATGTTTCTGATAATTTTATTCATCAGCCTTTGCATATTTCGTTCAGATATTTCACCTGTCCAGTAGAGGGCATTAAGCTAGCTGTTTAAAATGAAAAAAGAGATACTTTGTCCTAAGTTTTTTTTTTCTTAGATACAGACCTCAATATGTATAAGGGCTTGTATTTAGCTGCCTGTGTTTAAAGGATTTATATTTGAAACTGCAAACTAAGAATCTTAAGCATCTTTTCAGTCGACTAGTAAAGCTTCCATCATTATCGAGGACAATTATGGAAATACCCCAATATCGTAGTTCAGTTTTCCCAAACTTTTTAACTAAAACTTTTGTGGTTTTAAATAATTATTTCCACCCCTTGTCATTTTTTGTTGGTCATATTTTCAAAATTGGTGCAGTAAGGTGGTTATAAGCGTAGTAATAATAAGAGATTTTTAGGTCACATGGTCAGAACATTCGTTCCCTTGATCAGCTCCTGCATGAACATATCATGCATTTTTTTATAAATGGATGCTCACTTATATTTATCACTAACTTAGCCTCTTATTATCCTCAAATAATAAGGAACTGTTGCAACTGTTGGCAGTCCATGGGAAGAAGGTATCTACGAGGATTCAATGGAGAAGAATGCATTGGGAGCTGTGATGATAAATGGATTTCTATCTGCGGTAAACACGCATATGTTATGATTATGGATTTTATTTGATTGGTTATGGTTTTCAGATTCGCTATGTTGGAAGTCAAATAGAATTCTTGTTTCCAGAAGTTCCTTTTATGAATGACATGTTCTTTCTAGAAATACTTTTTGAAGTGGCTTCTTCTAGAAGGATGTGTATATATATAAAATGCAAACCTGGGATTGTAAATGCTTTGGTTTACCCTTGCAGTACAAAATGATTACTACTTGCATGCTATCTTGATGTAATATTAGATATTATTGCTTCCCTAGCTAGATATACATTCCTCCAAGGCATTTCCAATATCATGAATATTGATGGAAGTAACATGGCAACAAACTTGAGGTTTTTGTTGTTATCGATTGTGATGAAAACCTTCCACATACCTTTTTTTCTCTTGTATGTTATGGAATGAGGATTTTTGAGATAATTATCCGCCCTCCTTCGTGCATTTTAATGTAATTTGCTGTAAAGGTGCATGCGATTTCAGTAATAGGAAAATGATGCAAATTGTGATTGCAATTTTCAATGCAGCCCTGCTAGATAAGATTCTTTGGTAAAATATTTTATGCCATCCTTATGTAATAATAAATATCACATCCCTTGCTGATTGTCCTTAGACCCATGGTTTTACAGAAACTAGGAGCAGAATTGGAAGTAAGGATGACAGTAAAATTGAAATCAAATGAAAGTTTGAGAACTTTTTTCAATAGAAGTATAAGAAGGGTTTCCTTATATCTGAAATAGCGAAGGGGTTGTCTTGAAAGGTCTTCTGTTAACATAAGGATCATATGCATTTGTGATCTACAAGTGGGAAAGGTACTCACATTAATTAGAAGGTAAAAAGATGGCATGGTTGTCCTTGACTCTTACCTAAGGTATGCAGTATGCAAAATTTTTTAAAGTAGGGAATGCTACTTATTATTTTTTTGCAAGGCAAACCCGTTCTGGAAATTTAAGGGTTGCTTCCCCACATTCGTGGATGACATCCGTTGAAAACTGATTGGCATATACTAGTAGGGGTATATTTGAATGATGTTCTTTTTAGCATAACACTAGTGACAACCTGTTAAGCTAAGAGGGAGTAGTATTGTTGGTACATTGGTAACTGGATTATGCTCACAAGTGGAAAACATGTCATAGTGTTTGACATGGTTTCGAGAGAGGTTCTATTCTAGAGATTTGTAACATTAGCGTCTAAGAGAACTTATTGGTTGCTATGATTGTGTCATATGAGTTGGTTTTTCCTTGTATTCGTATGGCACACAACCTCTCTGATTTCATCCATAGTACCATTGGAGCTACTAGGTGCCGCCCCCTCTCCCAGACCCTATTTATGATTTATATTAACAAGTTGGAAGCTTTCCTTTGCAAGCATATTCAAGATGGAGATGGTTGCTTCCTCCTTGAAGGATTGATTTCCATGATTGTCTTTGCTGATGTCTTGAACGTTTTGGTACCCACACATTAGGCTTACAAGCACAAATTAATGCTTTCGCAATTTTGCGACCTTTGATAACTTATGTTCAACTTGGTTACTGCCATGGTTATGATCTTGAATATGTTGAAGAGCTTTCTCTCTCACTTCCATTTCTACTTACGGAGGGAAGAGATTGAGATCATGACCATTGACAACATATACCTATTTGAGGGTCTAGCTTGTGGGGCCTCATTTGTTATGGGTGTCTCACCCTCCTTGAGTGACATTGTTTCTAGATATAGCTTCATGTTCATTAAGGATTGCTCGAGGAAAACATAGATGTTATTCATGAAGGCCAAGTATAAGGTCTTTAGTTGGTTTTGGGAGTTTAAGGCCGAAGTGGATAAGTAGACATGCAAGAGGATCAAGGTCTTGAGGTTGCGCAATGGGAGTGCATACATCTCAAATGACTTCAAGGACTTTTGCACAAAGGTAGGAATCAAGAGGTAGATGATACTCTTGTGCAACCCTAAGCAAAAATGGGTTGTTAAGAGAAACAATTGATCCATTGTCAACTTTGCCATGGAAATGATACAAGACTGAGAATTTCCTATGTTTCTTTGGGCATAGTTGTGTTACACAATAGTATGTGTAAAACATGAGTCTTAATAGGATATTGGTGGACAAGAGTCTAGAAGAGGCATTCACTGGGGTGAAGGTAGAGATAGGACATTTGAGTAGTTTGGTTGTCTAGTATACATCCATCAGCTTGTGAAGCCTTTAGGCGATATGGGGATATTTGTTGGATACAATGGGACTGTTGCTTCGAAATCTAGCAGGTCTTGTAAGGGAAACTCACAAGAAAAGTACTAGAACCATGGAAAATAATGCGAGGTGTGGCCCACTGTCACCACAACCACTACCTTCTGATCTTTACCAGATCCTCACCACAAGGGAGGCTTCCCTATATTAGGTCACCTAAAGGATATATCTAGTCCTAGGGATAAAGGTGACAAGATGGTGTAGGAGGGATGCTCCTCTTAGGAACAAGGCTCAACTAGCACAACTAGCGCACAACATGACCTAGGGTTAAAGAATAAACAGTATCAACAGGCTTATCTAGGATGACAACGCTAAGAAGAGGCTTACGATAAATATATGCTTTCAATTTGTGGCACAAGAAAGCCTTCAAGAACCCTTTGGTAGAAGCCTAGGACAAACTAGGGCTTTTCTACGGCACAATTTACCTAGGGCAAAGGATGTTTGCAACTTTGCCCTAAAATGGATAAATCAACCACGAGAAAAGATTGATTTTGTGGCAACTACCTCACAACCAAGTGTTGAATTCCTCCACAAGGCAATGTGGTCAACCCTAGTTGAAATTGATTTCCTAAGCCTAGTTAGTGGCTTCCCTTAAGAGGCTGAAATTTTAGGTTTAGGGAAGAAGAATGTGTTTTGAAGTATAATTTAGGTATGATCAACAATGTGACCAAGGTAAGTGCCTTGACCTTGGGTGATGGAGTGTATGTGATTTCTAACTTAGGAGAAAACATCTAAAGCCTAACAAGGAGTAAGGGAGATTTGAAACCTTAGGTTTCAAACCCTAGCTATCATTTTTGTGAGGGAGCAAAGTCAACAAGGAGAGCTAGTTCAAAGGTTCACTAATGGGATTGTCATACGAATTTTATAACTGGGTAATGCATGTAATACTATTACTAAGATTCCATAGAATAATTTTCAACAATAACATGCACATAAAAACCCTAGATAATTAACCATTCCATACAATCACCACACAAAGATTTATGAAATACAAGGTACACTTACAAGATAGAATGCATGAATTAATCCTTTATTGCTCCAAACTGACATCTTCAAAGCCAAATAATAGCTCCATAAGCAAAAATATTCAATAGATCACATCTCCACAAGATACAAGATACAATTCAGCTAGGACGAATTCTCTAAGAGGCTGGAATTATATCACAAGTGATGATGAAAATGAAATGAGGCTAACCTCTATGTATTGAGGTTTAACTCCCCCATTTTAGCCTAATGAAGCCCCTAATATCAAGTTTGACAACAAAAGACATTGGGTTACAAACCAACAACAAAATAAGCCAAATTAGCCCACATGTGTGAGTCGTAGACTCATAGCCTCTTAACTTGATGGTGTCATGCCCAAGGGCTTAAAATGCCATGCCAAAATATGCCAAGTTGTTGGAATGTGTGTAGATGCCTAAATGATCCAAAATTTGTGGGGTGGCCCTCAAACACACTTCCATATCTCTTGCGGGGTCCCATGTTGTAGTTGGGGTTCCATCAAGTGGTCTCCATGGATCTCCAACTATTAAATAAGGCCTCCTTTAGGGCTTCCTCTGATGCAACAAGCCCTCGCTAGTCTCTCAATTGGAGACCATCCTCATCTCGTTTTTGAATCAACTCCTTCCCATCAGGTTTTGTCAAGACCAACTTGGGGGCATACTGGGTCCTATGGTGTCATCTTTAAGAATCCTCGAAGCAAGGTCAAAGTTGACAACGTCGTAGGACTTGGAGGTACTTTGGTACACATGTCATTTGTTAGTGATATTAGGAGGCTCTAGTCTCTCAATGTTGCACTTGTGAAGGCCATGCACTTCTCTGAAAGGCCTGGGTACCTGTGGAGTGGTTGCCCAAAGCCTGGGCTGCTGTGATGCACTTGAAAAAAGCAGTGAAAACATCCATTTGTCAGAGACTAAGGTCAATAATGCCTAAGTGAACCAAAATTGAATGTTAAGGGCATATTCAAGTCCTCGCAAAGGTCCCTTGGTATGGGTGGCTAATGGTTAACCCTAGTAGGTGATGTCAACCCCTAAGGGGAAGTGACATTTCCCTGGTTCACCCTTTAATTGATAGGTGTTAGTGTATAGTAATGTGGTATGGGTGGGGAGAAGACTTCATGGTGAAGTGCCATGGTCAAAGGGATCAACTAATGGGGGTGTCCACATCCTAAGTGCAAAGATGTGAGGAGGGAGCATTTGTGGATGCACGAGTTTCCATATCGGCCTGATTTTTCCACCCCTCTTGGGTGCATTTACTTATTCTTAATTATTCCTTGTATTACCACTTATAGTTCAAGAATTAGAGCTTGCTTTATATGATGTAGCAATTTTACAATGAGTTAGTTTATTACTCATCGTGGTTGGGACATGGAAGGTTTCCTTTTTGATGTAATGGAGCATCATGTGGTCAGGAAACTAGTGATCGCCATTTGAGGTAGGTAGAGCTCATGTTAGGCTTTTGCCCACGTGCTAATGTTTATGTCTTGACCATCTTTTTCATTTTGATTTTCTTTCTTTTATTTCATTGTGGCCATGATTTGATTTTTCTCTTATTTTAGTTGCATCAACCTCTTGGGGCGAAGTTTCCCAGCCCTAATGAAGGTATGTGAACATATGAGTGCCAAATCCCCAGGAACCATTGACAAGTTGTACCTGAAGAATGGAAGTGAGATATGGGGCATGTAATGTGGCATGGAAATGTTAAGTGTGGCATAGGGAGAATTGACCACGCTATCTCAATCATGGCTTTCAAGGTAGTGCCCCTCCTAAAATCCAAAGGGCCTTAAGGGAGGCACCACTGGACTAGGGTCAAAGATTAATTCCCTTGGTAAGGGTGAGAGAACAAAATTATGTTCAAGGTTTGCCAATCTTTCAGATCACCCTGTTATCGACACTAAATGCCTAAATCAAACAAGTATAAACACCTGATTGCAAAATGATCAAAGTACCTTTTGAATAGCAACCCACCTTCATGAAAGTGTAAATTGTCGGACGGTGAGAGGGACGTGGCTGATGCAAATGGTAGAGGCACATGGCATATCATTATTTAGTGGTGGTTGGCAGGGGTTGTTGGCTGTCTAGTTGACCCATTGGTTGTCTAGTTGACCGACTAGTTGTCAAATGTAGGAGAAAATTTTCCTACTATGGGGTTGCCTATTTTGGTGGGTAAGAAGGACCTCATAAGTCTACATGATCTTCATACCAACATAGAGGAAGACAATTCTCAGCAAAGATGTTAAGTTTGAGGAGAACTTGGCATCTAGGAAGTCTCATGAGTTACTTCCAGTTGTGATAGAGGACGAGGAGCAGGAGGATTTAAAGGTAGAATAGTGTGCAGAGATTTCAAATTCAAGGACTTGACCTTCGAGTGGGGAGGAGGTAGTAACTCCTATCTTTGTCAAGCCCCGAGGAGTTTCTATTGCTAAAAGCACCTCGCTAATGGGAGGTCATGGTGTCACTTTAGGAAGTGATCAGTTTAGGTGGATCTACTCAGATATTTCCTAAAAAAAACAAAAAAGCTCTTTCCAGGTTTGTCAGAAGTCCTAGGTGGTTTGAGAAGACATTGAGGGATGCTTGGGAGCATGTGGAGGCACCTAGGAGCACATTTAGGGAGAGTAGGCCTTCAGAAGTTTTCGAACTATATGGCATTGATGACTAGCATCATTAATGAGGCAACAGACCAGGAGGTTTGGAGGAAAGCCATGGTGAAGAATGATGCATGGGACATTGTGCTAGGATCGAACGGAAATCTAGTTCTAGGCAACTTTTCAGCAAGTACCTTCCTTGCTAAGAGGGGGTGTTGGTGATAGCAGTATTGGACATGTATTTCTACACAACTCAGTCACTTAAATAGGTAAGCAACATAAGAACCCGGTAAGGAAATCCTAGTTCTCTTTCTGTTGTTCCACTTCACATGTCTATCTCCATAATCCATATGTTGTGTTGTACCAAGGTAAAGATCGGGGATGAAAGGGCTCACAACATGCCTCCCCTACAAAGGTGTTCCTGGCTTCATCTTGGAGAGCACTCTCTATCTACTAGGGGGAGTAATCAAGTAAGGGTAAAGTTGTTTATCTGGCAGAATGAATGGGTTGGTAAGGGTGCGCACGCACTCCATTAACTTAGGTTGGATCCACAAAGTCTTCCTTCCTAGCTGAATCAATGGGTTGGCCAGTTTCATTCAGCCTGGCCCGACAAGATCATAGTGGTACCTAGTAGAATCATTCATAGCAGCAGTGTGCTGTAAGCAGTTTGGCTAATCTAAAGCGTTGTTGGAAATACTGAGGGGGGTGAATCAATGTTTCTTTTCAATTGTTGCTTTTACCAGTTAGATCACTTATATTTAGAACACAAAATGAACAATGATAGAATGAATACTTGTATTAATTTCTTCTTTCAATAAATTAAGTACAATATATGTAGGGCTCCAACCCTAGATGAAGACATCGATCTTCAATCTCCAAGGCTCCAACCAGTATTTGCCAAGCACCGACTTGGACTTCCAAGGCTGCAACCTTGTTAATTTTGAGGTACCAACCTCAAGGGCTCCAACCCTATATCTGGTTTAGGCTCCGACCTGGTTTCTTGAGGACTCTGATCGTCTAGGGCTCCAACCCTATCTTATCCAAGGCACCAACCTTGAGTTTAGGAGCACCAACTCCAAGGACACCAATCCTATATTTTCCAAGCACCAACTTGGACTTTCCAAGGCACCAACCTTATCAATTTTGATGCACCAACCCCAAGGGCTCAAACCCTATAGCTTCACTTTGTCAAGGCATGTTTGGTTATACTTCACGGCTCCCAATGTTTTCTTCAATAATCCCTATCAATCTTCAGCTACACCTTCACTTAGTCTCCACGTCACATCATCAATGACAACCTTATTATTCACATGAAGGTGTCATCATTGCTCTTCATGTTACCCAAACAAAACTTCTTCAAGGTCACCTCATAATGGCTTCAATGCATCATGGTCATCAATGATCTCGACAAATCTTCAATATGTTGCTTCACAAAGTTCTCCAACTCTGCCCTTTTATGTTCTCAAGAGAAGACTTCAACAAGCTCTATTTGCCAATCCCTATAAATCAACACTTCGACCACGACAACTATGACAAATTTGACCCCGACAGTTTCAACCACGGAAACTACGACAACTTCAACCACAGAAACTACGACAACTTTGACCACGGAAACTAGGGAAGTTTCAACCACGGCAACTACGACATCTTCAACTACAGCAACTATGACAACTTCTACCATGACAAATATGATAACTTTTCGACGACGACAACTATGTCAACTTCGACCATGGCAACTACGACAGCTTCGACCATGGCAACTACGACAATTTTGACCATGGAAACTACGACAACTTCGACTACGTCAACTACGACAACTTCTACCATGACAACTATGGTAGCTTCGACCAAGATTTTATGCCCAAACAAAATTATCCTTTTTTTCGTCCTAAATAATAGTCTCCTTGTTCTCCTTGGCCTTATGTCTTCTTCTGTACTTCGTATCTCTGAATTCTTACCCAAATTGGTGATAAAAATGAAGTGTTTAGACGTCTATTTATAGAGATTTCGTTTATAATTGAAGGGACACGTCTATTTGAATTGAGGCCAACTTGTATGACTGAGTGTAGGTCGGCTCACTGCTAGGAATAATTTCCTTAACTTAAAAATTCAATATCTCACAAACTATTGGGAGTTTCGGGGCAAATAAAGGCTCGTTAGAAAGAGGAAAAAATACTTTTTAAGATGGTCTAGGATCCATTTTCAAAGGATGCCTCCAAGGTGTCCAAAATAAATTTTCTTTGTGGCTGTCCTTAAATTTTATGCATAAAACGTTTGGGATAGCATGAGGAATGTTTGGGACAACGTGGCTTCTTCATTGTTATCAATGTCATCATAGGATCATAGAGTCATTATGTAGGAGTGCAACATCCATGTAGCATGACGCATGAACAATGTCATCATATACTAGTGTAGTCATAGTGCAACATCATTAGGATAACTCCAAAGTAATCTTCCAACCAGCAAATGATCTCCAACCATGTTATCAAGACCTCATCAAGTGCCATCATCAATTGTGGTCATTCATCAAGAATATGACATCGTCAAATGTAGTCCTCCATATGTCATCAATAGCTTCTAAATACTTGACACTTGGCACTTCCGAAGACTTCTTCATTAATGACTTGACATATTAATTGATGTCATTCTTATGAAATAAGAGTTATGACATCATCATTTGGAACCAGGCATCTGAACAATATTTTCTATCTCGACTAGTGCCATATTGACATTAATGACAACCTAGATTAACAAGTGTCTAGACACGTGGAAATCTTTCAAAAGACATTTAACCTTAGCAAATTACTTCAATTAGGGGAATTGTCAAATTAATTTACTTTATAAGAAAAAAATAGATAACCTAATGAAATGCAAAGGTTATTAACTTATTTGTGTTTGATCTCAAGTTGTTTTGAAATTTAATCTCAAGCATCAATCACTTTGAAGATTAGAGTTGTGGATTTGGTCAATAACCCAAACATAGAAAAACAAGGCTAGGTGAAGGGAGAAGACACAACAAGTGTGCATAGGACATTGAGGTAGGGAGATATCAATGGTTGGACGAAGGACATTCTTCCAAGTGTGGAGGGTACAAAGGAAGAGGAACAAGGGGCAGTAATGGAGAAGTATCTGGTAGCCAGCAAGGTTGAAGCTAAGTCACCGGGTTTGGCAAAATTCGCCAAACCTAAGCAAATTCGAATAAGTTTGATTTTGTTCGTTGAATATGAACGCCGAATTCGAACTTCGAACCCGAACCTAAACGCTGAACTCGAACTCAGGAAAAAAATCGACTTAAACTTTGCCGAAAAATTCGTTAATGTTCGCTTTGATTCGGTCTAAAAAATTCGAATCAACTCAGGGTTAGGTTGGTCGTCGTTTTTATTAATTTTAACAATTAAAAAAAATATCAGCACCCGACCGCCGTTTATGTTTTGTTGCGGTTTGCAGGCAACCTTTTGTTTATGTTTTGCCCGCGGCTTGTTCACAAATCACAGACACTCGTGACCCAACTCCCTACACTATGTCGTTGGCCCATCACCTATCTACCCAAGTTCCAAGTCCCTATGCTACGCTGTGCTTGTCTCCTCCTGTGACGTCGACCACTGTCTAGTCTCCCGCTTGACCGACGACGCTGTGTAAGCCAAGCCTTGATCCTCACCCTCACTCAGTCGCTCGTCGCCACTACCCTCACTCAATCGCTCGTCGATCAACTGGTTGCTCTGCAGACTGGTCGTTCTGTCTCTCGCTCGACATAGTGGACTATGGAACCTTCAACCTTCAACCAGCTGGACTCCTGTTCAAGCCCCAGCGTGATAGCAAGCCACAACTCTGTTGCTTCTTGGTTCTCGGTGTCAGTGCGTCACAGACTTACAACAAGCCGCAACTCTGCTTCTTCTTGGTTCTCAGCATCAGTGCGTCACAGACGCACAACAAGTCGCAACTCTGCTTCTTCTTGATTCTCGGCGTCAGTGCGTCACAGACTCACAACAAGTCGCAAGACACAAAAAATCTTCCTCCACATAGTGACACAGTCACAGACTCAAGAGTCAAATCCGACCTGGACAAGGGACGACAGTGAGCAGTCCAGGTAGTCAAAATGCACATTTTTTTATGATTATTAATTAAAACTTGATATATACAATTCAGTAGCTAAATTCAGTTTTTTTTTTTTAATATAGTGTCTGGACTTTGGACTATCAGGCTTCAGCGTGAGAGATCCAGATTGTTTAAATTTATTTTATAAACTGTAGTTTCATTATGCAAAAAACCATAAAACTAATTAAAATGTAAATTAAAAAAAATGCAGATTTTCAGGCGTCAGTTTAGTCTTCAACAATTAGAACCTTCAAATTTCAATGGCACCCCCAAAAGCAACTACTGTAGCATGGAAGTTTGTCAAAAAAGAGGGGAAAAATCTTTTGTGTCCACTATGTGGACATCATTTCACTGGCTCTTTAACTAGAGCAGTGGATCACCTTCTCAGTATTAGCAATGGAAGTGGAGGTGGTGTTGAAGGCTGCACTAAGATCTCTGATGAACAAAAAACCGCAGTGGAGAAAGACTATTTCACTTCAAAGATGGAAAAGGAGAAAAGGGAAAATAAGAGGTAGCAAACTGAGAGGGAGATTGTTGTGTCTTCCTCAAACACCATTAATTCAATCTTAACCATTGGTGGATCAAGTTCTACTCAAGTAAAAACAGGTGGAACCAAAACATTAAATCAATTCTGGAAACCTGTGGAGAGACAAGATTTTGATGACGCTGTTGCAGAATTCTTTTATGCATGTGCAATTCTCTTTAATGTGGCGAGGAGTCCATACTTTAAAAATGTAATTAAAAAGGCCATTGATTTTGGGAAGGGCTATGTTCCTCTCGGATCTAAAGCTTTAAGGACAACTTTGCTAAAGAAAATAGGAGAAAGAGTGACCAAAAAGTTGGTTCAGATTAAAGAGTCTTGGAAGCATACATGATGCACGATTTTGAGTGATGGTTGGTCAGATTTGTGTCATCACCCATTGATTAATGTGCTTGTTTATATTCCTCAAGGGGTACTTTTCTTTAAGGCAATAAATGCAATGGATCGAGTGAAGACATTAGAATTTATTTTTGGAATTTTTGATGAAGCAATTTAAGAGGTTGGGGAGAAAAATGTGGTCCATGTTATTACAGATAATGCCTCAAATTGTGTTGGTGCAGGGAAGCTGACTATGGAAAAGTATAATAAGATTTATTGGATCCCTTGTGCAACTCATTGCTTGGATTTAATGTTGCATGATTTAGCCAAATTTCCTTGGGTCAATGAGACAATCCGAAGAGCCAAAACAATTGCAAACTTCATAATCAACCATCGTCTCACTTCGAGCATATATAGGAAGAATGCATCAAAAGAGTTGTTGAGGCCTTGTGATACAAGGTTTGCCACTTTTTATATTACTCTGAAAAGAGTTGTTGAGGAGGAAACAAGCCTAAGAGCTATTTTCTGCAATATTGAGTGGGAGAGATCTACTCTTTCAAAGGAAACTAAGGGGAAAAATGTTGAACAAATAGTGCTCAATAATGTGTTTTGGGAAAATGCAAACAAGGTTTTTAAAATATGTGGCCCAATTGTTAATGTGCTCCGCATGGTTGATGGTGACAATCCTTGTATGAGTTTTGTTTATGAAAACATTGATCGTTGCAAAGAGGCCATTGCAAGTGCTTCTAATAATGTGGAAGCTGATTACCAAGAGATATGGGATTTAATTGATCAAAGATGGAAGATGATGCATACTCCATTACATGAAGCAACATGCTATTTGGACCCTAGATTGTTTGGGTTATCAATGCATATGAAGAAGTTATGAATGGACTTATCCACGCTGTTGAGAAGCTAAATCCAGATTCAGCAATTGCAGGCTTGGTCAGATGTCAGTTGAGGGCATACAAGTTAGAAGAAGGGTTATTTGGAACATAATTAGCAAAGTATGATAGGAGCATAAGTGATCCAGCTATATGGTGGGAATTTTATGGATCAGGGGCACAAAAATTGCAAATTTTGCAATTCGTATCTTAAGCCATGGATCAAGTGCATCAACATGTGAAAGGAATTGGAGTTCCTTTGACCACATTCACTCCAAGAAAAGAAATAGATTGTCATTTGGAAGATTAGAAGATCTTGTTTATGTTCGTAGTAACTTGCAGTTGGCTATGAAAAATGTGGCTAATGAGTCATCCAATTCCTCTACTCCGTGGATTGATCCTGTGCCAAATGCATCAATGGATGAAGGTGATTTTTACTTTGATAGTGACATTGACATGGAATTGACTGATGAATCTGATGCTGAAGCATCTAGCGGATTCACAACTCCTACTGCTCTTGATGACATAGAACTTTTTGATATAACAAGTGGGCCACAGGAACATCGAGAACAAAACTTGTGTTCCCGTTTTAGACTTCTAGTTTAATTTTTGCACGAACAATTTTCTAAAACTGCCAAGCTACTTTAAACTTTCGAGTTTATATATTTTGAATACTTTTTTATTAGATTGTTTTTCAATATATGAAATGTGATATGGCCCATGGTTTTGTTGAATTTGATATGGGTGCCAATGTCTATGATGAATTTCTCATCTTGTTTACTATGTATGGAAGTTGGTTCTTTATTGTCACCCACTTTCATGGTTTATAAAATTATATGTGGAAATGATTTAAATGTTTGAGCAATAATCGTATGTGTTTGCAATGTGCGTTATGGACTTTGAATTTTGACTTTAATTGATTATATATATATATATATATATATATATATATACATTATTTTTGCAAATTTCTATGTGTCGAACTTTATCGGCAAAATTTTAGGTGCCGAAATTTATTCGAATTTCAAGGTCGCCGAACTCGAACACGAACACGAACATGAACATGAACGTGGTGACTTAGGGGTGAAGTACAGGTGTTGAGGATTTTTGGTGAACTGCAAAATTTTGAGGTTTTTGCTGTTTGTATTTTTCATCAGAGGGCTATTTCACAGTAAGGGAGCTCTTTTATGCTGAAGAATATAATTAATGAAGCAACAGATTTGAAGGGCAGAAATTAAATGTGTGCATGTGTATGAGATTGGCGTTTAGTCTGCTTCTGCTGTTAATATTTTATTACCTGTTAAAATCTCAGCAATGCTTTTATTCAGTAGATCTGCAGTAGTAATTAACTTACAGCAAGATATTTACTAGAGAATAATTAGCCAGGAGCTGGGGTTAGAAATTAACACAAGGTCTTTGTGCTCTCATACAAATGTGACATTATTTTCCCTCATTCCTCCATATCCCTAAATGGAGAGTTTTTACCTGACAATTGGATGGCCTTTCAGGAATAGTAATATAATTTCATTAATTATAAATATAACCTTTATATTTATTGTTATTATTTATACGTTTTTTCAAAGAAAACCTTGCAGGGAAGCTTATAGGCACTTCCCTGCGTATCACAAGTGATACCTAATGTAAACCTGTTTGCGCTGAGTATGGCGACTGACCAAGTAGGGACCTGAAATGAGGAATCTGGCATGGGCAGGCAGCTTGGGGGATCGTCTCTGGGACCTCTAGCATGGAGTTCAAAATACTCAGCTACTAAGCTATCTTACTGGGCCAAACTATTACTTACTATTATATAAATGTCATGTTTATTTTACAATAGATATAATGCATATTTATTAATATCTATATGTATCAATCCAATTATTCAATTATTTTCAGTAGGTTGTATTTGAATATTAAAAACACGTAATTATTTTTAATTGACTCCCTTAGGTATGGGCATTTAGGCTTGCAACAACTGTGGCATACCAATCGTAACTTTTCTCTTGTGGAGACATTGATTACAGAAAATAAGGATCACTCCTATTCATCCAAGATCACTTCTGAAGTGCAATTTTATCTTGAAGGAGTCTATTGTAATACATATTTTTTTAAGATATGAAATTACTTTGTTTTGAAGACGAGACATTTCAAACTTCTCTATTGAAACAGTTTATTGTCATTGCCTTTTTTTCTGCAGTGGGCTCTCATGACTCTTATGGATCCTGTCAAAAGCCTTGCTTATTTAATTTATATTGGGTACCCTGGAGATCCTGTTTCAGTATTTCATGTGACCCGTCGTCGACGGCTTGACCGCAAAAGATTAAATTCGCAGAGGAACGTCTTTCAGTGTTTTGTTTTTGGACCTGGTAATGCTGGGAAGTCTGCATTACTCAATGCTTTAATTGGCAGGTAAGTGGATAACTGAATGTGGCTTGTTTTCTGCTTCATTGCAGGCTATTTGTTGAAAATATTCTTTTGAGGTAGTTCCTGTATATTGCAGAGCTTATTTTATATCTTGGTTCAACAATACAATTTTTTCTTCCTTCATTGCAGGCCATTCGTTGAAAAATACACACCAACAAAAGGTGATCGTTATGCCACAAATGTTATTGACATGAGCGAGGTAAGTGCACATTCAGAAGACAATGTTTTTGACTATTGTGCCTGCTTGTGAAATACCTTGTGTAATCTGACAATGCTGTCTGTCTGGCTGTGGTGTAATCGAATATTAGTTAGCCAAGTTTGGCAGGCTTGATATGCAACATCAATTCATTAAAAAAAATGTGAATCATGTGTCTGTTGATCTGATCAAGAAGCGACCATGGAAGTGAAAATAAGTAGGGCATAAAAGCAAGACAACCTGTATCAGTGGAAATACTGGTATCAGGAATATTGTATTACTTGCTAGAGTCCTCTTTTTATTGTGATGTTCATGGTAATTTCATGACAAGTTGGTGTTGAAATTTTATGACTAAAATGTTTCCTGCAATTGCAACCCGGTTTTAATTTCACCTTATCACTCCCATTCAGTTAAATGCCCTTTCCCATAAACATACATTCAACATATAGAATTCTGGAAATGAAATTTTTAGATTAAAACACATGGGACTGTCAACACATGCTGAAAATAAATATGAACATAAACAGACCAGCAACACACATAAAAATAAACACAATTTTTGGTCAACTTAGACGTTGGCAAAACCCCTTTAATCTTCTATGAGGAGAACCTATTAGAGAGCTTTTCAAAATTATTTATCTTTTAAGTTAAGGAAAAATACATTTGCAGACAAAACAAAACAGCAAAATACAACTTATCTCTTTAGCCCAAAACTCCTTGAAAACCGTGCGCACTTTGCCTCGATTTCCATGCCCACTTGAAGCTAAAAGTATGTACTGTATGATTCCGTACGGACTGTATGGATTTCCATACTGCTGTACGGACTGTACAGATTTACATTTTTTTTTTTCGAAAACTTCTCTCAAGCGGCTTGTAATTCACAATATTAAATGCTGTTCGTATTGTACCTTTTGTTGTCTTCTATGCTTTGATTTTCGTGCCAGCTTTGCCCATAAATCACTCCTTTAGCTTGCTGCAAATTTTTTTTTCCTTCAAAACTTTCCTCTAGCTCTCAACCTCCTTTCTCCAATCTGCTCATGAAGAATCTAAGTAACCTGACACGAGGATTCGGGATTCGTAGGATACGGGGATTCGAGTGTTGGATTCGGACACGTTGACCCCCCCGGAACAGGACACATAGGATTCGTTATATATATATATATTAAAAATTATATATTTCTTACACAAATTCTCATTAATGATACAAATTCATTGATTTCAAACATAGATCTTCATCTAGATGTTAGTTTTACTGTTTACAAAGTAACATAGTAACATTATATCATCCTTGAAATTATAGGTTCCTTTTCGCCGGATTCGAATCCAGTTTTAGAATTTATGATTCATTGATTTATGGCAGTTGGGTGTGACACTAGTGATTATCAAAAAAGGATTTATTACCAGTGTATCAGTTAAAATACCTTGGAAAGCACTGGCAGTTGAAAAGTGTGAGATTAATGTGGAGGACTTTGCGCTGGTTCTTGTTCCACGAATTGAGTTCAAAACATCCAATAGTTCTGATGAATATTCTACTTTAGAAGTGCACTCCAGTGCGTTTCTTTCTTTGAATTCCGCTGAGAAGGAGGCGCACTGGGGTACACTTCTGAAGTAGAACATTTTTCAGAACTACTGGATGTTTTGAACTCAGTTCGTGGAACAAGAACCAACTCAAAGTCCTCCACATTAATCTTACATTTTTCAGCTGCCAGTGCTTTCCAAGGTATTTTGATTGATATGCTGGTAATAAATCCTTCTTTGATAATCATTGGTGTCACACCCAACTTGAATTTATAGGTTCCTTTTCGTTGGATTCAAATCCGGTTTTTGGGACACTTTGTGACCTAACGGGACACGACTCGGATTCGTGTGTGTCCCGTTAGGACACGACGTGTCCTGAATTTAGGATTCGAATTAGGTTGAATCGTGTCCGATTTGTAGGATTTAGACACTTGAGGAAAATCCAACGAATCTGGCTTCATTGTGAAGAATGAATGTAGTCTCTCTTTTCTTTTCCTCCTTTTGTTTCCCTAAATGACTTTTGGGCAACCCTAAGATCTAATGGCTTAGATCCATTTAGATCAAGGGATGAGAATAAATGTGCATTTAATTTTCACTTTCTATTTTTTAACTCACCCATTAAATAAAGTACCCACATTGTACTTTATGTCTAAAATCACTTTTCACTTTATAATTTAACATTGAATTTACCACTTATAAAGTCACTTTCACTTTATAAAGTCACACTTAGGAAAAGACTAACCCGTGAGAAAACACTTGTTCAAGGTACATTAAAAATTAACAGTTGGTAAATTAAAAATAATTTTTTTAAAACAAAGTTTTTCGGTAGAAATCACATGAGGGAATTTTTTGGCCGGACGCGTTGAAGATTAACCATACAGAGCTCTCTTAGATCTGGAAAAGACCCAGTGGACCCCAAGAATATGAAGGGTGTTTACGTTATCCCATGCTCTTGTGGGACTCCCTACATTGGTGAGACTAGTTGCTCGATTAATCAAAGGATTCGTGAGCATGCTGCTGACATCAAGCATGGCAGTACTCGCTCCTATGCTTTGGCGGAGCATGCAGATAAATCTAAGCATCACATCTGCATTGAGGAGGCCCAAGTCGTTGCTAAGGTTAGTCATTTTCATCATTGTAAATTGAGGGAGGCCCTAGAAATTGAAAAAAGACCCAATAATTTGAATAGAGATGATGATTGGAATATTAGTAGAAGTTGGGTGTCTGTCTTGTCCTCCTAGTTTTTTTTATTCTTTTTATTTTATTTTTTATTTTTATTTTTTATTTATCTATGTAGGTATTAGCATCCTTTTTATAGTATTTGTTGTTGATTTATTCTTCATCAGAGTTTATTTTCTTGATCCTTCGTGTTTTTTTGTATTTTATCATCCTATTCGTTCTTAACTCCTTTTAGTATTTTTGTTATTTGTTTAATGGGCCTGAGCCCCATATTTTAATGTTGACCCCATTTTTTTTTTGATTTTTTTTTGGATATATATATATATATATATATATATATATCTGTTTTTATTTATTTATATATTTATTTTGACTTGTGTATATATTTTTGTTTTATTTTATTTATTTTTCCATTAATTATTTTTAATTTATTTCCATTAGTTATTTTATTTATCAAATGATCTTGTCTCGATTAGCCACCCGTTTTTATAATTTGTGACTCCATTTTTTTTAAAGTTTGACTTTGATTATTTATTTATTTATTTCAAAAACTAGCTGTTTAATATAGCGGTTACTTATTAATATTTGTTTTTAATGAATTAATAAACTAATATCACAATTTAAATATTATTTTTCAAAAACTAGTAATATTTGGTTTTAATAAATTAATTTAAATATTATTTTTCAAAAACTAGCCATTTAATATAGCCGTTACATATTAATATTTTAATAAATTAATAAAGTAATATGATTATTTAAATATTATTTTTCAAGAATTAGTAATATTTGGTTTTAATAAATTAATTTAAATATTATTTTTCAAAAACTAGCCGTTTAATATAGCTGTTACCTATTAATATTTTGAATAAATTAATGAAATAATATCGTTATTTAAATATTTTTTCAAAACACTAGCCATTTAATATAGCCGTTACATATTAATATTTTAGTAAATTAATAAACTAATATCATTATTTAAATATTATTTTTCAAGGAACTAGTAATATTTGGTTGTAATAAATTAATTTAAATATTATTTTTCAAAAACTAGCTGTTTAATATAGCTGTTACCTATTAATACTTTTAATAAATTAATGAAATAATATCATTATTTAAATATATTTTTCAAAAACTAGCCGTTTAATATAGCCGTTACTTAATAATATTTGTTTTTAACATATTAATAAATTAATATTATAATTTAAACATTATTGTTCAAATATAACCATTACTTGAAAGTATGTCTCTACAGTGCTCTCTATTTAAGCCTTTGCCATGGTCTGACTCTTCATCTGATCTTGATGATGAACCACACTTGTTGGTTCGAAATGCGTCCGGCCAAAAAATTCTCTCATGTGATTTCTACCAAAAGACTTTGTTTAATTCATTATGGACCATAGAAGCTTTAATATAGAAAATAATTTCTCTGATAAATGAGTGGATTGATAATTACAGTGAAAGAAAATGGGGATTTAGTTCGTGGAAATTGCAATTAACAAAATAAATGGGGTGTATTTCTTGCGAACTTCCCAATTATGCATGTTTTAGTTGTACACGTTTATGTATTTTACAAATTTCATGAAGTTAGACCACATGGAACATGGTTATAAAATATTTCGTAAACAAATGACATAATTGGTAAAAAAATATTATTGCTGGTGCAATTATCACAGATGCATTACAGAGCATATTCAGACATTTATGTCACTTTTCAGTGCAATTTATGGACTTTGATAAGATGATCTTCTCTTTTATCCAGTTAGTTAAAAATGTAAGATCTTCCTATATTATAGGGTATAATTTCTTTGAAATGAACTCTCTATTCTCTACAAATATATCACAAAAGGCACAATCAAGAAATGATAGGCAAAATTATGCTCATCTTAAAATTGGCAGAGGCTAAGGTACACAAACCAGTACATTTATTGGAGGCAGCCTTGTAGTTATAATATGATGATGATCTATTTTTAAGTCTAGGTAATGAAGGCAATGAATATGAGAAAAACTGTGAATAAAATTATAATGGGTTTCTTGTGCTTGCCAAGTTTCATCTCACATAAGGATCGTTTGTAGGATTAGTCTTCATAGATTTTTGGGATTGACTATGGTACTTTCACTTGATTGCTTGGGTACTTTGGGTAGAGGAGACTCGTTTCTCCCTTATTTGTTGAGTTGTCATGGCTCATCTGTTGGTTCTCTCTTCATGGTGTTGTCATGGCATACCCATTGGTTTTCTCATCTTGGTTGCATATCTTTTTTGATGGGTTAACATCCTAGTGAATAGATGGTGATGATGCTTGCTATTTCATGTGATTTACATTGGCATCAAGGTGTTGTTCATGGTATGTTGCTCATCTTGTCTAGAGAATGCTCATGTATGATGCTTCTAGCCTCCTCCATGGGGTTGGACAATGAGGGTGTGACGAGACATGGTGGTATGACATGTTTTAAATGGTTGAGGGCTTGCATCTAGCATATGAGGTATGTTGGAGGGTTTTGCTTAGCATTTGCTCTCGTATTTGATTGACCCTTGGTTTATTTTTGGATAGAGAACACATCAATTGAGGGTTTCCCCAAGTTTTGATGATTACTTATATATTCTTATGTTTTGGTGTTTTCTAGTTGTTTACTGGTTTTATTTGGCATGGTTGAGCTTATGTTGTGTGCGCTCTATCCTATTCGGGGTTTTTAACACTTTGGATGGCTTTATTATGACTTGGAGTATTCCCCTTGTTGGCACTTGGCACACATTTCAAGGCATATCCATTTTTTATTGTATATTGGAGAATAGGAGTACTAGCCACTCTAATGATGTCAATAAAAAATTAGCTGATTTCGAGAACAAGTTTAATGGGCATTCTGACGATATCAAGAGACTTCAGGATACGACAAATCGAATAGAACTACGGATGGGGCAGAATCATAGCCAAACCGAAATAAATCAAAAACAAACCTTGGCATTGCTGAACCACTTGTGTAGGAAGCATGATATTGCACCCGATCAACTACTCTAAGAGGATGGAGAAAATTTAGAGCAAAATTCATCGACTCTGGTAGCACACAATTTTTTAGATGCAACCGTGGCAAAGAGACTCAATATTTTTTCATTTCCCTTACCAATCATGAAAGTGATGGTAGTTGACGGTAAGAAGATTGAAAAAGTGGGGAAATGCCATAAGGTCAAATTGCAGATTCAAGACTTTAATTTAGAATCTCCGTTCTTCACTGTACCATTAGGTGGAGTAGATGTAGTCTTAGGTATCCAATGGCTACGAACTCTAGGAACTTATGATGCCAACCATCAAGTACAATTCATAAGATTTAAATGGGGAGGTAAGAGGTACAAATTACACGGATTCCAAGCACTAGAGAATCAAATTGTATCATCATCTCAGATGATGAATATGATTCGAAAAGGAGCACATGCTTATGTGGTACAATGTCACCAATTAGAAATGTTATTTGCAAATATGATCAGTGAAGAATCACCAGAGATACAAGATCTAATTCAGAAGCATGAAAAAGTATTTCAAGATTTACCTATGAAAATGCCTCCTAACAGGGAAATTGAGCATACAATAGAAGTCAAAGCAAGGTCAGACCTCGTCAACCTCAAGCCATACCGATATCCACATCACCAAAAAAGTAAATTGAGAGATTAATCCAAGACCTTTTAGAGTGTGGGATCATCTCGAAAAGTAAAAGTCCGTATGCTGCTCCAGTGGTATTGGTAAGGAAGAAGGATGGTTCATTCAGGTTATGTGTTGATTATGGAGGATTGAACAAAATAACAATTAAAAACAAGTTCCCAATTCCCTTTATGAACGAAATTCTGGATGACGTACATGGTGCAAAACACTTCTCAAAATTGGACTTAAGGTCAGGATACTATCAGATCAGAATCAGATTGGAAGACATGCCAAAAACGACATTTTGAACACACGAAGGTCACTATGAATTTAAAGTAATGCCGTTTGGGTTAACCAATGCACCATCAACGTTTCAAGCAACTATGAACGAATTATTTCATCCACATATTAGGAAGTTTGTATTAGTATTCTTTGACGATATTTTAATTTACAGTAAAACTTGGAAGCACTTACAACATCTGGATAAAGTTCTTACACTACTAAAAGAGCTCTAATTTTATGTAAAAAAATCCAAATGCACCTTCCGAAAGGAAGAAGTAGAATACCTTGGACACATTATATCCCATGAAGGCGTAAAGGTGGGCCCTAATAAAATCAAAGCTATAAAGGAATGGACCAAACCAGTTAATGTATCCAAGCTAAGAGGGTTCTTAGGTTTGACTGGGTATTACCGAAGGTTTATTAAAAACTATGCACATATAACTGCACCTCTGACAAACCTTTTAAAGAAGAATTCATTTCTTTGGGATGAGGAAGCAGGAAGGTGTTTTGAAAAATTGAAGGAAGTTATGTCTAATACCCTGGTATTGGCAACACCAGATTTTTCTAAACCATTTATCATCGAGTGTGATGCTTCCAGATTCAGTATAGGTGCAGTGTTAATGCAATAAGGGCATCCAATAGCTTTTGAAAGTAGGAAGCTTAATAAAAGAGAACGCCTCAAGTCCACATACAACAAAGAAATGCTTGCTACTATGCACGCACTAGCTAAGTGGAGGCAATATCTTTTGGGAAGTAAGTTCTCCATTCGAATAGACTATAACAGCCTCCAGCACCTCCTTCAACAAAAAACACTTTCCGAAGAACAACAAAAATGGATTGGAAAAATTGCCGCCTTTGACATGGAAATACTACATAAAAGGGGAAAAGACAATGTAGTAGCGGATGCCCTATCTAGGAAAGATGAAGAACCAACACTTGTTGCAAGCTCGGTTGTTGTTCCTGAATGGCTTAACGAGATTCGACGTGAGTATGCCAAGGATCCAGAAATAACGGCGATAATCAATAACCTTCCCAACAAGTCAAAATGTGAATGGAAAAATGATATTCTATGGTACAAGGGAATAATCTATCTAAATGCAAATTCCAAGTTTAAATTTAAGATACTCTAGGAGTCACATGATTCACCATCAGCTGGACATGTAGGATTCCTTAAGACTTATTACAATGCACGTCAATCCTTCTTTTGGAAAGGAATTAGTCGCGATATTCAGAAGTATGTAGCAGAGTGTGACACATTTCAAAGGAATAAAAGTGAAAATATTACGACATCGGGATTACTTCACCCTTTAAACATTCCAAATCAGAAATGGGAAGAAATTTCAATGGACTGTATCGAAGGATTACCAGTATCTGAAGGCAAGGACAAGATTTTCGTAGTGGTCGACAGACTCACCAAATATGCTCACTTTATGGCAATAAACAAATCATACTCAGCCGAAAGAAATCGCTGAAATATTTTGCAAAAATATATATAAGTTACATGGTTTTCCAAAAGTCATTGTGAGTGATAGAGATGCCAAAAGTCAAGGGTAATTTCTGGAAGGAGTTGTTCAACCACATAGGAACCTACCTAAATATGAGTTCCGCTTATCATCCTCAAACAGATGGACAAATAGAGGTTGTCAATAAATGTTTGGAGTTTTATCTACGTTGCTACGCTACAGAAAAACAAAGTAAGTGGGCTCAATGGCTACATCTCGCTGAGTGGTGGTATAATTCTACTTATCATATGTCAGCAAAAATGACACCATTTCAAGCTTTGTATGGATATGAACCCCCAAAATGGAAGGATCTAGCTATTGTCCAGACATATCTACCTGTTGTTAAAAATCAACTAGAAGAAACCCAAAAAATCGTCCAAATACTAAAAGAAAACTTGAATAATGCGAGGAATCGTATGAAGCAACAAGCAGACCGAAACAGAACCGAAAGAGAGTTTGAAGTCGGAGAATGGGTGTTTGTCAAGCTCCAACCATACAAAGAATTGTCCTTAAAACAGAAAGGAAAAAACAAATTGGCACCAAAGTTGTACGGACCTTATCAGATCAACAAAAAGATCATCCAAGTTGCGT
The DNA here is from genome assembly GCA_031772625.1 of Pinus tabuliformis. Classification (NCBI taxonomy): domain Eukaryota; kingdom Viridiplantae; phylum Streptophyta; class Pinopsida; order Pinales; family Pinaceae; genus Pinus; species Pinus tabuliformis. Next base: position 1,418,766,974 of record CM062820.1, on the reverse strand, counting down.
ATGGTTTAAGTCTTCCAGAGAAAAGTCGTGTTCACAACGTCTTCCATGTCTCTTGCCTTAAAAGGGCACTAGGCGACCATCAATTAGCGCAAACAACGCTTCCATCCCTAGGTGATGAGGGAAGGGTCATTCTAGAACCAGAAGGTATTTTATCTACTAGAGAAAGAAAGCTTCGACATCGTACAATCAAGGAATACCTGATCAAGTGGAAGGACTTACCCGAAGAAGAAGCTTCTTGGGAGAATCAATCATTTTGTCAACAACATCCGTCGTTACGTATGCTTTGAGGACAAAGCATTCTTTCGAGAGGAAGGCAATGTTATGTAAAAGTTATTTAATGTTATGTAAAAATTATTTAATTTTAGGTTAATTAGACGAAAAGGCATGATCCTAAGATCATGCCCTTTCCCAAAAGGGTGCCCATGGCAATATCTAAGCCAGGGACTCTCATTGTAAACAATCATCATTAAACTAATTAATAAAATATATATGTTTATATCATTTCTGAGTTTTTGTGCTTCAGAGTGGTAGAGGTGATAACCCAAACTACTAAGTAGGTTGGGCCTGATATCTGTTAACCTAAAAAGTGGTTGAGCTTAGAGGCAATGGCACAGAAAGTACTAAGTTGGTTAGATGCTGTGAAAGATGTCACAGTTCTAAGATCTGTTGATATCAAAAGTTGATCTGAATTTCTGAAATGGATGTAGGACAATTTTTCTATGTTTAAGAGAAATCTCATGAAGTTTTTGAGTATAAGGTATTGTTGGAATAAGTCTGAGGTCTTCATTTTTAGAACACCAATTGCTTCGTTTCATTTGAAGATTAAGTGCTTTATTGATATAATTTTTCTTCAAGTGCTAATGCCCTCATTTTGAGGGCAACACATTGTTTATATAGTGATTGATCTTTGTTTTAATGGAAGGCTCCTTTATTTATGAAGAAGGTGATACCTTTATGCTAGAAGAGCACAAAGGATTTGTCTAAGGCAAGGTCAATTCTACTGTGTATTGGCTGCTAGGTTGCAGGTCCATTCCTTGGGTATTTCATCCAGTTTAAACCATTGATCTTTGTTTGAATGGAAGGCTCCTTTATTTATGAAGAAGTTGATACCTTTATGCTAGAAGAGCATGATTGATTTGTTTAAGGCAAGATCAGTTTACTGTGTATTGGCTACCAGGTTGCAGGCCCATTCCATGGGTATTTGATCCAGTTTAAATCCATGCAATGATTTGTTGCAATGAAGGAAACAAAGCAAATCAGAGTGATTGGCATGGAGGACACACTGATTGAAAAGGAGGAGGACGCAGGAATAGCGGTGAAGTAGATCATATCAATGAGAATGAAGGAGGTCGTGGTGATAGCTGTAAAGCAAGTCACACGATGAAGAGGAAAGGGAATAACCCTTGCTAGTATTGGAGTGAATCCAAGAAAGAGTTGTAGTGCTTGAGCGGCAATCAGATTGGTCAAAGAATAATATGAAAGTCCAAGAGAGTTATGACTCAAATCTCCATAACTGAAAGGGCCATCGAGGATTTCTGTAAATCTCTTATTCAATGCATGGAGGGGGTTATTTGGGTTTCTTAGACGCCATTGATTTCTTATTAAAGGAATAGACATGCTTGACAGAGGTTGATTTGCATTGGAAGATATCAATTCTTTCATTCTTGAAGAAATTTAGTCTTTCCCATGCTTAATCTGATCAACTGGCCATTAGAAGTGGCAATTGTGAACAACAAGAAGCAGGGTTGATTCAAATTGTCTCATTGAAGGAATTGGTTTTTCATGAAGGAATCAAAAGGCAGCAGAATAATTGGTCCAGCATTTTGAGTTGATGCTGCAGAACTAATTAAACATACAATAACCAGATCTAGACTAGGGAATGAATGGTCTCCTGGCAAATTACCAGGCCTATACAGAAAGCTAGAAAATGAACTGTAGGTGTCTTCATAGTTGCTAGAGTAGAAGAGGTCTTGTTGCTCTGAAGAAGGGAGTAGACCTGGTTCAAAGATTCCACAGTGAGAAGTTGCCAGAAGATATCCCAGAGAGTTGCAAATTCCCGAGGAGTTTATAGCCTTCCTGGTCATAGACCACAGTAAGAAAATCTGTCAGATAATGACAAACTGGACTAAGGATACTTCTCCCACCAAACAATAGAGGCACCACTGAGTAGGCTTGGTTCAAATATTTAGAATGGTTGGTTCACTGGAGTTCTGGTAAGTGATCGAATTTGTTCTTAAAATCAAGGATAGAGACAGACAGTCAAAGAGGATTGAAGCTAGTTTGGAGTCTGATTGCTGATATTCATTCTCAAGGAAGATTTCAAGCAGAAGAGAGGATATGAAGTTGGTCTGGAGTCTGATGGCTATCTCTTTTCTCAACAGAAGATCAGTGATGGACAAAGGGAAGTAGTTTGTTATTGTGGTGAGGTCTCACGCATGGTAATTTTCTGTTTCTTTGAGCTTCTGTAGTCTGTCATTCTGATAAATTTATAAAGGACTGAGCAAAGCTTTATTTGTTGCAACTTGCTGGTTTTCCCATGGGTTCCCAGGGTAAAACTTATTTCTTTTGTGCGAGTGTTGACTGATTATAATATTGCCTGTTTGCATTCTAAATTGTGTTGCAGAACAGTAACAACTAACAAGTTATTTAGAGTACGGGGGAAATTAACACAAATTGCATAACACTCAAAAAATTAAGCGAGCATCCATTGTGACAAACTGTTTAGCAGTATACCTGGTACAGTTTATGGATCCAAAGTGGTGGGCAATATCACACAAACTACCAGGTTAGAGTTAGTGAAAGTTGTTACAGTTATTACCAGGATACAATTTTCAAGGCAAAGGTAAGGAAAACAGTAAATAATATAGAAAAATTTGTAATAAAAATTACATATGATTGTAGCATACCTAAAGAAACCTGCCAAGTTTTATTGGTGAGGAAACTGTTGGTATTTGAATGTATCTGTTTGGAACTAGTTGGCAGGCTGGCCCTTGGTAGATAGTTGATTTTATATACCAGGATATGTTAGAGATTGATCGACCAGTTCTTATATTATTTGATTCTCAGGATATGGCAAGATTCTTTTGACACTGATTGTTCCAATTCCTAAAATTGATAGATAAGATAAGGTAAGATAATTTTATTTATGTCGAACAAATGACCATCAAACTAGATTAATGAGACTGAAAAAAGTATCATCAGTGTGATACAAAGTGGTAGTGTCACGGCAGCTACTATATCTAAGTGAACATCTGTAAGTAAAGATAAAAAGATCGAAAAGAGAATGCAAACTTTGCAAAGCTAAGAAATAGTGTAAAATAGGATAAAGCCAATTACATGAAAGAGATGGATCCAAGTGTGGGCACAACATTGAAGGAGCAGTTTAAGCTGTAGGCTGAGGCTGGAAGAAAAGGGAGGTCCATCTGCTAGTTTAAGTTCTCAGCAGAAAAAATAGTACTTTGGTTGGAGGCAGTGGACAAAAATTACAATTCTAGTAACATGAGACATTTTTCAACTAAATTTGCAAAGGTAGTAAAAATTTAAATAAGAGAACGAATTTAAGAACAAAAAAGGGATATGGTTCTAGTAGAACTGAAGAAATTTATGAAAAAGATGTTCTATTGGGGAAAAAACTGTTTCTATTGGATTCTTTTGTTTTGGAGTAGCTGGCAATTGTTATCTTAGTCTAGAGTAGAAAGGTAGGTTTATGCTCACTCTTCGACATTGGTGCACTTGGCTCTAAATTGTTATCCTAGTCTAGAGTAGAAAGGTAAGTTTATGCTCACTCAATGACGTTGGTGCACTTCACTCTTGTTCAGCTGACACAAATTGTAAATTTCACAAGGCATTTGGAAGGATCATCTCACTCTTCTGTGATCACAAAGATTCTTACTTGATTATTTCACATTTTTTAAAACTCTTCTAGAGTAAGGGACTTTTTAGTGCATATTATTGTTATTGGAATGGCGTAGAGGAAAACAGTAGTATTTACTATTGACCCTTGTAATATTTTTGGGTTGTGATCCTGTCAATACTATCATATGCATAGAATCCAGTTATATGTTTATCTGTTTTTTTGTATTGTATATGATATCTGCTTTTTATTTGTAAGAAAATAAAAAATTTACTGGAAAATTATAACCTGATTTGGGATATTTATGGTTTTATAAAGAGACTCCTGATTTGAACGTATTTTTTTCCTATGAAGGGGGCAAAGAAGATGCTAGTCATGCGTGAAATTCTGGAAGGTGCAGTGCACAATCTTTTGGCAAATAAAGAATTCTTGGCTCCATGCGATGTGGCTGTATTTGTTTATGATAGGTAAATGGAAACTGCCATGTTTCAAATGATTTGTTATTGTTTTTTCTGAAAATGCACAATCTATTTATAATTACTTTGAAGTCATGGTATGGATCCTGTTTTCTTATACGCAACAAGGCTTGCAACTACTATGATTCACTTGCATTGTTAAGATTATGATTAGTTTAAATGTTCCATTTTGAGGTGCTGCTGTTTACATTACTAGAAAGCAGTTGCAGTGAAGCATTTGCATGTGCTGTGCATGTTTTGAATAGGGTTTCTACTAGAGCAATACTGGATGTTACTTTACTAGAAAAGTGAGGTGGTAGAAGGCATACGGAAACTTATTTCATGGTATTCAGTAGTGTTTGTTGGGTGAGAAATGCAGGGGCAAGCGATTCATCTTTGTTAGAGATAGTAAGGAGTGGGAGGCCTAGGTGAAGTAACTTGATACTAGGATATGGGGACATGCGTTTTCGAGTGTCTGAAATGGACTTGTAGATCCCCTCCTTGAAATAGGACACATGAGATATGCACACACACATACACACACATAAAGAATTAAAATAGATAAAGATGTAATTTTTTTTGATGATGCTGATAATATATCTACATCAAACACACAAGAATATTAAAGCCCCATAAATCATATATACAAAACTGAAATTTGGCAGTCAAAATTGTAGTTTTTCCTTTAATATCATCACAATGTGTTGCATAGATAGGATGGTAATATTGATAGAAATGCCTAATGCCAATGGGAAATATCAAATTGGGGAGATTCATAGAAGAATATCATCAGTGACAAGTCATGGGATATAGTTCATCCTCTTGTATCTTTTAATTAAAATCATCAAGATCTCCACCCTCTCACTACCATTGCGTTTCATCCCTCCTTTATATCAGTGCAAGATTTGTATCGGTTGGTGTGAGGATTACATCAAGTGGATCACCATCATCAAAAGTGGCTGGCTCTGGGACTGGTGCATTAAGATCCATGTTGTTGTATACCACTTCTACAGCTGCAGTTGGAGATGATGATGATGATGAGGAGCCATGGACCCCCTGTCTGACTCTGATGATGATCCAGAGATTGATCGACATGATCTTGGCTCCTCTGGTAGTAGCTACTAGCCAGTAGCTGTAGTACTAGTACTGGAGTCTGGTCACAGTTTACTTTTGTTGTATAGGCCATTTCTAGCCTCCTTGGTTATGTGTTTTTTGTTTTGAGTCTTTGATCATGTATGACAGTTGACTATGTATTGCCATTGGGTACCATTTGATATAATGGATTGGTTCATGAGCCTACTTTGATCATATGTTGTCTTCCATCTATATTATAATGCTGTGTTTGGAAACATGAATGAAAATCTCTAAAATTATGTTTAAAATTTTTAAAATTATGTTTTTTTATAAAAAAAAAATATTTAATGTATTTTTTACAACAACCGAGTCATTGAAATCGAGCCGGCCGAGTCATTACCGTTTCGGAGTCGGAGTCGATCCTCGGCCGAGTCGGAGTCGGAGTCTTAAAACATTGATGCCACCTTGAATCCTTTGATCTCCATCGTTGATACTAGGTTCTTCTTTAGATGGTGTTCATATAGTACTTCTTGTAGATGAATGGTGTTCACTGTTATCTTGATTCAATTGAAGAGTAACATTCCCAACTCCCTCACTGGATAGGTGGCATTGTCCCCAAGGATAATTTCCAAATCTGTATCCTTTTCAATCAGATTTGAAAGAGTTTCCTTATACCCAGTGAAGTGCCTTGAAGCACCACTATCAATCAATCAATTTCCCAAGGTGTCCTGAGGTGGTGCAGTAGAAATGACAGATATAACATAGAATTCTTTTTTATTGTTATCAACAACATATGATTCATCATACCTGGTGTTTCTTGATCTCTTGGGAGGGCGACCATTTCGTTGATGAGCAGTGGGAGCATTCCTTTTTCCTTGGTTGTTGAATCTATCATTCCTTTGATTGTTGTTGCCCCTAAAATTGTTGTTGTTGTGGTTGTTATCATCATGAGGTGTATCCCTTCTATTAGGACACTCCCTAGCATAGTGACCAAACTTGTTGCAAATGAAGTATCTTCCCTTCCTTCCATTTTTGAAACCCAACCTTCCTTGACATTGCTTCTTTGAACCTGCATTGTTCTTCTTTTTAGCATAAGCGGAGAATGCAGTAGGATCATTCCTATTTGAAGGCATATCTAATTCCATCATCCTTGTTTCTTGTTGAGAACATCTAGTCAGCAATTATTCAAAACCTGGAATCATGTCGTTGTTAAGAATAGTAGTGTTGAACACGTGGCATTCACGAGGGAGTTCTCCAAGGGTAATGAGAGTAAGCTCCCTATCAACAATAGCTTCTCCAATCGAAAGAAGATCATTTTTTTATCTCAGTAAACCTCATGAAGTAGGATTGAATATCTTCATTTCTTCCCTTCTTTATATCCTTCAGCTTGTTCTTGAGGAAAAAAATTTGGTTTGCATTGGTAGATTTGAACATGCCAACCAACTTGTCATATATCACCTTTGATGTGTTCAAGTCAGAGATGTAAGCAACGAAATGCTTATGATAGAATCCTTGATGATCTTCTTGGCTTTTACTTCGCCCTTCTTGTACTTTGTCTTAGCAGTAACCGATGCATTTGAAGGAGGTTCTGAAATCTTTCGCTGCACATAATCCATAACATCTTGCTCTTCTAATGTCAAATCAAGAGACATCTTCCATGCTTGAAGATTATCATCATACTTGAAGTAGTATGTGGAGGCCATTGAATCTTGTCTTTGAGCAGTGATTGTTCCTTTTAGTGATTGCTCTTCTCACTCTTGCTTGGGCTTTGTCTTCACCTCAGCTCTGATACCATGCTAATTTTATGATAACAATGGTATGTTCTATGCTTAGAGCAATTTTGCCGCAATTTCAATATCAATATCTAGTTTAGCAATCACATCATCATCATAGTAAAATGCATATAGAACATAAACAATAACAGTGGAAGACAAGCCAAGACAAGAGGACACAAGATATTATAACAGCTAGGGATAAACCCCAATGTGGGGAAACCCTTGATCAATTCTTCTTATAATTCTTCAAAAGTTCAGTAGAGAGAGAGAGGGTACAATATACAATTTTCACTTGCCCAATCAAAGTGAAATCTGACCAGTCAAACACCAGTAACAACAAGCCCTAACCAGAAATTCCACGCTGGTCAACAGGGTAGAATTATTGCTCCAATTCAGCTCGGTCAAACCTAGTCAACTCAGCCTCCAACAACAAGTCAAATAAGCCTAAAAACAGTTCGAAAATGTCTAGTCAAACTTGGTAAACAAAAGTCAACGCAGTAGAAAGCACTAGCACAGTTAACGTTGGGCAAACAAAGGTCAAACAATCTCGGATTTCGTGCCCAAAATTGTGGCTTACCCAAATAGAGATCCTCCATCCAAAACCGCACTCAAAACAAGTCAACACTTGGTCAACGCAAGTCAAATCAGCCTCCTGCAATTTCAGTCAACATTAGTCAATGGTTGGAATATAAAACCCTTACCTTCTTCGCACGTGTGGAGAGCTACCTTTGAATTTCGTACCCAATCAATGAAGGAGAGAGGATTGTGAGTGAGTGAAGTGTCCAAATGAGGAGGAGGCACCATGTATTTATATGCAAACGTTGAGGATTAATAGGCGTGACTGGTGGGCTTTTGAGCCTACAACTGGAGGACTTGGTGCTGGCCCTGAGGCTGGTACAAGTGGATCTGCATTCAATTGAACATTATGTTCGAGTGATGTCACCGTCTGTAAATCATAATCAAGATGCTAATCAGAATCAAACTCTGCTGGATGACTCTCCACTACCCAATCTGATGTTGGATCAATGTCTTCCAACACAATGGGATCTGAATCAGGTCTTTTGTTCAACAATTGGTTGCATCCGAGTCAGAGGTTGTATTGGACATTGTCTAGATCATTTAACTGTTTTTGATCCAAATGGTTTCTCTTCTTTGCGTGAATTATCTCAAAGACAGACCAATTGCGCTCACACCCAGTAGCACTGCAAGTTTGACTCAAAATACGAATTGCAAACTTCTGTAATTCATGACAATGGCTACCAAAAGCCTACCACCATTGTGCTGCAAAAAACATAGGAGTGTAACAAGTTAGCTCAACAAAATTACAAATTATACCCAACTTTCAAATTATAAACGATTTAACAAAATAAGTATTAAGAATTTGAAAATTGAAATTTTTGTTTACATGGCTCATCCGCTTCCCTTGCCATCTTTGCTAGGTTCTTCCCAAAGGTCCTTGTGGCTTTGCTGAAGGTTGTGACTTGTCGGTGTATCTCCAACTAATCACACTACAATGGGATCATGCGATCAATGCGATCACTCAATCCATCTCTAACATCCCCCTTCAAAGCTCCTACCGCCAGAGTTTTATAATGATATCGTGGGTTCAAAAAGTACCCAGTTGCATGTATAGGGCCGTGGAGTTGATTGTTACATCTTTCATCAATGATTGCTCAAATGGGCCCATACTTAGCCACTTTATCCTTGTATGCTCTCTTTATTTTGTCCTTTGCTTGTTCCATAGTCTCATAAATGAAGCCCATAGCCAATCTTTCCCCATCCACCAACCGCAATACCTTACCTAATGGCTCAGCAACCTTCACAATCTCTGTTGCTTTTCTCCAAAATATTTATTGATTAACTTTCTTTTTCAATTCTTTGCCATCCTATTTGCGAGAAAACTGGCTTTGATTCCATTCATCACTGGAAAATATCTTTTGCAAATTTCTATGTTGTGAAAGCATAGATTGCAATGTAAAAAAATGAGTAGCAAATCTAGTGATGGTAGGCCTAATAATATCCCTGATCCCTGTATGTCTCCTCGTAAGGCTCAAAAGTCATGAATGATTGTAGATAAATTTTGTTGTGCTTTTGGCATGATCTATAGTGTTTTTGACCCAATCTAATTTTCCAATATCCTCAAGCATGAGGTCTATGCAATGTGCAGTGCATGGGGTCCAAAAGATGGTTGTGTTTTTTCTCTAATAGTTTACCAACAAGAACATAGTTAGAGGCATTATCTGTGATGCCTTGAACGACGTTAGCCACCCCCACCTCCTCAACAACGTAATCCAATAGCTGAAACAACAATTGTCCATCTTTTACCTTATCAGATGCATCAACTGATTTTAGAAACATGGTTCCCTGTGTGCAGAAGATAAGAATGTTTATTATGGTACGATTCCTTTGATCAGTCCATCCATCTGACATGATGGTACATCCTGTTCTTGCCCATGAGTCCTTGAAATATTTCAAATACTCATCAATGGAGGCAATGTCTTTTTGCAAACGATACCCCCTTATCTCATGCATAGTAGGGCCTTTGAAGCCTTTTCCAGCAGCATGTATGGCATCAAACATAGGCTCATAATATGTTGAACAGGAAGCATTGAAATGCATATCAACATCATACCACCATCTACATATGTAATCACAAGTAGTCTCCCTCAATTCTTTCTTCCAATGGTCATCTAAAGTGGGCTGCAAAGTTCTACTAGCTTGAGGACCATGTGCATCTGATGGAGAGGAGGGTGTGATAGTGAAATCACTTTTTATATTCATATCACCCTTCTTTTTCATTTTACCCTTACCCTTTTCTTGAATAGACTCCAAAGAGGGAGGAACATATCGGAAGGGGTTAGATGCATCAGTACAGGGGATAGAAGAAGAACCCTCGATAGCAAAATGGGGGTTGGTAGGCATCATTTTTTGTATACTCCTCTTCCTCCCAATTTCAACCTCTAATTCTTTTTGCCTAGCATTTTCTTATTTAAACTTCTCAAAGTTGGCTAACAAATCCTTCCTAATCTCCCCAATTTCTGGTGATTCACATGGAGTAATTTGGCCTCTATTCCCTGCGAGTGTTATTTTAGCCTATTAATGCCTCCAGGACCTTCCTAAATTTTTCTATGGCAAAATTTACAATGCATTTGACTATCAACCATTTCAACATATGCCCAAGCAACATCTGTCACTCTAGGTGCCATTTTTTCACTTGGAAATCAAAAGAAAAAAAATCTGAAAATGAAAACAAAAAAAATAGCATTGCTTCAATGTTCATTTCTTTCACAAAAAACACTCTTTTCAATTTCCAGATTTGCACAAAAAAATAAATAAGCAAAAACAGATTTGTACAAGTGAAAAAAAATACCTCTAGGCACAAACTTCTTCCTCAAGGTTGCTCCAACAAATCAACTCCTCAACGCTGCTCCAATGGCTGCCCAAGAAGCTCCTCACTCCTGCTACAATGGTTGCCCAAGACTCTTCACTGCTGTTCCAAAAACAAACTCCACAACTGACAAACTCTCACTCAAATTTTCACTCAAATGCAATGAGATGGCTATGAGGAAATGGCAGGGGTTGGGTGGGTTTTATAGGGTTTAGGAGAGGGGAATGGACCTCAAAGAACGTAACGACATATTACATTGGGCTTTGGGGTCCCCAAAAAGAAATTTTCAAAAAAAAAATTGCGCTTAAGTGACTTGACCGACCGCTGTTATTGAGTTTGCCGAGTTGGCTCGGACTCGATCGAGCTGGTTGGGTTGCTACCGAGCCGGCTGAGTCGTTAACCAACTCGATTGGCTTTGTAACAACCCGACCGACCGGTCCGGTTCAAAGGTCGAGTCGACTCGCTAGCCCAATAACGCGGACCAACTTGGCTAAGTCGCTTTCGAAACAACTGTTTTAAAAACAATGGCAAAGAGCCAACATATGTGTTCTTGTCTTTATGTTTTTGGTAGTAGTTTGATGAAACACACACTAATAATAAGAAGAAGATCAAGCTAAGATAATTGTAAAAGTGCTTTGCAAATTGTTATCAATTCAAGAAGAATCACATTACATAGAAATGCCCTAGATTCTTCAACATGGTATCAGAGCTAAGGTGATACATCAAGGAAACAACATTTCAAGAACACTCATAAGGTGACTCATCAAGGAAGGACATATACAAAGTTGAAGCATCAAGAATTCTTAGTGACTTCAAGGACAAGAAGGCCTACCATCTATCATTCATCAAGGAAGACTACATAGCAAGAAGAAGAGCCTTACACAAAGGCACCTACAAAGAAGAGTAGATCAAAGAGGGACCTATATCATCTACAAATTAACAAGAAAATCTCATCATCAATCAAGTCCACTTGGAGAAGGCAACTTGAAGAACATCAAGATCGTAGGAAGGCAAGCCATCAAGTCTTCAAGGAGAAAGCAAATCCCCTACATCTAAAAATCTATCAAGTAGGTATATGTCCCCTTCTGGGCATACATCACTGTCATTTTGCAAGGAAAGCAACAAATTGGTAGGTACCAATAACTTTCTTGGATGGAAGAAGAGAACTGATTTAGTTTTCATGGAGAATGAACTTCTAGAACATGTCAAAGGTAATATCCCAATCCGTATTAAGGAACATACCCAAGCCTTAGCCAAGTACAATAAGGATGAGACAAGAGCTCAAAGGATTCTAATAGAATCTATCAAGGGCTCTCTCATTCTTATGTCTTCAAATTTGAAACATAAAAAAAATCTATGATAAACTAGTAGAGCTTTTCTCGATAACCACAACTGGAGAAGTGATATCTCTAGGAAATTAATTGTACAAGATAAATATATCAAAGGAAGGAATAACCTCCTACTTCATGAAGATCTCTGAGATGAGAGATCAACTTCAAGAGTTAGGGGAAGTCATGTCCGACAAAGAAATGACAACTGTAGTACTCAATGCTCCACCTGAGGATTTGGGAAACTTCACATCTAGCATATATGCCAAGAAGGAAGCTACCACACTAAGTGAAATGTGGTTTCTAGGCAAGACAGAGGAAACTAGGCTCAAAGCCAAGGAAGATGTGGGATCAAAGGAGCTAGCATTTGCTACCATGGCCAAGAGAAAAATAAAATTTGGCAAATTTGGTCCCAATTTAACAAACGACAAAGATATGTCCAAAATCCAATGCTATGGATGCCAAGAATATGGACACTACAAGAAGAATTGTCCTAAACTAAAGAAGGATAAGAACAACAAAAGAAAAAGGGAAGAAGCTCACATGACTCAAGAAGTGAAAGAAAAGGAAAAGAAGCAAAAGAAGGAAGATCTTCCGAATCTCTACTATGACTAAGTCAAACTCTTTACTTAAAGTCTTCCTTCAAAGTTTTGAGTAGGATAGGAGCATGTAGGAATATAATAAAATTGCATAGCTAGAAACATCTTCTAGAATCTAGCAGCACAAAGTACATAGAGTTCTAGATACTCATGTAGAAAGAGCATTTATAAATGAGAACAAAATGCATGGTTAGAAATATCTTCTAGAATATATGAGCATGGTAGATATAACTCTATATATTCATCTAGAAGAAGATCTCCATCATCAAAAGGAAAGAAACATTTGCAGAGTAAGGGTCTTCAAGATCCTATGATGGAATCTTCAAAAGAAGATTCATAAACAAAATCAGATGTCTCATTGGGAATCCCATTCATGGGATTCAAGAAAAAGATGATATGTAGGAAAGCTAAGATAAAGCAAGAAGGGCCACAAGAAGGACAACCAAATGAAGCTAAGATGATCAAAGGAGAATCAAGATGAGTTACGTATGCATCAAAGTTTAGTCATGTTATCATATGTATATTATTGAATCAAGGGAATGGTTCTATGATATGATTAAGTAAGAAAGCATCTCTTTCACCAATGACATGCTTAAAGGCATGTACTACAATGAAATGAAGGTCAACAAAAAGAAAATACTCACACAAGGAGTATAAGATTGTTGACTAAGAAGCAAGAAGAAATGCTGACTAGTCCAAGATGAACAAGTGCTCCCTCAAGGAATAGAAGGTGGTTGACCAATTTGTCCATGAAGAAACAAATGAAGAAAGAGATCGAGCATGTGAAGAACACCATGATCACATAGAATCTCTATCTGACAAGATACTTTGAAGACATCTCCCGAAAGAAGGCATGACAACTTTGACAAAGGAAGAAAATGATCAAAGGACCCTTGACACCCATGAAGGCCTTGGAGATATGAAAGGTGCAAATAAATGATTCTACCCTACGAAGATGTCATGATGAAGAAAACATCCAACAAAAGCACCATTTAATGTTGAAGCAATATCAGGATGAAGTCATGAAGGTCTACTAGATCAAAGCATGGGAACAAGCAAGTACAAAGAAGCATCCATGTGAAGAGTAGTCCGAAGCATAGACAAGATGATAAAGAATAACTAGATGGCAAGAGAACCTGATATATGAAAAGAAGGCCACTTTCCACGAAGGATGCAATGACATGACAAACCAGGAAGGAAAGTGATCGATGGATGGTGCCCTACCAAGAAGAAGATCGAACAAAGACTTCATGACATCAAAGGAAGGAAGGAGATCAAGCAGCTGGAGAATCCACAAAGAAAAAGTTGCTGATGAATGGACAAGTCCCTAGCTAAGAGGGAGTTATAACAAGTTCCCAATTACAAAGGAACTTGGACAAGTACCTTGTCAGAGGATACTTAGGCATGTCTTCCTTAATTGAGAGGAAGAGATAGACACAACATTCTTGTCTTTACTTGGGAAGAAAGAATGGGAGGATTGGGTAGTAATCATATGGGCATCTGATACTTTTTGAGGATTTGTAGTGCATCCAAGACAAGAGTAGGCAAGAGGATCAATATTCTTTGAGGTTGGGAACCCAAGATAAGAGTAGTTCTACAAGGTCATACTCAGTGAACACCTGGGTGGGTTTGTAGCTTGAGAGACAATGGCTAAGGTGTTTATAAGTCATTGATCTTGCCAGCGTTGTGCTCTGATCTATTGAGAGATAGAGCTGTCAATCAAGGCCTTGTTGCATAAACAATGTTGGTTATTATGATGCTATAACAAATGGATTGCAAATCCGGTTTCTCTTATGTGAATTCTTCAAGATTGAAACATAGCCAAACATCTTGTAATGTTGTATGAATACCTCCTTAGTTAAGAGGGAGTGTTGAAGGAAATGTAACTAGGTTCGGTCTTCATAAATGTACTTTTGATATTTGTATTAATCAAAGAAAAGAAATATTATTTTTATAATATATGTCAATGAGTTTCTTGCTCATTGAAATAGGTCTATCACATGTTAAAGTGCTATAGGTGAGTCAAATAGTCAAAAGAAAATGTTGAAGACCCTTAAGGGTATGTTACATTACGTATAAGAGTCAAAGAAGACACCTCCAAGCAAAGTCAAGTCTCCTCCTAGTAAAGACACCATCAAAAGAAGCAATGGCACCATTAAAAGCACCCATTGAAGCAAAGGAAGTCAAGTCGGCCTCAAGGCAGCAAGTCGTCCTAATGGAGGGACAATCCTCTATATATAGAGGCTATCCACTCCCCCTCAACGTCAATGAAGCATCTCTAAAATTAGCTGAAATAGAAGCTGAGAAGAAGTGAAGGGAAACAAGTCTAAAGGGTCTCCAAAGTGCGTCGAAGAAAGGATGAAGAAAAGCGAAGGTATAGGACTGTTTCTAGGGCTAGAAGCAGTCACACGTGCAAAGAAAAATAGGGCTATCTGCGGTTGGGAGATTAGCAAGTCACCTCCCATCATACATCATCGTTTGGGATACATACTAGGTCTATTAGGCCTCCTATCCAAGCGAAGAAGGAAGGACCTCAAGCGAAGGAAAGAGGTGTCATATAACATCAACAAGACCTCTCAGACATGCGAGAATTAGGGTTGCATTGCTGTCACACTAAGCCTACCACTATACATCAAGAAGGGACTCTGTTGATCAAGAGAAGAAAAGAGTATCCTTGGGTGAAGGATATCACTAAGTACAAAAGATAAGTATCTCTTCTAGAAGGTCTACTAACAGTGGAAGGAAGAACAAAGTGTCGGAAGGAGGTGGCCATAGTGCCAGGGAAACATATTGTAGAGAAAAGGAAGGACTTGACTTGTGTTTGGAGGATCTTCTAGTCAAGGGTCTAGGGTTTGGCATTGATCAAGAAAGAAGCTTCAATAAGAGAAAACTTACCAAAGGGTTTTCCTCTCAAGAGAAGAGAGGTTTTGGCCATGGCAGAGAGCTAACATCTGTGTTCTTGTCTTTATGTTTTTGGTTGCAGTTTGATGAAACATACACTAATAATAAGAAGAAGATCAAGTTAAGATAATTGTAAAAGTGCTTCACAAATTGTTATCAAGTCAAGAAGAATCACACTACATAGAATTGCCCTAGATTCTTCAACACGAGTTAAGGGAAAAATGTCACTGTGATCCTAAATCTTCAGAATCAAAGGCAAAGGAGATGCAAAGACATCAAGAGATGTTGCAAAAGGTACAAACCAAATTACCTCATATTTCATTACACGAAAGGCCGAAATGCCTTAGTCAATTGCAACAAGCCAAAGTCTGAAAACCTCGATAAGAGCCTCAGACTTATTGCACCTAGACGAGAGGCCTCAGGGCTATTAGTGGAATGTCGAGTAGCTTGAAGACATGGTCTTGAAGATGTCATCATAAATGCTAATTTATTTTAGTTTGAAATCTCCTTATGTAACTCCAGTTCATGGATCTTATTTAAAGAAGGTTACAATCCTGTAGCATACCTTATTCACATTCTCTCATAAACAAAGAGAAGTCTTAGACATCTTGTGATTACAAGTGTATAGCAAATCTAAGGATGAGGAATCTCAGGAAGAAGTCGAAAGAAGGTTGAAAATGTCCTTGTCTAGGAACTAGCCAACATGGTCATCTCTTGTGCATATTGGATAGATGACTCCTTAAGAGTTTTCTAGTGATGAAGATGTTCAAAACGAGTATAGTATTAGCAAAAGCCATATGTATGAGATTTCATGCCGGAATAAAAGAATGCAATGAAGTAGGACACCGCCTTGAATCTACAAAATATTGATATCTTGCATTGTTAGAAGTCCCAAAGGTTGCATTGTTGGACGTGACAAAACTTACAATGAGAGGCCATGTCCTACTTCAAATTTTTGAAGACAAAAGGTATATCAAAAGGATGAACCTGTTAAGGGTTGAAGAAAGCTTACATGTCACCAATGCAAGAATCGAACCTTTGTAAAACTTGAATTGACATGCATTAAGTTTTTAGAGTTCAACTTTTTCCTTGGACGTATTGCGGAACATTGTCACAAGTATTTTGCACTGTTAAAATCTTGAAAAGATTCATTTCATGTACGACAGTGCATAAAGATAATAGGAAAAAGATAACTGAGATGCATTTGAAGAGAATCATACTTGGATGGAGAAGAGGTCAAGGTTGAGCCAAAAAGGTCTCTCAAGAAAGACAAGTAATTTGCAAAATATGAGGTGCTTGAGTTGAAAG
Source organism: Pinus tabuliformis (assembly GCA_031772625.1). Classification (NCBI taxonomy): domain Eukaryota; kingdom Viridiplantae; phylum Streptophyta; class Pinopsida; order Pinales; family Pinaceae; genus Pinus; species Pinus tabuliformis. The sequence continues at coordinate 1,418,750,293 of CM062820.1, read as the reverse complement.
GCTCAAATCAGTATTACTGAAGAAATATTCAAGCATGATGGGTATTTGAATGCTGAAGATAATGTTCAAGCTCCAAATGGTGAAATTTACTCGCACATTGTAAGAACAATTGCTACTACTATAACGTTTTGAAGAAGTTAAGCTACTTGGTTGAGGATGATCATTGGTTGATCAATGACGAGGATAATAGATCAATGGCAAGAAATAATATTTCAAATATAGGGTTTGTGAACGCTAGTATGCAAAAAGAGTTTGAACAAGATAGCTCTAGGGTTTGTGGACAAAACCCTAGAATTGGTCATTTCCATTGAAAGTAGAAGCCTTAACTTTTGCTAGGAAGGAATGGCATGAGGATGATGACGTGGATAATATTAATAAAGGTACAAGATGGATGCAAGGAGACTAAAGATTAAGAGGGAGTTGATATCTTCTCAAAATATAATTATCTTACATCTCTCTTATTTGATTATTACTACTATTGTTGTTTTACTAGTAGTTAGACCCTTATCTTTGAAATCTTTGCTTGGCTGTAATTGTGTTTCCATCGCCTCCTAGTGAGGATTGCAAGTACATAATGAAGGCTGTCAAGATAACAGTTGGCATATGTGGAAGAACGAAACAAAGCATGTGACAAGAGCATGGTTGCTATATATTTTTATATATTTTGATGCATATATGTCAACAAAGGCATGTAGAATGATGAACAAGTGATAAAAGACATAAAAACATGGATTACACCATATAACATCATTCATCTAGTAGTTATAATGTTCATCAACCATAGGTCCACAATTTACAAGTTCTCATTTATCCATGTCACTTTTACTTTAAGAATTTAACATTACCTTGAATTGCATATCAATACTAGAGACATAGGCTTGAATATTAGGTTGCGCCACTAAAAAACTATTGTTTCTTTGAAAAAAATTGTGTGTGGAACATCTTTGCTTATATCACCTTGAAGCAAGTCGCACTTATCCAGGTCACCTCCAGCCAGGCCGCACCCCTTGAGATCTCTGTTCTGGAGGTTGAGCATTTAAAGAAGGGAGGCCACCACAATTTGCTATGCTAGATCAACCAATTGTATGGTCCATTTTGGAACCATAGAAGAAGGTTAAAGGCATCAAATTGTTGGAAGATTTGTTTGAAGGAAGGCTGCTGTTCATAGAACGTTTGGCGAGTATGGATAGGTGTTGTAGCTAACTATGTTTGTGCCCTAACCAATATTCATGATTGCAGTGTATAAATCTCTAGCCCTTTGTGCCAAAATTGCAGTTTCATTGAGTCATCTTCATGTTTAAGGGCTTTGATGTCAGATCTTCTATTTGGCAAATTAATATTGACTTTAAATCATTGTACTCTCTCTCTCTCTTCTCTCTCTCTCCCATCTTGGGGTTTTTCCGTTGCTTGAGCCATATTCTTGTGTTCTTCTGTCTTGGCTTGTCTTCAACATTTATCCCTTATGTTCTTTCATTAGTTACTGTGTGATTGCTAATGGATTAATGGGAAGATGGATGAATGGAGTAACTAACCTAAGGAAAGAACATGTTAACTTAAAGCTAACAGTTTGGGACAATTTTTTTTATCAAGATGTTGCTTCAGTTGGGCTCCGTTATCATTTCTTCGATGAGCATAAAGTAGTCACTTGTCACTCTCAGTATTGCAGAAGCTGAGTAAATTGCAGTTGGATTGGCAAGTTGAGAAGTAGTGTGGCTTTAAAGATTACTTGCAGGATTATCTTGATCAAGTGATGGTGATGACCATGGTTATAGGGTGAAACACATTGGGATCAAGTACAACTTCATTTGAGACATGATGCTGAATGGAACTGTGAAGTTCTAGTACATCTCCATTGATGAGCAGATTGTTGATATTCTTACAAAGTCTCTTTCTAGAGGGAAATTTGTGTACTTTCTGGAAAAGCTTGGGCTCATGGAGAACACCACTCATTGAGAGGGAGTGTTGATTTCAACACGAATATGGTTTCTCCTTGTATTATGTACTTTGATCGGAATTAGGGATGTTATCCATGTGTCAAGTACATTGACCGAAATGAGGGAGAATGGTTTGATATATTAGATAGCATCATGGGCAAGCATTCTTCCTGTGTCATGTACTCTGATCGAAAGCAGGGATGTTATCCCTGTATCAAGTACATCGACCTCAATTAGGAAGAATAGTCTGCAGATTGTCTTTCTCATTGTGTCAGGTACTTCTTCCGGAATTAGGGAATGTATCCTTATGTCAAGTACTTTGACCTGAATTAGGTAGAATGGCATGGATAGGACATATTCCGTATGTGAGTTGACCACTGTATGGAGTATGGTTGTAGAGGTTGTAGCCTCCCAGCATCGTGCTCAAATCTCTTTCTAGAGTGAGCTTGTTTATCATTGATGAGGCCTCTGGCGTTTCACCTAGACTATATCTATAATTGTTTGATGGTGAAACATGATTATGTATGTTTGATGCCAGTGATTATCATATTGATGATGATGCTATCGATGTACCATGTGTCACAATTGTTGACTTGATTATGGTAACTTATTTTACCATTTGTCACAATCGTCGACCTTATTATGGTACTTAGATTTGTTATAACTTTTTCTTGGAGTATTTTTTCAACATGAGAACCTCTAGATAGTCATTATGAATACCTCCTTAGTTAAGAGGGTGTGTTGATTTTTGTAACTATGGTCGGTCTGCATAATATATATTTGGGCCTTAATGTATTTTGTAAAGCATTAACATCATGCTATGGTCAATTTTTTTATTATTATTAAAGGCACGTTCTTCATGTCCTTTGTGAAAAAGAAAATTTGAATTTATGAAAAAGAACTTTTGGCTCCAAAAATAAGTCATGTTGACCTACTCCTAGTCAAGTTAGCTCCTTCAAATGATCAAGTTGGCCCTATCCTAAAAGCCGCCCTTTCAGCAAGGAAGAAGTCTATATAAAGCACTTGCTCTCCATCATTTGGTAACCAATTCATATTTCCTTATGTTCAAGAAAATTTGAATGGTTTGAGGCATTAAATCTTTGTGATTAAAGAAGACCGAAATCTCTATGATCTTTGTGTCAGACGAAGAATAAAGTTTTTTGATGACACTCTATGGAGAAGGTCGAAAGTTTGAGAAATTCTCTGTGGAAGAAGCATTTGAAGGACAAACTTGTAATCCTATTGCAGGACCAAATCCTTATGATCGGAGTTACTCATATGTCTATGGAAGCACCATGAGGAAGGATGAATTTCTGTATTGAAGAGGCCGGAGTTATGCTCTTGCTGAAGCAGATCAGATCTAAGCTATTGCTGAGCTAGTTGATTTGACTAGGATGTATCTTTGCTGAATTGAAAATTTCACTATTGAAAAGGTGGTTGGGTGTTCCCCCATGTATGTTTTCTTGGGATTAACTATTGTGTTCTTTGTGTGCCTATCTCTTCATGATCTTTCTATTGTAGATGTTAAATGGTTGATGTCTTTTGTGTAATTGTTTAATAATGGAATGACAGATAAGAATGTGAAACTAAGTAAATTATTAGAAGCAATTATCAATATAGAAGACCTATATAAAAATCAATAGCTTTACCAACAAGTAACCTGGGATTGGGCTCTTGGTTTTGTCTTGTACTTGCAAGCCTAATAAACGATTTGAATAGGTCATTAGGGGGAGGATGCATGCCTATGCTGGATTTTAAAGGAGCTTCCCTATGTTACTGGATCCGACAGAGGGAGAGGCTAGATTGCTGGATCCGTGGATCTGCTCCAGATCTGCCAGAATACAACGAAAATACGTCAGTTGGCGGATCTGCTTTTCCTCGGAAATGACTCCTCGTCACAGAAACAGATCCAAGGTTCTTTGTCAAAACCCGTGTAAATGACTCTCCATGCTCGAACTGCCAAAATCAAAACTCAGAAATCATTGCGAAAGTGAAAAGCTCAGACGACATAAATTAGGTTTTTGACTCTCGAGTGAAAGTCAAAAGAAACAAGCTCATTAAACTTTAAAAGCCGGTGGTCCCTCTTTGTCTCATTGTCTGTACCCTACACAAGCGGAACACTAGAACAGTGAACTCGACGTTTGGTGTTTTTTGCTGTGCGTTTGTCGTGACTCGTTTGGCAACTGCCGTTTGCTACAGGCACCCTCGTTTACCCTCATTGTTTGGCATTTAGCCTCATCGTTCATAGTTTGGCTCCATTGTTCTTCAGACTTCATCGTTCGGACAATGGACTTGGCCAAGGTACCGTCGACACTAACCCCTTTGAATTATAAAAGTCAAACAAAGAAAAAAACATTAAAAAAACACCATTTTGCTCGAAAATTTTCAGGGTTTTTTCTCACAAGTTTTTGACAACTTCGAGGTTCTTACACTCCATCCTTGCCAAGTTCTTCACCAAGCCATTACTACTTTGCTTCCCAGTATCCTTTATCAGCTTTGAACAAGTTTGTAATTGGCCCTAAAAGGTACACAATAAAAATATAGAACTCCTATATTGCTAGACCAAATCATTTAGAGTCCTTGTCTTACTTTAAAGGCTTCTCATAGATTTCTAATAAGTTGAAAAAGATGGTTCCTTTCCTCCTTATTGAGGATGTTATGAACAAATTATGAAGTTCACTGTCCTTGAACTATTTTTTTCTTCAAACCAGTGATAACAATTTTCCATCATGTGTTATGTCTGGTGTGTCTATGCACCAATCATTAAATTTGCAGGCTCTTCTCAACCTCAATGGTCCTGACAATGTTGACTAGGTTGAATTCCTGTGTACAATGGAATTTCCATGAAATCAACAGAGTCCTTGTCCTACTATAAAAACTTCTTATGGATTTATAGGAAGTCGAGAAAGATGGTTCCTTTCCTGTTTATTGAGGATTTTGTATTTTTAGATGAAGTGTCTTGTTTATTGAGGATGTTGTGATTTTTGATGAAGTGTTAGATGAAATGTATTTTAATTTTTAATTTTTTAATTGTATATTGATAATATATTATAATTTGAATTTTATATGAAGTTGCGAGTAAGGTAACCTATAGACCATTAGTATTATGGAACCATCACAACATGAGCAGAGTGAAGGGGAAATCATCAAACATACCCAAAATCTCCTCTATGGCAGTATGTGGAGATTATTGGAAAAAAATAACGAAGGTGGTTCATTCAAATGGAACTGCAATGAATGCTGAGATATAAAAAATGGCTCATATACTAGAGTGAAGGCCCTTCTGACTGGTCAAAATAACACAAGGGTGCAAGTATGTATCGGGCCAAAATATGCATCTTTGGAAGAAGCTGCCGATAGGAAGCTTGCTAAGGTAAAACACCCTGTGCAAAGCTCTACAATTAGGTCTCCATTGCCATCTAGGCTCGCTGCCACAACTAATAAAAGGCCCACTCTAGGCCCTCTTGAAACAACTTTCAATAATTAAGGTAGAGACATAGCCGATGAACATGTAGCTCGTCGCATTTATGCAAATGGGCTAGCATTCAATTTGGTGTGTTCCCCTTATTGGCAACAAATGATTAAGGATGTTAATGAAGCGCCAAAAGGGTACAAAAGTCCTGAATATGAAAATGTTCTTACTACTTTGTTGGCATCAAAGAGATAATCTGTGGATAGACAACTACAGGCAATCTGGGATACATGGGTGTCCATCATTTCTGTTGGATGGAGAGACCAAAGAAATCGTCCATTCATTAAGGTTGTTGTAGTATGCCCCCAAGGGGAGTGTTTTTGAAGGCTGTTGATTGTAGAATAGAGAAAGATGCATCTTTCATATCCACAATTTTTATTGATGCAATAGAAAGTGTGGGGCGACATATGTTGTCCAAGTCATTACGAATAATGCACATGTTTGATTGTGGAGTGTCGATATGATCACATCTTTTGGACTCCATGTGCAGTACATTCATTGAACCTTATGCTTGCCAAGATTGGTGAGATTGAATGGATTAATGAAATATATGTAGCAACAAAAGAAATCCAAATGTTCATAACCAATCATTCAATGTCCCAGGCCATATATCGGGGTTTTGCAAAGTTGGAGCTACTGAATGTTCTCTTTTTTTAATCAATATTATTTGTATTTGAAATTCTTTATTTTAATTACAAATTTATATATGATTTTGCATTTGAGATTTGACTTTTTGAAACTTGTAGGTTGCTGAAACTCGTTTTGCCTCTGACACTCTTGTCATAGAGAGGCTTGTGTAGGTGAGAAGCATTACAAGAAATGGTCATTCACCCTCTTTGGGAATCATGGAGGACTTCCACTTCTATTAGAGGGAAAAAAATCAAGTCCATCATTCTTGTTGATGCATGGTGGGACAAGGTCCAACACCTTTTGCGTTTTACTGAACCAATCTTGATCTTGATTAGGGCATTTGACACGGATGCACCTTGCTTGGGGGAAGTTTATGAAAACATTGATAGTATGTTAGAGAGGATAAGGGAAATTATTAAGGGAAGTGAAAATGACCCTTATGAAATATTCTATTATTTAGTGAAGGACATAGTTACAGAAAGGTGGGATATAATGACCACCCCATTACACTTTTGGCCTATGCATTGCACTCTAAATATTATCATTCCAAAATTTTGTCTTTACTTGGTAGAACAACGCTAAACAAAGATTCTGAAGTGATACAAGGATACAAGACAACTTTGAGGAAAACTTCTAGAGATATGGGAGTTGCAATGGAAGTACGCCAAGAATTTGGAGGATTTGTACAATCTACTGGTAGCTTCTAAGATCCAATAACTATCGATGATCGATGACATCTTGATCCTATTATTTAGTGGGGCTTCCATGGTGGGGATAGCATTCATCTCTCCACTCTAGCCACCAGGTTGTTATGACAGGTTGCTAGTTCCTCATTAGCTGAGAGGAATTGGAGTACATATGGCTTCATCCATTCAAAGAAGCGAAGCAGGTTGGGAGCGACAAAGGATGAGGATCTTGTGTATATTCATTCCAACCTTCGTCTTCTATCACATGTTGAACCAGAGTATGAAAAAGGCTTGAGCAGGATGCGGGATGTGGAGCCTGAGTTCTTTGACTTGAACCTAACTCTGAATACCATGACTCACCTCAAACCTACTTGAGGTTATTGTTCCACCACCAGTCCGGCCTACTGATGCAATTTCATACATTTCAGGACACCCATCATCTATTCATGATGTAGAGTTGCAATATGCAGAAGATAATGCAGATCCATTTGAGGATATGTAAATGTATTTACTATTATCATTTATGATATTATCCTTTTTGTTACCCTGTATGAGGGACGATGCATCATTCCAGTGTTTCAGTCTTCATATTTATAATATATCTAATGGTTTTAGTTCTAAAAGTGTTTGATAGTTTCAGGGAGTATTTGATTTTTGAACTCTAAAGTGTTTTTAAAATTAAAAAAATATTATTATATTTTTTTTGTACTTGACGTATCCTTGCCGTATCCGGATCTTGGATTTTCAAAAAACCAGAGAGTCCTAATCTGCATCCGTATTCGAATCATGGTAACTCAGGAGCTTCCACAACAATATTGGTTGGTGGTTGTTGTTTCTCAGGATCGTTATGCATGTTATTTGAGTGGGCCTAATGGTTAAGAGCATGCGTTTCCTCCTAAGAGGTCATAGTTTCAAAACCAGTGGGGGGTAGAGTATGTATGCCTTTGTAGACTTAGCAGTCAAATTACTGTGCGGAGGTGGGTCACTTGTCCCACAAACAAGGGGGTCTCATACACCAATTTGGTGTCTGGCTTGGTTGTGACCTTAAAATTGGATAATAATAATAATATAAAAGCTTGGGTTTTGTTCGAGATTGGGTACCATTTGTTTAAAGTTTGTTTTGAAATTTGAAGTAGAAGAATCGATTTTGACTCTATTACTCATATTTTAGGCGCTGTCTTTAGTTCTTGATGAATGCCAACTTAAGTGGGTTCTGGGTAAAAGTGTGCAACCTATGTATAACCTTGAGCTGACTAATGCATATTTATAGAAAGAAAACAAGGTGTAATTTGTTCTGAAAGGTGTGGCACTTTAGAAACACCCTCAATGATAAAGATCATTACTGGTTTCAGAGTTTAATGGTGTGAAATGCTGGCCACATTTGTTACAGTTGTAGTGTTTGAGCATTGATAGGAGAAAGCCTATTATAGGGTTCCTTTTATGCATCTAAAGGAATTATCAGTCTAAGAAATCATGAAAAATCAACCTGGAATCAGAGAGGATGTTTAAGAACAAGCATTAAAGAGACTTGCATAAATCCAAGCCACTCACTTGAGGAAGGCTAAATGTTGAAGAAAAAGCTGCCTAGGTTGTATCTTTGTCTACCTAATAATTTTGTCTTGTAACGGCCAAGGACTACTTGTGTCGAAATCTGGATCAAACTATGTTTAGGAGGCTCTCATCCGAATTCCATTATGATTGAAAGGAGTAAATGATGGTTTTGAGAGCCAAGCTCTATTTGGTGTTTGAAGAAAGAAGGTTGAGGCCCTAGTAGGGGCTTGAAGATCTCAAGTTAATATTCTAACTGGATTGTGATAGCAAGAGGCCTTAAGGATTAAACTATAGGTTAGAAAGAAAGGATTGAAATGTCTTAAAGGTTTAAGAGCAATTTTGAAATTTGTGCCCAAGTGCTGGCCGAGATTTTGTTGATGACCTCATCCTTAGTTGCAGGAGGGATGACAGACCTCAGTCCAAGATCAAGGTGGTTGAGAGACCTCAACTCAGAGGGCAGATGAAGATGAAATTACCCTAGACTTGGGAAGAAGCTAGTGAAGTTATCTTTCTTTCTACTAATAGGAGGTTTTGAGTAGCATGGATTGTAAATCCTACTCATAAACATCGAAATTTGTAGGTTTTCCATGTATACAGGGCACAGAAAAGAGAAATTGACTGATACATTGAAAATATTATACCACTATGGCATCGTTACTTGATTTCTGTCAAAATGGACATTGGATACACTTGCTTTAAGTGTCTTCATCTGTTGGGGCATATTGTTGGTTGAATTCAAACTACTAGCCTCATGATTCAAATTGGAAAAGAATTCATGCTTATCCTGCATAGGGACATAGTTCAGTTTTTGTTGACATGGTAGTTGAAAGGGCATTCATGAACGAAAAAGAGGTCGAGTTCCTCATCAGTTTTGGAGATCGAAATTCCCTTGAAGACCTAGTCACTTTTAGAACTAGATTTTTCCTTGTAAAGGATAAATTGTTGTTGTTGGTACAACAATTTTGAAGAGGCCAAGCTACTTAGTTTGAACGGGCCAATGGCAATGATCTCTGTGAACGAATCCTGTGGACAAGACTTGCTAATAACTCTGAAGGAAGTCTGGACCTTGCCCATACCACTTGAAGATTCTTCATTTATTAAGAATTGCTTGATGGAGCTAGTTCTCTTATAAGATGCTATAGAGGACATTGGTATGCCATACCCTCCATGGAGATTTGTATCTATGAATCGACCTGCTACATTTGTCCTTTATGCTATACCCTCATTGGAGATTTGTATATATGAATCAACTTGCTACATTTGTCCTTTATGACTTCATGGGCTGGTTGTCCTAACCTTTTTGGTGGTTTCTAAACTCTTTGATTACGTAAAATACATTTCTTTGCTTTGATACATGAGCCCTCCAAGGGACTTTACATCATGTCCTAGACGTTGACTCTTATACAAAACCCTAAAGCACTCAATGGGTGCTTTGACCTAAGACAAAAGACCAATGGCTAGGAAACCCATTTTAAAATATATTTTCTTTTTCTTTCTTTTGACAAGTACAATTCTAATTACATCAGTCATGGTCCAAACACAATTATGAAGATCGAAACTAGTTACAACTTTCAATGCTCCCTCTTAACTAGGGAGGTTTTCATAATTGACCACATGTACAAGGAGAATTCTTCTATTGAAAAGTTCTCATAAGAAGAGTCGGATTGGTAGGCCATCTCATAAGCTATCTTTTCAGCTTATGTCAGTGCATCTCATCATATCAACCAACATTGTCATATAACAAGGTTAGTCAACTGTTTCTCTCCACTAGATTTGAGCACAGTGCTGGGGAGACAATGATTTATGGACACCCTCATCATTGTCTCTCAAGGCACATACCCCATTCGGATGTTCACAAGGTATGTCCTTTTAGGACCATTCCTCTCTTGGATTTACACATCCTCAAGGAATCTCCTCTTCGACTACTATTACTTTTGGATGCCCTACCTCATCCTCAAAGGGTATTAGTTCCCAAGACTACTTCTATGCTTACCCAATCGTCCATTCTTTCTTCATTTATGCGAAAGGCAAGAATGGCGTGTCTATCTCTCCCTCTCAACCAAGGAGGATGTATTCATTCCAAGCTCCGTCTCAACTAGGGGCTTACTTCCACTATCAATGGTCTATTCTTCCGTGGAGATCATGGTACTATCAGTTGTGTTACTGCTCAAACTAGCATGGGGCCTAAAAGGAACTAAGGGGACAACTGCTAGGTCGAGGGAAACAATGGAGACTTAGCCCACTGTCACCTCAACGAAGACTCCCTACCCTTTATGAACGTTAATCGATGGTAGGAGACCCTGTATATGGAAAGTCACTTGCGAAGGATGGGTTAACAAATGGATGTGAAGTGACCTTAATGATCCTTTTTGTAAAAGGAGGTTAAGAATGGAGCTTGCTTGCTCTTGAAGCAAGGTACAAAGCTTTCTAGGTTAAGGAGGTGAGGGTTTAAGAGCTAGGTTGGAGGAGTATGCCTTGTAAATGATTTTCCCAATGCGTAGAATCTTTATTGATCTTGGTATCCCAAGTGGTTCTTGAAGACTTGACTTTTCGGAGGTATGGGACCACATGGGACCAAGTGGACCCAACCTAGGTTAAGGGGAGGGCGTTTAGCAACCAATGATGATCTTAACCCAGACAAAGAAGGGGAAAGGTTCAAGACAAGAATTTCCACTTAAAAGTGTCAAATTGATCGTATGAGGTATTAGCCTAAGGAACACTAGGGCAAAGTTTAATCTCAGAGCTAGGACTTGGGATATCTCACAATTCCACCGTCGCGATTTCTTCAAATTTGGAGGAGGCCTTGAGGACACACCAACACAGTAGAGGCTAGGCGGTTGAACTTTTTTTTTATGGCTACTTTGTCGAGAAACTGATGTTCTAGGTGACCCAACTTGGCTACACCTAGGAGAGAAAGGGAAAGGTGAAGAAAAATGGTTCTTCGAGGGACCACCTATTGGTAGACCAATGCCTAATCCCTTGGGGAGAATGGAGTCTAGGAGAATAATGAGAAGGGACTTCTTTTCTCAGTCAAGGAGGCCTCAAGGACTACTTCGCTTGGCCTTTAGGGCAAGAAGAAGTGACCTCAAAACTTTATACTTCGCTTTTCAAAAAGAGATGGCTTATCAAGATAAATTCAATGGTACAATTATCCCTAGGAGATTTCATTCGACATACATGGCCTATACATTAAGAGATGCTATAGAAACAATAATTCCACAATTTCGCAATTATGCAGTGCAACAATTAGTCCTAGTATAGCGAATATCCCATTCCAATGCATATGAAAAAGTAAAACAAGAATTTCATTAAATGTGTGTACTTACATGTAAGAGAACATATCTAACCATCCACAATTTGACAATAAAGAAGCTCCAAGATAAGATAACCCAATCCAAACATCAAAATTCATCCATGCTCCATTTCATCCTCCAAGAAGGAAGTGCAAAATTCTAAAGAGAGAAGAGTGATCCAATCCAAAGTGATGATAGAAATGAATTCATGTCTCTCCTCTTTATACGCTCATTTATGAGTTCGAATTACCTAATTTGAGCCTACATTAGCCCATCAACTAAAATAATGTGCAAATAACTATATATTAGTAACAAGCCCACCAAGCTAGATGATAAATAAAATAATAAGCTTCCGAAGAGGTGGAATGACCAATAATGCATGTCATTGGGCTCTCTAAGAGGCTCGGTGAAGTCCATAACTGCCAAAATGATGAGTTGGGTTTCCAAGTGATGGACAAGGGGTTGGTTCGTCGTTCTCCACATAATAAACCTATGGTGCTCCCAATGGTTGTGGGGGCACACATGTGACCTCATGGGTCTTCAAGTAAGTTGAAGATGCGTGTAGATCATCTGTAAGGGCTCAGATGATGGTGTAAGTAAAGCCACATCAACATACAAGTCTTTGGTCATTTGTTAAGTGCATGGTACATCTGTGGGGCTGGTGAACCAGGTGCATCTTCCTCATCCAATAAGTTATTCCCAAGCAATCACTGAATATGTTTGGGGATCCATGGAGTGTTGTCTATTGCTGTGGAGGCCCATGGCTCTCAACACACACCCTACATGTGCTAGTGTAGCCCTTTGGAGAGTTAGGGCCCTGTATAGGGAGACCAAACCCAAGATAGAGACCATTTGCAATCCCACATAAGTCCCAATGTGCCCCCTAGCTTTCCATTACAAGAAGTCATCAAGGAAACAGAGTAAAATAGCTTACAAACCATGGACAACAGGGGGGGACTTCATAATGGCCTGCCCTTCCGTAATGGACTTTGGCATGTGCTAATGTCTCCAAGCTATAAATGGGGTTAACCAAGTATCCCATTAGGTGGTTTCTAATCCTAAATGGGATAATATGTCCAAGGTACATCCTTTAAAAGGTGGTGGCATGTGATAAAGAGATGAATGGAGTAGGGAATGAAAAGGGGCAATCTTGAGCCACATGCTAGGGTAAAAGGGTAGTAAGTCAAAGGGAAGCCCACACTTGGGTATATAATGTATAGGAGGGAGAAATCGTGGTACATGAGGTGCCCTGACCTTGATTTTTCCACCCTTTCTTATATGCCTTTTGCTTTTTATGATTTTTCTTTAATTATTTTCTCAAGGCTCAAGGGGTAAGAGCATGATGTGTGAGATATAACAGTGGATATACTCTCTTAAGGTAGGGCCGTTCATTGCCTACCAGGGGTTGTGATAATCATGGGTTCCTATATGGTGAAGGACGCTCACAGAGCCTGTAGGAGCCATGGTGATGGCCATGATAATGGGGTAGAGCTCATGTATTGGATTTTTCCCACGTGCTAAATGTGTTGGTCCCGACCATCTTTTGCATTTTGTGGTACATTTCCTGTTGAATATGGCCAATTATGCTTTTACTTTTCTTTTTTGCTCCATCAACCTTTGGGGCATCATTCCAGGCCTGACCCAAGGTGTGGGCAAGGGGAGGAGGAAGGTTAACCCTATGTGGACCTAGCGGAGGAATATAGACCCAGGTGGGAGCAATCATGAATGGAGTTATATTGAGTTGAAAGGGGGCAATATATATGGATGAGGAAGCGAAACCACATAACCAAAATAAGGGTTTCCCATGAAATGTCATCCCTAAAGCCAAATGGTTAGTAAAAGAGATCCCACGGGGCTAGAATCCAAGCTTAATATTCAAAGGGGGTCTAGGGGACAAGAGCACAGACCTAGCCCATTCTTTCTGCTGAATCCCCCCATTAATCCATGCCCATAAGTGTCCATGATAAGCAAACTATAATACTTAATTAACAAATGATAAGGCATAACTTTAGGTTTGGATGGCCCACCTTCAAACATACGATCATGGCAGATGGGTGAGGGACCACATGGCTGGCTCAGGTGGTGGGGAAGTAGCACAACGAGCTAGTTGGTGACTGCTGGATGCCAATTGAGGACCATCTTGGAGAATTTTTTTTCTCCTAGGGATATCACCCACAAAATGGTGGGTAACAGGCTGCTTGTAGGCCTCTTTTTTTTGAATCTTCAACTTCTATGCACATCATGGGGCCATCTTTTTTCACAACTTCTCGTAGGGACAAGCCATCACTTTCCATTCGTCAATCTTTCCCTACGTCATATTCACGAACTAGTGACTACGACACTTTAACATAGCTCCCTCTCAGCATCGGGAAAGTGATCTATCAAGACATGATCATCGAACCATATGTAACTTGCTCTACCTTTCCTGTCATTGATATATATCCTTTGGACTTAGATTGCCAAAGTCATCTATCCAATTTTTGCAATTGAATCTCAATCATATCATATCTGTCTTTCACTGAATCTTCTGGTAGAGCATCTTCTTTTGGCAGCAGAACTATATCGAACTGTCAGAGTCATCAGATTATAATAGCTTCTTTTCAACATGTCATGCCTTGTCTTCATCAATATCTTTATTCAATCATCAAGAAGAGTCATCCTCACATCAAGTTATCTTTGTTGATAATTACTTGTGATTTCTTTGAGTTATTATTATCTTTCTTATGTTTTCTTTTATCTTAGTTCATCAAGCAAATACCAAAACCAAAACATGAAGATTAAGGACACCAGATGTAGGCAGACAGACAGGGAAAAACCCTTATATAGGGGAAAACCCAGTCAAGAACTTTTCCTAAAGTAATTCAAACGAGATAGACCAAGACCCTAGACCAATAGATCTTCCTCCTCCACCCTAGACCAATAGATCTTCCTCCTCCACCAAGTTAGCTCTTCCTTCTGATAGATGATCTCTTCTAAAGTTACCAAGTGCTAACTTCTCAAAGGCATCTTCAACCCATAATTTTTGACCCCCAACTTCAGAAGTTCGACCCAACTTTAGGATTGCAGTATCAGTCTAGCAACTTCAGTTTCTCCAGCCTAGCAACTTCACAACTTCGACCTTAATGTAGCTTCACAGGTTTGACTTTGATGCAGCTTCCCAACTTCGATGAAACTTCATAGCTTCGATGCAGCTTCACAGCTTCGATGCAATTTCCCAGCTTCAATGCAGCTTCCCAGCTTTGATGTAGCTTCAGAGTTTTGTTGCACATGAGAGAGAGAGAGAGAGAGAGAGAGAGAGAGAGAGAGACCCAAAAACTTCAGTTCCAAGTTCAAGAAGAGAGAGAGAGAGAGAGAGAGAGAGACCCAAAAACTTCAGTTCCAACTTCCTTCTTGAAATTCACACTTTTTTTGCTCCTAGCTATTGCAATTCGAACTTGTGTGAGATGTGCTACCAAATGAGTCGAGTTGGTCCAATATATAGTGAGTTTGTGAGGTCGAATTCCCTTGTTGAGGCCGACTTGGTGGAGGAGGCTTAATTGACTTATTTTACAATAAAATAAATTTCTTCTTTGATAGATAAATCCCAAGAAGGGTTCTTTACAATATGACATGGACAAGGAATCTTGAGATAAACCCTGGAAGCCTTCAATGGAGGCCTTGAGCTAAGAACAATTGACCCAAGCATGAAACCCATGCTTTAATAAGTCAATTCATTTAATAATAAACTCTCCTTTTTCTTTCTTTTGATAAATACATTTCATTATGACTCATGTACAATTATGAAGATCGACACTAGTTACATTCTTCAACACTCCATGTTAACTAGGGAGGTATTCATAATTACCTATATCTATGGAGGTACATGGAAGATCTCCAAAATGAACTACGAAGAGTTCTAACACACTCAATGCTGCAGACTAGATTCCTGACTAGGGTAATCTATCTGGGTCTGACTGAGATGGACTAAAGCTTTCAGCCAATCTAGTTACCATCATGGTTACTAACTAAACATTAACCTAGGGATCTAGGTGCGTATCCAATGTCAGAGCTTGAAGACCAACGACACCCTCCCTCTTCGGGATCTAGACATCAACACATAGGCCGACCCAGTGTCCTCCCAAGCATCTGCCATTAGATACTTCATCTCTCCTTAATAAACTAGATATATCCATTTGTCCAAGCATGCTTCCTGAGTGTTCATCCTTCTTTATGGAGAGATGTACTTGTTCAAACACAAACCCCAATCAACAATAAACTTTGAAATATAGATATATAAGTAAATACAAGCCTTCGGGGTCCTCAATCATCCTGATGCCACTTATATCAAGTTATTCATATGCAACTAGTCGAAAGCTTTTCTTCTTTCATTTCTTCTTTCATGACTATTGTAATATGCCCTCCCTCTTAATTGGGGAGATGTACTCTTTTCTACTAACCATGCTTCCTCTTAACTTGGGGAGATCAACATCAGAGAACCTATCATGGCTTCATTCCTTTTTACAACATCAAGGTTATCTTGATCATCTTCATGCTCATCATTATCATCTTCAACTTATGAATATCTTGAAGATTATGTACCTACAAATCTTCAACAACAAGTACAACCAAATACATATACAGAGGCATGAAGTTAACTATATCAAAGTTATGTCAATATAATGGAAGCATCAAAATAATCAAATACTTTAGACATCAAATACCTAAACTTAGTTAGGTTTATAATCAACAAAAGTTACATACTCAACTTCTAGACTACATCATCAAAACTTAAAGCAATTCAATCAAGATATCAGTCTCATTATATCTAGGGCCTCAATATTATTTTCAAAGATAGATGACAGACTCTACCATGATTTATTGCAAACCCTAGATTCCATCTTTGAGACACAAAGCCTTAGATATTAGTAGTTAATAACAATCCTACCATGCATCTAAGGTTTCAACAATGTTAGACTCTACTAGGGTTTGTTGCAAACCATAGATTTTAATATCAAAACTAAATCATATCGGAAAACAATATCATCATATCCTAGAATATCAATCTCTACTAGGGCTTTGTTACAAACCCTAGAGTTCACAAACATGAGCATCAATAATTAGGTTAGCATACTCACATATTCATGTACTAACATTTCTCATCAATGTCTACTAGGTAAACCCAAGACACAGGGATCAAAGTTAGAAATACAACAAATTTTCTCTTAGGGTAGGATTTCGGTCATACACCTAAAGATTCATTCCTAGGTCCTAATTTTGGCTAGTACAATGGTTTTGCTTATAAACCCTAATTTACCAAACACTAAAGGTCTAGGGTTTCAATACATAACATAGACATTAATAACAAACCCTAAAGGGCTAGGGTTTCTATAACAATACGAAAACATCAAAGAATGGGAATTCTAGATTTCATCAACAACCCTAAGTAGACTAGGTTTTCAATATTAGCATTGACATACCCTTAGGTTAGGGTTTATAGTGAACCCTTTTAGGGTTCCGCAAGAATGATAATATAATGAAGGTAGATTCAATCTAATGATTAATCACCCTAACAAGAATATTTACGATTCAAAACCCTAGACATAACAATGTCAGTAATGTAAAGCAAATTTAAAAAGAAGAATGGTTGAACTTTTTTATGAAGAGAATTTTATAACAAAGCTTATAGTGTAAGACATACCTTGAGTTTTTTTCCTCAGAAAAAGCGTAATTTTCATTAAAAAGTAAGAAAATTACATGTTTTATGATACTGCATATATGAATTGCTGTCAGCAATAACAAAGTACTGTTTAGAGCTATTATAAGCTTAACAAAAACTATCTTGATGCTTTAGTGATAATAAAGTTCAGAGAAGTCCAGTAAGTTTCTGAAATAGGTGTTTTGTCCAAAAATAAACTGAAAACTAGACAAGTTATATACATAAAACGAGAGAGTAATAGAAAATTTGTTGAATGATCTAGCGATCATTCAGAAAAGAACCAATCATGTCCATGAAAGGACGATGATAGTAACTGTAGAAAATGCCACCCCTGTATTCCTGTATCTGCCATTGACCTCTGTTTAGTTGCGCTGCCTCTTTGGATAAACGATCAGGGATATCATTCCTTTCCCTGTATATATGTGAGCAGGCAAATGAATCAAATTGAGACTTTAGAGAAAGGATATCAGTTAGAATATCTCTAAGTGTGTGCAAGTGACAATGATTAACTTCATTTGTCCAGTTAATTATGAGTTGCGAGTCTCCGAATATCTGAAGTTGTTTGCAATTTTGTTCTTTTGCAAAGAGGAGAAGGTATTTTAGGTTGCTCAATTCAGTATAGTTGTTTGTGCCTCTGCCTAGGCCGACCTTGATTCTATAAGACACTATGTTATCCATATGCACTACCGCGCCACCTCCACAGCCTTCAGCTTGTGCCGATACATCAAAATAACCCCATGAACTGAGGGGGTCGAATGTCCTTGTCCTCCGGGATCAAATTCTTATGGCCATCAATGAAATACTGGAGGAATCTCAATCTATTTTGTCATTCATGAAAATGGATTTGTTCTTGTTAAGCTAGATACCCCAGCTGATTAGTAGTGGAAGGCATCTAATTTTTTGTGAGTTTGCTTTTGTCCAGCATCTTTGCCAAGCCTCTTTGATATCTTGTCCAGACCAATCAATATGAAGATTTAGTGAAGTGAGGATCCTTAACCAGAAGGCTTTCGAGATAGGGCAATTAAGGAAAAGATGAGAAGTATCCTCCTCATGCATCCTACACAAACAACATCTAGAAAGCCCGCATTTGCACGACGCCTCAACATTAGTTCAATGGGAACCTTGTCTGTTAAAATGCACCACATGAAAAGCCTAGATTTGGGAGGGGCCTTTACTTTCCAGATATGACTCCACCACCAAGAGGAATCACCAGTGAGTCTGACTGCTGATGCATTATCATAACCTAATTTGGGGGAGTATCTACCATGGGGATCCAATGCCCAGATAAGGACATCTTGATTGTCGCTTATACACACATTTGCCTCCTCTAATGAACCTATGAAGCTTTGCCAATCTTCAACCGAAACATCCAGAATGTTGAGCGTTCTATGGTCCTTCCAAGTTTGGTTTTGCCAACTGTCCTGGGAAGCAACCACTATATGTGATAAGTGGTTGATGCCTGAGACATTTAGGAAATTGCAAAGAGAAAGGGGAAGAATATGGCCATTCCCACATTCACTCCATGCGTCCAAACCAATCCTCACATGAACTCCATTGCCTACTTTCCAAGCCAGACCTCGCTTGATCAGAGAGATAGACTGAGATATTTCTTTCCAAATTATGGAGGCGCCAGACGTAGGAACTGAAGGTCTGCGGATCTAATCCAGGACTAAGAGAGGGAAAATGTACTTATAATAAGTGATTTCCTGCCAAAGACTTCTGGATTTAATAAGTTGCCAGCCCAGTTTTGCAGCCAAAGCCTTAGAGAATAAATGCAAATTTTTTATGTCCCAACCCCCCAACTTTTTGGGTTTATCAATACTGTCCCAATAGACCCAGGCAAAGGCTCGCCCTGAATTTTTCCCCCGCCAAAGGAAGCGACAACATAATTGTTGAATTCTTTTTAAAATGCCTTTGGGGATCCAGGCCAATGACATCCAGCAAACCGGAATAGCTTGAAGGACCGACTTGAGGAGGGTGAGCCTACCTGCTCTAGAAAGCCATCTCTGTTTCCAAATATTGATTCTGCTTTCAATCTTGGCAATAAGCCAAGTCCAATCTGCTATGTGATAACCATTTGGTTTCAATCTGAAACCTAAATATTTAAGACCATCATCCATATCATGAAGCTCATATTCAAAAAGTTGGCTAGCTAATCTTGCTTCATTCAGTTGGCAGGAAACTATGATAATAGTTGATTTTGCAATATTTGGCTGCATCCTTGTAGCTTTAAAAAAAGATCAAGAATAGCCTTGAAAGCATATCAGTCTTGAAAAGATCCATTCAAAAAAATCAGTACATCATCTACAAATAAGAGGTGGGTTATAGAGGACATATCCGAGATCTTGAATCCAACCAAGGAGCCTTCCTCTCTGCCTTTTTTTATCAGTCTGCTAAAACCTTCCATGATGAGGAGAAAGAGCAGCAGGGAGAGAGGACATCCCTGCCTAAGGCCTCGTTCCGCATGAAAGAAACTAGAAGCCGCTCCATTGATAAGAATACTATAGGAGACTGAAGTAAGACAACCAATGATCCAATTGATGAATGCAAAAGGGAATCCCATGTGTGTGAGAGTTATCTTGCGGTAGGACCAACAGGTACGATCAAAGACTTTGGAAAGATCAATTTTTAGGATGACTGACTTTTTATGGAGCTTTTTAATCGAGTGGAGAGCTTCCTGAGCAGAGCTAATTACTTCATGGATCTGGCGGTGGTTGAGAAAGGCAAATTGTTCCTTGGATATCATTCAAGAGAGAAAAGGCTTAATACGAAGGGCTATTGTTTTGGAGATGATTTTGTAAATGCTATCGTAGAGGGATATGGGTCTGTAATCGTCAAAGGAGGAAGGGTTATTGGTTTTTGGGATAAGGGCCAGGAAAGTCAAGTTGAAGACCTCCAAAATTCTGCCTAACTTTCGACTTTCTTTAATGGTCTGCATGAGATCATCTCTACTTAAATCAATAAAGGAACTGAAGAATTCAACCGGCCACCCATCAGGACCCGTGCTCTTATCCTTATGAAAGCACTTCAGCACAACTTCAAGCTCTTCTCTAGTAACAAAGTATTTATATTATTTATTAAGTAATCAAATAATATTATGTTAAGAAGTCGTTAGTTAAGTGAAAAGGCATGTCTAAAAGACATGCCTAGTCACAAAAGGACACCTGCTTAGGTATATATGCGAGTCCTCATTGTAACATTTGACATCACTTAGACATTTATATATATATATAATAAATTATTATTACAAAAACTCTTGTGTATTTTTACATTTAAGTTTACAAGCTATTAGTTTTTATGCTTCAGTGGTATCAGAGCCATGGCACACATATAATCACGTGGATCTTTGAACGTTGTTCATCGCACAATGTGCCATTACGTTCATGTCTTGAATGTGTTGAGTAGTTTAGTAAAATTCAAGAAGCATTTCAGCGTTTAGAAAAATCATATGCAGAAGTTAAATCATGTCGAAGGGAAATCGATAATAAGGAAGATGATAGCGACAATGAAGAAACAAAACAAGATCAAGATGAGGACTATCTTGAGAAACAAGGAGATGTACAATATCATAACAATGAAGAAGATGTTGTCAATGAAAAGCTACCATCTGTGGCTCTGGAGAAGGAGCAGGCTATTGTAGATAGTGAGAGAAAAACCAGAAGATTTTTTCATGCCCAAAGAAGAATTTGTCAATGAAAAATTGCCATCGGTGGCTCTTGCGAAAAAGCAGGCTGTTGGAGATATTGAGAATGAAAAGTTATTATATTTTCCCCAGTCGAAGGAAGATTTAGAGTTTTCAAACCATCTTGAAACATTGCGCAAAATGGAGCTTGCATGTGATAACTGTATTGAAAGTTCTATTTCCAGGTTACCTGAGAGGCAACAAGGACAAATAATAGCAGCAAATCCTGACACATGGATCTCAAGTATTTCTTGAATAATGGATGTGCAATTACTGTTTGGAGGTCGACAAACGCATCCGTTTTTTCGTTTTGGAGATCAACCAGGTTGGGAGTTCCCTTTCTTACAAGGTTTGATGATGGGTCAAACACAAACGGGTTTACATCCAAATATGCCAATAACTGAAAGTTTGCTAACTATTCAACCAATGCCATTAGATGTGAAGATATCCAATTTACCTTAGTTACAACAGAACCACACAGTTTCACTGGCAAGAGCTGCAGTGGCTCCTGGTATGGCCACAACCAAACTTGATAGAAGGTCTACAGGAGGTCATCCCTCCCAAGCTCAGGTGAGCTCATAGGGGGGTACTGGGTTTGGTTTGTGGAAGGGAACTGAAAGTGAACAAGCAATTTTTGGTACTCCTAAAGTTGCAGCGACACAAGCAACCTGTGTTGCGATAACTGCACTGAAAGCTGCTGAACTACCATGCACAGGTTCCATGAACCCAAAGGTCGAGCTCCAGTCCCATGTAAATGAAGAGTTCAACAAATTTTCTGGCATCAAAAAGCTGCCATCAAAAAGCAGAGCATGGACATAGACCTGTGCCTAGCTCAGTGGGGGAATTTGGATAAAACTATTACTCAAGGTAAAGTTGAGGAATTAGTCGAGGTTCTCAAGTCGACTTTAAAAAAGCTTGAAGAAGGAGGCAACGGTGATGATGCTAAAGTTGTTTGTGAACCAGATGTACTCTTGCAAATGTCTAAATGGAAGAGTGAATTGAAGGTTTATCTTGCACCATTTATACAGGGGATGCGTTACACATCATTTGGTCGACATTTTACTAAGTTTGATAAACTACAAAAGGTTGTTGAGAGGCTTCATTGGTATGTCCATAATTGTGATACAATTCTAGATTTCTGCTATGGAGCAAATGATTTTCCAAGGTTGATGAAAGCAGAGCTTGAACAGTCTAAGAAGCAATGTTTTTTTGGGAATTTTGACATAATTCAACTAACATAAATGATAGTTACACGAATCAAGCAGTCGTGTTGTTGTTTAATAACTCCGCAAAATTGAGTTACTCAGACATCAAACATCAATTGAATTTGCCATATTCTTTGATAGTTACACCTTTTCCACTTGCAATCAACTATCACTCCATCCCAACAACGCTGTTTCGCCTGCTCCACTCCACTGATGTCCGTTATCTAACCCATTCACGTGCTGCCTGGACCCCCGACATCCTCTACTAGTCCATTTCATTGTCTCGACCATCCCCCTGCTGCATTTTACCTTGCACCTCCTCCATTGTGTCACCATCCCTGTCGAATGCATCGTGTCCCTGCTTTCGTTGTGCCCCTCATCCGTTGTGTCGCCTTCCCTGTCGGATGCATTGCGTCCCTGCTTTTGTACCTGTTACCTCATCAACCTTACCCGCTGGAGGTGGTCGAAACCACAGAAAACCGCTACCGGAAGACCCCACTGCCATTGGTCCATTCCACAGCATTCTTGACCTCGTTTCGAAGTCCGCCTCCGCTTTTGTCGACATTGTATCGCCCAATTCCACACTTAATCGACGCTGGTCAAACAACGCGACCCAAAGCACCCATTCGATCACGTTCCTTTGATATTTTTTATATTTGTGAGAAACTATATTATAATAAACTTAATATAGTTTTAATAAATTCATTTTGTAGATATATAAACCAAAAATTAGTGTTTAAAAAAATCAGTAAAAAAAATATAATTATTATATTAAAAAATTTAAAAAAAGAAAAAATTAGGACTTATTAAAAAAAATAAAAATTTTCCAAGGGAATATTACTAATGAGCTATAAGATGAGAGGATGGCCATATTATACACATTGAGATGACAGACACCAAGTGAAGAAAATCCACAACATTAAAGCTTTGAGGACAAAGCTTCTGAAGGAAGGGGCTATGTTATGAATATAATTCATAACAAAACAAATAAATATAAATAATGTAAATACTAAGTAATCAAGTAATATTATGTTAAGAAGTCGTTAGTTAAGTGAAAAGGCATGTCTAAAAGACATGCCCGGTCATGAAACGCCACCTGCTTAGGTATATATGCGGGTCCTAATTGTAACATTTGACATCACTTATATATATATATATATATATTATTACAAATACTCTTGTGTATTTTTACATTTAAGTTTGCAAGCTATCAATTTTAATGCTTCACTTAACAAACCTTGTAGGACATCAATTCTTGAGGGACTTCCTTTGCAACAAAACTTCTTACATTCTTCAAATTTCTCCTTTGAAGTCTCCTTCATAACCATTGTGTATTCTGCAATCTTTCCTACCATGGAAAACATAGAAAGTTATTAGAATATAATGCAAACAAAACTTGATGTGAGAAAGAAACCAAACATGAAACTATGAATAACAAAGAACAAAACACTTATCTTTTGGTAAAATGGTGGAAGTTCCCTCTTAATCCAAACTTTAGGGAAACCTACAACTTATCAAGATAAAGGTTGTTTTAACAAGACATGTTAGACCTACAAGTTTTAGAAATCAAAACATCAAGGAAGACAATTCAAAACTTAAACAAAAGACTAAGAGGGATAAGAGAGAGAGGACTTAGTAGTATAAGTCCTTGTCTTCCGATTCTTAAGTCTTGCTCTTCTTAGGTGGTGCTTCATCGACAATATTTGCTTGATCCCTATCTCTCCTTTTATTCCTTGGATTCTTCGGACATTGATTTTTATAATGACCCATCTTATGACAATTGTAGCATTTAATCTTTGATACGTTTACATTCTTCTTTGGTCCTTTGAACTTCTTGAAGGTTCCCTTCTTGTGATGAGCAGAACAAGCATTTGAAATGTTCTCTTCTTTATCCTCCTTGTTGTTTACTAACGATATTCTGACTTCTTCTTGACTGTGTGCATTCCACATTTGTTCGAATGTTGGAGTATCCTTCTAACAGTTGATTCCCGATGCAAATACACTCCAAGATTTTGGTAGAGCTATAAGAGCAGTAATTACGAGTTACTTTTCTGGTACAATTTCATTTATTGTTTGAAGTTCATCTCTGATTCTAGATATCCTTATAGAGAAGAATTCCATAATATCATCTTTCGTCATCTTGATAGTTCTTAATTCATTCTTGAGGCTTGCTGTTTGATCAATGTTCTTGATTGTGAATAATTTGGATAGAGCTTCATACATTTTGTGAGCAAAATCTATGTTGGATATGTATGGAATGAGGTTTTCCTTTACTCCATCCACTATTAGGTTCATTGCTAAGATCTTTGATTGTCTAAACTTTGCTTTCTCTGCTTCATTTGTAGGCTTCTTGATTCTTCCTAGAACAAGATCCAAAACTTAGTTCTTTTTGAGGATGAGATCTATCCTGTTTTTCCTAGCCCTGTTGTTGGATGGTCCTTCTAATTTGTTTTCTCCCTTCATTGAGTTAGACATAGTTCTTGTCGATAGTAGATTCTTCTTATATAGTACTTTTCCTTGATGACCTTCCTTCAATTTTCTTTTCTTCAATAGATCTTCACGCTGCCTTTTTCCTTCTTCTTTACCTTTGCTCTGATACCATGTTGGAAAACAGAAAGGTAGAAAGATTCTCTTATTGATAATTACTTGTGATTTCTTTGAGTTATTATTATCTTTCTTATGTTCTTGTTTTTATCTTAGTTCATCAAGCTTCCAAAACCAAAACATGAAGAACAAGGGCACCAGATGTAGGCGCACAACTAGGGAAAAACCCTTATATAGGGGAAAACTGAGTCAAGAACTCTTCCTTCAGTAATTCAAATGAGAGAGACCAAGACCATAGACCAAAAGACCTTCCTCCTCCACTAAGTCGACTCGACCCCCAGATCCAGAAATTTGACCCAGCTTTAGGATTGCAGTTTCAATCTAGCAACTTCAGTAGCTCCAACCTAGTAGCTTCACACCTTCGACCTTGATGCAACTTCACAACTTCGATGCAACTTCACAACTTCAATGTAGTTTCCCAACTTCGATGAAACTTCCCAGCTTCGATGCAACTTCAGAATTTCGTTGAACATGAGAGCGAGGCCCAAAAACTTCGATTCCAGCGTCCTTCTTGAACATCATACCTTTTTTGCTCCTAGCGATTGCAATTCAAACTCGTGTGAGATGTGCTACCAAATTAGACGAGTTGCTCCAATATATAGTGAGTTTGTGAGGTCGAGTTCCCTTGTTGTGGCAGACTTCGTGGAGGCTTAATTGACCTATTTTACAATAAAATAAATTTCCTCTTTGACAAATAAATCCCAAGAAGGGTTCTTTACAATATGACATGGACAAAGACTCTTGACATAAACCCTAGAAGCCATCAATGGAGGCTTTGACTTAAAAACAATTGACCCAAGCATGAAACCCATGCTTTAATATGTCAATTTATTTGATAATAAAAATTCTTTTCTCTTTCTTGAGATAAATACATTTCATTATGACTCGTACAATTATGAACATCGACATTAGTTACATTCCTCAACAATCTTGTCAGGGATTTTGTAGCTTCCTTTGAAATCGACA
The DNA here is from genome assembly GCA_031772625.1 of Pinus tabuliformis. Lineage (NCBI taxonomy): Eukaryota > Viridiplantae > Streptophyta > Pinopsida > Pinales > Pinaceae > Pinus > Pinus tabuliformis. The sequence goes on along the minus strand of CM062820.1, from coordinate 1,418,724,575 downwards.
GTCTTTCATATCATCTCAGATGTTTATTACTACCAAGATGTCTTCAACCAAAAGAGCCCAAACAAATATAAAACATGCTAATGCAACTAGGCATATTTTTGATCTTGCTCTTCTAGCATATTTAAAATCATAGGTTAACTAAATCAAAGAAGAATTTTAAAAGCACTCATCTCTTACTTCAGGTGGTCATATAGCTTTCTTCAAACTACTCCCTATCTTGAGGATGGGACTTCATCAAGCTACAACTGTATCAACAAACTTCTAGGAAGCCTTCCCCATATCTGAGACAGTAGAAAATGTCTGCAATATCATCATGATCCTTCTTTTACTAGGCGAAGAAATCTTCCCATGAATTCATCTAATGGAGGATCCTTGAATGACCCTCTCCAAATATTTGTTGCATGAACTTTTGCTATAGATGTATAGTGGACTTTCTTAGTATGTTGTGCCAAATATTTATTTTCATCAATAAGCTCATAATGATGATCTTCTCAATCATGTTCCCATACGACCTTCCTTTATATGAATTATACACAATAGAGTGCCCAAGGATCCAATTTGTTTACCGAGTTACAATTCTCAGGGTTTTCCCATTTCCCTCCTTCTATCATGCTCACCAAACCACATGATTTGTTTTCCTAAGCCATCTTCCTTTGCTTTCTTCATGATGCTCTTGCAATACTTATTAACAAACACAACGAAGCAAATATATGATCACAAAAGCATGATGTCAATCTGACAATCTAGGGTTTCAATGGGATCTTAGAGGATGGACTCCTAGGGTTACAAATGGCAACCCTAGACCAAGGGACTACATGACATATACAACTCATTATCCTCATCCATTCATATTTGTCATGTCCTAGATTGCTCACAAACCCTAGAGACCAAGGGTTAGGGTTTATGAGGGAACAAGTGAGTGAAGGTTAGTGTTTCCATATGGCTAGGGGTTTTCACAAATCATCTAGAATTTATAATCCCTAGAAATCAAAGACCTTCACCCAATGAAGTCTACAAACCCTAGAATCATATAATCCACTAAACCATGAAAATATTTCATGTTAGACCCTTAACAAAGGAATATACATACCTTACAATTACGTACCTCTGTTCTCGATGATCATAGAGGTTGCTATAAGGCCTACTATTGGATGCCATGCTCTTCTAACCACTTTGAAGAGTGAATACCTTTCTACTGCTCTTCCAGATAAGTACTATAGGTTATTAGAAATACTTTTTTCTCTCAACATCATTTCTAGTCCAGGATGTCTCAATTGAGTCTTTAATGAGACAAAGAAGAGTGAAACCATACGTCTTATTTATGATGCCATTGTTTCTTTCAATATTGGAGATGCATCGAATTCTTATATGGACTACTCCTTGTGAATAGAGATGCATAGACTTCTTCTATAGTAAATGTTTCCAAAGAGATATGATTATATGCTTTTCACAACGATCTCCTTTTTTTTCCTTTTAACAGGAGCACACATGTGTTCTTTAGTAGACTAGACACTTAATCTTAGGACTTCCTTCCAAGAGAATGTAGATATGTTTTGCGCAAGTTCACTATAGAGATATGTTCTATGTGCTCAGATTTCTTAAGAGGCTTCTTGTCAAATAAACAATTACTTAGCTTTACTTCTTAAGTCGGCTTCCTTTGTCACTGAGCGATCTTGACCTACTTTATGTATATATGTATATATATGCTCAGAATTGTGTCTTATTCACCACTGGTAAGAATTCAAACTTCACATAGGAGACTGTAATAGGTATCCATCCTTTCTCAATGGGAGTTTCGACCCCTTATTGTGGCTTGGTAGGATTACAATGCCTTCAAATAATTTGATCATCCTTTAATCTTGCATAGGACTTGGATCTCTGTGATGACACAAGAATTTCATATTTAAAAAAAACGACACCCTTGAATTTTCTGCCCAGAACTTTGCTTCACAAGGAACTCGAGCTTGGCACATATATATTAATTTTGATATCCCTGCAATGATACATAAATCTCTGAATTTCAGACCCTCTAAGGTGACACTAGAATGGTAAATTTCTTCCTTAGTATCTATACACAGGACTTCGGTTTTCCTTCCATAGAATTTGGCTTGGACAAAGCTATTGATTTTGCCTTTCAAATTCTTGTAATTGCCTCTAGGCTCTCCTAGACACTTCACATATCTTGCTCAAGCCTGCTGCCTAGTGGCTGAAGTAATGATTAATATAGTGTGTCCAAAATTGGAATCTCAAAGATTGGATTTTTTTAATGATCTTCGACTAAGCCCAGGACTTAGATCTTGAGCTCAAAGAACTCAACCTTGTTGGAGCTAATGATCTAGCCTTTTATCTTTACAAAACAGAGCTTTTAGTGCCTTCGCTCTTCTAGCATAGGCCTTGCAACCTAGACACATAATGTAGGGCTAATTGGAGTGCCCAGAATTCGATAGCCTTTTTCTTTAGGAGCTCGGTCCTAGATGATCAAAGTTTTTTGTTTGACTTGAAGCTTTTGTGACCTCCTTACTGCCCTTATGCAAACAAACCATGCTCTGATACCATGTTGAGAAATCTACGGAAAACTGGTTTAGGGTTTTTACTATTGATTTCTCTTTAACTTGACATTTATTTTTGGTATTTTAATACTTTAGAAATATCATTATTATGTTCATTTCAAAATCATCAAGATAAATGCCAAACAAGAAGATCACAAACACATAGAACTGCAACAATAGGCTCCAAGCCAGGGAAAAACCCATAAGGGGAAAACGTAGAGAACTTCCTCTTTTTATAGAATTTCTTTCAATGAAGACTTCCAAGACCAAGACACAAGACCACTCACCAAAAGACCAGGCCAACCACCCATAGATCTTCTTCATGAATTTGTCATTGTTTTTGCAAAATTCTGACTTGTGGAAACCTTGGTCTTCCACTGAAAGCTCGCATGTGTGAGGGAAGCAAACAAAGATCAAATCCTTCTTTCTTCTTCGTTGCCTTCTTCTAGCTCCTTCACACTTCTTTCTCTTGCCTCAGATCAAAGAATTGTATGCGAAGATTGTATCTAATGGAGGTTAAATTCCTCCCTTTATATAACTTTTTGAGTGGGTGCACATGCCTCTTTTAGGTTGACTTCATGGGCCAGTTGAACTGACCTTTTTGGTGGTTTCTAGACTATTTTATTTATATATATATATATATATATATATATATATATATATATACATTTTTTATTTTATTTTATTTATTTATTTTATTTTATTTTATATTTTATTTTTATTTATGTATTTTATTTATTTATTTATTTATTATTATTATTATTATTATTTTTTATTTTTTATTTATTATTTATTTATTTATTTTTGTTTTCGCTTTGATACATGAGCCCTCCAAGGGACTTTATGTCATGACCTAGACTTTGACTCTTATACAAAACCCTAGAGCACTTAATGGGTGCTTTTACCTAGGACAAAAGACCAATGGCAAGAAACCAATATTAAAATAATTTTTTTGACCAAATATATTTTCTTTTTCTTTCTTTTGACAAGTACAATGATAATTACATCAAGTCATGGTCCAAACACAATTATAAAGACCAAAACTAGTTACAATTTTCAACAATCCGGTCAACTCCAGTGTGCCTATCGACCTGACTTTCACCAAACTAGAACTAAATATTACTCCACAATGAACAATGATCAATACAAACCAGAGACACTTGTATATCAAATTTTGACTACGAACCAAATCCTGAACATTAAATCTCTGTATCGAATCTCTCGCTTCAGGAACAAAAAATGCTCAACTTTATGAATCATGTTTGAAGCAATGCCATCAAAATGCTCTTGAGAGCTAACTTCTATAGATCATATCACATACATATACTTCGCGCACTGGGTCATCATCTCGGATTCTAATAAGCGTGTCAGGATACTGGATCATAATGTGGCACATTTGATGCTATTGCACCAATACCTCAAAGTCAAAACTATTATACCAACAACTGATTACAACATTTGTGGCGATTACTCCAACCACTGTTATACGTCCAAGTCAAAAGCAAAGACACACTCATTGCATCATATCTGTATTAGAACAAACATAGATCGAACCACAAATTTTGATTCATGAATGCACCACAAAAGAGACACTTCAAATGAATCACCATGACCAAAAATATAAGAGGGATAACCCCAAATTTCAATGTGCTTCACTTCACGAACGTTGAATAAGTATTTCAGACAAATATTCAGAGTTATTTCATATCATTTTGTGAGGAGATCGATCTATATATATAGAGAGAGAAAGTTGGGGCTCTCAATGAAGCCAACATGTGCAAATTTGGAGGGAGATGACTTTAGATTTGAATTACAAATGTCAATTATTTTGGAGTCAAAAATATTTTCCCTTTTTGGAGGTCGACTTGTCTTGGTGGCCAAGTTCAACTTGGGGCCACAAAAATAAATTAAAATAAATTTTCTTTGGGATCATAGCTCTATTAGAATGGGCTCATCATCACTTTGGATTAAATTGGAGATAGAGATGCCAAATGTAAATCAATCAACACGCTGCCATTAACATCACAGTTGGTGGCTTCTTAACCAAATTTCGAGTCTTAAACTTCGATGAAGCATATCTCCTCAACCATGACAAGTTAAGTGGCGTGCTACATATTGTTGGAATCAACACGATGAAGACATAAGATAATGGTGGTCATGAGAGCAAATTCACTGTTCCTTGACCTCAAATTATTGAATAAGTGCAGGACATTTAGGGTTTCCTTCCTTCCGTCCTAGGCTTCTTGTTTATTGGAGTTTCGAACAGGTGTAATCCATGATGTATATTAAGAGCGTTCAAGATAGTTGTTGGCATCAATGACAACACCATTCAATAGTTGACCAAGGACTTGAGATGGATCATGCTATACAAATGGTCAATCCATCTCCTTAGGATTTTAAGATAGGGCCATCACTTTTAAACAAGAACACATTCCTTGGGCCAACAAAAACTGTACTAGCCACTTGAATGAACTCTCCGTCTAGAGCTTCCTTTCTTCATCCTTGGATTTTAGGAGATCCATACTTTTGGCATGTTGAGTTACTTCAAGGGAGAGTTATTGTCCTCATCCATCTTCGAGGTTAGGTCTATTAGATTAGTGATGATTTTTCTTTTGTAATAGTAGTGGCCTTAGCAGTCACAAATTTTCGACATTTTTGTATTGAACAATCTCATTGACCTTTGGTCATTTGTTGGACATTAATATTCAAATGTCACATTTTTTTTTGCTTATAATATTAGTTTGACGAAATTTAGTTAGTTAAAAATTACCTTGTTGATTTGAAGAAGAGAAGTTCGGAATATGCTCCATTGTTTGATGATTTTCATGTCGACATTTCAAGTCCACACTATGACCCATCATTAGGACAAGAAGCTTCTTGTCCTGATGATGGGTCTTTGTGCGGACTTGAAAGTTGTCAAACTGTGGAGCATATTCCAGACTTCTCTTCTTCAAATTATACCCGCAAAAACTTACAAACAAGAATTATTACCTTGTTGATTTTCATCATGCACATTATCACCCGTTGGAGTTGATAATGGTTATCTCTGAAACTCTGATTCTAAATTCTTACTTTCATGAAGGATACCCTCTTGAAACTAGCAAGTACTAATTAACCTTTTTTAGGAAGCTTTCAAAAGGATAACTTCAAGTGATCAAAGATATTATGATGAAAAAGTGTTATTTTGGACCTTAATGATAATACTTGGAGCACAGGTACCATTGTTAAATCTCATGCAGAGTTTTCTAATTGGTTAGGTTCATTATGCATTACTAAATTGCTGTGTGCACTGTTGGAGTAGTGAAAACATGGTTATGGAGATCATCTGTACATAATTTTAATAACGATCATTAAAAATTTGTAACATGAGACATCAAATGTATGTGAGAAATGAATGGCTTGATTATTATCTTCATCATTGTGTGGAAATGTATGTCCAAAGTTTCTAATGTGGTATCGATCTTGAAGCTTGATAGTTTGAGGGGTTGGAGAACTTTTTATGTGAAAAAAAACACATCGTTTTACACGTTTGAATGGAATGACTTGTCAAATAAAGGAAAGTGTTTTTTAATATTAATAGAAGATATTAATTAGTTTTTAGTTTTCATAAATAAAACATGCAATAGTATACTGTTTATGTGAATATGATTGTTCATAAACTAACTATGGGAAAAGTCATTCATCCATGAGGTTGGAGCAAAAAAATGTACATTAGAGAAACAACTTTATAGAATGATCAACAACCCTAAAAGGAAATGGACGTGGCTAAGATGTAATAATGCCATGGATAAGTGCTTGTTGATTGATATAAGTGGTAAAGGTTGTATACTAAGTAACCAGATCTGTCCTCCCACACCCACGTGTCCCAAATCTCGTGTGTCGGACATGATTCTCGAGTGACCCATATCTGATTCGTGGGTCGAGGGTGTTCGAACATGAGGGATTCATGGACCTAACCAATCTGATTTGTTGGAGCATCATGTCAAGATTTTAGGACATATGTCCCTCTTGAAAAGCGTGTCACGACTCTTTAAAAGCCCGATTTGGGCCACTTTCTCTTCATTGTAATGCGTCTCTCTTGTTGTGGGTGTGTGGAGCGAGTAGAATAGGGTTCAGGAGCATTTTGGAGGTGATTCAAGCAACCTGTATGTGCATTTTGCTTTCATCCTCTTGTTGCGAGAGGAATTGGAGCACATGTGGGAATTTGTATAGTTTTAAGAAGAGCAGGCTTGAGCAGTCCAGGGTAGAGACAATGGTGTATTTGCACACTAAACTTCGTCTTATTTACTGGCAGAGGGATGAGTGGTTGAAGGAAAGACAAAGATGTGGGATGTGTTTCCTGATGCTATGGGTTTGGAGAACAATGTTGAGTTGCCATTGGCCAACTTGGATCTTAATATGCCCCAGTGCTAGAGCCTGTCACTTTTGATGATGGTGATACTCTTTACGGGTATTCCTCCACACCCGCAAATGCAAAGATTACATTGGATACATAGGAGGAGGATGCAGAGGAGACCAATGGCGATCGTGACAATGATGCTGATTTTGATGATGATGATTGAGCTTCATACTAGCTTGTAGTTGCTTTGTATTTTCTATTTCTATTTGCCATTGGCATTCCTAGTCAGGAGTCATCAGGGCTCAGTACTTATGTAACACATTTTGATTTTGATGACTTAGTGAGAAAACTGTTGTTTATTGTTAATTTCTTGTCTTTCTCGCACTGGATCATTGATGAATCTGTCATGATTGTATTTGTATGCATAATGATACAAATTTACAATGTAGAATCTATATGTATGTTTGAATTTGTATCATAATGAGAATTATATAGCCTGTCCTATTTGTTTATTGTTAATTTCTTGTCTTTCTCGCACTGGATCATTGATGAATCTGTCATGATTGTATTTGTATGCATAATGTTACAAATTTACAATGTAGAATCTATATGTATGTTTGAATTTGTATCATCATGAAAATTTTATATATATATATATATATATATATATAGCCTGTCCTATGTGTCCTATTCCGGGGGTCTATGTGCCCCATGTCGAACACTCGAATTTGTGTGTCATGCATCCCCGTGTTTGGTGACGTAGGTTGTATACGTTAGGTTATGTCTTTTAGTTGTTTTTTTTATTATTATTGTTTATTATATTCATTACATTGCCTCTCACTTCAAGATGCTTTATTCTTTAAGCTTTTAATGGAAAAATCTAAGTCTTGGTTGTAGCCTACAATGCTTTCTCATGATTCTTCCCACTTTAGGTTTTAAGGGTTGAAGACATGAGACAATATGAGTGATAAAGTGAAGAAAAATTGTAAAATTGTGATTGTTAGACCATCATGATTTGATTTTTGTGAAACTATGTAGCAATAACTTCTGCAATTTGGGGGATGCAAAGATTCCATAGCTAAGCTCTCTGCTAAATTGCTGGGATTATCACTTTTTCATGTTGATGTCTTCTTTGGTTAGTTCTTTGAAGAATACAATTATAACGACAATAGGGCATCCTTGTATCTTGTATTTTGTTTCTCAAACATTCATATTTGGTTACATTTAGTGATTTGATTGATAGCATTTAATACAAATATCTTATTTATTTTTTGTGTTGAATTGATCTGTATTAGTAACACTATCCATGGTTAAGCTTTTTGCATATAGCTACTTCACTATTCAATGTAATTAGTCATATTTTTTAATTGGTCTTTGATTCTTCGTTGACAGGTTGATCTCTACATTTTGTTTCATTTTTTTCGTCATTCAAATTGCTTTATGCAAGCAAACTTTCATTATGATTCCTTAGGTAGGCAAGTTCTTCATCATGCTTGAGTTGTCGATTTTATTTTTGAGATCTTGATTTCTTGACTTCACATCTTTTAACCTTTTGATTTGTTCAAATGACCCTCGATTAAAGTTCCAAAATTGTCTTCATGGTTTTGTAATTTCCAACCGTTTTCGCAACATTGATTTCTAGCGCTAGTAAGTCTTGCTGATTTAAAATAGGCAAGGATGGAATTGTTAAGTGATTGAACATTATTCTTGAGGAAGATAGGGTTGATGTACTGCTGTAGTTCCTGCGGTAATAAAGTGAATTTTAGTACTGGTTTATGCATGATAAGATTGTCCTTAAGGGCTTGTCGCCCGAAAATCTAGTAGGTCTTGGGAGGAAAGCTCACAAGGCAAGAGGTAGACCAAGTTGCAACATGATGAGGTGTAGCCCACTGTCACCAGAACCACTACCTCTTGCTTTTATTGGATTTTCACCATAAGGGAGGCTTCCTTATGTAGGTCACTTAATTGATATATCAAGTCTAAGCTTTGGAAGTGACAAGGACAAGCTTAGGATAAGTACTAAACTTATGGGGCTCAAACTAGTTTACATAAGGCAAAGCGTACCCTCCAAAAGCCCTATGTACAGCACAAGTGACCTAGGGTTTGTGAATAGGCAAGGTTAACATGCTTACCTAAGTAGACAAGGCTAGAAAAATACTTGAATAGATGAATATGATAAACTTTTAGAAACAACATGCCTTCACAATTGCCTTGAGATTATGACATCAATCCTAAAATGGAAGATTTAGCTATGTGAAAAAGGATGATTTTGAGGCAATGTCTTACCAACCACGTGTTGAGTCCTTCCCCAAGCCAACACGTGCCCTAGTTGGTTTTAGGCCTTAACACTAGCCTAATAGCTTGCCTTAGTGGGATGAAAATCTAAAAGAAGAGAGCAAAATTGAATTTATGGATAATTAATGGCATGATCAACAATGTGGAAAGGCCAGTGCTTGACCTTGGGTGATGGAGTCTAGAGGGATATCTACTTAGGATTAAGCTAAACCCTATAATGGAGCAAGGGAATAGTAAAAACCTAGTTTCACAACCTACCTATCATTTTATGAGGGGACAAAGTCATTGAGGAGAGGTTAAAATGAAGGATCACTCAAGGGGTTGCCACACAAAATCTTAAAAGGGTAATGAATACAATACCATTGCCAACATTTCATAGAAAGGTTTCCAATAAAATCTAGCACATAGAAAACCCTAACAATACCCATTCCATTGTATAGACATAAAGATGTTCAAATACATAGAATACTTACAAGGAAAAATGCATGACCCAATCTTATATTGTTCCAAAATAACATCCCCAAAGCAAGAGAAAAGCTCGTTAAGAAAATACTACACAAAAGATCACTTGTCCACAAGACACAAGTAAATTTCAGCTAGACCGAAATCCTCTAAAGAGGCTTGATTGGTCCACAAGAAATGATGAAAATGAAAATAAGGTGACCTCTACGTTAGAGAATGTATTAGGGTAGCTATTAATTCAAATTCTCCTTAACCTTAATAATTGCCTGTGAACTTTACTCATCTTCTTATGTTTCTTTATTAGATCATTTCATCAAACAATTATCAAGAGTAAAACAATAAAGACAATGGACACAAGATATAGGCTCCAAGCTAGGGCAAAGCCCCTCCAAGGGGAAAACCCAAAAAAAATCTATTCTCTTCTTACATAATCCGCTTGAAATGAGAAAACCAAGACGCAAACCCTAGACCAAGTCCTCCAAGCACCAAGTTAGTCCTCCAAGAACCCCTTCCAATGAGGTGAAAGATCAACCAAGTCAATAAGCGTCATTCCTTCTTCAACCAACTTCCAACTTCAATTTTGGCCCCCCGCTTCAAGTTTGTAACTTTGATCGATTGGAACAATAGAAATACTTCTTTCTGGCAAATGGAAATCTTCCAAGAATTCCTTCCTCAAGCAGGTCAATGTCTCTAATGTCAACGATATTCAAACTAGTTCAAATTAGGATTTTGACCTTCTTGCAACCATTACTTTTAATCCTTGGCCTCCTGCAACTTCGATTTGCAATTCTTGGCCTGCAAAAACCCTAACCCTCGCACGTGTGGACACAAAAAAGATAGAAATAGGTCTCCTTTCTTCGTTTGGCCTTCTTCCTTCTCTTCTAGCCTTCTTCGCTCCTCTTCCTACATGATATTGAACACTTCTTAGTGTAGATCAAATTGGTGCCAAATGAGTTAGAACTTATTTCTATTTATAGTATTTCCATGAGGTAGAATAACCTCTTCTAGGTCGACTTGTCAGTGCCAGGGCTTACTTGTGCTGGGAGGTTCATAAGGACTTTCTAGACTCGAAATAATATCTTTTACATGTTACAGCTAGCCCAATAGGGTCTTATACAAATGATAAAGACTCTTTTCACTCAAGAAAAATATTCTTTTGACATGATAAACCCTAGAAGCATGAGGAACGTGCTTGACCTAGATGACCTTCAAAAATGGAGCATGACACCCATGCTTAAAATAATATTTTTCTTTCTTCTTTTTCTTGTAACATAAGATATACATAATGACTTGAGTACATTGACAATTATTAAGACTGAAACTAGTTACATTTTTTGGCACTATTTATATGAGGTCTACAGTCTACCTCAAACAATTTTAGACTAATGAGGCCCATACAACAAGTTTGACAGAAGATAAACCTGGGTTGCAAGCCAACCCTCTAGCTAAATGGAAAAATAGATTATAAATGCTCACACATGTGAGCTGTAACCTCTAATAATGTCGATGTCATGTCATTTTAGGGTTCCCAATGCCATGCCTAGGTGTGAAAAGGAGTCAAAGTGCCTAGATTAGCCAAAATTTGAGGGAATAACCTCAAAGCCACCTCAAATCCTACTCTGGGGTCACAAGTGCAGTTGGGTTGCCATCATGTGGTCTGCATGAGTCTCCAATTGTCCAAATAATGCCTCTTTACTCTAGTGTTAGGGATTCTCCAGTTGCCGCAAGCCCTCCCTAGTCTCTCAATGGGTGACCATCCTCATTTGGGCCTTGAATCAGGTCTTTACCATTAGGTTGTGTCAAGGACAACCTGGGGGCACATTGAGTCCAATGGTGTCGTCATGAAGAATCCTTTATGATAGGTCAAAGTAGACCAATGTCATGGGTCTTGAGGGTGCTATAGGGCATGAAACATTTGCTCATGCTATCAGGAGGCTCAACTCTCTCAACGCTGCATCTGCTAAGCCACATATATCTCTAAAAAGCTTGGATACCTGTGGAGTAGGTGCCCTTAGGGCTTGGGCTACTGTGGACCACCTAACAAAAACAACATGAACTCAAGTGAAAGCAACGATCAATCAAAGACTTATGTATGCATCTAAGTGAACCAAACTTGAATGTGAAGGGCATGTTAATACTTCAAACAAGGATAACCTTTCGATATGTATCTAGACTAAATCTCGTGAAGGTGTTCCCTACCTTGTTAAAGGTGGCTAATGGTTAACCCTTTTAGGTGCTTCCAGCCCTCAAGGGAAGTGACAATTCCATGGTCAACCCTTCAATCAATAGATTTTAAGTATATGAAAATGAAGGGGAAAGGCTTCTGGCCAAGTGTCATGGTCAATGGGACCAATTGATGGGGTGTCTACATCCTGACTGTATGAATGTAAAGGAGGGAGTAATCGTGGAGGCATGGGTTACCCTGTTCGACTTGCTTTTTCCACCCCTATTGTGTGCCTTCTACTTCTTCTTGATAATCTTGATAGTGATTTGCATTGCTGCATATATATCTAGGGTTAGAGCTTGTTCTTATGATGTAGCATTTTTGTCACTCCTTAAGATGAATCAGTTCATCACTTATCATGGTTGGGACATGTAAGTGTTCCTTTTGATGTAATAGAGCATCATGTGCTCAACAACCAGGCGATGGCCAAATGAGGAGGGTAGAGCTCATGCTAGGCTTTTTCCCACACGCTAACTTATGCCCCGACCATCTTTTGCATTTTGATTTTTGTTTTATTGTGGCCATGATATGCTTTTTCATTGTTTTAGCTGCATCATTCTCCAGGGCAATAATTTTCCGGCCCTACTCAAGGAGTGTGAACCTATGGGTGCCAAATGCCAACGAGCCAATGACAAGTTAGACCCAAATAATGGATGTGAGATATGCGGCATGTAATGTTTCATGGAAAGTGTTAAGTATGGCGTAGGGGACAATGAACACACTATCTCAATATGGGTTTCCAAGTAGTGCCCCTCCTATAACCATAAGGCCTTAAAGCAGAGGTCCCCTGACTAAGGGTAAAGATTAACCCCACTTGTAAGATGAGAGAATAGATTTATAGTCAAGATTGGTCGGTCTTCCAGATCACCCCTTTATCCATTCTAAATGCCCAAAACAAACAAGTATAAGCACCCGCTTGCAAAATGATCAAAATACCTTTTGAATAGCAGACCACCTTCATCCAAGTCAAAATGTCAGATGAGGAAAGGCATGTGGCTGATGCAGATGGTAGAGGCACATGGCATATCATCATCAAATAGTGGCTATCAGTGGCTGGCTATCCGTCTGGCTGTCAAGTGTAGGAGAAAAGTTCTCTCCTATATGGTTACCCATTTTGGTAGGTAACAGGGCTGAAACTTGCTGGCACATATTTGGTATCTTTTCTCTTTGATTGGTTGGTTTGTTGATCGGGATTGTTAAGAGGTGAAGGTGAAATATTGTTTTCTGTTGATGTTTTATCATATTTCATAACAACTATAATGCTGAAAATCTGGAGTGTTAAGATCTGGGAAACTTATATGAAAAAGGTGAAATTTCTGAAGCTGCATTTGTATGAAAATTTCAAAATTGTTATGTCATATTTTACCTTGAAGCTCTTTCTTTTTATTCAATTTTCTTGAATAATTCTGTAATCAATGACTGACAATTGTTATATATGGGCTTACAGTTCAGATGAGGCTTCATGGAGAAAAACTGCTGAACTGCTAGTGGAAGTTGCCACACATGCAGAAAATAGTGGCTTTGAGGTTCCATGTGTTATGGTTGCTGCAAAAGATGATTTAGATCCACATCCTGTGTCGATAACAGATTCAGCAAGGGTAACTAACTTTCTTCGTGCCTTCAATTATTTAGAGCATGTGTTAGATTAGCTGTGCATGTACATGGAAGTAGTTGATCTGTTAAACACCTACAATCTATGCAAATTATGCACAGGTGTGTTTGGTTTAGAATCTAGATATACCAACTTATATAATAAACACCTTAGATTGCCATGGATTTTATGAAACAGGGTGTGAATAGCAACCTTTTTGTCCATGATGCCTTAAAGTAACATGGAATATTGTTTCTTTGATTTACTTCAGTCATTTGTGGACATTAATCAAATCTTTTGTTTTGTTTTTTCCTTCTTCAAATGGGTTCTAAGGGAAGCAATGGCAACCCAATACAACAAAAAGTGTTTAACCCATTATCGATGGAAATAATAGAAATTCACCTTTGCACAAACAACTATGTTCATGAGAAGCACCATAGTGATTATCAGGGCAATTTGCTTCTGCTAGCTGCAAACTGGAAACAACTCTCGTATGTGGTTTGAGTTGGGAAACTCACATTTGAGTTAGATTGACTGGCTAAAAGATTAAATAATAAAATTGTGGAATCTATCTTAAGCAATGTTATCAGAACTGAACTGGTCATTGAACCGAAAAGCGTTGTGGACCGGGAACCGGTCGGAACCGAACCAGAACTGGAAAAGAAACTGGAAAAAAACCGGTTTACCAAAAAGACATAAAATATTCATATTTTAAAGAAAGACAGATATGCTCATGTGCATCCATATGAATCTAAACTATTTATACACAATAGGCAAAGGTTCTCATTTATATAGCAAGTAATAGTGCATATAACCAAAATAGCACTTAGTGCAAAACATCGTTGAACAAAAAATGTTACAAACATCAAGAAACAAGCTCTAAAAGGCCTTTATAATCCAAAATAACATGATAGATCATAGTATTATACTACTGATCCGAAATTGATCGAAGACAAACAATAAGGTATTACAGACTCATGTGCGTGGATGTGCCTATGTTATTTTATGCAACAGATTGATAAGATTGCAAAATACACAGACACTGAAATAGTTAGAGAAAACATAACAGGGAAAACATAGAAACACAACAAGTTTAATAAGGAGTTCACCCAATACTCCTAGGCTACGTCTCCCGGTCCAGCCTTCAGTGGTGGCCTCTCTATTATGTTTTCCAAGCAGAGTTATTACAACAGTAAGCTCAACTTGAGTCTCACTCAACAGATAGAAATCAACGAGACTGTACTTGGATTCCCCAAGTCTCTGGAGTACACAGACTCTCTTTACTAGTTCCCGACTTGCTATGGGTCACAATGGTATGAGTCCAATTTGAGACTCAATACATGACAAGTATTTACAGAGGAGTTCGCTTGAACCTCTCAAGCCTTCTTTGGAGTACACAGACTCTCTGCTCTCTCTGTCTTTGTTTTTATGCTGCCTTTTGCTTCTGCGAGTCAGCTCGATTTCTTCTCTCTGTTCTCTGCTCTCAGCTTTCTGCTTCTAACTTACTTGCTAACTGCTTCCTTCTTTCTTTGTCAGCTCATGGCTTTAAAGCCAATCTACTTTCTGACTGTTTGTTTCTGCTTCCCGGCTTTCTGGTTCCCTTACCTCTGTCCGTTTGAATTCCTCTGTTCTGCGTCATCATCACTGTATAACGCCTCATAGGGAGGTGGCCACTTGTTTCATAATGAACTGAGTGTCAGTTCTCTCGGATGTTTTCGAACGACTGTTTTTACCGTTAACTCCAAGAATGCCCGCGAACACGATCTTCTGCCAACGCATCGTCCACGTCGGACTTCAAATCTTATACAACTCTGCCTGTTTACCTTGTCGAATCCGGTCATCCATCGGATTGTGTCTCCGCCGTCGATCTGGAGCCTCCAGATCCTATGATTATTGTCCATATCGGGCGGATAAGTAGCATGACGTTTACTCGTCCGATGTGAGTGGTTTTCTCTCTCTTCCGCTGGACGCGTGGCACCCATTGTGTGGCATCGGGTGGGACTCGGTTGAAACCGCTTACTGCTCGAAGTCCTTCCGATATTCTACTAGTTTATGTGGGACCCTGCCTTTGACGGAATCAACGCGATATCCGTTACATTTTATAACTTTTCGGGTCCGGTTGCTCGGGGCTTTTCCTTCTTTGAGGGGTTTGCTCGGTGCATATCATAAACCACCCCTGTTTCTCGAAAAGGCCTCCCGTTTTGCTAATTCACAACAGCGCGCGTTACCATGGGCCGACGGTTTGCGCGCTTGACCGAGAGTTCTCGTTGCTCCGTGCTGATCGCAAACTGCAACCGTTTCGAAGATATTTCTGATAAGCTCGATCTTTATAAGACTTTGAAACTTTGGCATGAATTTACAGAGTTCATAAAAACTTAGAGAGTGTTTTAGGATCCAATTCGGATCATGGCCTTCCCACTGAAAAAGCTTTTGGACCAGCAAAAGTTGGTTTTTAAGCATCAATAAGGTGAGAGTACAAATTCCTTGCTTGCCCAATTTTTTTCCATTTCGCACTACCTGGTTTTGAACCTTTGAGTCCAATCCTGAGGTACTCAACATCCCCTCTGCGCGTAGTTCTCACCTTTCTGTCCAGAACTGTATCTTCCTGTAATTCATTAAGATATTCAGGCAACAGATCATCAATAGAAGGTGTTGACACCTAATCCTCAGCGGTTGGGTGTACCTGGAATGTGAACAGTCGTCAAGAAGATGAACTGATCAGTCATATTCATGTATATAAACAATAGTTACCTAATGAAATATATCAATCAATTTTTTCTGCAAAGCCTGGAGTTACCTTGGCCTGACATGGTATCAGAGCGCAGGTCCCAGGTTCCTTTTTTTTTTGGCGTGCCTTGTAACTCCTCTGTCCCATATTCTGCCATAACGCATCTGCCTGCTGGTTTTAGTGTAATTGCATCCGTTGGTTAACGCCTCTGCCTTATTCCCTTCTGTTCTTAATAATCTGCCTCTGCCAGCGCTCTGTCCTCAAACGCCTCTGTCATTCTGCCACACCTGCGCTGCCCTGAATTCACCCAGAATCCAAAACCGTTCCAGCGCCTCTGGGCTCTGTCCACTAACGCATCTGTCCACTGAGCTTTCGATGCCAAAGATCCGTTGTGGCGGTTGAAGGGAAAGCGACTACTGTTTGAGGGGACTCGAAAAGATAGTGTTGAGAGTGGGATAGAGCCATTGTAACCTGGAAGCCATTGTTATCACTGTATTGCCTGTATTGACAGTGATTCCGTTCCGCGGACGTTTGGGCAGACCCATGAGCTAGGCCGGTGTATTACCCGCCATCCTTACTGGATGCTATATTCTTCCAGTGACCGCACGATGAACTTGCAGTTCGCGCAACGCCATGAAGTAGTACCATCCGCCATATCCCAGAACTTCAATAACCTCGTACCTCTTGTCTAATTCGAACAATTTCACTTGCGTCAGACGTATATCTTCTCCACGATATTCCACTTGTACTATGAATTTCCCCTTGCCTGGAGACAAATTCGTAAATTGTTCTGTAATTGTTGATCTGAGAAGAGGCGAGATCGTGAACGTTGATTGAAAGACTCGGAATACCGTTGAGGCTGGAAGAAAGCTCTAAAGGGAAAGTTCGCCCCTTTAGCTTCTTCAAGGAATTTGCTCTGAGGTTGTCAAATTTCTTCCCAACAATCTCAGTCCGGCTCCCTCTTGCTCGCTATTTGCAGGTTTAATTGACGGCCAAAATAGTCACGATTTGGCCTGTATCTCTGCCTGAAATTGTTGGAGGTTTCGAGGATTTGTACTGGGAAGGGGGCCGAACCCACGACCGCAAGGATATGGTATGGTAACTGATTTGGTATTGCGCGTTTTATTCCATGTGAGTGTGAATGTCCGAATGGTAATGCTGTGAGTCAAAGTATTGCGCAGTTTATGTAAGCAGTCTTTCAAAGCAGTCAAAGTATTGTGCAGTTTTCAAAGCGTTTATTTATCATTCAGAGTATTGCGCTGTTTTTCAAAGTGTTTATATATATCAATCAAAGTGTTTGGTATTGCACGATTTATTACACAGTTTTCTTTTGAATGGTAATGCTGCATTGAAAAGTTATCATTTCAATGCTGATGCTTCTAGCAAACATTAGAGGGATTTGAAGGTTGTAACGTAAGGAAGTTTTTTTTTATCAGCAAAAGTAATTTTTTTACAGAATGCATTCAATCATTTTTATGGTAGGAATAGTTCTCACTGGCAAGGAGAACTATCCTGAATGGTCCCGGATGGTAAAACACACCCTCATCTACAATGAGTTGTGGAAAGGAGTATGTGTCGGAGAAGAAGACAAAGACCCTGTGCAGCTTACATCAGATAAAGAGCTTGTCATTTGGGAAAACAAGAACAACAAAGCCTATGCATTGATCGCAGCATCTGTAAATGAAGAAGTAAGTCGTCATATTTCATCTTATTCAACTGCCTTTGAAGCTTTACAAAAGCTAAAAGAACTCTATGACTCACATTTTGCACTTGAAGTTGTTCAGCTCATGATTAAACTCTTCACTCTTGAACTGAAAAATAATGATCCTCTTGCTCTTGCATCTGAAGTAAAGTCTATAATGCATGATATTAAATCCACTAAGGTTGAGCTGGATATTCCTCTTATTGCTTTTCTCAAGGCACTCTATCCTACCTACTCCAATTATCTTGAGTCTTTACAAGCAAATGGAAATCTTAAAGATATAACCTTTGACTCTCTTGTGAAAAAGTTTGCTGAAAGAGAAAAAGCCTTTGGAAAGAAGACAGTTCCTGAATCTTCTGAAGAGACTGTGTGCCTTGCTCATAAAGAAAAGCATCCTGCTCAAGACTTTACAAGAGGAAGAGGTGGACGAAGAGGAAGAGGAAGATATTTCAGAGGCAGGGGGGGCAGACATTCTCAAGGAGAAAAGGTAGATCTGCATTGCATTCGTTGCAAACGAAATGGATCACATGATGCTTCTACATGCAAGCTACCATGGGACAAAATTGAGCATAGAAGAAACCAGCAGAAAGGTAAAACTGATGATACAGACAAAGGTAAAGCACCTGAATCCGCTCACTATATTGAGGCACAATGTAACATTGGAGTAAATGAAGATTTGTGTAATGCTTCACTTGCTTCTTCGAAAAATGATTGGTTGCTTGATTCAGGAGCAACCTGTCATATGACTCATAGGAAAGATTTTTTTGAAGATTTCACTGACAATGTTGATGGAGCAGTATACTTTGCAGATCAATCAAAAATCAAGCCATCAGGGCTTGGCACAATCAGGCTTGAACTGCCTGGTCTTCCAGACTTTCTTCTGGATCATGCTCTATATCTCCCACAGCTCAAGAGAAACTTGCTGTCCTTGGTCCACATCCGCCAGCAAGGTCATATATAGCCAGACTTGATCACCAACTTGGAAACTATGTTTAATCTGATGTTTATCATGCCTTGCCTTGTACTTGGCTTGGCTCTTTTCTAGCTGTTCTTGTACAGCCTGGTGAATCTCTTGGATTTGTTCAATGAACTTGGTTGCCTTGTCCACATCACCGTGTCCATCAACCGCTATGCCTTTACCAAAGACAAAATCCAAGGGATACCTTGGTGTGAAACCAAAACAGGTCTCGAAAGGAGATCTCTGTGTAGAGGAATGTTTAGCACAATTGTAAGCATGCTGTACATAACATAAATGTTCATCCCAAAGCTTGGGATGCTTGCTGCAATAGCCTCTAAGCAACTGGATCACTGTCTTGTTGACCATTTTTGTTTGGCCATCTGTTTGTGGATGAAAGGCTGTGCTCTTGTTCAGTGTGGTGTCCATCAATTCCCACAGACTTGACCAAAACTTCCCAACAAATAAGGAATCTTGATCAGATACAATGGAAGTGGGTAATCCAAAATGAACACATACATCCTGAAAGAACAACTTTGCTGTTTGTTCAGCTATAATCTGTTTGTTACAAGGTATTAAAATACACATTTTGTTGAACCTATCCACAATAACATATAAATAGTCATGACCTTTTCTAGATTTAGGGAGTCCCCCAACAAAGTCCATGGAAACACTTTCCCATGGATGAGAAGGAACTGGTAGTGGAGTGTACAAGCCTAGTTTTCTATTGCTGGGCTTGCTTTTAGCACACATAGTACACCCTCTTACATATCTAGAAACTGTCTCATTCATTTTTGGCCAATAACAAAATCTTTGCAGTTGTGCAACTGTTTTACTTACATCAAAGTGACTTGATATTAGAGAAGTGTGTGCTTTTCGAAATATCTTTACTCTTTCAGTTTGGGGAATGCTTAACTTTCCAAAATGATAGAAGAGTTGGTCCTTAACATGGTAATCCAATTCTTCTACTTGTTTGCCGCGACTTAAGATTGCAGATACATCTTTAAAATCTATATCTTGACCATACTGTTCAATGTAGCTTTCATGCAACACTGAATTATGCTTAAGTATAGTAGATGCATTTATGGTTGGTCTGGACAACATATCTGCAACTTTATTGTGTATGCTCTTTTTATATTTGATGACAAGATGAAACTGTTGTAGAAAACCCATCCACCTATAGTGTCTTGATTGCTGCAACTTAGTTTGGGAGTGTAAATATTGAAGTGGTTGATGATCAGTATGTATAACTGTCTCTTTGCCCATTAAATAATGTTTCCAGTTTTTCACACTCTGTACTAAAGCATACAATTCCTTATCATATGTGGGATAGTTAACCTCCTGCAAAATTAAATGTCTCAGAATGATAACATATGGGTTTATCGTGTTGCGTCAACACTGCTCCCATGGCATAGTCACTGGCATCTGTTTCAATCTCAAATGGTCTTTGAAGATCGGGCAGTGCTAGTACTGGTGCTATACTAATCTTTTCTTTTAAGGTGTCGAAGGCTTTCTGCTGTTTGCCTCCCCACTGAAACACCTTGTTCAATCCGGTTAAAGCATGTAAGGGAGCTGCAATCAAGGAACCGTTAGCAATAAAATTTCTCCAATACTGTGCTGCTCCTAGGAAGCTTCTAACTTCTGTAGCAGATTTGGGTTTAGGCCAGTTTACAATGACTGCAACCTTAGAGGGATCTATCTTCAATTCACCACCCCCTACAATATGACCCAAATAATTCAAAGATGTTTTGCCAAATTCACATTTTGAGAGCTTAAGATAGAGATTTTCTCTTTTCAAAACATCTAGAGTCTGCTTGCCATGCTTCAAATGTTCATCCCATGTTTTACTAAATATAAGAATGTCCAGCCTTCAGTGGTGGCCTCTCTATTATGTTTTCCAAGCAGAGTTATTACAACAGTAAGCTCAACTTGAGTCTCACTCAACAGATAGAAATCAACGAGACTGTACTTGGATTCCCCAAGTCTCTGGAGTACACAGACTCTCTTTACTAGTTCCCGACTTGCTATGGGTCACAATGGTATGAGTCCAATTTGAGACTCAATACATGACAAGTATTTACAGAGGAGTTCGCTTGAACCTCTCAAGCCTTCTTTGGAGTACACAGACTCTCTGCTCTCTCTGTCTTTGTTTTTATGCTGCCTTTTGCTTCTGCGAGTCAGCTCGATTTCTTCTCTCTGTTCTCTGCTCTCAGTTTTCTGCTTCTAACTTACTTGCTAACTGCTTCCTTCTTTCTTTGTCAGCTCATGGCTTTAAAGCCAATCTACTTCTTGACTGTTTGTTTCTGCTTCCCGGCTTTCTGGTTCCCTTACCTCTCTCCGTTTGAATTCCTCTGTTCTGCGTTATCATCACTGTATAACGCCTCATAGTGTGGTGGCCACTTGTTTCATAATGAACTGAGTGTCAGTTCTCCCTGATGTTTTCGAACGACTGTTTTTACCGTTAACTCCAAGAATGCCCGCGAACACGATCTTCTGCCAACGCATCGTCCACGTCGGACTTCAAATCTTATACAACTCTGCCTGTTTACCTTGTCGAATCCGGTCATTCATTGGATTGTGTCTCCGCCGTCGATCTGGAGCCTCCAGATCCTATGATTATTGTCCATATCGGGCAGATAAGTAGCATGACGTTTACTCGTCCGATGTGAGTGGTTCTCTCTCTCTTCCGCTGGACGCATGGCAACCATTGTGTGGCATCGGGTGGGACTCGGTTGAAACCGCTTACTGCTCGAAGTCCTTCCGATATTCTACTAGTTTATGTGGGACCCTGCCTTTTACGGAATCAACGCGATATCCGTTACATTTTATAGCTTTTCGGGTCCGGTTGCTCAGGGCTTTTCTTTCTTTGAGGGGTTTGCTCGGTGCATATCAGAAACCACCCCTGTTTCTCGAAAAGGCATCCCGTTTTGCTAATTCACAACAGCGCGCGTTACCATGGGCCGACGGTTTGCGCGCTTGACCGAGAGTTCTCGTTGCTCCGTGCTGATCGCAAACTGCAACCGTTTCGAAGATATTTTTGATAAGCTCGATCTTTATAAGGCTTTGAAACTTTGGCATGAATTTACAGAGTTCATAAAAACTTAGAGAGTTTTTTAGGATCCAATTCGGATCATGGCCTTTCCACTGAAAAAGCTTTTGGACCAGCAAAAGTTGGTTTTTAAGCATCAATAAGGTGAGAGTACAAATTCCTTGCTTGCCCAATTTTTTTCCATTTCGCACTACCTGGTTTTGAACCTTTGAGTCCAATCCTGAGGTACTCAACATCCCCTCTGCGCGTAGTTCTCACCTTTCTGTCCAGAACTGTATCTTCCTGTAATTCATTAAGATATTCAGGCAACAGATCATCAATAGAAGGTGTTGACACCTAATCCTCAGCGGTTGGGTGTACCTGGAATGTGAACAGTCGTCAAGAAGATGAACTGATCAGTCATATTCATGTATATAAACAATAGTTACCTAATGAAATATATCAATCAATTTTTTCTGCCAAGCCTGGAGTTACCTTGGCCTGACATGGTATCAGAGCGCAGGTCCCAGGTTCCTTTTTTTGGCGTGCCTTGTAACTCCTCTGTCCCATATTCTGCCATAACGCATCTGCCTGCTGGTTTTAGTGTAATTGCATCCGTTGGTTAACGCCTCTGCCTTATTCCCTTCTGTTCTTAATAATCTGCCTCTGCCAGCGCTCTGTCCTCAAACGCCTCTGTCATTCTGCCACACCTGCGCTGCCCTGAATTCACCCAGAATCCAAAACCGTTCCAGCGCCTCTGGGCTCTGTCCACTAACGCATCTGTCCACTGAGCTTTCGATGCCAAAGATCCGTTGTGGCGGTTGAAGGGAAAGCGACTGCTGTTTGAGGGGACTCGAAAAGATAGTGTTGAGAGTGGGATAGAGCCATTGTAACCTGGAAGCCATTGTTATCACTGTATTGCCTGTATTGACAGTGATTCCGTTCCGCGGACGTTTGGGCAGACCCATGAGCTAGGCCTGTGTATTACCCGCCATCCTTACTGGATGCTATATTCTTCCAGTGACCACACGATGAACTTGCAGTTCGCGCAACGCCATGAAGTAGTACCATCCACCATATCCCAGAACTTCAATAACCTCGTACCCCTTGTCTAATTCGAACAATTTCACTTGCGTCAGACGTATATCTTCTCTACGATATTCCACTTGTACTATGAATTTCCCCTTGTCTGGAGACAAATTCGTAAATTGTTCTGTAATTGTTGATTTGAGAAGAGGCGAGATCGTGAACGTTGATTGAAAGACTCGGAATACCGTTGAGGCTGGAAGAAAGCTCTAAAGGGAAAGTTCGCCCCTTTAGCTTCTTCAAGGAATTTGCTCTGAGGTTGTCAAATTTCTTCCCAAGAATCTCAGTCCGGCTCCCTCTTGCTCGCTATTTGCAGGTTTAATTGACGGCCAAAATAGTCACGATTTGGCCTGTATCTCTGCCTGAAATTGTTGGAGGTTTCGAGGATTTGTACTGGGAAGGGGGCCGAACCCACGACCGCAAGGATATGGTATGGTAACTGATTTGGTATTGCGCGTTTTATTCCATGTGAGTGTGAATGTTCGAATGGTAATGCTGTGAGTCAAGTATTGCGCAGTTTATGTAAGCAGTCTTTAAAAGCAGTCAAAGTATTGTGCAGTCTTCAAAGCGTTTATTTATCATTCAGAGTATCGCGCTGTTTTTCAAAGTGTTTATATATATCAATCAAAGTGTTTGGTATTGCACGATTTATTACACAGTTTTCTTTTGAATGGTAATGCTGCATTGAAAAGTTATCATTTCAATGCTGATGCTTCTAGCAAACATTAGAGGGATTTGAAGGCTGTAACGTAAGGAAGTTTTTTTTTATCAGCAGAAGTAATTTTTTTTTACAGAATGCATTCAATCATTTCTATGGTAGGAATAGTTCTCACTGGCAAGGAGAACTATCCTGAATGGTCCCGGATGGTAAAACACACCCTCATCTACAATGAGTTGTGGAAAGGAGTATGTGTCGGAGAAGAAGACAAAGACCCTGTGCAGCCTACATCAGATAAAGAGCTTGTCATTTGGGAAAACAAGAACAACAAAGCCTATGCATTGATCGCAGCATCTGTAAATGAAGAAGTAAGTCGTCATATTTCATCTTATTCAACTGCCTTTGAAGCTTTACAAAAGCTAAAAGAACTCTATGACTCACATTCTGCACTTGAAGTTGTTCAGCTCATGATTAAACTCTTCACTCTTGAACTGAAAAATAATGATCCTCTTGCTCTTGCATCTGAAGTAAAGTCTATAATGCATGATATTAAATCCACTAAGGTTGAGCTGGATATTCCTCTTATTGCTTTTCTCAAGGCACTCTATCCTACCTACTCCAATTATCTTGAGTCTTTACAAGCAAATGGAAATCTTAAAGATATAACCTTTGACTCTCTTGTGAAAAAGTTTGCTGAAAGAGAAAAAGCCTTTGGAAAGAAGACAGTTCCTGAATCTTCTGAAGAGACTGTGTGCCTTGCTCATAAAGAAAAGCATCCTGCTCAAGACTTTACAAGAGGAAGAGGTGGACGAAGAGGAAGAGGAAGATATTTCAGAGGCAGGGGGGGCAGACATTCTCAAGGAGAAAAGGTAGATCTGCATTGCATTCGTTGCAAACGAAATGGATCACATGATGCTTCTACATGCAAGCTACCATGGGACAAAATTGAGCATAGAAGAAACCAGCAGAAAGGTAAAACTGATGATACAGACAAAGGTAAAGCACCTGAATCCGCTCACTATATTGAGGCACAATGTAACATTGGAGTAAATGAAGATTTGTGTAATGCTTCACTTGCTTCTTCGAAAAATGATTGGTTGCTTGATTTAGGAGCAACCTGTCGTATGACTCATAGGAAAGATTTTTTTGAAGATTTCACTGACAATGTTGATGGAGCAGTATACTTTGCAGATCAATCAAAAATCAAGCCATCAGGGCTTGGCACAATCAGGCTTGAACTGCCTGGTCTTCCAGACTTTCTTCTGGATCATGCTCTATATCTCCCACAGCTCAAGAGAAACTTGCTGTCCTTGGTCCACATCCGCCAGCAAGGTCATATATAGCCAGACTTGATCACCAACTTGGAAACTATGTTTAATCTGATGTTTATCATGCCTTGCCTTGTACTTGGCTTGGCTCTTTTCTAGCTGTTCTTGTACAGCCTGGTGAATCTCTTGGATTTGTTCAATGAACTTGGTTGCCTTGTCCACATCACCGTGTCCATCAACCGCTATGCCTTTACCAAAGACAAAATCCAAGGGATACCTTGGTGTGAAACCAAAACAGGTCTCGAAAGGAGATCTCTGTGTAGAAGAATGTTTAGCACAATTGTAAGCATGCTGTACATAACATAAATGTTCATCCCAAAGCTTGGGATGCTTGCTGCAATAGCCTCTAAGCAACTGGATCACTGTCTTGTTGACCATTTTTGTTTGGCCATCTGTTTGTGGATGAAAGGCTGTGCTCTTGTTCAGTGTGGTGTCCATCAATTCCCACAGACTTGACCAAAACTTCCCAACAAATAAGGAATCTTGATCAGATACAATGGAAGTGGGTAATCCAAAATGAACACATACATGCTGAAAGAACAACTTTGCTGTTTGTTCAGCTATAATCTGTTTGTTACAAGGTATTAAAATACACATTTTGTTGAACCTATCCACAATAACATATAAATAGTCATGACCTTTTCTAGATTTAGGCAGTCCCCCAACAAAGTCCATGGAAACACTTTCCCATGGATGAGAAGGAACTGGTAGTGGAGTGTACAAGCCTAGTTTTCTATTGCTGGGCTTGCTTTTAGCACACATAGTACACCCTCTTACATATCTAGAAACTGTCTCATTCATTTTTGGCCAATAACAAAATCTTTGCAGTTGTGCAACTGTTTTACTTACACCAAAGTGACTTGATATTAGAGAAGTGTGTGCTTTTCGAAATATCTTTACTCTTTCAGTTTGGGGAATGCTTAACTTTCCAAAATGATAGAAGAGTTGGTCCTTAACATGGTAATCCAATTCTTCTACTTGTTTGCCGCGACTTAAGATTGCAGATACATCTTTAAAATCTATATCTTGACCATACTGTTCAATGTAGCTTTCATGCAACACTGAATTATGCTTAAGTATAGTAGATGCATTTATGATTGGTCTGGACAACATATCTGCAACTTTATTGTGTATGCCCTTTTTATATTTGATGACAAGATGAAACTGTTGTAGAAAACCCATCCACCTATAGTGTCTTGATTGCTGCAACTTAGTTTGGGAGTGTAAATATTGAAGTGGTTGATGATCAGTATGTATAACTGTCTCTTTGCCCATTAAATAATGTTTCCACTTTTTCACACTCTGTACTAATGCATACAATTCCTTATCATATGTGGGATAATTAACTACTGCAAAATTAAATGTCTCAGAATGATAACATATGGGTTTATCGTGTTGCATCAACACTGCTCCCATGGCATAGTCACTGGCATCTGTTTCAATCTCAAATGGTCTTTGAAGATCGGGCAGTGCTAGTACTGGTGCTATACTAATCTTTTCTTTTAAGGTGTCGAAGGCTTTCTGCTGTTTGCCTCCCCACTGAAACACCTTGTTCAATCCGGTTAAAGCATGTAAGGGAGCTGCAATCAAGGAACCGTTAGCAATAAAATTTCTCCAATACTGTGCTGCTCCTAGGAAGCTTCTAACTTCTGTAGCAGATTTGGGTTTAGGCCAGTTTACAATGACTGCAACCTTAGAGGGATCTATCTTCAATTCACCACCCCCTACAATATGACCCAAATAATTCAAAGATGTTTTGCCAAATTCACATTTTGAGAGCTTAAGATAGAGATTTTCTCTTTTCAAAACATCTAGAGTCTGCTTGCCATGCTTCAAATGTTCTTCCCATGTTTTACTAAATATAAGAATGTCAACAATGAGGGAGGATTTCCATTGTCACCTCAACATTCTTCCTCCTGTTGTTTAGTGGAATTCACCACAAGGCAGAGTTCCTTGTATTGACCTACAGGGGTATTCTATTTATAGGGATCAACGTGATATGAATGGCCTAGGGAAAATTAGGCTCAATTCTTCATTATAAAGGAAAATTATTCTAACCATAGATTAACAAAGGATTGCTATAGGATAGGGTTTATTGATATGCAATGATAAAGGAGTATCTAGACGTGTAGAAGTCAAAGAAAGGGTTTCCTTAATGATTAAAATGAATAAAGTAAGAGGGGAAACCCTCAAATAACTTCAGGTTGAAGCTTGGCTAGGGACTAGGGTTTTAATGGCACAAAGGAGTTTCGAAAGGATGACATCGATTCTACCTATGGGATTCTACCATAGTCAATGCTAGATTTTGCATTTAAGAGTTTTATGGTGGCAAAGCTTGGAATTTGATGCACAAGCATCAACTCAAACTAACATTTACGACAAATTGGCCCTAGAAAGGTCCTAACAACTTGCCTAAAAAGGCCTAGGAGAGATAGAAAGAGAAAATATTTAAATTTTAAAAATTTTTTATCAACACAACATTAGCTAGTGCCTAATCCTACTTGGGCTAATGGACTTTTAGGGAAATTTTTAAAGGAAGATGAAAATTGATTGAAGTAAGTGGGTGGAAGTAATTTTCCTCTTGCAAAACCCAAGTTATTTCTTTTGTGAGAGGAGAAATTAAATATAGAAGATGCACTGTAGGATTTCTTCCATAGGTTTGAAGGAAGAATAATTTTAACATGCAAAATTTCACCAATATTTCCAATGAATAATCTCCATTTAGTCATGGAACATTTAGAAACCATAACATAAATACATTCACATGTAAAATATAGAAAAGTCAGCAATAAAATCACAAATTCCTCGAAGAAAACCTTCTTTCAATCCCAAAAAGACATCTCCAATGCAAAAATTAATCTCCAATATAAAGTTGCTCCACAAAAGTCACATTTTGCCCAAGTAGCAAAATAGACAAGGAAATTCACACTCTCTTTAAGGAGGTCTAATTCACATGTGTGATGATCAAAGAATAAGGGGAGGAATCCTCTATTTATATGAGCCTTATCCTTTCACTTTTACAAAATAATTAAGGTTGCAAGCCCTAAAAAATGTTTGACTTTGAGTGTTTGACAAGACGTGGTGTTACATGCCAACCCCATAGCTTAAAACAATAAAATAATGCCTTAAATGCCCAGACGCGTGGGTTGATATCCTCCAAAAGCACAACATTATCTACCTTTAAGCTGTAGATGCCATAACATGGTGTGGAATGGGTTAAGAAGATGCTCCATTATTATAATCGACTCCAAATATTGAGGGGAAGCCTCAAGAAGTGCCTCAAAGGGAATGCATGTGCAAAAACCTTGCTCTAGTACCCTACATCACCTTCTTAAGGGCTAGATGGGTGACATGGCACTATCTCTCTACAAAGTTGGGGCTCCTAGAATGATTATAAGTCGTCCCTTGTCATCTTGGGGATGACCATCATCATTTGGACTTCGGAACAAGCAACACCCATTAAACACTGTCAAGGCCAGCCTGCGGTCATATTGGGTTTGTTAGGTACAATATCAAGTAAATCCGACACCAAGCAAGAGGAGCTTAATGTTTCAACATCTAGGGGTACTGTAGGGTGTCAATAATCATATGAAACCATCAAAGCGCCCAACACTCTACTCTGGATGGGAAACACTGCATCTACAAGGTCATCATTGCTCTTTGTAAGGTGCAAAACCACATAGGCATGTTGTGTAATGGAGTGATGTGATGTGTCCTCAAAGGCCTTTCTTGCTGTGTGAAGAACCACCTGGAAAAACCTTCTCAAGATCAAGCTAAAACTGCCAATCATTAAGGAAAATAATCATAGATGCATCATAGTGGACCCTGCTTAGTTGTCAAGGGCATAATAACACTTCAAATTGAGATCACCTTCAAATATCTAATCAGACCAACTCTTGTAAAAGTGTTCCCTAGTTGTGTTAGGGATGGCTAGATAGTGAACTCCATTAGGTGCTTCCAACCCTTAAGGGGAGGTGACATGTCCTAGGTCAAATTTTCAATCCATAGGTGTGTGTGATGATATAGTGGCAATGGAGGGGAAGGTCTTTGGCAGAAGGTACCATGGCCATGGGACTAGTTGATGGAGGTCCATCATCTTGAGTGTATAGATGTATGGAGGGAGTTTTGAATGGGAGCATAGCTTAAGAGCCCAAACTTGCTATTAATGATTTAGGATTTATTTACCCCTCAATGATGAGTTAGTTTATTTCTCATCACGGTTGGGATATGCAAGAATTCCTTTATTATGTGATGGAGGATAAAGTGCTCAAGGAACTGGTTGATGGCTAGTGAGGGTGGTAGAGCTCATGCTAGGATTTTAACCACATGCTAATTAATGTCCCAACCATCTTTTGCATTTTAACTTCCATTTATTTCCATTTTGGCCATTTTATGCTTTTAATGTTCTTTTAGCTGTATTAACCTTGAGGGAAAAGTTTTCGGCCCAGACTTAAGGATGAGGATTAGAGGGTGCCAATTCCCATGACCATAGACCACTTGCCTGAAGAATGGAGATTGAATAATGGAAATGATGGAAAGTGGTAAGTATGGAATACCATGGACATGATACTTCAATTAAAGCCTCCCTAATAGTGTCCTTACACCTGATCAAGACAATCCTACGAGTAGCCTTTTTAGCCAAAGTGCTTCCTAACTTGCCAATGCAGTTGCAATATACTAGGTCAGTGCAATATTGAGTGCAACAGATGACTGCTTCATGCTTATTCAAGAAATTATAACGAGCCCAAACAAAGCAATATCGTGATGAACTCTTCATTAGCCATTAGTGTGACAGGAAAGCAACTGTGATAATGAACCCAATGAAAGAAAGTTGATCAATTATATACTTCGAGGCATGTTGCCAAATATGGATTAGAGTACCAACATGGTATAGGTGGTCATGACAAAGTGAGTTATAATTTAAGATTTGTCTCAAACAATGATGTACAACTGCAAATTCAGATTGAGTAGAGAGTGCTGAAGACAGGAAGAATTCATCAGGATATTGCTTTGTTTGGGATCGTTATAATTTCTTGAATGAGCATGAAACAATCATTTGTTGCACTCAATATTGCAGTGACCTAGTGTATTGCAGCTAGATTGGCAAGTTAGGACACAATTTGGCTTCAGAGGCTACTTATAGGATTGTCTTGATCAGGTGTAAGTGACGAACATGATGAAAGGTCGTAGCACAGAAAGAAGCAGAGTGGATTCAATATTATTTTATAGTATAACAATTTGCTGGCAAAGGCCTTGTCCCCGGGTGAAGTCTATATTTGTGCTTCAGGGACAAGCTTGGATTGTTTCAGAATGCCTCTCTCATTCAGAGGGAGTGCTGATGAGATAACATCATTGACTAACATTCTCCGTGTGTCAAGTACTTTGACCCGAATTTGGGATATTACCCTTGTGTCAAATACATTGACCCGAATTAGGGAGAATGGTATGGTAGAGGACTAACATTCTTCTTCTATCATGTATGACCCAAATTAGGAAGAATGGTATTGGAACATCTGGCTCATTTAACATCAGTTCGTGGATTGTGCGGATACATTTTGGCCTTTGGTGATTCACCATGTGTCGTTGACCCGAATAATGCTGAACCAAGACTAGTTGGGATGCCATGTGTAAGGTACCGACCTGAATTATGTTGACTAGTTGTTTGCTAAATGATGTCCCATGTGTGTGAAGCACTAAACCAAATTATGGTAAGCACACAACATAGACTGAAGTACTGACATGAATGTTGGGATTATTTGACGCAATTGATTTACCATGCATCTGAAGCGCTGACCTGCATTACGCTGAGGATATACCATAAGTCTGAAGTGTTTGCGCGAAGTATTGTAAATGATTGATGTATCGATGTACCATGTGTCACAATTGTTGACTAGATTATGCTAAGTTATTTTACAATGTATCACAATTGTTGACCCGATTATGGTACTTGGATTTGTTATAACCTTTTCTTAGGGAAATCTGTCAACATCTAGATAGTCATGATGAATACGTCCCTAACTAAGAGGGAGTGTTGAATTTTTGTAGCTATGGTTGATCTTCAAAATTATTGTTTCTGGTCATTGATGTATTTGTTATAAATTTATAAAGCATGTTCTTCATGCTTGGATCAAAAGAAAAATATTGTAAAACATGTTGTTCATTGTCTTTTCAAAAGAAGAAAAAACAATTTTTTTAAAGTTGTATTTAGTGGCTCCAAATAATGAAGTTTATCATACTTTGAAAAAGGGAAATGTTGTTGCTGCTACAAATATTCCTGTGAAGATGGGTTTCTTGATTTAAAGTGATCAAGAATCATTGCAAATTCTTCAACAATTGAGATTCTAGGGATGTTTTCGATTGTAAAACCTTGGAAGGGTTTGAATAAGAAAATCCTAGGGTTTGTGGAAAATACCCAGGATTGAGCACTCGTAATGCTGATATTGAAATTGAGAATGATGTAATTGGAAAAGAATGCAAGGATGAGTGGGTTTGTAAACCCTAGACTAAACTTAAAGAATTATTAGGGTTTGGAATCAAAACCCTAGCTAAACATTGTTAACCCTATCTAAACCAAAAGGGTTGGAGAAGAAAGCCTAGGCCTTATGAATTGGTTGCTTCCGCTTGAAAGAAGAAACCCCAAATCTCGGAAGAAATGACATCTTGTTGATGAGGTTGATTTGCAAGTTGGATGCAAGAAGGCCAGAGATCAAGAGGGAGCCAACATGCTCGCTAAAGATAAGTATCTTTTATCTCTCTTATTTTAAATCATTATTGTTGTTATTCTTCTTGCCCGTGTATATCTTACTTGGTTGTATTTGTTCTTCCTTTTCCTCCTAGTGAGGATTGCAAGTACATGATGAAGCCTGCCAAGGTTGTTGCAATAGATGAAAATATTGGAAGAACAAAGCATGTGACAAGAAGGCTTGTATTGGATGAAGCCCTAGACTCAAAGGGAGTAGACATATCAACGAGATTGAAGCATGGTTTATGATGAAAAGAATTTAGTTGTGACTTCCACGATGAAAATGGCTAGAATTTTTGAAGATCAATGATGATCCGACTCAATTGAAGATGAGCCTGTGATTTTTTTGCCATGTGTTGATGATATGTATTTGACAAGGGCTGAGGACTTCTTTGTCCAGTGTAAGAGGGAGATGATTAAAAGATTAAAAATGTGGCTTGAGCTTGATGAAATCCTTGGTGAGATTTGGCATGGTGGACTGCAAGTCCATGGACATCTCCATGATGGCAAATGTGATAAAGATGGAAGACTCTGTTGCTATCTTGGTTGATTTGTTGCATTTTGACACAATTAAAGCTAGGTATTGAGAAGTAAAATTTGTTTGTTGGTTTGATCAATTGTTGGTGGGCTTGAGAATCCTTGGGCTGTGGACCGAGAGACATTATAGTCGGGGAGATTGATAATGAGATAGGGATTACTCCCTTGTGTCATGGACTGAAAGACCAATCGATTGGTCGACGAGATGGAACCTATGTACTGTCTTAGGTCATTGGGTTTAAATGGAAGACCATTGGTATGGTTGGAGAGTTTGATCTTGAATACTCCCTTGGGTCATTGTGTTTGACTGAGAGACTAGTGGGCTTGGTCGGTGATATTGATGTTGAGTTCTCTTCCTCAAGTCATTGTGTTTGATTGAGAGACGAATTGGACTTGGTTGGGAAGATTGATTTTTGTGTACTCTCTTGGGTCATTGTGCTTGACTGAGAAACCAATGCTTTTGGTTGGAGAGTTCGGCCTCATGAACAATATTGATTGATCCCATCTTCAGTTGGGCACTGACTTTGATGCCATTGTGTTTTGGCTTATGGGATGTGTTTGATGTTATGTATCTTTCCTTCTAATGAGAATTATACATCTGATTTCTCCTTTGGGTTATTACTAAGAGAACAATGGATTGGTAGGGGAGATTCATCTTGAGAGAAAATGAAAAGTACCTCGCTGGCTAAGAGGGAGTGTTGGAAATTTAATTGCGATGGTTGGTATTTTCATTAACAAAGAAAAAGGAAAATTTTGAATTTAAATTTATGCCGCCATAAGTGTCAAGTCGGCTTGGCCCCTTGGAAGCACCTATTCGACCCCCTTTGAAGAATATATATATATATATATATATATATAATATGAATGAGAGCTCTCCCTCCCATTTGCACATAGAATCCCCCTCGGGCAGCTCAGAGTTGGGTCTCACAGAGTCCGGGTGGAGATAGATCACCACATCGATAGGGCAGATAGGATTTGCCAGCTCTGTCACTTACAGGAGATAGAGACAGAGACACACATCATCTTTGGATGCCCTGCTTACTAGGAGATTCGAGGTCGTTTCCATTGTCTCTTCAGGTCTTCTTAGACTTTGACTAGCTTCCTCAGATATGTTGATCGGAGATGCCTTGCACTTTATCTCCAGGAGGCCTTCAGATTTCGGGCCTGTTTTCTTCAGCCCCTCACCAGATCGGACACCACACAGAAGATTACAGACTTCTTTAGGGTGCTACCATCAGCGCGGGGCACCAAAAGAACCGTTGACCGACCCACAGACAATGAGACCAGATCAGTGCAGTGCCGCGGGGCCGACCCACCAGACTGCACCAACGCTCTAGGATTGGATCCACCCTTGGGAGGCACCCTAGAACCTCCAAGCGACAACGCAGTATGCCCACTGGACAACAGACTTTGACAAGCTTCTCTCAGTTTTCTTCTCTCGACCTCGGATGTTAGGAGTAGGAACTGGGCAGGAGACTCCTTCCTCCCTTATTCTTCTCCTTCTCTGTTTCATCGCAATGCTTTGTTTTGAAGCCAAGAGCTTCTAGCTTCTACATTTACATTTACTTAGATTATAGATGTATTTTCTTCTTTTAAAAGAAATGTTAAAGGGGACCGTTTGGTCCATCGACTTGGCATGATGTAATCATTGTAACTGACAACCCCGTTGATCTATTATGGTCATTTGTTGGACATTAATAAAATTATCTTATCTTATCTACGTTAGGAGGGAAAGTACGAAAAACTTAAGAATGAAGAAGGATGAGGCTTGAAACTTGTGGGAGGTCTCTTATCTTTGGTTAGTTGTTATTTTGATGTTTTATTTCTGATGGATTGATGGAGACTGGGATTCTCTCATAAGGAAAGATTTCTTGGTTTTTCCCTTGTGGGTTTTTCCTTGGTCGCTAGCCTAATTTTCTCTCTCATTGTCTCATTGCTATTTGTATTGCTCTACTGTGATTAATGGTTGAAATTTTCTTATATATAACTGCTTGATGATATTGAATAATAATATGGAATTTATGCTAATAAATCATTTGAAGTAGTTATCGTTGAAGAAAATTGTTCTAGTATGTTCTACTAGAAAAATCAACAAGTTTTAAGAATTCAAAGCTCTTGTGGAGAATTAAACTGGGAAAAAGATCAAGGTCCCAAGATCAGGAAATGGGGACAAATATCCATCCGACAAGTTTAAGTATTCGTACAGGGATGCAGGAATCAAGAAAGGGATGATAATTCCTACAATCTGCAACAGAATGGAGTGGCAAAATGAAGAACAAGAGTATAGTCGGAGCAGCCAAGGCCATGCTCCATGATCAAGATCTACCTATTTTCTTATGGGTAGAGGCATGTAATATTGCTGTATGCTTACATAAGATGAGTCCTCATAGGGCAATGGAGGACATGACTTTTGAAAAGGCTTTTATAGTAGTGAGACTAGAGGTGAGCCACCTTTGTATGTTTGGTAGTCCAATGTATGTCCATGTTCTTTCAGAGAAGAGGACTAAACTGGAGAGAGGAGTATGTAACATAAAAACTTATGCTGAAGCACGAAAACTTGATAGCTGGTAAACTTGAAAGTTAAAATACACAGAAGGTATTTAAAAATAATAACTTATTATTATATAAAAATGTATATGATGATTTGAATGTACAATGAGGACCCTGCTTTTATACCCCAGCAGGTGACCTTTCATGAATGGGCATGTCTTTTAGACAT
The DNA here is from genome assembly GCA_031772625.1 of Pinus tabuliformis. Lineage (NCBI taxonomy): Eukaryota > Viridiplantae > Streptophyta > Pinopsida > Pinales > Pinaceae > Pinus > Pinus tabuliformis. The sequence continues at coordinate 1,418,689,632 of CM062820.1, read as the reverse complement.
GCCTTTTCACTTAATTTAATGACTAATTAACCTAAATAATATTTAATTATTTAATATTAATATTTATTTTATTTAGCTAATTGTTATGAATTATATTCATAACATAGTCTCTCCCTTTGGAAGATTTGTCCTCAAAGCTTTAATACTGGGGTTTTCTTCACTTAGGGTATGTTGTCTCGACGTATATAATCTGGCCATCCTCTTTTCTTATAACTCATCGGTAATACTTCCTTAGATTTTTTTTGATTTTTTTGTTGTTGTTCTTTATATTAAAAGAACAAAAAATTCTTTTTAAAATAGAAAGTTCATAATCCTTCCTCCACTATTAATACGTTTGAGTTCAAGTGCATATCACAACCCAATCTTGTTTTCTGTTTTTTTTCTTTTCGTTGTTGATGAAATGCTTACCAGATACAGTACCTATATGGACTATCACTGTTATGGTTTTACTCATACCTCTGTGACAAAGAAAGCATGGAACCCATACGACACTCTTGCTGGAAGGGAACAACAGCTACTGGTTCAGAGGACATTGTCTTTGCATCAATCACATTAACTTCTGATTTCCCGGTATTCTCATCGTGGACAAAGGATATCAAATAACCATCATCTTCTTACAACTCTACATCAGATTCCCTTGGTACAAAAATTGCTTCAGAACCATATCGTCCATGACTGAATTGAAAGATGCCTTTAACATTGCCTCCAACCTCAATTTGTTCCTTTCCGACTTCAGGTTCAAGTTGGAGGTCAAACTTAATGATTCCTTCCACTTTAGCTAATGAATCTAGTCTAGTTTCATAAACGAAATGTTGTTTCCTTCCAATGTACTTTTCATTTATACGTGGAAAATCCACAACAGACTCGGACAATTTCTCTAGTGTTCAGGTAGAAACGTATTTCATATAATTCATTTCGATAGTTGCCTAGCCTTTTTCTGACAGGCCCTGAAGCCATCTCAATATCAATGTCTGGAAATCGACAAGTGTAAGGAACAACTTCATCACCATCCTCCCAAGCATTGGCATTATGAAAGTTGTAACAGTTTGGAAGCTCAAACCAACGAATTTGAACATCGCCTTTTGCATATCGGGGTAGTATTCCAAAACGAGTTCTTTTAGTTTGATCAAAAGAGAGAACGATCTTTCCCTTAGCCATATTCTTGGGTTGAAAATACAAAGGAAGATCCGTGAATATTGCATAGTTTTCAGTTATTGCAAAATCATGCGTCATGACAGTTTTAGGAATTGTTATGGGAACCAGATCAAGCATATACCCCTCCTTTGTGACAACATGGTAAGTAACATAGGGAGGAGTAAATTGATAGCCAAATGTGAACATCTCTCCAGTAACAGGATCAACCTTTGGATGTGCTGTAAAGGAGTGAGTTAATCTTTTATCATAATCCATCAGCCCAAGAGTTTGTAAATCCCCATCTTCAAGGACCTTCAGAGCACTCAATAAATGCACGTATTTATCCATAATCTGTTTACCATCGCTGCATTGGCCTCCCAAATGCGGAAGATAGGGGATATTGAGATTGTCACACGCATCCATCACTTTGGACAGTGTGGCCAAATCCATTGCTTCACAAAAATATCATCCCACTTTTGCACATATTCCGCCCTCTTTTTATCACCCTCCTCGTTGAGTATTTGTGGATCATATTGAGGGTCGTAAAGCGCATGGAAAATGCAATACTCGACGACTGTTTTCAGAATGTCGGTGGAAATAGTGGGGAGATGAATGGTAGCGCCAGTGCCCAACTCCTCTTCGTTTATGGACCAAAAAATGAATGCGACCGCCTCATCCACCTCAATTATATCACCGTTCGAGGTTTGCAATCTCACAATCTCACTATTATTGTTGGCATTGCTAACAAGTATCGGTTTTGAACGTTGCCAGCATAAACTTGTAATTGCCTTGATATATATTAACGTTGGCGTATTAACACAGGTGTATATGTCGATCCGTTTTTTCCAAAAAGCATGATGCATCACACACCCCATGTCACACCATTTTACCGGAGGACAGGACACTTGACGACGGGGGAGACATAGCCTTTTATGCGGGTTGACTCGTCAACAATCTGAACAGCGGCCCAGTGTATTGACTGGGTCACGTTGTTCGACGACGAAGGTTGACCAGAGTTTTTTTAACGGTGGGCACGTTATCGTGTGTAGTGATATACACAACAGAGGGACGCAGACAACGCCAATGTGTTGACAATGAGACATACAACAATAACGTGCCGACAATGACGTAGGCAAATCTATTAGTGGTTTGCTCGGCTGGTTATCGTCGGTGTTTCTAATTGCAGATTGCCTGGTCGAGTACCTGGAAACATTACTGGTCCTTGCAGGAGTGTTTTTACTAGTTTCTGCACCACTTTCATTGGCAATGGCGGCTCGGGAATTATGAAACCTACTGCAGTCAACTTTGACTTTGTACACTTTTTTTCAACATCTTGTGTTGGCAGGGAACTCGACGAGGCCGAGATGGGGGTTGCTGCTTGGAGACTTCGAGTAGGTATCTGAAACCATTGGTGCTGCATTAATGGCTTGGTATCTGAAGAGGAAATTACCTCGTCGATGGCTGCAAGAGGGATTTCTTCGTGCTTGCCTGCTCCTCGCTGTGGATTGTCTATGTAGTTGTTCATATCCATCGTATCCATCAAACTCAAACTTGATTTCTCTGCATATTTGAACTCATTCGAGCCAGATTCCTCTATATCTCCATGGGTGGCACTTGGACTCTAATTCTTTACAGTGGAATCCCTGGATCCGACGTCAGCAGCGATATCCACTTTGCTATGATATTGTTTATCTGGATCATTTTCATTGCCATTAAGATCAACATTTTGATCGAATTCTTCTTCTTTTTCTTCTTCCATATTTTCCTCTTGACATGCTTTAACTTCTGCAATTGATTTTTTTAAATGCTGAAATGCTTCTTGAATTTCACTAAAATGTTCGACGTGTTCACGACGTGAATGTAATGGCACATTGTGCGGTGAACTACGTTCAAAGGCTTGCATGATTATATCGTGTGCCATGGCTTTGATACCACTGTAGCATAAAAACTTACGCTGAAGCACGAAAATTTGATAGTTGGTAAACTTGAATGTTAAAGTACACAAAAGGTATTTAAAAATAATAATTTATTATTATATAAAAATGTATATGATGATTTGAATGTACAATGAGGACCCTGCTTTTATACCCTAGCAGGTGACCTTTCGTGAATGGGCATGTCTTTTAGAAATGCCTTTTCACTTAATTTAATGACTAATTAACCTAAATAATATTTAATTATTTAATATTAATATTTATTTTATTTAGCTTATTGTTATGAATTATATTCATAATAGAGTATCTTTGTTAGATACAATGAGACTTAAAAGGCCTACAAGTTCTACATTCTAGGATAGAGGAAGATAATGCTTAGGAGGAATGTCATATTTGCGATGGTAGATCCGTTAGGAGGTCTTAGGGGACAAATCCAATAGTGGCGAAGGATTGGGAGTGAGAGGCTCCGAAGGTTAAGCAGGGTTCAACAAAACCAACAATAGCGACAACTTTTAAATTAGGGGTGAGATGTTCCTTCGAGCTTTATTAGGAGGAGGCTGAGATGCGTTTAGTTGACATTGAGTGACATTGAGGAACATGTGGAGGCTCCTAGCAATACATTCACGGAGAGTAGATCACTAGCCGAATTTTCCAGTTATTTAGCCTTAACAAGCAATATTAGTGAATCCAAACTTCTACCTTTATGGAGGAAGTAAACTAGCATCTTTTGAGGGATGTCTATCCCCAAAAGTACAACATTGATTCCCCCCATGAGGAATAGAGCTTCTCCAATGATGGAATAATATAGTTCCTTAAGTAGGAACAAGAGATAGTACCGAGGTCTAAAGAGAAGTGGGTGGTCATTCTTGATGGTTTTTCAAGATCAAGCATGCAGTAGATAGTAATTTTGAGAAATACAAGGTGAGGTCTATTAGGGCAATCTCGTCTATTGCTTTAGAGATGGAGTGGAGGATACATCAAATGGACGTGAAGATGACATTCCTCAATGGGGTGGTGTCGGAAGAGGTGTATATTGAGCAACTACAGGGCTTTGAGGTGCATGGGAGGGAGTCCCATGTATGCATATTGAAGAAGGCCTTATAAAGACATAAGTAGGCACCTGACACATGGTACTCTAGGATTGATGGGTACCTATTTGGATTGGGCTTCACCAAGTGTGAGCTAGTCTCGTACATCTTGGTCCTCTATGTTGACAATCTCTTCTTGGCAGTATTGGAGATGCTCATTGGGTTGTGCAAGGAGGACCTTATTTCAGAATTCGAGATGGACATTGGTTTGATGCATTAGATGTACGACTAGGAGAAACTTTCCTTGGGCGAGGCAAGGATGCAGTTGAGATTCTTAGGAGATTCAGGATGGAGGATTGTAATCTGATCTCTACACCTACGATCACCAACTTGAGGAAGCTAAGTGTTTTTGAGGGTGAGTTGTTAGACCCCTCGTACAGATAGTTGACCATGTCTTGATGTATCTAGTCAACACAAAGCTTGATATTTTCTTTGCTGTGGAGCTGATGGGGCTTCATTGAGCACAATGAAGCATGTGCTCAAGTATCTTTGTGGTATAATGGAGTATGGATTGAGGTATGTCAAATTTTGGAGGAGTGGTCTTGTAGGTCTACATAGATTTAGACTAGGTAGGGAGTGTAGTGGACATGAAGAGTACTTCAGGGTGTTGTTTTCAGCTTGGGATTAGCTATGGTCTCATGGTATAGGAGGAAGCAACACTTAGTTGCACTTAGCTCAGTAGAGGCCGAGCACATGGTTGTGAGTTTGGCGAGTTGTGAGGCCATATTGCTTCACAATATCCTCACTTGATTATTTGGTATTGAGATGGGGCTCACTGTGATTCACTATGACAATTATAGTTGCATTAAGCTCTCTGAGAATCTAGTGTTTTATGATTGGTCCAAGCACATACAAGTCATATACCACTTCATCAGAGATAGGGTCCAAAGAGGTGTTGTGAGATTGCAATACATCTCCACGGAGGAGTAGGTAGCATATATTCTCACCAAGATTCTCGTGAAGGGGAAGTTTGTGTTTTACAGAGACAAGTTGGGGTTGGTGGAGAATCCCTTCCTTGCTAGAAGGGAGTATTGATTTTGTATCCATAGAAGGTCTTCTACGTTGTCTTGGTGTCTTAGCATGTAGAAGATATTTGATTGTCTCCTTAGGTACATGCTTGGTGGAGTAAGTGATTTTTATGATTTATTTCCAAAGGTTAACTTGGGAAAACTACAATAACTATTCTAAGTAATTATTGTGGACTATTAGGCCAAACCTCTAAGGATAAATAATAAAATTAGGGTTAGGGAATTTGGCTAAATGAAATTATAAGCCTAAGGGAGAGGTGAAGACATACAATTGGGGAGGAAGCGATTTTTTCTATACTGAAAGGCTTGACCAGACTGAAGAGCAATGAGAAGAAGTGTAAAAGGGAATTTTGAGAGAAATTTATGGAGGTTGAGTTGCTTAAGTGGAGGGGGCTGAATTGTGGAGGAGGCCAAAATATCTAGAGAGGCCAAATTTCGAAGTGCATAGGGACTGTACAAGGTGAGAAGAAAGAAAGCCAATTTGCTGGTGAGACGGGTTTAATTTTATAGGGCTAAGTTTCTTTTGGAGGATTGATTTCCAAGGGTCAATTTCCTTGAGGTTGATTTTCCTAATGGGGTTGAGTTTCCAGGTTCCCAGTAGTTCTATTTTTCTGTGTATTCTTTGTGTCTAGGCCCATATTTTCCTGATAAATTTTGTTAAAACACTCGCGATAATAATAAAATGTAAACAATAGATTACATAATCATATTTTCATGAGTGTTTTATCATGGTATCATAACAAGCACACTCCTTCCCTACTTACAGTTTGTGAGCCACGGTTTTGTGGCTGTTGTAGACCTGGGTGCTCCTCACATAGCCTTTGTTCTCTTCGTTGGTATTGTGCATCGATTTTGAGATGAATCATAACAATACAACAACTCGTGAGCCTATCTAGCAGAATGCTTGGCTATACCATCAACGTTTTCGATATTAACATACTTGGCAACATTTGAATAACAATTGGGAATATAGGTAGAAACCCATATGGAGGGGTGATACCAATGTGCTTAGAAAGAATGTCACTGTGAGGTTTTGTATTCCTTCACTGTTGGAGCGACTCTCGATGATGCAAATCTCTTCAATAAGTTGAGAGAGAGAATGCTTGGCTATACCATCAACGTTTTCGATATTAACATACTTGGCAACATTTGAATAACAATTGGGAATATAGGTAGAAACCCATATGGAGGGGTGATACCAATGTGCTTAGAAAGAATGTCACTGTGAGGTTTTGTATTCCTTCACTGTTGGAGCGACTCTTGATGATGCAAATCTCTTCAATAAGTTGAGAGAGAGGGTGCAACAATAGAGTCAAGTTTGGTGGGCTCTAGAAGCTAGAAAATGGGTTGGTTGGTATTTGCAACCAAAGTTATCTTCTCTATCCAAAGGGATTCTTGTGTCTTGATTCTCAATTTTTGTGTTTTTTGATACTATTTCCTTGAAGAGGTTGATTAGGAAGGGGATTTTGCTTACATTAAGGCAAAAGGTCTAGTTGTCAGTTTTAGGTGCATTGAAGAAATGGTCTGTTTTGCTATATAACTACTATGAAGACCTTTTTAAAGGTTGTTTAAGGGAAGGTCATTGTTGCACTATCAGATGAGAGTTTAAATCATTCATAAAGTAGTATGTTTTTGCGTCATTTCGGCTTAGAATCGTATCTACTTTTGATTTCGTCAATCTACATCTCTATTTGACATTTCCTGTTACTATCAATCTGTGTACAAGAGAATAGTGAGCTTCGTCCACCTAGTCCTCTTTGTTGTGGATATCCTTCGCTGGTATCCTTCTTGGTATCAAAGCAAGCAAAAGCACTACTTCCCTCTCAGACCTGTTGACTTTGCCATCTTTGTTTGTTAGGTCGCAAACAAACGGTTTCCATAAGATTGACTGCAGACCTAATGCACCTACCCATTTCCTTGTTGTACGACTCTCCTACTTCTATATCTACTTGCATTCCTCTTCTGACTTCATTGTTGTTGCTTGCTCATTGAGTTCGTTTCTCTGTTTGAAAGGCCAATGTTTATACAAAGTTGAATAGTGCCTAGAGAAATTCCCTCATCTCTTAGCTCTCCTCCTCTTCCTTTCCAAATTTGGATGAAGCCCTAGACGAAGCGTTCTTTTTAGGAATCTGAATGTTATGGATATTGGGCATGACAACACCGTTGGCTTTGGTGACAACACCCAACAACTTGCTTAGCTCCTTGTCATTTCTGAGGATCTATTAACCTGATAGGCACAAGTACGTCATTTTCTATCGCAAGGGTTCTTAATCCACGAGAATTAGCACACAACTTGATCTATGCATAACAAAATTGTGTTTTCCTCTATGAATTGCATTCACGAGGGCATTAATTATGAATTGTAACACGTGCAACTAACTTATATATTTGGAATTTTGTTGGCCTCGAAATACATGTCCTTGCAAATTATTGTGAGGGATGCAATCCCTACAAATATTGCGCCCAATAATGTTGAGGTTTAGATTTGACTATGATGGAGGTTTTGAAGGGCAATCTCGCTCCTGTGGTGGCCAAGGTTTGTTCATCTGAGTCATATAAAAGAGAGCCTAAGTTGAGTTTTTGTGGTAAATTCAAGGATTCAAAGTGGAGCGTCTATAGCTTGTGGAGCTTGTGGATTTTTTTATGTTTGAAGAGGTTTGGTGAATGGGGATATCAGATTACGTTACAATCAGATGCAGACCGTAAATTTGGTTGAGATTCTGGTCTGAAGTGCACTGCAATTCCCTTTCTGAACTTGTAGAAGTTCCAATCTACGTCTGTGGAAAGTAACAACATGCAGACGATGTTATTAACGTCAATCCGTGCGTGTCCTCGGATGTCGAAATTTGGAAAGGATTGAATTGAAGCGTTAGAGGAACATTAAGTGTCAAGACACCAGGTCTCCATTTCCAATTCCATTTGTAACTCCATCATTTGATAAAGGTCATCGTGAAAACGCGTAGTGGTTATACTGTGAAGACTGATTGGTTGTTTCTTTTTGGAGTGTTCGTGTAAATTTGGCAAGATCAATTTCAGCATGTTGGTGATGAACAATTTGGTGAACACCTAATGGAGACAAACAACATGTTTCAGAGCTTACTACTTTTATGGTTGATCTTATCTTCGCTTGTGGTGGTAGTGAGTCTGACTCTCTTTGCAACATTCAATTTCATTGTGTGGTCATTGTTTCCATAGTTGTTCATTGAACCAAGCTTTGGGCATAATGCTGAGAGGCTTGCGACCATTTGAAAAAAGAAGCACAATTGTTATTGTACTCTGGCTTGGGGCTTGGATTTGTTGACCTCACGCTTTATTCGTCATTGTTGTGTATGCTATTTTGCATGTTTTTTCTCTTCGATGAGCTCTTGCTCACTTGGGAGGTTGTTTACAAATCTAAGACCTCTAGGGGTCCACACAAACGCAGGGTATATATTTGGGGAGGTCTACTTCTAGTCTTAGTAATGCCGAGCTGTGGGGCCAATCAAATCTCAGCTACAACAAAAGAGTCATCTTTTTGAATTGGTTTTTGTTCAGAACAATTCTTTGTTTGAAGTTGAATCCCATTAGCAGCTAGAAATTGATTAGATCAGTGAGGCGATGCAAAGAACAAGGTTTTTATGCGCAACGAATAATCTTCAGAATACTTCGAAGACAAAGACTTCCATTGCGACAAATAATGTATATAGAAATGATATGAGATATGAGATGATTACAAATGAGGGTGAGGTCCTGCTTATATACCCTAGGTAGGTACCTCTTTACCAATGGTCATGTCATTAGGGACATACCTCTTCATTAACTAATTACTGGTTAATTAATCATTATTTATTATTTGTTGTTTACATTATTTGTATTATTTTATACATATTTTACTGATAACATTGCCTTCCTCTTCGAAAAGCTTTGTCCTCCAAGCTTACTAATGAAAGGGCTTGATCTCTATTCTTGTTCGAATATCTTCTCGCCTCAATACTTTCATCTTTGTTTATACAAGATGATATGATCCTCTAGGTGATAAACAAAATTGTCGGCCTGAGAATGTGTTTGACCATCCTAGATTAATTTTCTGTGGAATCTTCTGATCACTGGAAATTTGTAATGAATTGTTATCAGCAAACTGGATTTTGCAAACTTAAGAATTCATTGGAACATAAATCTGTTGTTTTCGTTCTGAAAGGTTCAAATATGTAGACTGACCTAGTTGTATGCTCTTGAGATTCGGATGTCGATAAGGAGTTCCTTTGGTTGGATTTTCCCTTATCATGTGTGTGGTAATTTCCTCATTTACTTCAGGTACTGTTGTTGTTGAGTTGGCTACAAAATCATTGCTTGGAATTTCTATTGTTTGAATTGCAATATCTGAATTGGTTTTAACTTCTATAGGTTTCTCTTCTTCTTGAGTTGTGATATTGACTAGATCAGTATTTATTCCTTTATCTTCAACTTGGACTGAAACAACTGGAGACTTCAATACTTTTTGAAGTTGTTCTGACTTCTCATTTAGTGTCTTCTTGTAACTTTTAAGCTTCTTTATTTGCGTAAGAAGGGCTTGGTTATGATTCCTTAGATGTAAAAGCTCTTCGCTTTTTGGATTGTTGACTTTATGCTTAGTATCCTTCTCATCTTTCAAACTTTTGATTTGTTTTGATAACTTTTGATTAAGGGTTTTTAAACACAAATTTTCTTCATCCATTTCTGATAGATTCTTGTTGAATTTCTTCTCTATACATTCATTTTCTTGCTCTAATTTTTTCCTGGTATCTTTGGACTTCTTGATCTTCTCAAGTAATTTTTTATTATGGTCCCTTAGACACCGAATTTGTTCTTTACTTTTTGGTGATTCTTCATGAAACCCATCTTCGAGATACTTATATTTCTTTTCTGATGCCTCATTTTTTTGCTGAAGTTCCATGAGCTCTTCTTTTAATCTTTTAATTTGTGTATGTGGATTACCTTGATGCTCTTTGGTACTAAATAATCTTCTATAGGCTGGGCAACTTAATTTGCAATTTTTTGAATATATGTATATCCAATTTCATTTAGACCAAATGGACATTTAGTCGAGAATGTTGACTTGTTTACATGACTCATTTTTCCTTCTTTCCTTCCAAATTAAACTCCATTTTGCCTGTCGATTTTTTTAAATCAACGATAACTTGCCCTTTTATCTTCGGTGAGCTCTTGTGTGAGCTCTTGCTCAAACGAGAGGTTGTTTACAAATCTAAGACCTCTAGGGGTCCACACGAACGCTGGGTCTATATTTGGGGAGGTCTACTTCTAGTCTTTGTAGTGTCGATCAAATCTCAGCTACAACAAAAGAGTCATCATTTTGAATTGGTTTTTGTTCAGAACAATTCTTTGTTTGAAGTTGACTCCCATTAGCAGCTAGAAATTGATTAGATTAATGAGGCGATGCAACGAACAAGGTTCTTATGCGCAACGAGTAATCTTCAGAATACTTTGAAGACGAAGACTTCCATTGTGAGAAATAATGTATATAGAAATCATATGAGATATGAGATGATTACAAATGAGGGTGAGGTCCTGCTTATATACCCTAGGTAGGTACCTCTCTACCAATGGTCATGTCATTAGGGACATACCTCTTCATTAACTAATTACTAGCTAACTAATCATTATTTATTATTTGTTGTTTACATTATTTGTATTATTTTATACATATTTTACTGATAACATTGCCTTCCTCTTCAAAAAGCTTTGTCCTCAAAGCTTACTAATGAAAGGGCTTATTCTCTATTCTTGTTCGAATATCTTCTTGTCTCAATACTTTCATCTTTGTTTATACAAGATGATATGATCCTCTTTAAGTGATAAATAAAATTGTCAGCCTGAGAATGTGTTTGACCATCCTAGATTAATTTTCTGTGGAATCTTCCGATCACTGGAAATTTGTAATGAATTGTTATCAGCAAATTGGATTCTGCAAACTTAAGAATTCCTTGGAACATAAATCTGTTGTTTTCGTTCTGAAAGGTTCAAATATGTAGACTGACCTAGTTGTATGCTCTTGTGATTCGGATGTCGATAAGGAGTTCTTGTGGTTGGATTTTCCCTTATCATGTATGTGGTAATTTCCTCATTTACTTCAGGTACTGTTGTTGTTGAGTTGGCTACAAAACCATTGCTTGGAATTTCTATTGTTTTAACTGCTCTATCTGAATTGGTTATAACTTCTATAGGTTTCTCTTCTTCTTGAGTTGTGATATTGACTAGATCAGTATTTGTTCCTTTATCTTCAACTTGGACTGAAACAACTGGAGACTTCAATACTTCTTGAAGTTGTTCTAACTTCTCATTTAGTGACTTCTTGTAACTTTTAAGCTTCTTTATTTGTGTAAGAAGGGCTTGGTTATGATTCCTTAGACGTAAAAGTTCTTCGCTTTTTGGATTGTTGACTTTATGCTTAGTATCCTTCTCATCTTTCAAATTTTTGATTTGTTTTGATAACTTTTGATTAAGGGTTTTTAAACACAAATTTTCTTCTTCATTTTCTGATAGATTCTTGTTGAATTTCTTTTCGATACATTCATTTTTTTGCTCTAATTTTTCCTAGTATCTTTGGACTTCTTGATCTTCTCAAGTAATTTTTTGGTATGGTCCCTTGGAGATCAAATTTCTTCTTTACTTTCTGTTGATTCTTCATGAAACCCATTTTCGAGATACTTATATTTCTTTTATGATGTCCCATTTTTTTGCTGAAGTTCCATGAGCTCTTCTTTTAATCTTTTAATTTGTGTATGTGGATTACCTTGATGCTCTTTGGTACTAAATAATCTTCCATAGGCTGGGCAACTTAATTTGCAATTTTTTTGAATATATGTATATCCAATTTCATTTAGATCAAATGGACATTTAGTCCAAAATGTTGACTTGTTTACATGACCCATTTTTCCTTCTTTCCTTCCAAATTAAACTCCATTTTGCTTGTCGATATTTTTAAGTCAACGATAACTTGCCCTTTTAATATCGATTTTTTTAAGATAATTCTTTCTGTACTTCAAACTTTTTTTTTGATCAAGTTTAATTTTTAAAATGAACTTAATACCAAGAATTGCATTTTCTATGACTTAGCTCTTAACTTTCCCGTTGATTTGAAAACTTGAAAACTTGGTTTAAATTGCTCTCTCTCTTTTTTTTTATAATTTATTATTCAATAAAAGCCCATTTTTTTAATAGAATTTACTATTTTTTTATTATATATATAATATTTAAATATATAGAAATTATATAATTAAATATTATAATTATTATTTTTTTCAACTGTGGTTCACGATCACAGAGTGGCCTCTGCATCCACGGGTAATAATCCAGGCAAATCCACTCAAAGTGATCTACCCATTGGCTTATCTAGTCGGGCCTAACCTCAAGGGCGTCGAGGACATTTGACCTCGTGACCTCCCAATTGGAAATGTAATTAGCAACAAGAACTTGACTAACTAAGTTATCCCTTGGGGCTAATATTATAATTAATTTATATAACTAGAATGTATATATATATATATATATATATATATATATATTAAGTTATAACTTTATAATGTAATGATGGCCAATTCAACTCAGCGGGCGTGACAATTTTGTAATGAAGCAACGACACAAATGAAGTGATGGCTCAGTCAATGATTTGTGCGACTAGGCGTGATGCAAAGTTTGAAGGCGATTTGAACGATATTGTTCAACGACGATGGGGATTTGTGGTTATTTTGACTATGGCGTTGGTTGACGAATCAACGGCTCGAGTAAGGGCAATGATAAGTTGTTGTGGAAGTAAGATTGAAGTGGTCCACGATAATGGTGGTTATGACGAATCGAGGCAGTGGCTCGAGGGACGGACCACTGGTGGAGAGGTTTGTCGTCAGATGATCACATGTAGCTGTCAGGGTTGTCGTCGGCCTGTTAGGCCCGGTAATTTTGTTTTTATATTATTTTTTTATTGTTCTTTTTCTTTAATAAATTATACTTTTATATTAAAAAAATAATTTTGTTTTCTTATATATAATCATTTTTTGAATTAATTTTGTTTTATAATAATTTTCATTTTATATAATTTTTTTGTTATTATTTTGTTTTCCTAATATGTTCTTTCACATTCTTTTTTTAATGCCAAAGGCCAATTGGCGAATTAGAGAAGCTCCAAACTCTGGTGTAGCAAAATGCTTCAATTGCGACAACAACAAGGTTGATGAAAGATTGATAGCCAAAGGCCGGGATAAGAGAACATGGCTCTGGTGCCAATGTAACGAACAAGGTTTGTATGCGCATCAGAGTAATATTCAAAATACTTCGAAGGCAAAGCCATCCATTGTAGGACAAATAATGTATATAGAATTGATATGAGATATGAGATGATTAGAAATGAGGGTGTCAAATGCCAACATTATGATCGAGCTGGTGTTAGGATATTTCGACTCATAGGAAATAATTAAGTACAACTTGGTCTAGTGTATAGTTAGGTAAAGTGTGTTTCTTTAGTATGTACTTTTTGTAACTTACAATCTGACAGTCACAATATGTTCTAGACATGAAGTGATCCAACAGTTCATTCTTTCCTCAGTATTACCGGCACTTGATCCGTGCATTAACACATGATTGGTCCATGATCTCTATTTAAAGAGCATGGTAGGTGATTTGTTAGGTGACCGTTCATGAGAGAAGCTTATGTAAATTTTCTTTCTTTTACATTAATAAATTGCCTAAAGTGGCCGTGTTGGCTCATGCTATGGACTGTTTCCTTCTTTGAGGGTTTTAATCACGTCAATAATACTGGTGTACTGATCTGTGATCTGTTTGTGAGTGGTGTCCTTTGGTGTTCTATCTAAGGAACTTGCCCTGTAAATTCCTACAGCTGGCCATGTGAAAGAACACTGTTTTGATTTTCACCCTTATAAGCATTGTGGAAAACACGCTCATCATTTAGATGTTCTGGACATAAGACTCCTACAAGAGAAAAAAATCACCTTGGATGGATTTGTTCTTCGCAATGGTCATCAACTGCCAAGAAGATATATCAGTCATATCTCAGAGTTCATTCTCCAGGATTGACACGTTTTGCAGTGGAGATATTTTCATTTTCTCACCTTGTTTTTGACAAGGGGGGAATTGATGATTAGCTACGAGTTTTGAATAAATATCCAATGATCTTGAGCCACAGCCTGAACCAAAGCCAGCTGTTAGAGCCTAGAGCTAGAGTCAGCGGTAGCCAAATTCAGAGTTGTAGCTAGTGACAAATTCATGCTCCATGAACATGTTTTGGTTGGTGGCCTGCCTCAAATCACCACTGGCAGAAGACTTCGTTTTTCGCTACATCAGTTTGTGGTCATTTTCAAACCATCATCAGGGAGTGCTTCCACCAGCGTAAAACTTCAGCTTCTAGCTAGATTCGGAATTGTTCCAGGAACTGCTTCAACCTTTAGTTCCAGAGTTTGTTGTCAGCCTTAAACCACCACAGGTAGAAACCTCGAGTTCTACCTCATTTGGTTTGTGGTCTTCCTTAAACCACCATTTTAGAGAGCACATCCAACCATTGGCTACCATACATTCTTGTATTTCAGCTCTCTTCTTGGACTCATATACACCCCTTCTGATTAAAGGGAGGACTTTTGGACACCTAATCTGTGAGGGTTGGTATGGATGAATGTGAACTGTCACGGGGAGTCCAAGAGACCTCTTCGAAGATGAAAACCAAGGGTCATTGAGATATTTATTTATGTGTATCATATGCTTAATTGAATGTTTTACAGGATTATGTAATCTGCTGTTTATATTTTCGTATTTTCGTGAGTGTTTAATAAAATTTAATATTGAGAAAGATTGTGTTGGGTACAAATTTGCTGTTATAGTGTGATTAATCTCTCCATTTTATTTCTGCTGCATCTTATTTTTTATTTAACATGCTAGTGTGTTTATTTTATCAGAAATTTCAGAAATATATGAGAAAAGTATTTTCTGGGTCTTTTGATAAATTGTTGAAGTAAATCAGATCTGTTATAAAAGAATTTAACAGTTCAAAGATCCCTGCCAAAAAACAAGTTGAATAGATGAAAGACAGAGACTGCCCGTGGATTGTAACAGCAAGAGGGCTCATAAGTTGTGATTATGATACCATTGTAAAACATAATTATGTTAGATATTCATTAATGACATATTCTAGGCCTGCGGTTTGGATAATTACAAACATGATGCAATTTCTTTTGTCGATTCAGTCTTCAAGAATGAGATTTGGTTCTTTTGAATTGAAACCCCATTAACCTTGGGTGTCCGGTTTTGTGCTAGGTAGATTAACCTTCTTTTCCTGTTTATGCTAAGCGTTGGGTATAGGTTTACTCACACGTTATGCAGTGATCTACTTGTAGAAATAGTAGCATCAAATGACAAAATTCCCCAGAAAATTAATTAGGCTCCATTGATGTCATGCACATTATAGTTTCATTTGTTTGAGGGCTGTGGTATTTTCTATATTTGCCTGTACATGATTATGCATTATTATTTGCAATCATTCCAAAATAATGATTTTAAAAAATAAATATTTTCTGGGGCAATTAGTTATAGTTTATAACTTTATTGCTTGGTGTCAGTGAATGGTTCTTTATTGTGACCTGTACCACAGTTGATGTAATTTATCACAAACATGTTTGCATTATTAAACAATCTTCTGGTAGATATTTGCATGCTTAGTTTGATTTACGTGCATGATGTTTTTGTTGCAGGTTAGCCAAGATATGGGTGTGGAATCCCCGATTACTGTCAGCATGAAATTGGGAGACATAAGTAACCTATTTCGTCGGATCATCAATGTTGCCCAACGTCCACATCTAAGCATCCCGGAGACTGAGGCTGGTAAAAACCACAAGCAGTATCGACGGCTAGTCAATCGGTCACTCATGTTTGTGTCTGGTAAAGTGCTTTACTTTCATTCTCAAAGTTTATTGAAACTTTTATGAAATTTCACTCCAATTGTCACTATATTATTTGATTATTCTTATTCAATGAATGAATTGAATTGATTTACATGAGCAAATGAAGCTCAATAAGTAATACAGAGATATTTACAGAAATAGAAACATCAAGTTTCTATTAGGAAATAGAAACAACCAGTTTCTTCTAAGAAACTGCTAAATAGAAACAGCTAATAAGAATGAGCATTATTCTAATACCCTCCCTTAATGCTTAATCTATTTACAATACCAATAGACCCTCTGAATTTTACAAACTTATCAGGACCAAGAGGCTTAGTGAAGATGTCGGCGAGCTGCTCCGTTGTGGGAACATATCGCAATTGAACGGATCCGTCTTCAACAAGCTGGCGAATGTAGTGACAATGGGTTTCTACATGCTTTGTTCATTCATGAAAGACTGGATTCTTGGCAAGTTTGAGCACTCCTGATTATCATAGAACAAGGGAGTAGGACCTGTCTGGAAAACATGCATATCCGCAGGCATACGTTGAAGCCAAACTGCCTCACAAGATGCCTTAACTGCTCCCCGATACTCTGCTTTTGTTGAGGAGAGAGCCACTGCCTGCTGCTTCTTACTAGTCCAGGTGACATCACCGGATCCTAGATTAAACACATACCCAACTGTAGATTTACGGTCATCAACTGAACCGGCCCAGTCAGAATCTAGGTAACCACTGAGTATAGGATCGGAACTTCGAGTGTACAAAAGTCCATAATTTGGAGTGCCACGCACATAACGCAGCACACGCTTCGCTGCTATCCAATGATCAGCTTAGGAGCTGACATGAAGTGGGAATTGTAGCTCACTACAAAACTAATGTCAGGTCTAGTGGCAGTAAGGTAGATGAGGCTGCCCACTAATTGCCTGAATAAATTTTCATCCACAAGGGGTGAGGATGATTGAGCTGAAAGTTTGAGCCCTGGTTCCATAGGAGTCGTGGCAGGTTTGCAATCCTGCATTCTGAATCTGTCCACAAGATTTTTGGCATACTTGGACTGAGAGAGAAAAATGTTTTTCCCAGTCTGCCAGACTTCAACCCCCAAACAGTAATGAAGAAGTCCTAAATCTGACATATCAAAAGTGCTGCACAAATCCTATTTGATCCCATTAATCAAATGTGTGGAGCTGCCAGTAATGATAAGGTCATCCACATAGACAACCACAAACAGAATATCATCACCAGTATGCTTGATATACAGGTTTGCATGAGATGGACTCCGTTGAAAACCATGATTGTGAGGTATTGATCAATTTTCATGTACCAAGCCCGAGGAGCTAAGACGACCAGTGGCTATATCTATCAATCTATAGGCCTTGTGATGATCACTGTACCCTGTCATCAAATACTACATCATGACTGAAGCTAAGACGACCAGTGGCTATATCTATCAATCTATAGGCCTTGTGTTGATCACTGTACCCTGTCATCATGAGTTTCTGGCTTTTGGAATCCAACTTAGAGCGCTTAGTAGCTGGAATCCAAACATATGCAACTGAGCCAAATACTTTGAGGTGACTGATCTTAGGCTTACGACCAGACCAAACCTCTTCGGGAGTCTTCCCCTTAACAGCCTGAGTAGGTGATCGGTTAAGAAGATAGACAGCAGTAAATACTGCTTCAGCCCAAAATTTGTTCGGAACATTCCTGTGTTGTAACATGGAACGAGCCATTTCAACAACCGTACGGTTGTGGCGTTTGACAACACTGTTATGCTGAGGAGTGTAGGGTGTAGTTAACTGATGTTTGATGCCATGAGTATCACAGAAGTTGGAGAAAGCAGAAGAACAAAATTCCCCCCCGTTATCTATCCTAAGAGTTATGATATTACAACCAGACTCTTTTTCAACTAAGGATTTAAACTTCTGAAAGATACTAAATACATCAGATTTATATTTTAGAAAATACACCCACATATTTCTACAGAAATCATCTACAAAAAGCAAAAAGTATTTGCAACCAATAATAGAAGATGTATGCATAGGACCACAAATATCAGCATGAATTAACTGGAGTACCTTAGATGCGTGCCAAGATTCTCCATCCTTGAATGAAGACCGATGTTGCTTGCCAGCTTGACAGGCGCCGCATACTCCCAACTGCTGAGTCTGAATATCAGGTAACCCTGACACAAGTCCCTCCCGAGAGAGCTGAGAGAGATACTGCATGTTTAGATGCCCATATCGCTGATGCCATAGAGTGCTGATGGGAGAAACACGAGTTGCTAGAGCTACTTCTGGAGAATCTCTAGTGTCAAGAAGCCTGTATAGACCATGATCCTCTAGGCCAACAACAACCGTAAGACTAGTGTCCCTGTCGATAATGGAGCACTTGTGCGCATTGAACACTACATCAAGCTGAGGAGAGTTCCTCATAATCTGGCTGACAGACAACAGATTAATTTCCATACCAGGAACATAGTACACATTCAGGAAGATGAGTGTGTGCCCACCAGACTGGATCTGAACTGTACCTTTGCCAACCACTGTGTACTCTTCACCTCCGCTGAATACTACTGAATCATTGAAAGGTGAGAAGTCAATAAACCAGTCACGCCTATGAGAGAAATGGCGTGATGCACCAGAGTCAATGTACCAGGCCGAAGATGGGACATGATCTGAAGATCTTTTAGCCATAAAGGCGTAAAAGGCAGATTCTGTCTGCTTGGAATGTTCTGCAACATTCATTGTCTGATGGGGCCCTCCCTGTTTCATCTGTTCAGAAGTAATCCTCTGTCGGCAATCTTTCTTCATGTGGCCGAATTTGTGACAGTAATTACATTGCACGTTTTTCTTCCTAGCAGGATCGAAAAACTGAGATGAACCTTTCTGATGAAAGGACCGAGAAGATTGATATTTGGCAGCGAAAGCATTTTTTGAGGAGGCTGATGAGGCGCCACTACCAAACTGTTGTTTCCAACGATCCTGCTGCATGAGTTTGGTGCATAACTCTGGAAACTTTAGATCAACATTAGTGGAGGTAATGTTGAGTGTTTCTATGAAGTGCTCATAAGATTTGGTAGACTTTTTAGAGTGATGACTACCATATCTTTTTCCTCCATGGTTCGACCAATGGCTTCGAGTTGATCTCGAATGTCTTTAATCTTGTTGAGATGTTCTTATAAAGACATATGTTCGTCCATCATGATGGAGAACAATTGATTCTTGAGAAAGAAAGCTCTGCTCTTGTCGGATGTCTCATGCAGTTCCTTAAAATGTTGCTAGATCTCAGCAGCTGTCTTGCCATAAGGAATCTGCGGTAACTGATCATCAGTCACAGAGAGCTGGAGAAGCATAACAGCCTCTCGATTTCGATCATCAAACTTATCTTGATCGGTGCCATCTGTACCATGACGGAGCTCTTTGTTCAAAACGAGCTGATCAAGATGCCTATATTAAAAAATGGTCAACATTCTCTGTTTCCAGATGTTATAGTTGGTGCCATTAAAGCACTGATTGCCTTCCAACATCAGATTAGTTAATGAGGCCATTTGCACGTTTCCCAAGACACGAAAAACAACAAAGAAGTCCGACACAAATTTCAATGTAGACGCTGGCTGACCCGGACAAAATTTGACAGGTGTTGGAGACAATTCAAATCCGTTGACTCGAAAATCGAGGCACGGAAAACGATGCACCCAGAAAATTTTGACGACTATGCAGCTAAAATATCACAAAACTCACATCAAATCTGTAATCGGAAGAAGTTTTCGACAATTTAAAAAAAAAAATACCTTAGTCAATAAGAATTGAGCCACGAAGGATGGTCGCGGTTAATGTTGCGGAGGTATTTACTGCTGCTGCAGCACAACGAACAACTTCTAACGATACAGTAATTCCTGGTTTTATTGCCTCAAGGCATATAGCACAACTGCTAGGAGAAAGTCGGACACTAGGTTTCAAATGCAAACCGCCAGGAGAAACCTGTGAACACTGTACACAACCCACGATTGATTTCCATACCCCTCCCAAAAAATCTATATCGGAAGAACTAGACCGAGTCAAAACAGTCTCATCGGAGTTCTGACAATAAATATGGAAGGTGCGTCAAATGGATACGCGTGGAGTTTGCTGTGTCTGAGACGCCAATCGAATTGATGTGCGGAAAAAAAAATTACGTGGAGCCTGTTGTAGAGCTTGCATGAAGCATCGGACGTGCCTGCGATGTTGGACAGAACACGGTGATCCTCGCGTCGTCCCGTTAAGTGCTGTGTCCCTTCAAAGAGAGATCCTGGTATGCGACGACCGGCCCAGGATCAAAAATCCCAGCGCTGGAGCGAAGGAGCACTCAAACTTATTTTGTTAACCTGTAACAAAACCGTGGCTTCCTAATGCAGTGGCCAGATTGGTTACCGATATCCAAATGCCTAAACGGGCAAGTCAATGTGGGTTTTTGTTTGAAGCTAGAGATCGTGAGTTCAAAACATGAGGCAGCGAAGAGGACTATAGTGTAGATGACGGACAGGGTGGGTATGGTTTTGCTTTTCTTTCACAACAGAGACGCTAATCCTCGGGGGACAACAGTGCCTTGGCAACATGATGCTCTTCAATTTCGGATTCCGTCTTCGGCATTAACGCCTCCGTAAAAAGATTCAAACCCCTAGAGAGCAATTTCGAAATGAACACGAAATTTTTCAAACAGTGAAAAATTATTTCGAAAGAAATACATGTGCGCTGATACCATAATCAATGAATGAATTGAATTGATTTACATGAGCAAATGAAGCTCAATAAGTAATACAGAGATATTTACAGAAATAGAAACATCAAGTTTCTATTAGGAAATAGAAACAACGAGTTTCTTCTAAGAAACTGCTAAATAGAAACGGCTAATAAGAATGAGCATTATTCTAATAATTCTGATCATTCTTATAATTAAAATTAAAAGGATAAAAAGGATGGTTAAGTATTCGCTGATAATCTTGTTACTTAATGATCAGGTTTATTTTGTTAACTGAATCTTTAATGCAATTTGACAGTTTGTAATAGAAATTAAAATTTCCTGCATGCAATACTGTCATATTTAGGTGGGACATCTAAAATGGGAACAACATTTTTAGAAATTATTTTGTTAGTGTAGAATAAGTTAAATGACATATAGATGGCTTTGTGAATCTCGGTGCCTTTTGCACTTTTGACATTCAGTGTTGGTCAGACTAGGTTATATGAACATGTAAAAATTAATGATGATGCAGAAACTCCGGCATGTTCTCCTGTTGACATTCAGTGTTGGTCAGACTAGGTTATATGAACATATAAAAATTAATGATGATGCAGAAACTCCGGCATGTTCTCCTGTTGAATTTTATAGCTATGGTCGGTCTTCATAATCATGCTACTAGCCCTCAAAATACAAAGAATAAAATTATGGTTTTTTTAATATTAAAATAAGAGAGTAAAAATCAAAATTTTTAATTTCAAATTCTTTCTTACAAAATATTAAGTCGGCCCAGCCCACACCCATTCGGGCAACCCAATCACTATCTATGGCCATCACTTCAAAGTCAACTTTAATCACCATCTGAGGGAGAGTAAGGATGCATCTGAGGCAGAGTAAGGATAGATCCGAGGGAGAAGACGAATCAAAGGAAAACCAGGAAGTCAAATCTGAGGCTTGAAGAAGGACAAATCTCTGAAACAGACCAAATTTCTGAGGTTAATTGAGGGCAGTTTGACCAGGTTTGGTTACTGGTCAGTTTGATCTGATTTGACTGGCAATTTCAGATTGTCTTCGTCGTTGAATTGGACAAATTTCTCTATGAATTGCTGAGTTATTCCCCTGCTTTGGTGTTTTCCCAGGATAATTGTGTCCCTTTTGTTTGGCTGTCTCCTTATGTTTCTGCTGTTGTTATTGTTTTAATGTTGAATATTTCCTATTTATAATTTGCTTAATGATGAAGTGACACAATATAAATAATGAAGAAATCATTGGCAGTAATTATCAGTCTAGGAAATCCTGAAAAATCAACATCGTATCAGAGTGAGGCTTAGGAACAGCCTTTTGAAAAGGATTCGTGGATCAATCTGAATATATATCTGAAACAGTTCGAGTCACTTAAGAAGGAACAACGGGACCTGAAACTTGGACCTATTCAAGCCTCGGAATTTCGGACCTGTTAGAAGCCTGTCTGAGGCCAGTCTCCGCCGTCCTGAGGCCTCTTATATGGCTGTCTCAGAGGCCAAATCTCGGCCGCCTTTCAGAGGCAAATTCAGCCGTGTCTCTGATGTCAAGAGAAATTCGGTGATCCATTTCAGGGCAGTCTGAGCAAGTCAAAAAGGAATATCATCTCTCTCTGAAGAAGAATCTGAAATCTGGTGAGGATTATCTGACTATTTTTTCGAGAAGACAAGCTTGCTATTTGAGGATTATATGAGGCACATTTTGTATCTCATCTTGACCAGGATAGGCTGGATATAAATGTGTGTTCTTGAATCCTATTCGGACCTGTGACAGAGATCCTAGTACAGATTCGAGTGATTAAACCTGAGACAGATCCTGAATACCAATCTGAGGCTATCTATCTCGGCTCTGAGGAAGATTTTACTGAGACTCTTTTATCTTCCCTCCTTATGCACAATTTCTGCAAGTTTGAGCAATAGCCCTGTGGAGACTGCATCTTGAGGCATCAAGCTATGGTCCAAGGAAATAGTGATGTCTGTTCTGTGACCTTGACGGAATTTGGACTCCATGGAGAATGCTGTTCTGCTACATTTGGATGTTGATGGTAAACTTATTCATAGTCTAGAGGACAGTGTTGAGATTTGGGAGAAGTGATGCAAAGACAGCGACTCAGAGGACCTGCTGCTTGGAAACCATATGCAGTGATTGACATGAGTAATTTAACTCAAGGTGACCAAGAATTTTAGTTATCCAGTAACTGTGGATGCAATTTTCTAAGAAGACACATAAAATATTCTTCTTGGGCCAAAAGACAGGATAGTTCTCATTGATTTGCAACAAAGGTTTATACTTGGGACCTCCATACTCCATTTGTTAAATACATTGTCTAGTCAGATGACATGGGAAATGCGGCCTTGCTTAACAAATGTCCTTTGCATAAGACTATGCTCTCGGCAATGGGCAAGGGGACATACGATGTTGATTTGGGGTAGCATCGGATGTGCTCTAGCCATGAAAATTAGTGGAGAGGCCAAGGCACATGAGATCTCCAATTCCCAGAAAGGGTTTGGGTAGATTCTAAACAGTTCGGGAGATATTAAAATAATTAATACTTTTAATGGAGTCCCTAAGTATAAACTTAGGGAAAATAAAATATTAATGTGAATTAATATAAAATTGTGTTAGAATGGTCCAAAAGTCATTTATCAAGCCAGACCTAATCTTAGCCGTTGATTAGGGACTTAATCTAGGCTGTTGATTTGTCAACGAGAAAAGTATAAGAGGAGGCTTGAGGGTCATTTGGAGAATACACCAAGAGAACAATTGGGGCTAGGTTTGTTGAGAAAGTTGAGAGAGTGATCAGAGTTGCAGCGGAGGGGCAGTGAATACAGAAGCAGAAAGGCAGAGATAGCACTGGGGGGATCAGCGCAGTAGCCGGATAGAGGAACGAAAAACCAGCCAAGGGTTCACGCAGAGCCAGCCAGGAGCTGCGCAGTGCCTCAAAGGGCCAGCGTGAGTGGCGCAGAGGGCCAGAGAGAGTTGACACAGTCCCTAGAGGCTGACGCTGGGGTTTCGTGGGGCCGATTGGAGTTATGGAGCTATTGGAGTGTTTATCCGGGGTTTCAGCCGAAATATCTGCTTCCGGGTGGAGAGGTACCACTGGTGAGATTTTTCTCTGTTGGGTGAGCCGAATTTGGCACCCAGATTGTATTCTGAATCTGCTTAATAAATCAAACCCTCATATAGCTGCACTGGTTTTCCCGCATTGGGTGTTTCCGGGGACATTGGTCCAAAAACAACAGTGTCACTTGTGTGCTTGTTTCTGTTTCATTCAGTTGATGATCTATAATGTGTTGAGCATGTACTTGTATTTATTTCCAGTATTTACATGGTAAATAACTTGTTAATTAACAGAACAAGTAGGTAGGAATAAATCAGAAAAGTACATGAAGGGTTTCTAACAATTAGACTTGGAAATTCCAACATGGTATTAGAGTGTGGTTGCAGATCACAAGAGAACTGAGGATATCAGCCGAGTAGAGCAACAACAACAGAAAACACCTCTCTCGAGTGACAAAAGCTGCTCCTAGCAGAGAAGCAACAAGGAAGGGGTGACACAGTGCTTGTGTCATCATGTTCGAGCCAAGAAGAGGCAGTGCAGAGGCTGAGGGAGGCAAGGACAGGTTCACATAGAGCCACGCAAATGCTAGGAGGGCTGACACAATTGGCTGAGGAAGCTAATTTTCTGGTGCCAGGATTGCGCAGAGCCTAGGAGCTCTAACCTTCAGTTTACTGGGGTTTAGGAGGTTGTGGGTAAGTTGCAGAGTGGAGCTGGTGGGGTACTGTATTCAGAACAATACCTAACAGGGCAAGGCCAAGGAGGAGGGAGTTGCTACCCAGGATATCTAGCTGAGAAATCTGGATCAGTGGTGTAGTTGAACTAACGATCGCAGTGGGGGCATCTTTACATTGGCAGAAGGGTTTCAAGGAGGGAAATCGAGGCTCAGAGGGAGTCACACCAAGAACTTCAAGTAGGGAAGTAGAGGAGTAGCGAGATGGCAGTGAACGGGGTAAGAGACCAGGACAGATTGGATGGAGCCTTAAGCTTCGTAGTCTAGAAGGCTATAATCCTTCTGTTCTAGACAGGGATCGTGTCAAGCACTTCGCCTTGAGGATGATAGCTATCCCACTTGACCTAGCTGATAACGACAAGTACGTGGAGGCAATGACGAGGGAAAATAGCATCATTCTTGACGGGGTCAAGGACCATGTAGTACCACATATCGTCGAAAAGGACATGGCAAATGAGATGTTGGAGGCCTTAAAGAAATTGTACCAGCATACTTCTGTGCAGAGAAGGATGTTATTAGAAAATTAGCTACGATCATACCAGATGCAGAAGGGAGAACAGATCTACCCTTTCCTCAGTCGGTTGAAGGAGATTTGAGATGAGCTGACTTCCATAGGGGCCATGCCGGATCAAGAATTGATGGTGAGAACAACCCTGAATGCAGTCTCAGAAGACTGGGAGGTGTTTGTCCAAAGCATACTGGGCAAGGCGACCCTTCCAGATTGGGAGGAAATGTGGGCTGCTCTTCGTTAAGAAGAGATCAAAAGGCTGAGAAAGGCGGGAAGCAACGACAAGGGGATCAAAATAAAGGAGGAGGAGGTGGATGTTGCCCTAACATCTGAGGGAAAGCAGGAGAAACAAAAGGAGGACCTCTCCATGGTCAAATGCTTCCACTGTGGGGAGCTGGGTCATTATGCGACCCAGTGTCCAAGGAAGAAGAACAAGGGAGAGGCCTCCGAGACAAAGGTTGCGCCAGCAAGGGCAGAGAAGGAAGTGGAGATAGACGATGACTGCCATGAGTGCACACACGCCACTTGAGTGGAAGTGGAGAGACATCAAGCTGTAGTCAGGTGGACTATAGGCGATGAGGGGCAGGATCCTCGAGGTACCCAGCCTCTTGGATTGGACCTTGCTATGGGAGCCCCGAAGAGGAGTAGCAGCACTGGTGGATATTAGTAGAGATGGATGTAGATGGAGCAACAGAGGGGAGCTACAGTGCAGGATTCCCAGGACAACGTGAGTCAACAGTGCGAGAAGCATGGGAGTGTTGCACCAGTGCAAGATGGCACAAAGAGATGTGCAACGGTGCGAGATGCATGTAATAGTTGCAGCAGCGCAAAGGTCAGAGAGGGAGCACCTGTCAGCGACAGAGGGAGCTTCAGCATCATGGGTGTCTCTAGCCTGATGGAGATGTTGGAGTTGGGAGATCAATTACTTACTTCTCAGTAACTGGGTTGCAGTGAAACAGTTAGAAGTGGCAATGCTATGGGCAACACGATGCAACAGGATGAGAGGGAGTTGCAGTATGGATGCAATAGTGGTAGTGGCTAGGACATGGGTAGCAGTACAGGATGCAACAGTGCAAATGATGGGCAACAGGCCTAACATTAGCACAAGGATCTATGCCAGATGATCAGGGTGATACTCAGTTAGAAGTATTGCTAGAGCACAATCCTCGCTAAGAGGGAGTGTTGATTTGGTGTAGCATCAGATGTGCTCTAGCCACGAAAAATGGTGGAGAGGCTAAGGCACTTGAGATCTCCAATACCCAAAAAGGGTTTGGGCAGACTCTAAACAGTTTGGGAGATATTAAAATAATTAATATTTTCAATGGAGTCCCTAAGTCTAAATCTAGGGAAAATAAAATATTAATGTGAATTAATATAAAACTGTATAAGAATGGTCCAAAAGTCATGGATCAAGCCAACTCTAATCTTAGCCATTGATTAGGGACTTAATCTCGGCTGCTGATTTGTCAACGAGAAAAGTATGAGTGGCGGCTTGAGGGTCACTTGGAGAATACACCAAGAGATCAAGATTTCGACTTTCTGGGGCTGGGTTTGCTGAGAAAATTGAGAGTGATCAGAGTTGCAGTTGAGGGGCAGTGACTATAGAAGCAGAGAGGCAGAGATAACACCGGGAGGATCAGCGCAATAGTCAGAGAGAGGGACGCAGAACCCGCAAAGGGTTCACGCAGAGCCATCCAGGGCTCACGCAGAGGCAGCCAGGAGCTGCGCAGTGCCTCAGAGTGCCAGTGTGAGTGACGCAAAGGGCCAGAGGATTGACGCAGTGCCTCCAGAGGCTGATGCAAGCCAAGCCAGAGGGACGCTGGGCTAACGTTGGGCCAGAGAGAGCTGACACAATCCCTAGAGGCTGACGCTGGGTTTGTGGGGGCAGATTGGAGCTATGGAGCTACCAGAGTGTTTATCCGGGGTTTTAGCCGGAATATCTGCTTCCGAGTAGAGAGGTACTACTGTCGAGTTTTTTCTTTGTTGGGTGGGCCGGATTTGGCACCCAGATTGTATTATGAAACTGCTTAATAAATCAAACCCTCAAATAACTGCACCGGTTTTCCCGCATTGGGTTTTTTCGGGGACATTGGTCCAAAAACAACGGTGTCACTTGTGTGCTTGTTTCGGTTTCCTTCAGTTGATGATTTGTAATTTGTTGAGCATGTACTTGTATTTATTTCTAGTATTTACATGGTAAATAACTTGTTAATTAACAGAACAAGTAGGTAGGAATAAATCAGAAAAGTACATGAAGGGTTTCTAACTGTTAGACTTCGAAATTCCAACATATGATTGGCTCAAGGAGTGGAGATCAAATGGCTCAAAATGTCAGCGACACTGGTGGTTGTCAGGGGATGTTGGCTGCTAATTGAGGACAAATCTAGGAGAAAATTCTCCTTTGGGGCCACCCACTTTTGTTGGGTAACAAGTATCAGGGCTAAGATTTGAAGGAGGCCTGAAGATCACATCCTGTTGGCATTTGGATCCTTATCAAAGATTTAAAGTCTGATGCATCCCTGAAGGTCTTCAAATCTCTCGCTGTATTTTTATGGGATGAATTTTTGTGGCTTTTGTTGTCGAATTGTTGTTGACTCAAACTTGGCTTGGTTGACCACTTCGTACCCCTGGCCAGACCGACTTGACCAATTAACAGGTTCAATGCCCAGACCCTTACTGAATCGACTGAGTTGATCACCGACTCGACCAATTAACAGGTTCAATGACCAGTTCGTTATCGAAGCAACCGAGTTGGTCACCAACTCGGCCAGTTTGGTAACAGACCAACCGAGTCCGATATAACTCGATGGACTCGGTAGTGGGAAAAAAAGGCAGGCTGGGCGGACTCCAAATTTTTTTATTATTTAATTTTTTTTTATAACTAATTCATAGCCCCTCTACCCCTCGCCCACACTTATAAAGGCGACACAACCACCTCATATTTCCTCATAGCTATCTCATTGTATTGAGGAGGTTCTTGGGCGATCTTTGGAACAACATTAAGGAGTTGATTTTTGCAACAACTTATATAATAGATATATTCATGAGCATACTTTGATCATATGTTGTCTTCTCTCTATTATTCTAATGCTTTAAATTCATTGGAATCAACAAGTCGGATTCAATTCTGAGTCGGAGTCTGAGTTTTAAGACATTTGTTGTAGCTTCTATCTCTATGGATTAACCAAGATTCTGGGCATATAAATGATCTTCTCTCTCTGTGATACAAAGATGTCCTATCTCTGTGACATGAAAAATACCCTGATATGTGGTGACTATGATCTATGTGAAGTGACCTATCTCTGTTAATTCAAGTAGACTTATCTCTGTATTGATGTAAGAAAGACCATAACACTGTGATGTGAAGGTAATCCATTTAATGCGAAGATGACCACTATCTTTGTCATGCGAAGAAGACCTTGATCTTAGTAATGATGCGTGTTGGAAATACTGAGAGGGGGGGTGAATCAGTATTTCTTACTTTTCACTATTGTTTTACTAGTTAAAACATATATGTTCAGAACATAAAATAAACAACAGGAATAAATGCTTTTATTCATATAACTGTGCAGTAAAAATAAAATACAATAAATAGATGTTCACAATCTGTTGCCAAGCTCCAACTTGGACTTTGGTGAGGCTCCAACCTCCAGAGCACCAACTCTATTTTGCCAAGACACTAATCTTGGACTTAGGAGCACCAACTCCCAAGGACTTGAATCCTGTTTAATTCAGAGGCTCCAACCTCTTTGGTATACACTGGTGTGCTGCTGCACTCTTTTCAGCTTCCACTGCATCTGCTGTCCCCTTTGCTTCTGCTGCTTCCACTATCTCATACTCAGGTTATCCCATCTGCCAACAACAACTTCAGTTCTCTGTTTTTGCTGCTTTTATATGCTCCATGCCCCTGTCCATTCGTTTCCTCTTACATGCTGGCTCTTTGGCTTCCTCCTCAGTGGCTATCGTTTCCTCTGACTCACTTGATCGCTTGGCACTTCGGCTTCCCATTTCTTTGCTTCTTCTGTCTATACAAGTGTTCCAATATTCGCAGGACGCGTTGTATCAATGGCAAGCATTGAGTCAACGCAAAGGACTATATTTATAAGACTGTAACAGCGCTGCTTTTATGTTTATCAGAGACCACCGCTCAAGCACTTTAATCACCCATCAAAAGCCACCTTTTATTGGCGCTTTAGTACTATCGGAAGCCACCACCCGAGCGTTTTATCAGCCGTTGGAAGCCACCACCCGAGCCATTAATCAATCGTCACACAGGCTTTATCAACCATCATCGAGCGCTTTAATTGACCATCAGAATCCACCTTTTATTCGGCGCTTTCTATCAATAATCAACCTTCAGAAGCCACCAACCAAGCCTTTAATCAACCATCACCGAGCGCTTTAATCAACCCGCCACACTTATAGAATCAGAGCCACCCTTTTATTGCCGCTTTTATGTCTATCGGAAGCCACCGCCCAACCGTGTCCACACATACAACTAACACAAGCATTCAATATATGTCTTAAGGCTTAAACCCACAGCCACATATAATATATGGGAACCATTAAGGCCTGACCTCCGATGAGGAGCGGACCCGATGCTCTTTTAGACTCCCTTTAATATTGTTTCGGGTCCGATGAACATCGGCGTTCACTGTAAACAATAGATCCATTCCTCCGATGTAACGCGGACCCAATCTCCCATTCAACCATCCTCTATATAATTTCGGTTCCGGATGATTTCGGCGATTTCGCTAATCGCTGCCTCCGCTGCTCCGATGCGCTGTAAGGGTTCTGCGGACCCGATGTGGCTATATATTCTGCTCTATAAGATTTCGGCTCTGGGTCCTTCGGCGATTTCGCTGATTGCTACCTCCGAAATGATACAAGTCCTCCGCGGATGCGATGTTAATATATATTCCCTTTAAAGCTTCCATCGGGTCCGCCACCACTTATCGCAATCGGAGGATTGGGGTGGACGGCCCTTTATGCTGCGGATGCGATATATTATAAACCAAATATGAAATGCCATCGGGTCCATTGTAATCGGGTCCATTGCGATATGCCATCGGGTCACTTAGCCGAAACCCCGATGCGCCGATATGGTGAAATATATATATATATATATATATATATATATATATATATCTATATATCTATATATATATCTATAGATAGATATATATATGCCATCGGGTCCATATGTGCCGAAACACATTTAACTTGTGTTGTTTCCGCCAAAAAAGAAAAAAAAAAGCCTTTGATTATTGTAAATGCATATATGTAGATTTTGGGCGCTCAAACACTCCCGATAACATTAATACATGCATATGTGGGTTTCCATTGCCCGAACAACTCCCGATAGTATTAATGAAGGCATATATGGGTTCTGAGGCATATATGGCTCTGTTTGCTTCATTTGCTCCTCCGATGGCTCCTCTTGCTCCGATATGCTCCGATAGCTCCTCCGATGGCTCCTCTTGCTCTGGCACTCCTCCGATATGGCTCCTCTTGCTCTGATATATGTGGCTCCTCCGATATGGTCTGCTCCTCTTGGCTCCGATATGCTCTGTCTCCTCCTCTTGAATATTGCCATATTGACATCAATGACAATCTGTGTCCAACAATGCGTAGATTAATCTCTGATGCGAAGGTTTGTTTTATATTTTTGTGGCTTGCTTCTTCTTCTTTGGTCCACCTTCTACATAATGGCTTGCACTCTACAAATGTTTAGTGGCTTGCATTTGGTATGACAATGACACTGAGGCTCGATATATATTTTAATGACATTACATAACCGTGGCTCGCATTTGTTACAAAATCTCATAGTTCACATTTGACACACTGTGTTATGGTAGGATTACAATGGTTTGTTATATTACAGTGGAGGCTCTCTATCTTTGTGGGTCATTATTTCAATTGTTCGCTTTTTCAGTGGCTTGATACTCTGTGATTCTAATTTGTAATGGTTCACATATGGTTTGTTTCTATGACTCAATTTGTGTAGTTCACACTCATTTGCTAAGACTCAATGTAGCTTGCATCTCTTGACAACATTGTATGGCATTGATAACATTGATCTTTGGCAATGATTATGACAATACCCTATGACAGAGTAACTTTGACATTACAAGTGATTCCTACATTGCTTAAGCAGAGATTTGATAGCTATGTGTGGTACCTATTACAATGTTTATATAACAGTGAGAATGTGACCTATATGACAATGAGAGAGTGATCTATATGACAACAACAAGATCATATCCTATATGACAATTTGACAATGCACTATGGCAGTTGTATGGTTGTGACCGTTGAAATGATAACGACAACCTGTAATATAGCAGTATTTATGTATGAAAGTGACACTCTACAAAAATCTTGACAATAATATAGATATACACTAGAATGTCCTCATACCTATGATGTTCAACTATATGACACTAATAGATTGTGAAGTATTCTCATGACTGTGAATTATGACAACATCTCTAGGACAAGGAGACATATAACAACAATCAGAATTTGATGGATTTCACCATGAAACCAACATGTTTAAGAAGGAACCAAAAACTCTAAATTAGAAGTACTTGGAGCACATCTCTGAGACACAAATGGATCAAAACTTTGTTGAAGAATTATTGATGAAGCTCTTCTTTGCATTACGAATATGAGAAGCAATATTGAATGAAGTCAATACACGTAAACTGATGTAACCAAGACGAAGCTAGCAATTGAACAAAGGGTCTATAGTTAGAGATGTTGGTGCACCCCTTGTTAATGGAAGTTGGCTCTTGACAACCGAAAATAAGACAAAGGACCATATCTTTGCAAAGAAAAGATAAAGTGAGGGTGTAAAGGAATGTACTATTTTTGTGTACATTTCATTTATTGGGTCATGATGATGATCATAAAACGGTTTACATAAATATAGAGTAGAGATAGTGACATGTAAGAGATTGATGTTATGTTAGCACATCAAGTATTTAATTTCATATGAAGTCTAGAACCTGTAATCAAATAAAGTGGATAAAAGGTATGTCAAACAATATCATTAGGGTTTTGCAGCATGCTAGTAGAATTTTGCAATATGTAGATGACAAGTCTTGATGACTATGAAGGATCTAGGGTTTGTAGAGAACTTTGCAATTTTTGAGTAGCAAGTCTTAAAGACTTTGGCATCTAGGGTTTATGAACCCTAGCATAGTTTGGGCTAAAAGAAACCCTAGAAGAAAAACCTTATCTAATAATGTTCATTGTTAAAGATAGATCTAATACTTGATGTTTAATGTGAGAACAAGGTTGGTGAATATGTCCAAGATTAAGAGGGAGCTAATCCTTCTCAAAAGATAAGTAATTTATATCTCCTTGTTTATTATCTTTGTACCTTGTCCTTCTTGTTCTTTCATGGTCTTCTAATAAAGGTTGCAGCTCAAACAAACTTTATCTAAAGCTTGACTAATAGAAGAAGGAAGTGGAAGAACGTGGCAAAGCATGAAGATGAAGAAGAAGGGAGCAATTTGAAGTTTGCATCAAGAAAGTTGATTAAAGGTCAAGAAGTTCACTTACCTCATATGGAAAGAGAGAGCTATAAAGTCCTTGATGGATATGATATAATTGAAGCTTGCCTTTGTTAGAAAATTAGAAAGACAGAATTTTTTTCTCTTGTTGATAATTACTTGTGATTTCTTTGAATTATTATTATAATCTTTCTTATGTTATTATGTCATCTTAATTCATCAAGCAATTACCAAAATAAAAACACGAAGATTAAGGACACCAGATGTAGGCACATAGCTAGGGAAAAACCTAGTCAAGAGCTCTTCCTTAAGCTATTCAAAATGAGATAGACCAAGACCCTAGACCAGCAGATCTTCCTCCTCCACCAAGTCAACCTTCCAATATGTTTTAGCTCACTTCAATAGTCTCTTGTCCAACAGCTTCAACCCAACATCAACCTAGAAATTTCGGCCCCAGCTTCACCAACAGCTTCAGAATTTCGACCTTCCCAGAAACTGTAGAATTTCGGCTCTTCCAGCAACTTCACAGCTTGACACGTGTGGGAAACAAAGAAAATTTCGACTTCTTATCCTTGTGAGGGACCTCCTTCACCTTCACTATTCTTCTTCTTCTTCCTTGAAGTTCACACTTTTTCTAGCCCTAGAAGTTGCAGATCGAACTTCTTGTGAGTGAGTGAAAAATGAGGTCTAGTTGTTGCCTTTATAAAGTGATATTGCTTCCCAATTTAGGTTGACTTGTTCAATTTGAGGCCGACTTGGTGGAGGAGGCCTAATTGACCTATTTTACAATAAAATAAATTTCTTCTTTGACAAATAAATCCCAAGAAGGGTTCTTTACAATATGACATGGACAAGGACACTTGACATAGACCCTAGAAGCCTTCAATGGAGCATTTGACCTAAAAACAATTGACCCAAGCATGAAATGTATGCTTTAGTAAGTCAATTTATTTAATAATAAAATTTCTTTTTCTTTCTTTTGATAAATATAATATATTATGACTCAAATACAATTATGAAGACTAACACTGGTTACATTCTTCAACAATCTCTCTTAACTAGGGAGGTATTCATAATTACCTATATTTATAGAGGTACATGGAAGATCTCCAAAATGAACTACGAAGAGTTTTGGCACACTCAGTGCCTTAGACTAGATACCTAACCAGGGTTATCTATTTGGGTGGGACTAAGATGGACTAAAGCTTTTAGCCAGTCTAGGTACCATTAGGCTTACTAACTAACCATCATCCCAGGGATTTGGGTGTGTATCCAAGGTCAGAGCTCCAAGGCCAACGCCACCCTCCCACTTCCGGATCTAGACGTCAAACACACATAGGCAGGTCATATGTCCTCCCAAGCATCCACCATTACATGCTTCATCTCTCCCTAATAAACTAGATATATCCATTTGTCCAAGCATGCTTCCCAAGTGTTCATCCTTCTTCATGGAGAGATTTACCTATTCAAACACAAACCCTAATCAACAATAAACTTTCAAATATACATATACAAGTAAACACAAACCTTTGGGGTCCTCAATCATCCTGATGTCACTTATTTATATGCAACCAATCGAAATCTTTTCTTCTTTTATTTCTTCTGCAACATCAAGACATCCTCAATACATTGTAGTACTTTCATTTATTTTCTGATTTCTTCTTCAAGGTATCCATCATGATAATATGCCCTCCCTCTTAATTGGGGAGATGTATTATTTTCTTTTAAACATGCCCCCTCTTCACTTGGGAAGATCAACCACTTCTTCTATAACATTGGAGAACCTATCATGGCTTCATTCCTTCTTATAATATCACAGTGCTTACCAATATTATCAAGTCAATTTTACTTATGAACATCTTCAACATCTTGAAGATTATGTACCTGCATAACTTAAGCAGCAAGTACAACCAAATACAAAAGCATGAAGTTAACTATATTAGAATCATGTCAATATAATGGAAGTTGTTGACCTTGCCACCTACACCTACCTACAAGTTAGTGACAAAAGCCTTCAACCCCACAAGGTGTGGTTGGTGGCAGGGAACTCAGAGAAGGGGCTGTCACACTAAATCCCTCCTCTCTCCATTTAAGCTATCTCCTAGGTTAGCTAAGGGGGGTGGTCCCTAATGATAAGTTAAGAAAGAGATGTGAGTTTCTAGGAGAATTGTTAGAGTTAAATAGATTATTTATTGAAAAGTTATAAGCAAAAAACTGATATGAGCAATAACCATCAATAGATAAGTGTGAAATATATAAACAATCAGTGCTTTCCAAGTATTTACTCTTTAAGAAATCAAAATGTATTATGCTTAAAATGAAGTGAAATGCTTTCAAATTGAAAGCCAAAATAACCTTGGACTTGAGTTTCCAACTAGAAAAGGGTTACTTAGCTTATGCTTCAGCTCCCTTTCTTCAAACTCGAATTGCCTCCAAGAACACTTGTAGGAAAACAAGCAAGAGAGTTAGGATTTAAATCCAACAACTTAGCCTCAAATGCTAGATAAAATCAATATGCACACAAATGAGAGAAGAAAATATATGATATTTTTCAAGATGGAAAAGAAGCAAAAGGCTCATGAAACCCCCTTTTAAATAAATCTCTCGATGTCTTATGAGATTGTTGGCTTGAACAACTTGTGGGATCTTTGATATCCTGGGAGGTGACTATTCCAACCGAAGAAGTCCTCACACTCCTATAGACTTGGCAACCTATCCTTTGAACACACAAATGCCTTCAAACCAATTGTTAGTGCAAAAGAGATTTGGCATATAAAGGCCAAGTTGAGTTTGTCATTCAACCGAAAATAACAAGCTACACCAAGAGCACAAAATATACCAAACCCAAAGGAGATTTGAGATAGCTGCAAATCTCTCCCCCCCTAGACAGTAGTGCCCTCAGGAAAATGCACAAAAAAACAACTAGATAGCAATGTACAATCAAATGAATAATAACATCAAATGAAACAAGTATACCTCATCAACCAAAGAATGCACCACAAGAGAAGCTAGTAATCCCATAGACCTTTTTGATTATATGAAAGATGAATACAAAATCCAACAAAGTCTCCGCAAGCCCAACAACTCGTTCTATATCCTACAAATGAGAGTTAAAGACTCATATAAATAAGAAAATGGGAGATGATCCCAAGGAAAATTCCAATGACAAGTGGAGATGGATTGACAATCCCAATGTAGAAAATCAAATCACAAGTGGCAAGATGACTAGCTGTTACCAAACTGTTGGTACATACATCCCTTGTGTATCAACGTGCTAGTTCAATTGTTTGTTAAGTGTCAACTTAACTGAAGAGTGCGGTAGACAAACTTGCTCAAAAATATGTGTTGGCTGCCACCTCTAACAAACTGTTGTTCATAATCTCCATAGGCTGCTGTTAACTGTGCGTTAATTTGCTACGTATCATTCTTTACTTCATGTGCTAATTTGATGGGTTGCCGATTGTGAAATCTGATGGGTGAAAAGGGAGCACACTCCCACTAAAGTCTCAAACAACCAAGTGCCACGAGTTCCTATGCCAAATCTACTTGTGCGTAGAGCTACCAAACAAATCAGTGTATGGGTATTGCGAGTGCATTGACTGTTGTGTATGTGTGGAAGCTGCTAGGAGTAATTAGCGTACAAGTGTATGGAAGTATGTGGAGAACAATCTCCACAAATCTCTCACCAAACCAATCTCATATCAACGTTGATTTTTTGATTTGGCATGTGCGTTGAAACTTTCACTTGCTTGGTTGCGTGGAGTTCATTTGGCATGTGCATGAAGCTTTAGCTTGGAATATGCGTATACAATGGAAAATGAGTGGGGTCCATTGCTCACTCATATTACCTTTAACATTAGACTTTATATTTAATCAAATCCACTTTTAAATAATTCATGGTGTCTCCAAACTTCATCATGTTGCCTTATTGATTGCTTTTTGACCACCCTTTGACTTGATTTGACTTGTTGTAATTGAGCTAGCGCCTTTTTGGTGGGCCCCATGTAACTGTCACATCACCTTTGAATTTCATTTGGAAATGCCATGTCATTTGGTTGACTTTCTCTGACTTTGGAAAAATTTAGAAACTTTTCCAATTATTGAATTTTTACATTTTTTTCTCATTCTTTGCCACTGTCACTAGGAAAATCGGCTTTTGAGGGACTATAAGTCATTTTTTGACCCTCAAAGTGGGTCCTAGGATAATGCTGGGTCTCTGAGGATGAATTTCGAGTAGTCACATGCCCTAGACATTTCCTAAGGCCACTTATTTACATCATTACATAGAAAATAATTAAAAAATCTCGTTTTGCGGGAAATTTTTAATTATTAAAAAATCCTACTTAGACCTAGCCAAATTCCACGAAATTTTTTGTGTGATCTAGTATGGTAATATACATCGACTCTAGACACTAAGATGTGTTAGGGGCTCAATCTTTAAACCGTCACCTCGGCTTTGGGGTAAAAAATGAGTGAAAAAACCCAGAAAATTATCCACCTCTGAAAAAGAAGGTAATTAACCGGATAAAAAAAAACACTCCAAGCTGTACTTGTTTGCTGATCGAGTCCCAACATCCTAGGCCTGTTACAGACTCAAAAACTCATCATTGCTAGTGTCACTTATTACAATTCCTCGCAAGGTGTGGAATCTGGGTACAAGAAAGATGATGAGAAGATAGAAGTAGAGTTAAAAAAACTTTGTTGAGTGATGATATTTGATGGTACAAGTGTCCTCTGGATCATCCTTGGGCATGGAGTCTTCATATCAGGGGCCACCCCAGTGGTCAACAAAAGCAATTAAACTTTAAACATATTTGGGGTAGCATCAGATGTGCTCTAGCCATGAAAATTGGTGCATAGGCTAAAGTGCATGAGATCTCCAAGACCCATAAATGGTTTGGGTAGATTCCAACCGGTTTGGGAGATATTAAAATAATTAATATTTTTAATGGAGTTCCTAAGTCTAAACTTAGGAAAAATAAAATATTAATGGGTATTGATATAGAACTGGGTTAGAAGGTTTCAAAAGTCATGGATCAAGACAAATCTAATCTTAGCCGTTGATTAGAGATTTAATCTTGGTCGTTGAAGGACCAACAAGAAAAGGATAAGAAGAGGTTTGAGGGTCAATTGGAGAACACACTGAGGGAGACCAGTCAGTTTGATTTCTAGAGCGGGGTTAGCTGAGAAATTTGAACTAGTGGTCTGGAGAGCAGCAGGAGGCAACAAGTACAAAATAGAGAGTCGGGAACAACACTAGGGCAACAACGCAGAGGTTGGAGAGGTAGACACAGAGGCTGCAGACTACGCAGTCACTAGAGGGCCTGCGTGGGTGACGCAGAGAGGTAGGGGCTAACATAGAGGGTCTGGGAGCTATGCAGAGGTTAGCGATGTTGACGCTGAGACTGAGGAAAGTGCTGAAGAATTTTCTCTTTGTTGGTGTTTGGCACCCAGTTGCACTGAAGAATTGCTGAATAATAAAATCCTCCTTTGCTGCACTGGTTTTCCCACATTGGGTTTTTCCGGGGACTGATTGTCCAAAATATTTTTGTCGATGTGTTAATTCTTGTGCATGTGTTTGTTTCTATATTATGATGTGATACCTGCAGCAAAATTTATTTTAATGTTTACCTAAAGGATTTTCAAAAATAACTTATCGAGAAATAAGTAGGTAAAATAAATCCGTTGTTGTATTGATAGAATTTTCACATGGTATCAGAGCAAGTAATCAGAGACATGAAGGGAAAATCAATTATTGGTCGAGACCATGATGCAGAGGCATCTACGTTAGAAGATTCACCCAAATTTTCAGAAAATTGTACAAGAGAAAATGATTTCGATTTCTCTATGTTTGCTTCGAGGTTGGAAGAAGAAGTGGAGTGCGTGATTAGCTCTGCGTCATCAAAGGTATGATATATAGACAATGGGGTCTCTTGGCATATGACGGGAATCCGAGAATGTTACTCAGATTATTGGGGGAGAAGATGAACTTTCGGATCACCATGGGGAACAAGGCAAAATGTACTCTAGTAGGGATGGGTACCATAGTTTTTCAAACAAAAATGGTAGAGCGGTTCCGTGCTACGAATGTGTTGCATGTACCAGGATTGGGGATGAACTTACTTTCCGTATTGCACCTTCAAGGCAAAGGCTATGACATTTTCTTCATCAAGGAGAAAGTATACGTCAAACACCCGAGCTGGAAAAAGAAAGTGCAGATCGGGATCATAAGTAACAGGTTGTACAAACTACAACTAGAATCACCAATGGCACTAATAGGTAGTCATGGAGACAAGGATTTGAACGAACTATGGCATAGAACTATGGGACATTTGCACCATGGGGCTCTAAGAATTCTCAGGAGCACTGTAACAGGAGTTTCGGATCATAGTACGAAATGAGATGATGTATGCAGAGGATGTGCTCTAAGAAAGTATCCCAAGTCAGCATTTCCTAGAAGTAAAAACAGGGCCAAGTGTGTACTAGGATTGATACACTCAGATATCTGCGGACCCATGTCCACTAAAGCTCTTAATGGTACCGAGTACTTCCTTACCTGCATTGATGACCACTCAAGGAAAACTTGGATTTATTTTCTGAAAACCAAGGACGAGATTTTTTGTCGATTCAAAGAGTTCAAGGCTTTGGTGGAGAATCTGATTGGGAAGAAAATAAAAGTTTTGCGCTTAGATAATGGTGGAGAGTATGTCAATAAGGACTTCACTGATTTTTGCGCTTAGGAGGGCAGCAGAAGGGAGTGGACAACTCCGTACAATCCGGAGCAAAATGGAGTAGCAGAAAGAAAGAACAGGACTATTGTAGAAGTAGTTAGGGCCATGATGTATGATCAAGATATGCCAAAATCCCTTTGGGTAGAAGCATGCAACACAACAATCTATGTTCAGAATAAAACTCTTCATCGAGCATTGGGCAAGATTACTCCAAAGAAAGTCTTCACAGGGAAGACACCTGAAGTCAATCATTTTAGAATATTTGGGAGCTTAGCATATTGCCACATACCCAAGGAAAAGAGGAAGAAGCTGAAGCAATTAGACTTTAGACATATTTGGGGTAGCATCGGATGTGCTCTAGGCATGAAAATTGGTGGAGAGGCTAAAGCAGATGAGATCTCCAAGACCCAGAAATGGTTTGGGCAAATGCTAACCGGTTTGGGAGATATTAAAATAATTAATATTTTTAATGGAGTTCCTAAGTCTAAACTTAGAAAAAAATAAAATATTCATGGGTATTGATATAAAACTGGGTTAGAAGGCTCCAAAAGTCATGGATCAAGCCAAATCTAATCTTAGTCGTTGATTAGAGATTTAATCTCGGTCGTTGAAGGACCAATAGGTAAAGTATAAGAAGAGGCTTGAGAGTCAGTTGGAGAACACACTTAGGGAGATCAGTGAGCTCGATTTTTGGAGCAGGGTTAGTTGAGAAATTCAAACTAGTGGTCTGGAGAGCAGCAAGAGGCAACAAGTACAGAACAGAGAATCGGGAATAGCACTAGGGGAACAACACAAAGGTTAGAGAGGCAGACGCAGAGGTTGCAACCTACGCAGTCACTAGAGGGATTGCATGGGTGATGCAAAGAGGCCCAATGCTGACACAGAACGGCAGGGGCTGACACAAAGGGTCTGGGAGCTATGCAGAGGTTAGCGAAGCTAATGTTGAGACTGGGGGAAGTGCGTAAGAATTTTCTGTCTGTTGGGTAAGCCAGTTTGGCACCTAGTTGTACTAAAGAGTTGCTGAATAATAAAATCCTCCCTTGTTGCACCGTTTTTCCCACATTGGGTTCTTTCAGGGATTGATTGTCCAGAATATTTGTATCGATGTGTTAATTCTTGTGCATGTGTTTGTTTCTGTATTATGATGTGATATCTGCAACAGAATTTATTTTAATGTTTACTGAAGGATTTTCATAAATAAATTATCAGGAAATAAGTAGGTAAAATAAATCAATTGTTGCAGTGATAGAATTTTCACATCAAACACCTAGTTAGGTTCATGATCAACAAGAAATACATACTTCTTGGTAGGTTTATTGTCATATACCCTTTGACTACAATATAAAGCAATTCAATCAAGAAATCAGTCTCGTTCTACCTAGGACCTCAATATTTCTTTTAGAGATATGTTAAGAGTCTACTATGATTAGTGCAAACCCTAGATTCCAACTTTGAGACGCAAAGAATTAGATATCAATAATTCAAATAACAATTCTACTATACATTTTACACTCTAGTAGGGTTTGTTGTAAACCCTAGATTTAATCACCATATCAGAAACAATATCATCATATCCTATAATATCAAATTTCTACTAGGGCTTTGTTACAAACCCTAAAATTTACACACTATGAGCATCAACAATTAGGTTAGCATATATACATATCTAGGCTTTCATAATCATGCACAAGCAAACAACAATATCTACTAGGTAAACCCAAGACAAATATCAATACATTAAAGTTAGACATACAACAATTTTGACAAGGCTAGGGTTTCGATTAGACAGATGAACATACACCGAGGGCTTCATTGCTAGGATCT
The DNA here is from genome assembly GCA_031772625.1 of Pinus tabuliformis. Lineage (NCBI taxonomy): Eukaryota > Viridiplantae > Streptophyta > Pinopsida > Pinales > Pinaceae > Pinus > Pinus tabuliformis. The sequence continues at coordinate 1,418,648,419 of CM062820.1, read as the reverse complement.
TACTATAGGTATTATAAGGGTTTTTCTCATAATCCCTAATTCATCAAACCCTAAAGATCTAGGGATTCAATAAATAACTTTCGATAGCGAACCCTAGAGGGCTAGGGATTTTATCATAACAATACCAAAACATCAAAAGAATAGGAATTCTACATTTCATCAACAACCCTAAGTAGATTAGGGTTTCCATATTAGGATTGACATACACTTAGGTTAGGGTTTTACGACAAACCTTTTTAGGATTCCACAAGAAAGATGATGTAATGAGGGTAGATTCAATCTAAAGATTAATCACCCTAACAAGAATCTTTGTGATTCAAGAATCTAGTCATAATGATGTTAGTAATATAAAGAAAATTTAAAGAAGATAACTTTATAACAAAGCTTATAGTTTAAGACATACCTTTTGTTGTTCCTTAACAAACCTTGTATGACATCAATTCTTGAAGGGCTTCCTTTGCAACATAACTTCTATGCTTCAAGTTTATCTTCTGAAGTCTCTTCCATAACTTTTGTGTGTTCTACAGGCTTTCCTAACGAAGGAAAATATAAAGAAAAGGTTATTAGCATACAATACAAACACATCTTAATAAGAGAGGGAAACCAAATATAAAAGATAAGACAAGGAGTAAAATACTTATCTTTGATAAAATGGTAAGGGCTCCCTCTTAATCCAATCTTGAGGGATACCTACAACTTCATAAAAATGAAAAATGTTCTAACAATATATGTTAGACCTATAATCTCTAGAAATCAAAACATAAAGGAAAACAACGATAAACGACTGAGAGGGTTATGAGAGAGAGAGAGAGAGGACTTACTAGTATAAATCCTTGACTTCTGATTCTTCGGTCTTAGCATTTCATGGAGAGAAAAGATTCTTATTGCTCAATTAAGAACTAACTCGCATCAGCTGTGTTGTGAAACATGTCGGTGGAAAAGACTTAAAGAAGCTTGGGAAGAAGTGGTGTGTACTTTTTGCACTTCTGGGGCATTGGAATCGGAAAAACATTTCATTTTGGAATGTGATGCTTTCAGAGACAGTTACAGCAGTAATGTTAACATCGGTTCCTTGGCAGTGTATTTTCAGTGGGGGGATTGTTAGAAGGTTGGGTCAGCTCATCATTAATTTGAATAATAAGAGGATTGAATTGCAAAAAGCAGAAAGCAGGGAAGCTAGTGGTCCCATAGACTATATGTAGTCTCGTGGACGTTGAAATTTCATTTTCATTTTTGTACACACCGTACGGACAGCCAGCCAATCTGATTCTGCAGCAACTGCCCGGCAACCAAAGTCAATGGCAACAGTTGTATTATTCTAAAGTTGTATGAATTAGGAGCGGCTGGTATGAACAGATAGAAGTGGCTATGGTACTGCTGTGAGAATTGATGATTGGTTGAAATGTATGAACCTTTTTGTTAAATTATTTTCTCTTGCTAATTTTTTAATATTGTTCTCTTTTTTAATTTTCTGGTTCTTCAAACTTAACAGCTGGTGAAATATTTTTTCAAAACAAAACTCGGAATATTAAAGGGCCAAAGGTATATATATATATATAGGTTTTTCAAAGACCTTGTGATTGGATAAACTTCGTGAATTTTGAGTGTGGCCAATAGCTGGATTAGTAAGCTAGCTCTGATACCAAATATGATAGCCAAACTTGGTTCATGAGTTGAATAACCAAAAGACTTGGAATATAAGGTAATAATCCATTATTTATGTTCATAACAGTGCTGGATTTCCAACAACAGTATATCCTGTATGAGGTGAAAGTGCATTGGTTCGAACTGTCAGAAACAAAGATGTGTAACACATTTTTGCCTGCAAATTTATCAAAAATTTCTATTTTAAAAATATTCTCTGGAAGAGCATTTCATGGAATGACCAGTAATGGAATTCAGATTTAAGCTCCATCTCCATTCAACACAAGAATGCTGTCCTTTTTGGCCATTTTGCAACTTTATATAATTTCTTTCTTTTTCTTATCTCTATTGACAATCAATGATATAGCAGTGCATCAAATTTGAAATGTTGGTCGGGTGCCGGTGGAGTCTAGACATGTCATCCCCACTGATATAGATGATCCAAATGCTGTATATCAATATGCATGGTATTATGCATGCATTTATCTATATACGGAAACTATTTTCAGTGACGTTTACCTCTCTGAAATTAACTGTACACACTCATGAAGTTATGAAGAATTGACCAAAGCAGTAGGTTTGATAATTTGAGTTACAGATAAGGTTTAGTTCCTAGTGTCGACTTGCTTTGTTTACACATCATTTAGACACCAGCCATCTATGCGGCATCAATTAACCCGAGTTAGGAAAACCCAAATATAAATTATAATAGAGACTGAGAAATGTATGTACATTTTGTAATTGACACAAGTGTGTTATCCACTGAAGTTTCTGAAATTTTGTTTTCCACTCAGTGGTCACGCTGTACTTGTTCTAAATGCAGCTAACCTTGTACTGATTTTTGGCAGTTGGGGCAGCCGTTACAGTTGCGGGCATTGCAGCTTACAGGATTTATGCAGTAAGGAAGCACAGCTCTGGTTAACTACTGCAGTCTCATTTAAAGTCTTTTTTGTAAGCTTTCAGCTGGTTGATATGTATTCTGTCAAAGTGGTCTTTGCTAGTCAGGACCAAAATTGTAAGTATACCTCTCGAGAGGTATATGGTCAGGGCATTTAGAGTCCTTGTGCACCTGCTGCCGTAGGTTGTAGTCGTGTCTGTTATTTCACATATAGTTTATGCAGTCCTTGTCAGGTGCCCTCGAGTGTGGATGTATGTGTACATCAGTATGATGTTGAAATGAGTTGTTTGTTCAATAAAATTTGATTTTGTTGAAGCTCCCACCACTTTTTACTTCTAGAATATTGTGTATGTTTGCTATTCCATTTAGATGTCCTGTGAAATTTGGTCATAGAAGTTACTCTGCAATCTATACTGTTACTGATGCAATAAACCAATTTATCTGACAGCTAAGGTGTTCGAAAGCAAGATTTTAAAGGTAGTAAGACTGATTTGAGAAATTGGTACCGATCAAATTATTGGAAAATATGCCCATGTTTGTTGAAGATTACACGGCTTCACACTTTAAGGCCATAATTCAACATCTAGGGTTACTTCTCAAAAGCTCATGGTAGTTCATAACACTAACTACTGTCTGGCTTTCTCTACTTATATCAATGCTTTTATCAATACAATTGATATCAGTGTAACGGTTCTGGATTAGGACAAATTTAATGGTCATTAAAATTTAAAGTGAAAATTTCGTGAAAACTTGAAATCATTTTTCAAAACTAAATAAATATCATACAGGCAAAACATTAATGGCTCATGAAGCAAGCATTTGTCAGTTTTACAAATAAAGTAAGGCTGTATACTGAAAAAATTCAGGAGAAATTATGTGGTAATGAAAATACATAGATGAGAAAAAATCAAACATGGTAGTTCAAGAAAATGAGTTATGATCCAGTGTTTACAGTTGCAAATCAGATTGCTTTTTGAATGTGGAGCCTACTTTTACATTCAGATTGACGATGTTGTCTCTTTCCAGAGTGTGCGCTACATGCATGAACCCTTTTCATTTGAGAAGTTGGCATCGTTTGAAGTGCATTAAGAAATAGCATTAAAAGATGATAATTCTTTAATTTGGTAGCTTATCTATTCTTCATATTTTCTTGATGTTAGTTCTCAGGGATTGTGCGTCATACATGGGCCTGTTCAATTTGGGAAGTTGTACATACTTATCGTTTGAAGTGCGTTAAGAAATAACATTTAAAGATGATGGGCCTGTTCAATTTGGGAAGTTGTACATACTTATCGTTTGAAGTGCGTTAAGAAATAACATTTAAAGATGGTAATTTTAATTTGGTAGATTCTTATTCTTTATATTTTTCTTTTTCTATTTTGTGTTTATCTATGTTGCACGAGTCTGGAACTTGGGTATGGGTGTCCGGAATGGCTAGAGGTTTCCCCAAAATTTCCAGGAAACGGCTACTTAGGAGCAGTAATACTATATAATAAAAAAATAAAAATAAAATATATACCCGTAGGCCACGCACCTGCCACGCGGACAGTGGATAATCCACGAACAGATGGGTACTACACAATACCAGTACTATCATAGACCTGTCAGAGATATCATCAGGTGGATGGCACCTAAATTTTTGCAGACTTCCGACAATATATGATGATGCAGATATTTTAGTTTTATTTATGCACATCACCCTGCAAGGTGTATATATGTTTTGAACTCTATACAACATCATCTGTGTGATGATTTTTTTATTTTTGATACATCCATTCATAGGAATGGGATTGTAGATACTCTCGACATATTCCAAAATGAAATGAAGCGCATATGCTGCCAAGCATATACTATATGTAATTTTTCAATATCAATGAAAGATTACGATTTTTCCATGGGGAAAAAATCAAAATATTTCAAATATTAAAATCAATTTCAAATTTTAATTCATTATATGAATATCAAATTCAAAAATGAAAATTTGAAGATGTAAATGATTCAAGAGACTTTTGAATTTAAGAAACATAGTGAAAATTAAAGAACTCATGATATTAATATTCATATTGCTAGGATGCCCAATGTAGTACATAATAAAACAAAAATGACAAATGCTTAAAGTGGCAAAATAATACATGGTCCAAAAATGCTCAAAGGCGAAAACAGAACATTAAAGACTAAAAGATGATCATAAAGTGCAATCTTCAACGTCAAGATTGTGGATCACCGTGAGCCTTGCTACGCACTCCAATTTCATCATCACCATCATCAATATCAAGATCACTTGCAATGTTACCCAAAGGTATGCCAACTAAACCTGCATCTGGTAAAGGATTATTTTCATCATCATCAATCTGAGAAGTCTCCTCAGCGTCAACATCTCATCTTGTTGTAGGGCCATCGAAATATTCAGGTAGCTTCTTTGAGCAAAGTCAAAGACTAATATGCATATAAACCAATTTCTCTACTCTCTTAGAGGTAAGCCTATTTCTCTTAACAGAGTAAATGAGACTATAAGTAGACCAATTCCTCTCAACTGTCGATGAACTAGAAACCTGAGATAGCAAGCGTGAGGCAAGATTTCGAAGATCTTGGGCTTTCCCCTCATACATTTTCCACCATCCAATGGGATTCCTTTGTGCATAAATGTTGATGTCCACCCTTGCATCTTGAGAGAATTTGGAAGTGTTTGGTAGCAAAATCAATAAATTATTCTCGCATTATAGTTGCTTCATTAGGTGTATAGATTTTGCATATGGCATCAATGAAGCCTTGTTTCACTTCTTCATCATCAATGGGTAGAACTTTGTTTGGTCTCTCCATATACCACTTTGGATTAAGGGCATAAACAGCCATGTGAAGAGAGGTATTGAGTTTGATCCATCTCTTCCTTATTATTTTATGAATTTCATTGAAGAACTCCAAAGAGGGGTTTCTATCCCGAATGATGTGTCTTATCTTGCCTACCATGCTATCAATACATTCATAAATTTCTCCAAGGGTGGGGGAATCAAAATCTGCATACCTAATCAACTCCACAATTGGAGCTATGAAAGAAACAATATATTTACAATCAGACCACCAATCATCATTGAGAAGTTGCTCTCTTATCTTCTTTGTATGCATTGATTTAGATTCAGACCATGCATTCCACTCTTGGGAAACAACAATGGCTTGTAAAGATGCATGCACCTCAACCATACGTTGAAGAAGAATGAAGTATGTAGCATATCTTGTGTCAGCAGGTTTCAAAAATCTCTTCCTTGAGTACATCTTATAGATTGCTAAAGAGGCATGGTGGTTGCAAATGTACATTTGTGCATCTCTTGAATCTAAAATTAGTTTTACAATCCAAGATATTTTGCCGATGTCTTTGAGGACATTATTCAAGGCATGTACACAACAAGGAGTCTAAAAATATTCCTATATTGACTTTGAACCATCAAACCCACTGCTTTGCAAACAGGTGTTGCATTTGTGATTATATGTACTACATTTGAAGGACCAAACTAATCAATTGCTTCTTTCAATACTTCAAACATGAAGGTAGCATCCTTTAGTTTCCCGCTACAATCAACTGCTCTTAAAAAATAGGGTCCAACTGGAGATGTAATAATAATATTCAACAATGGCCTTTGTTGAATGTCTATCCAACCATCCATCAATATTGAACATCTGGAATAAATCCAAGATTATTTAAGGGGGCCCATAAGCCCTTTCATTCTTGTCACCCCTTTATCTAACAATGATTGTCCTCATTTTGTTCTAATTTGGAGGTGCATATCTTGGCCCAACTGCTATGATTTTTTGCACTCGTTCTTCATAATGTGGAGAACGAGTAGCTTGAAATGAAATTCCATTTGCCATAATAATAATAATAATAAAAAATTGGCAATAACATCATCGACCTCATCCCTGTGTACTACATTGTAGATTTTAGAAATTTGTTCCTCAGTAAAACTAGCGAGCCTCTTGATCCTCTCAAAAGTAGACGTCCCCCCCAACAGACTTTGTTGACACCTAATCCTTGTGATAGGGTGAATTTATGTAAATTGATAAATTAGAAATATGAACAGTCATCGGGAGATGAACTGAACAGTCTCTCCCTCATGTATATAATGAAGACCTACCTGATGGAATAATATATACGAATCATTTTTGCCTTATGGAGTTACTGCCTGGCCTGACATGGTATCAGAGCCAGCTCCCAAAATAGTTGTAACTCCCTTCTGCCTTCTGCTCTCTGTCCACTGCCCCTGTGCGCTTTGTCTGCCATAAGTCTGAATCTTCTGACCTAACAGCCTCAGACCTGAAAACCATCTAAATCGCTGCATGCCTTGACGCCGTGTTGCTGCATTGGTGCCTCCACGCAGGAGTGAACTACGTCGATCTTGCATCTTGAACGTTGGTCTATTGGTCGAGTTGTTGCTCTTGCATGTTGAACGCTACTCTATTGAAGAACCATCCGTTGAAGAACCAGAAAAAAACCAAAACCATTGCTAGGATCTGTGTGTGTGAATCAGGTTCCATCTCTGTCTATCAACACTGTGTATTTTCACGTTGGTCTCATATTAACGCTGTGTATTAATGCTGCTATCATTGTATGCATTGAACTCTTGATACACTGACAGTCTGGCCCTTTTGATTCGGTGAAAGCAGCTCTGCCTGAAGTCTGTTAAAACGGGGTTGAGAATTATTTGATGTTTCGCCCTTTTCTTCATTGCCGTGGGCGATAACCCTGTGGAGTTTGCTTCGAAACTCCTCATAAGATTCAGTTCCACGACTGCTCTATACTCTAGCTTACATTTAAGGCAGTTTCTGTCTACTATGATCGATGGATGAGCTGTAACTCTCTTTTCATGGTGGGTTGAAGTTTTTTTTGCATACAAAAATCGTTGAATGCCAGTTTTTTAAAACGCTCAGTATTACAACGTTGTATGTTTGGAACGCTGATATGATTAATACCATATGTTGAACGTTGCCCATATATTAGTCTGTTGTATTTAAGTTGCTGACATATATGTGATGCCGCTCCTACGCGTTGAGCTCCTAAAAAAAGATCGGTTCATATTTTTATGATTGTATCAGCGTAGAGGCATTAAGGTTAAGTCTTGGAATGGTGTTGGTTCGTATGCATTGAAAGGAGTAGTAGTTTATCTTTGTGTGCTAAATGTTGAGATTGTGAAGGTGTTTGACTAGCCTTGGTATCACTAAAGAAAAAAAAAAGGCATTGAGCATAATAATATATTGGAAAGAAACAATTTTGCTCAAGATTTTTTCCTTATTTTATTAGTCATTCTGGGTTTAAGGAATACAATATATTGATAATGGTGCAATGCGCAATTCTTTTTTGTCAAGGGTATGGATGCTTGATACATCGTATGAAATAAGGTTGAAAATACAAATGGTGATATTCTATATGGATAAAATATAGTTTTGCTCTTTGCCAGCAGAAGTATTTTTTTACAGTACACAGATTTTTTTCTTTCTAGCAAAAATATTTTTTCTATCAGCAGAAATAATTTTTTACAGAATGCATTCAATCATATCCATGGTGGGGATAGTTCTCACTGGCAAGGAGAACTATCCTGAATGGTCCCGGATGATAAAACACACCCTCATTTTCAATGAGTTGTGGAAAGGAGTGTGTGTCGGAGACAGAGACAATGAACCAGTACAACCTACCTCAGACAAAGAGCTCGTCATTTGGGAAAACAAGAACAGCAAAGCTTATGCATTAATCGCAGCTTCTGTAAATGAAGAGGTGAGTTGCCATATTTCGTCATATTCAACTGCATTTGAAGCTTTACAAAAGCTGAAAGAACTCTATGACTCACATTTTGCACTTGAAGTTGTTCAACTCATGATTAAACTCTTCACTCTTGAACTGCAAAATAATGATCATTTTGCTATTACATCTGAAGTAAAGTCTATAATGCATGATATCAAATCCACTAAGGTTGAATTGGATATTCCTCTTATCGTTTTTCTCAAGGCATTTTATCATACTTACTCCAATTATCTCGAGTCATTGCAAGCGAATGGAAATCTCAAAGAGATAACCTTTGACTCTCTTGTGGAAAATTTTGCTGAAAGAGAGAAAGCTTTTGGAAAGAAGACAACCCCTGAATCTTCTGAAGAGGCTGTGTGCCTTGCTCATAAAGAAAAACATCCTGCTCAAAATTCTACAAGAGGAAGAGGAAGAGGAAGATATTTTAGAGGCAGGGGGGCAGACATTCTCAATAAGAAAAGGCAGATTTGCACTGCGTTCGCTGCAAAAGAAATGGATCACATGATGCCTCTACATGCAAGCTACCATGGGACAAAATTGAGCAGAAAAGAAACCAACAGAAAGGTAAAACTGATGATACAGACAAAGGTAAAGCACCTGAATTCGCTCACTATGTTGTGGCACAATGTAATATTGGAGTAAATGAAGATTTGTTTAAACTGATGATACAGACAAAGGTAAAGCACCTGAATTCGCTCACTATGTTGTGGCACAATGTAATATTGGAGTAAATGAAGATTTGTTTAATGTTTCACTTGCTTCTTGAAAAAATGATTGGTTGTTTGATTCAGGAGCAACCTACCACGACTCATAGAAAATATTTTATTGAAGATTTCACTGACAATGTTGATGGAGCAGTATATTTTGTAGACCAATAAAAAATCAAGCCATTAGGGCTTGGCATAATCAGGGTTAAACTGTCTGGTCTTCCAGACTCTCCTCTACATCATGTTCTATATCTCCCACAACTCAAGAGAAACTTGTTGTCCTTGGTTCACATCCGCCAGCAAGGTCACTTCATTCATATGTTTGATGGCAAGTTTGAGGTAAAAAAAGCATCTGACTACTCATTTGTCATGTGGGGAATAGAAGAAGAAAGGCTTCTCAAGCTGCAAGGAACCTCTGCTCATGCACAACATTTCTCATACAATTTTATCATGAAGAAGGTACACTTCCATCAAGTTTATTATGGCATGCTACATTTGGACATTTGAACTATGACAGTGTCCGCTTGTTGAAGAAAAATGGTGTTGTTGGTTTGCCTACAATTCCTAGCAAACTTAAGCAATGTGACGCTTGTATTCTAGGAAAGCATAGCAAACAGTCTTTTCATGATTCACATTCAAGAGCACATAGAAAACTTGAACTCATTCATTCAGATTTATGTGGTCCAATTCCTGTTCCTTCTACAAATGGAAATAAATATATCATGACATTTATTGATGACTACACTAGAATGTGTTGGGTTTATTTATTGAAGAATAAATCTGATGCCTTTCAAACATTCAAGAATTTTCATAAATGGATAGAAAATGATGCACAATCTCATATTGGGTCTATTCGCACTGATAATGGAAAATAATACACATCAAATGAATTTGAAAACTATCTTTGCCAACATGGGATCAAACATCAAACAATTATGCCTTATAATCCCTAACGGAATGGTGTAGCTGAAAGAATGAATAGGACAATCTTAAATATGGTACGATCCATGCTCTTCTTCAAAAATGTAAAGATAATGTTTTGGGCTGATGCTGTGCTATGTGCTGCATATATAAAGAATAGATGTCCATCTAATGCTATAAGAAACAAGACTCCATATGAAATGTGGTATGGACATGTTCCTTCGGTAAAGCATCTCAGGGTCTTTGGTTATGCCTTGATACCAAAGGTACATAGAAACAAACTTGGTGCTAGAAATCGTAAGTGTATCTTCCTGGGGTATTCAAACACCTCCAAAGCATATTGCCTATATGATGAAGTAAATAAGAAGTTTGTTGTATGTAGAGATGTAATTTTTCTTGAATCATCCAAAACTGACAATGTTGTTGAGCAACAACTTGATCGCCTGGATAGATTCGCAAAAGCAAAATCATTTCAAGAATTTGATAATCAAATTCCACATCTTGAAGGGGGGATTCTTATACTAGATCAACATGTGGAATCTTCTTCCGAAGAACATTCTCCCCCACATGAAACTTCAGCAACAGATGATGTTTTAAGTGATGTGATTGATAGAATTGGGAGACTCAATCTTGATTCAGTCCCAACTCAATCAACGGAGCAGCCTGACGCATCTGAGAAAGGTCCCCCAAAATGGCTGACAAAGACACTTGAAAGTGTTCATCTTGATGAAGTTGGAAAGACAGGAACCAAAATTCAAATCGGCAAAATGGAGGTGATGTAGATGACTCTAATTCACCTGTTGATATGGATGTTTCTTATGATTGTGAATTGAACTTGTCTACAAATTTTGAACCAACTTCGTTCAAAGAAGTTGCTTCTCATGATGAATGGAAAGAAGCGATGCAAAATGAGTATGATACCCTCACAAAGAACGGCACTTGGAAGCTGGTTGATCCTCCATTAGGAACCAAACCAATTGGCTGCAAGTGGGTCTACAAGAACAAGTGTAAAGCTGATGGCTCACTTGACAAGCACAAAGCTAGACTTGCGGCAAAAGGTTTTGCACAGAAGGAAGGGGTCGATTATGAAGAGACTTTTGCCCCCACAACAAAATGGGCTACCATCCGGACATTCTTTGCACTAGCAGCTCAGAACGGTTGGAAAGTCCATCAAATGGATGTAAAAACTGCTTTCTTGAATGGAGATCTAAAAGAGAATGTTTTTATGTCTCAGCCGGAAGGATTTGTTGTGAAAGGACATGAACATAAAGTATGCAAACTTTTAAGGTCCTTGTATGGCCTCAAACAAGCACCGCGAGTTTGGTATGAAAAACTAACTGAGCATCTTCTGAAACTCAATTTCAAACATAACATGATGCAACTTTATTTGTCAAGAAAGTTGGCAAAACAGTTGTATATCTTGTGGTATATTTAGATGATCTTTTGATGACAAGGAACAATGAAAGCTACATTGCATCCATAAAGAAGGAATTGGGGAAAAGTTTTGAAATGACTGATTTGGGCTATGTTCATTACTATCTTGGCATTGAAGTAACCCAACATCCAAAGTCCATATTTCTTTCTCAAAAGAAATACATTGGAGATCTGTTGAATAGGTTTGGCATGACAGAGTGCAATCCTCTTACTACTCCAATGGAACAAAACTTAAAGCTCACATCTATTGAAGGAAAAGAATTTGAAGATGCAACAAAGTATAGACAGCTTGTAGGAAGTCTCAACTACCTAACTACTACCAGACCAGACATTTCGTTTGTTGATGGAATCCTCTCCAGGTTTATGCAAAAGCCTTGTGAGGGACATTGGTCTATTGCAAAAAGAATTCTAATGTACTTGAAGGAAACTCAAGGCTTTGGAATCAAGTATACACGGGTGGATGACTTCAACGTGATTGGATACTTTGATTCAAACTTCGATGGAGACAAAGAAACTGGGGTATCAACTTCAGGATATGCTATGAGTCTTGGATCAGGAGTTGTCTCCTGGAGATCACGCAAACAATCAGTTCCAGCAGATTCCACAACAGAAACAGAATACGTGGCAGCAACTGAAGCAACAAAAGAAATTGTGTGGCTCAGGAAAATTCTTGAAGATTTGCAGGTAAAACAAGTACAATCAACTCCACTCATGATTGACAATACCTCTGCAATAAATTTGGCCAAGAACCCAAAGTTCCATGATCGAACAAAGCACATCAATACTAAATATCATCTAATTCGACATCATGTTGAGGCCAGAACAATCCATCTCCGTCATTGTTCCACAAATGAGAAAATTTCAAACAGCTTCACCAAAGCGCTTGGAAGAGAAAAGCTTAAACGATTCAGAATGATGCTTGGACTCACCAACATCCCTTCAGATTAAGGGGGGGAATGTTGACACCTAATCCTTGTGATTGGGTGAATTTATGTAAATAGATAAATTAGAAATATGAACAGTCATTGGGAGATGAACTGAACGGTCTCTCCCTCATGTATATAATGAAGACCTACCTGATGGAATAATATATACGAATCATTTTTGCCTTATGGAGTTACTGCCTGGCCTGACAGACTTAAATTGGTTTGATGCATTTTGATTCACTCAATCTTCCATATCATGGGAATAAGATCTAGGTGCTTTATTTAAATTTGTTTGATGCATTTTGATTCACTGAATCTTCCATATCATAGGAATAAGATCTAGGTACTTTAAAATTACAATCATTGTCCAAGTTCATTACATTGGATCCTAGGGAAGCCATATGAAGCTTTGTCAACTCCATCATATTCAAAATAATACATGTACAACCCTTTACACCATCATCGGATATGGATAGAAGATTATGCCACACCCTAGTGTAGCTTCTTTTAAACACATGGTTACACAATGTGCACATCCATTCTTCACAACCACCACTATTCCTTTTCTTGATTTTAGTAATTTTCTTCACAAACTTTAACAAGGGTTTCTTGGGGTTTGTGCTTGGTTGAACTTGACCACCTGGAATTGGAGGAAGAGAAGAATTTTTATATCCACCTATCGGTATTGAACTACCACCCTCCATGATTTCCCTGATTAATACAAGAGACAAAAAAACACATTATAAATAAAATGTACAATGAGAAATTAAAAAATCACTTGTACTTACATACAAAAACACAAATGTACCTATCAAGTTCTGCCTGTGAATCAAAATTTGAACGAACATTAAGGCTTAACAAATAAAACACACTAAGGTTTTGCATTTTTCTGTGGATAATATCAATAAAACAAAATAGAAAAACTTTGATGTTTTGCATTTAGTTACAAAAAGAGGTGTCAACGTAAAAAAATAATGAAATAAATTAGCATAAACTAATCTTTGCTCTTAACTTTTAAGTGGTTAAGGGCTTACACCCAATTTCTTTTTATTTCTTTCCATACTTACTAGGAACAACTATGTAAGTTAATTTTGCACCATTACTAATATATCTATGACAACATATCAATGAGATGAGAAAAATTCCAAGACAATAGAAAAACAAATTGAGCATTTAATTTAGTAGATCTTCAATATGAGGTCCCATGAGTCACTGTGTCAAGGTTTTATATTGTCAATTTTTACTCCCATTTTCTTTTGCACATCACCAAAGGACTTAGGGAATTGCAATTTGCAAATTTAATTGCTTTTTGAATTTTTTTATTTAACTTAAATACATTGCATACTTCTGAAATTTGATGTCTAGAAGCGAAATTGAAAATTAAAATGAAGTTAAATACTTGAATTTTCTTTATTATTAAAAATGTATTATCTAATTAAAAATAGTTACCCAAGTGAAGAAGTAGAACAAATAACGGAGCAGAACAACAACGGGGATTGGTAAGAGCTAAGGTTTATAGAAAGATATCAAGTGTTGGATGCCATGGAAGGGTGCAAGGGAGGGAGCACGACTCCCTCCTACAGTCAGGCAGTCTCAAGCCGAGGCAAGAAACCGCTGGAGGTTGAAAAAGGTTTTTCAGGAGGAGGGAAACTGGACAAAGAAGACACACAGGAGCAAAATAATAGGAGGGAGAAATACAGAAGAGAACAAGAATCAGAAAGCAGAAAACAAAAAACAAAATGGTCCATGTAAGCCTAAGACCGCTATCACACCTAGAGTGGTGTTAAGTGATACAGCGCTGCAGGCGCATAGCGATCACATGACGACTTACGCAATCATTTGTAAATTCATGGGATTATGGCCAACAAAGAAGATGCTACAGTCATGGATTAAATATCACTGGAAACCTAAAGGGGATATAGACCTACACCTTGGATCAAAGGGTTTCCTCACTGTAGTCTTCACTAACCTTGAGGATAAAGACCGGGGGTTTGAAGGAGGGCCCTACTTCTATGCACCTGTGGGTCTCTATATGCGGCCTTGGATGATGAATTTTATCCTGGAGCACAATACTTTCACTTCGGTCCCGGTTTGGGTACGACTCTACTCCTTACCACTAGATTACACACAACCAAAATCATTATCAACAATAGGAAATAAACTAGGGCGTTTTGTCAAAATATCTGAGGCAACTAGAAGGGGAAAGTACACTTCCTTTGCCCTTATATGTGTGGATATGGATCTCTCTGGAGCTCTACTGGATGAAGTGATCCTGGAAGTTTTTGATGAAGAATGGGTACAAGCAGTGGATTATGAACATGTTCCTTTCAGACGCCGCAAATGCCATGAACATGGACATCTATTCAGGGACTGCCCTCTCAACAATAAAGAGAGTAGAAGTAAAGTTACAGTTGGGAAAGAAACTAATAGCTTTCACAAGGTGGGAAATAGAGGTAAAGTAGGGAAAAGGTTACAAAAAAAAACACGAGGAAAAGCAGACAATCCAAACAGGTACAAGATACTAGAAGAAGAAGAGGAGGTAGTAAAGGCAAATCAGGACATGGAGGACAGCCCAGGGGAGAAGGAAAAGGAAGAAAATATGGAGGAGACGCAGGATATTAACCAAAAAAAGGAGACTCTGATGAGCGACATGGAACTTGAAATGGACCAGGAAATGACCCCGATTGAGGTGGAAACAAAGGACCATGAACTGCAAGATATTCTTGAAAGAAAACATCTAGATCTGGAAAAATTCATGAAACAGGGTAGCACGGAAGGTATGGATTCATTACCTCAAGAGGAGTTTAATAGAGTGCAGCAGCTGTTTCTGTAGAGAACTCAGGCAAAAGGGTTGGGAGTTAAAAGAAGCCTTGAGAGACAGGACAACTAAGGGGTGAAAACCTTGAAAACCACATCAGAACTCACTCCCAGAAACCCAGGAAGGAAAAGCGGTAGAAAGAAACAAAACGAGTTACTAATAGAATGTGGAAAACTGATGATAGATTCAGGGAAGATGAAAGATCTAACCAGCTACTCTTTTACAAATCTTTCTTAATGAAGCTTACATCTTGGAATATTAGAGGTCTCGGTAGTAAAAGGAAGCAAAGGAATCTTAACAATAGAATGAAAGAAGAAACGCCAGATATGATTTTCATCTAGGAAACTAAATGTTCAATTCAAAAAATAAGAGAAATACACAGCAAATGGCTTAATAGATATGAATTTCTGGAAGTCAAAGCAGACAAAACAGCGGGAGGTCTTCTCACACTTTGGAACCCTCAAAGAATAGGCATTGTGGATGTTGAAGCATCTAGGAATTATTTATTAGTGGTTATTCAGCCTTTGGGAGACAGGGAAATTTATTTAATCACAAACGTTTATGGTCCACAGAAGCCTGAGGACAAACTCAGACTACTTACTTCTCTAGAGGATCTATGAGATAGATATTCAGGAATACCATGGATTCTGGGAGGAGACTTTAACATGATTAAATCCCTGTCAAAAAAAAAGGGTGGGACCAGGACTCTAGGCAGAGACTCTATAGCATTTCAAAATTTTATAAATAACATGAAGTTAGTTGACATAGATACAAGTAATGGCCTCTTTACCTGGAACAACAAAAGAGGAGGAGAGTCTCAAGTAGCCTCAAAGCTAGACAGATTCATTATCTCAGAGGACCTTATGCTCACAGGCCTTGATATGACAGCGAGGATTCTTCCCTTTGGTGGCTCGGACCATTGGTTTGTTCAACTTGAGGCGACCGGCCTAGGAACCCCAAAAAATAAACCTTTTCGGTTTGAAAATATCTGGCTCACCTATCTAGACTTTATTAGCAACCTTGAAAAATGGGGGAAAGAAGATCTGCAGATCCAGGGATGAGAATGTTCCTATTACACAAAAGATTGAAACATATCAAACTCAAGCTCAAAGATTGGAATAAGAATGAGTTTGGCAATATTTTTGAAGCTAAAAAAGTAGTTGAAAGGAAAATGCAGGAAATTAATCAAACCCTAATCACCAATGGCTTTGATGGGGAAAGAAATGAACAAGCTAACAAGCATCAACAGGAATGGGAGGACTTCTGTAAACAAGAGGAAATATTTTGGATACAAAAATCAAGAGTACAATGGCTACAAGAAGGGGATAGAAACACAAAGTTTTTCCATAGATCTACAATGGAACATAGGTCTCACAATAGGATCTCAATGATCAAGGATTCCAGAGGCCACCATCTCAATACCCACAAAGAAATAGAATCTATGTTGGTTCAAAATTTTCAAGGCATAGCAGAGGAACCCCTCTTAGATAGATCACAATTTATCAGGGACTTCACAGAGCACATTCCTAAGCTAGTAACAGGAGAAGATAATTATAATCTTAACGGGTCGGTGATTGAAGAGGAGGTCAGTTAAGTTATCATAGAAATGTAGAATGGAAAAGCGCCAAGCCCAGATGGTTTCAACGTAGATTTCTTTAAAGCATGCTGGAGTATTGTCAAGAAAGATATATTGAATGTGGCGAAGGACTTCAGGAATAATAGAATAGTATTGAAGGCTCTCAACACATCCTTCATCTCCTTGATTCCTAAACAGGACAATGCTACGACACCAGATAGATTCAGACCTATAGCTTTATGCAATGTGGTGTATAAGATAATTTCCAAAATAATTGCCAACAGACTTAAACCCCTGCTTCCTACTCTGGTTTTTGTGGAGCAAACAGGATATGTGGAGGGCAGAAAAATTCTCAATAATATCATTCAAGCTCATGAGGTAGTTCACTCATTGATAAGTAAAAGGCAGGCAAGAATGATTATGCAATTGGACCTAGAAAAGGGTTATGATAAGTTAAATTGGACCTACATCAGGAAGGTCCTTCTAGCTTATGGATTTGACCACAACTGGGTACTGGGTAAGATGGGTAATGGCCCTGGTGACTACCTCTAGTTTCTCAATTCTAGTAAATGGTTTTCCATCAAAGACCTTTAAACCTTCAAGAGGCCTCAGGCAGGGAGATCCTCTCTCCCCCTTTCTCTTTATTCTTATGATGGAAGGACTAGGCCAAGCCATCAAGTCCGCTAAAGAAGCAGGTAAGATACAGGGTATCAAACTATCCAGGAATGGACAGGCTTTAACCCATCAACAATTTGTAGATGATACCATGCTACAAGGCATCCCTACGATCAAGGAAGCACTAGCTCACAAACAAATCCTGCGTGACTTTACTATGGCAGTGGGTACAGAGGTAAGCCTCTCCAAATCAAAAATCTTCTCTTTCAATATTAACATTGCTATTCAGCGAAACATTTCCAGAATTCTAGGCTTTCAAAGAGATATACTACCATCCAAATATTTGGGATTACCGCTCACAGACAAATCTCTGAACAAGACAATTTGGGGGCCTGTGATTAATAAGTTGTAGGATAAGACTCGAAAATGGACAAACAGATCTTTGAACTTGGCGGGCAGACAAGTGCTTACAAAAGCTGTCCTTCAATCAGTTCCCATCTTCATGTTTTCAGCCCTTCCAGCTCCAAAAGGAGTTATGCAGTAATGCAGAAATATCCAAAGAGATTTTCTCTTGGGAAAGGGGGAAGAAAAGAAGAAATGGGCCTTGGTAGCCTGGGAAAAGATATGTAAACCTAAAACACATGGAGGTTTAGGACTAGATGATCCTGAAGTGCTAAACAAAGTTTTGGGGGCAAAATTATGGTGGATATGGATAAAAGATTCAGATGCTCCATGGGCACAAATTTGGAACCAGAAATATGCAAGCAATTGGAAAAACAAGGACCATATAAGAATGTCTAGAAACATAAAAGGCTCCCACATCTGGAACAAACCTTGGGAGAATAGAGGCATAGTTCAGAAAAATAGTTTCTAGGAAATTAGAGCTGGATACCTAGCTTGGTTTTGGGAGGATAAATGGCAACAGAAAAGACTTTTCAGATCTCAAGCATGACACTGACACCAAAGGGTTACTTCGAGTAAATGAATTCTGGGATCAGACAAATAGCGGAGGAAAATGGAGAACTTGGAGGGAAATGGATTATAGGGATAATGGCCCCTTGAAAGCACATGATGATGCTCTAACAGCCATCCTGGATCAAATAAAGATCCTAATTTTCGTTGATTCTGACCAACTAAGATGGGGCAATAACAATGAAGGCACCTTTAACCTTAAAGAGGCAAAACGCATAGCCCTTGAGCTTGATTCGACAAAACCGGATGGGGTTTGGAAGAATCTTTGGAAGAACCAAGGATGGATGAATACCAAACTATTCATGTGGCTTGTGCATCATAAGAAAATTCTGACCTGGATCCGGAAAAGGAGTGTTTCTGGCCCATCCAGATGCCAGCTGTTATCACTGAGAACTGCAGTTGCATGTATATAAGTTAAGTCCAAAATTTCATGGGTAAAAATGAATGTTAAATGGTTGTTCTCCTATGTTTACCACTTAGGGGTCATGTTCTTCAATGATATTGTTGAGAATCATTTTCAAAACCGTTAGTCATCCTCCATCATGATTGATTAAGACATGTCTTGTCTCATATACTGTCATTTGTCCTTTTCGCAGTTTCGCAACACCGTTTGATTGGCTGATTTGAAGCATAGTAATGTTTTAGCCTTTTCGTAGCGCCAGTCATTTCGCAACACATGTCACTGAATTATAACTGTCTGCGCTACGAAATCGCGGATTCGGGGATTTTGCAGCGCACATTCTTGAAATGTCATGTCCAGGGATGAGTCATTGTGTCCGGTCGGATTGTTGTCAGTTAATGTACCTTCCAAGCACTTACGAGGCATCATTCCACCAATAGGTTCAGAGTCATGCACATTAAGTTCATTTAAATGTTCTTGTCATGCATGGTTGTGTCATGATGTTCTGTTATTATTACTTGAAGTGGCCAGCTTATATGTTAAGTTATTTGAATTGAAATGAGCCCGAGTTTCTTCTTCAAGAGAGCTGCATTGCAAGCGAGCCTGTGTTCTAAAGTTTGAAGTTGCTTTCCGAGTTGAAGCTGTCGGTGTTACTGTGTGCAAAAGTTTTCAAGGCGTAATGGAGAAGAAGGAGCATCGGTCAGGAAGGTGTCAAAGGGCAGAACCCGAAGGATTAGACTTGACATTGAGGGAGGAAGGTGTTAAAAAGGCCTTCAAAGACGCTGGTTGCTGGAGTTTTTGTGAAAAGCTGAAGGGAGGACACACTCAGGTAACAAAAGAATTTGCCTTGAATTTTACAGGCTTGAGTTCCAAGGTATCTATGTTAGAATTCCCAGTATCTCCAGAGGCTATTGCTAGGGTAACTGAGATTCCTAGAGGAGGGCATGAGTGGTTCAAAAATTTCAAATTTGATATGAGCCCCTGTAAAATATTCTTGAAGGAAGCCTATGTGAATGAAGATTTGACCAAGGTTGTACCTAGAAGTTATGTTAAGGAGAGTTATGCTATGCTTCTTACTTGTATTCAAAAATATTTAACTTGTGAGGGCAGATATAACAAAGTTTATTCATATCATTTCAAGTTGTTGCTGCATTTCACGGGTAAAGCATCTATTGATCTCCCATTTTACTTGTTTCGAAGCCTCAGTAAGATGTGTGATAAAATTCAATTGAGGAAGGATGATTGTGAGTCATCACTGTTTCATCATGGCCTAGTTAAACTGTTAGTGATGGATGGCTTGCAGAAGATTGGTAGGGATTGGGATTCTTTCATCTATATGGTCGGTTTCCAGAGTAATACAGGCCTCACCCCACAGCCACTTAGAGAAAGAGAAGAATTAATGGAGGAACCTACTATTGCTGAGCTTAGGAAGGAGGCTAGGGAGAAAAAGAAGGTTAAATCTCAGTTGAACAAACCAGTCAAACCCTTGGTTATTAAAGAACCACCTCAGCCACCTCAGTCATCATCAAAGGAAAAGGTCAAGCAAAAGAAGGATGTTCATGGATCAGCTGAATCTGAAAAAGCATCAAGAGTTAAAACTAGGGGTCAACTAAGCAAGGAGAAAGGTAAATCAGTAGCTGTGGAAGAAAGTCCAATTTCAAAGGCCAGTCTAAGTGACCTACTTGAGGCTATTGAATTTGAGCAGAGAGAACCAGTGCATCTTGAACCCATGCATATTGATTTGACCCAATCTTCTCCTGAGAGCACTAAGAAGTCAAAAGCTTCGAAAAGATTAAGGTTTGATGAGCCTAGTGAGGTGTTTATGTTCAAGCCAAGAAGGCCAGTTACAAGGAAACAAATTAAAGAAGCTGAGAAAGTGAATAAAGAAGAAGAAGCTGTAAAGGAGAAAGTGCATAAAGCAAAGAAAGCTGTAAAGTCACCCAGAACAGAGGTAATTGAAGTATTGACAAAAACAGTGGAGACAGTCAAACATAAAGACAAAAATAAGAAGGTCATCATCACCCAAGGAGGAAATGTGATTGCCATAAAGAGTCAAGTGAAGACAGCCATAAAGGATCAGGTGGGAGCAACCAAAGAAGAAATTGTCAAAGGCAAAAATGTGATTAAGGAGCATGCAGTTAGGTATGCCAATTATAAAAGAGTTGTGTTAAAGGGCAGCAAAAACCTAATGG
This sequence comes from Pinus tabuliformis, assembly GCA_031772625.1. Classification (NCBI taxonomy): domain Eukaryota; kingdom Viridiplantae; phylum Streptophyta; class Pinopsida; order Pinales; family Pinaceae; genus Pinus; species Pinus tabuliformis. The sequence goes on along the minus strand of CM062820.1, from coordinate 1,418,627,528 downwards.
GTCAGACAGATTCCGTGGCTGATGTATATACCTGGACGGTCCCAGCCCTCAAGCAAGCTAAACTCCTCAGACAAATGAACCTAACCCTGAGAGCTAAAAACAAAGCTTTAAAGAAGGAGGTTTCAAATTTGAAGATGCGGCTAGGTCAGCTAGCTCATTGATTTGAGGAAAAGGTGATATTTGAATGGAGTTCGGATTTTCCACAGTGTTCATGTTTTTAAGTCGACGTTTCGAGTCTGAAACTAGACTCATCATCAGGACAAAATGTTGCAAGTATAAATATGAAGAACCTAGGTTGTGAAGACCAATGGCCGACTCTTTACCTCATTGATTAATTTATTATTATCTTTTAGTCATCTCCTTGAAGCTTCATAATTGGCAATTGATTAAAATGAGGTTTTAATATTATTGTTATGTAGGTTTATTTATTATATCTTCCGTAATCCTTAGAGGAAGCTTTGATAAAGTCTAATTCTATGTTAGCTTTATAATCTATATTATCATTAATGCTATATACTATGAAATTAGCTCAAGCTTCTAGATATCTCCTATAATAGCTCTACAATGTATACTTATTCTATTATAATAGATGCTTTACTTATAGTTGCTAATCTAATATTTTCAGTTTTGGTCAATTTTGTTTGAGTTCCACTATTTTGAAGTCATCTAAGTCTTTGGCACCCGTAGAGGAAGTTTGAAAAGTCAAAAGTTCAAGAAAAGGAAGCTTTAGTGCAAATGCATTCTGTTTTAGTAAAAACAGCAGTTTCGTAGCGCGCTACGAAACTGCTGTAGGTGCTGTTTTATAAGAAAAACAAGGAGTTTAATGATGAGGTCAGCAAATTTTTGAAGGAAAAGCCTCAAGGACATAAGGGAAACCATAAAAGACTCTCCTAGCCATTCAGAGAATGACAGATGTGCGTTTTGAAAAGGTGAAATATTTTGTTTCTAGCTCAAGTCTTGTTAAAGGTACTTTATGACCGAATTGTTAGGGTTCCTGTTAAGGTTATCGAATATTTTTGTTTGTACACTTGTTCAGCTCACAAAGCTTCCAGCTCATTGGAGAGTATGGTGATATGCGTTGTTTATGAAGAATTAGAGAGCAGGGGACATGTTCTTTAAGAGATGAAGAATGTTGGGAGACAGGGACCGTAAAAACAGAGCACATCTCTTGGTTAATTAATGAGCCATCTGCGCAACAAGAATCCAAAGCTAGCTCGTTCAGTGTATTCTCCTCCAAGATACCTCAACCAAAGCAGATAGAGGACATGTGTCAAGACTCAGAAAAGCATCATGCTACGAGGAGGACAGATTTTGGGTTTTGAGTAAATTAAGACCATTTGTAATTACAGTTCAGCAATCATGTAATTAATGAATTAGTTATACAGTAGATAAGGATAGTGAATAGCAACCTTCGATGCTCCCCTCATGCTGGAGGAGGAAGCTCGAGGTGGTTAAGCATGTAGTCCTATATATGAATCAAACTGGGATGTAATAGGGGTTGGATGTTTTTTGGAAAAAACAGAGTTTATATTGGCTTATGTAAAGACTTGTTACAGTAATATAAGAGACTACTTTTTTCTTCTCAGGATTCATACTTTGTTCAGATGCTCAAGATGTATGTGGCTTTGTCTTATCCTTTATGTTTTACAGCTCTATAGATATACAATCACTCTGAATTCACCTAGTTGCTCAGATTTTCTGTGTATATTTATGAGTTGAAGTTCATTTGAGAAATGTTTTGAGTATTTAGACTTTACATGCCCCGACTTCCATGAATGAGTAGTTTATAGTTTACTGAAATGGTGTTTGACTCCATGAGCCCAATGGAAGAAATCTTATGTTGTCTGTCCAACCAGCATGTTTATTAAGTTTTTTGATTTCAAGAGTTAGCCCTCTTAGTGTTAATCATGATCAATAGTTTGTTTTGAGAGAGCCCTCTCAGGTTAGGGAGGCTAATCCTTAGCCAAGAGTCTGGTCTGAAATAGTTACATAGAGTCTAACTGATTAGCAGCCATCAGTACATGATTTTGTGATAACACCAGCTATGTGATTCGCATGAAGAAACTATTGAGCACCTTCTCAGCCTCTGCATTTTCACTTCCACATTGTGGGATGGGATTGCCTCAATATTCAGACAAACAGATAGGGACAGAGGAAGCATAACAAATACCCTAAGGAATTGGAGGAGAAAATTCTCTGATTATAAAATGTTAAACAAAGCTTGGGCTTTAGCTCTCAGCTTCCTAATTTGGGACGTATGGAAGGAACGCAATAATAGAATTTTCAAAAATAAAAAGTGCTCATCACTAAGTATCATGGAACAAATTTTAATACAACTCAAGGAGACAGTCAGAACCTTAATGAAAACACTCCCTAAGAACCTCCCTACAAATGTTGATGTGCAGATATTACTTCAATTGGGTATGCAAGGGCTTATTCCTCAAGGAAATAACAGATTGGTAGAGCGACCAGTGACTGAAAAAGATTTATGGCATCCTCCCCCTCAGGGCTATATGAAATGTAACATTGATGGAGCCTCAAAAGGAAATTCGGGCATGGTTGGTTATGGAGGAGTGATAAGGGATGCGAAGGGCTAATGGCCCTAGAGCACTGTTTAGAAATCCTGAAGTATGACAATCTACATAACATCATAATAGACGCAAACTTAGAATTGATTATCAATTCTGTCAAGAGAATATGTTGTGGTTCGGCTCCTGAAAAAGTCTCGAGACATTGGAGGCTTCTTCGGGTCTATCAAAGACAACATCTCCACCTTCAGAACATGAGAACCTTAAGGTTCATGCATGTTCGCAGGACTGCCAATAAATTGGCAGATATACTTGCCAATAAAGGCGCTCTCTGTGTTAAGAGCAACAATAAGTATAGATGGCAAGATGTTCCCTAGGGCAGATTGAGGAATGATTGTCTCAAGCAAGCGAATGTGGACCGAGAAATCTATCAGAACAGAAGCTGCTAGCAGCTCGCAGAAGTTGGGTTGTAGAAGAAACGCCATCAACATGAAGTGAGTTTCCTAGGGTAATTTAAAAAAAAAAATGACATACAGTCCTTTGTTAGCGATATCAACCCAGATCAGCTCAGACCCAGGGTTCTAGGGTGGGTAGTTTGCAGTCAGAAGGAAAAATGGAATTCCTAACATTGTTATGGTTTTGTTGTAAATGGGTGCAATGATTCAGTAGTTTTCGGGCTTTCGGAAAGCCTCAAAACCTGAAGCGGTTTTCTTGAATTGAGCTCGATGCCACTCATTGATCGACACTTGTCGCAGGAAAGAAAGAGAATACCGCCTTCATCGGGCGGGTATTCCCCATGCTCCTCTTCTATCTGATATCCTTCTCAATCGTTGGATCAAACAGTTTCGAATCAAAGGCCGAGATTCAAGGTGCATGTTGGTGGGTCCAGGGCAGATCCTTGGCTTCCTCAGCGAACCTGAAATCTTGTAGGTTTAAAATCTAACTCCTCTTCAGTCCACCGCTTGTTTTTCTTTACTGCCCTCAAGGTGGTTTTCGGCTCATCGAGTGTCCTCAACTCCGGAAGTGGTTTCCTAGAAAGGAGCTCGATGCCACTCATCACGCAACACGTGGCTCTAACAGGGAAGAGAATACCGCCCTCATCGGACGGGTATTCTCTCGGCTTCTTTTCTTCCCGATATGTATTACAACCATTGGATCTGGTAGTGGAGGATCAACGACCCAGGATCTCTGTGCTTGTCCGGGTCAGATACTTGGTTCCCTTAGTGGGCCCAATTTCTATTTCTTGTTCCTTTTTAAATACATTCTGATGCGGGTAGGAGACCTGTACTTTTGTATCTTTTATTTTTTGCCTCGTTGGATCTTGGAGATCAGATCGAGCGATTCAGTCGTGAGCAGTTGGCTCTTTCCCATGGCGCCTAGAGATAGCCATATCTCTGGCCTTCTCTATCCTGGGTTTTTGTATTTTATGTAATTTTTTATACAGAGAAATGAAAAGAAGGTTCGACTCTTGCTTAAGTAAAAAAAATAGTTATCCAAGTTAAAAATAAATAAATAAAATTGAAAATAAAAATGAGTTAAATACTTGAATTTTCTTTATTATTAAAAAACTACCATCTAAATAAAAATAGTTATCCAAGTTAAAATGCCTCAGGGAATTGCAATTTGCAAATTTAATTGCTTCTTGTATTTTAATATTTAACTTAATAAGTTAATTACATTGCAGACTATTTTGAAATTTGATGTATAGAAGCGAAATTGAAAATAAAAATGAAGTTAAATACTTGAATTTTCTTTATTATTAAAAATGTACCATCTAAATAAAAATAACTATCCAAGTTAAAAATAAATAAATCAAATTAAAAATAAAAATGAGTAAATACTTGAATTTTCTTTATTATTAAAAATCTACGATCTAAATAAAAATAGCTATTGAAGTTAAAAATAAATAAATCAAATTACGTGATAACATCAAAGTTGAGGTCATATCAAAGTTAGGGTTACAGCCATCTAATCTATAGAGATTAGAAATAGATGGGTTAACATCGTATACTAGTTCATGATAGTCTTACCTGCATTTAAATATAGGCAGCTAGAATGCTTAACCAAAACCTATACAAAGCACTTTTATATGTAAAAGAACAGATTGGGGATATTATTCCAGTTCTGCCTTCCAAACCTTTAAAAATGCTTGAGAAGAAATTTATCTAAAGGTTAAAGTTTCTATCAAAAGATGAGTTAAGAAATTTACCACTATGTAAGTTAATTTTGCACCATTACTAATATTAAATATATGATTAATATCCAATCCCACTAAAACAAAAGTGTAAATTGGAGATTTGCCGGTTCTTGATATGGATTTATGTTGTTGGCAATAAGGCCTTTGACCACATTTATCATACATGTATCTTGTTTGTTCCTTCTCTAGTGTTATAGACGCCATGCGCTCTCCACCTAAATTTTTAAATGTTGCATTCCCAAACAACCTGAATATATACACAAAATATGCTTCATTTTGATTTTTGCCTGAACCTATGAAGACGAAACGAGAAGTTGTTTATTGTTGAATGGCAGCCACTATTTGCTCCAACTTTCAACACAATTCGTTCTCAACACACTTTGCTCTCCACTTTCAACACCAAACAATAACAACGAAAGCAACCAACATTTATGGAAGAATTGGAGGTTCTTTTTGGTGCCAAAAACATTCCCGCCCATTCCTATCCACAGAAACTGGTGGAAAGACAAATAGTGCATCGTCTATTAATTGCAAGTGTGTATTTCCCTCTCTGATCATATAGTGTGTAATAGCAAGTGTGTATTTCTCTACCCCGATCCCTTTCTTTGGGGCTTACCTTATCTTTTGACTTACCATATTGTTCGTAACCAACTATACGATTTCGTGGGTGAATTCAAAGGGTAAATTACTAAATTCTATCATTTTGTGGATGAATTCAAAGTGTAAATTACTAAATTCGTATATGTACTAAATCAAGTAGCCAATTGTCATAACTTACTCTTTTCATACGAACAAATCAAAGCGCACCCAAATCTACTCACACTGGCACTTTCCACTGAAACCATATCAGGAATCTTTGGTTCCAAACTAGCCGTATAGCAAAAAGACCGCCGGAAATTCCAATTTCCATATGGGAACGCTGGAACTTTGCACATTTAAGCCTCAACAGTTCTGGAAACTATCTGAAGTTTCCTTTGTCATTCCCACAGAAAAAGGAACGTTCCTGTGCAGCTCCAAAGTTCTAGGGAGCGTGGGAACCACCGGAACAAGTTTCCCAGCTCTCAGGAATGGTTCTCGTGCAACATAGATGTTTATCACTAACTTGTCAAGAGAGAAACTCATCTTAATTTGAAATTTATAAAATGCAAATAAAAGTATAGAGAACAATTAAATGTCTTAAAATACTAAGCAAAAAAATATGACAATTTCAAAACAGTTAACATATTAAAAAAATTAATCCCTCTTATTTATATTTCTTCACTCTACGAAAAAGATATGCCCTCTTATTTATATTTCTCCTATGTTACCAAAAAGATATAATCTTTACGAGTATGGTGAAGCTTTACTAAAATTACATATTTCTTATTTGATAATCTTGAAATATAAGTTACAAAGGTAAGATTTAGAATTTGCAGATATTTCCTTAGAAAATTTAGTGATTCATGACATATTTAAAGGCACCTTTTTATTAGTGTAGTGTAATGTAGATACCAATTTTAAGTTTGAAGCCATGTCTTATTACTTTCTTTCGAATTAATCATTGCGTTGTATCCATGAACACATTTGAGTAAAATGTTTGATCGTACATGTATCTTGTTTGTTCCTTCTCAAGTGTTATGGACGCCATCAGCTCTCTGCGAAAATTTTTAAATGGTGCATTTCCAAACAACCTGAATATATACAAAAACTATGCTTGATTTTGATTTTTACCTGAACCTATGAAGACGAAACAACAAGTTGTTTATCGCTGAAGGGCAGCCACTATTCGCTCCAACTCTCAACACACTTTTCTCTCCACTCTCAACACCAAACAACAACAGCGAAAGCTCTCAGTGAAAAGAGGTGTAGCAACCAGCATTTATGGAAGCACTGGAGGTTCTTTTTAGTGCCAAAAACATTCCTGCCCATTCCTATCCATAGAAACTAGTGGAAAGACAAATAGTGCATCGTCTATTAAGTGCAAGTGCGTATTTCCCTCTCTGATCATACAATGTGTAACAGCAAGTGCATCTTTCTCTGCGCCGATCCATTTCTTTGGGGCTTACCTTATATTTTGACTTACCATATTGTTTGTAACCGACTATACAATTTCGTGGGTGAATTCAAAGGGTAAATTACTAAATTCTACAATTTTGTGGGTGAATTCAAAGTGTAAATTACTAAATTCGTATATGTACTCAATCAAGTAGCCAATTTTCATAACTTACTCTTTCCATACGAACAGATCAAAGCGCACCCGGGTCTGCTCACACTGGCACTTTCCACTGAAACCATATCAAGAATCTTTAGTTCCAAACTAGCCGTATAGCAAAAAGATCGCCGCCAATTCCAATTTCCATATGGGAACGTTGGAACGTTGCAGATTTAAGCCTGAATAGTTCCAGAAACCGTCTGAAGTTTCCTTTGTTGTTCCCACAGAAAAAGGAACATTCTTGTGCAGCTCCAAAGTTCCAGGGAGCGTGGGAACCACTGGAACGAGTTTCCTAGCTCTCAGGAATGGTTCCCGTGCAACATAGATGTTTATCATTAACTTGTCAAGAGAGAAACTCATCTTAATCTGAAATTTATAAAATGAAAATAAAAGTATAGAGAATGATTAAATATCTTAAAATACTAAGCAAAAAATATTACAATTTCAAAACAGTTAACATATTAAAAAATTTAATCCCTCTTATTTATATTTCTTCATGCTACGAAAAAGATATACCCTCTTATTTATATTTCTCCTATGTTACCAAAAAAATATAATCTTTACGAGTATGGTGAAGCTTTACTAAAATTACATATTTCTTATTTGATAATCTGAAATATAAGTTACAAAGGTAAGATTTAGAATTTGCAGATATTTCTTTAGAAAATTTAGTGATCCATGACATATTTAAAGGCACCTTTTTACTAGTGTCGTGTAGTGTAGATACAAATTTTAAGTTTGAAGCCATGTCTTATTACTTTCTTTCGAATTAATCATTGTGTTGTATCCATGAAAATATTTGAGTAAAATGTTTGATTGTACATGTATCTTGTTTGTTCCTTCTCTAGTGTTACAGACGCCATGAGCTCTCTGCCTAAATTTTTAAATGTTGCATTCCCAAACAACCCGAATATATACACAAAATATGCTTGATTTTGATTTTTACATGAACCTATGAAGATGAAACAAGTTGTTTATTGTTGAAGGGCAATCACTATTCGCTCCAACTCTCAACACAATTCGCTCTCAACACACTTTGCTCTCCGCTCTCAACACCAAACAACAATAGCGAAAGCTCTCAATGAAAAGAGGTGTAGCAACCAGCATTATGGAAGAACTTGAGGTTCTTTTTGGCGCCAAAAACATTCCCGCCCATTCATATCCATAGAAATTGGTGGAAAGACAAATAGTGCATCGTCTATTAATTGCAAGTGTGTATTTCCCTCTGATCGTACAGTGTGTAATAACAAGTGCATCTTTCTCTACCCCAGTCCCTTTCTTTGGGGCTTACCTTATCTTTTGACTTACCATATTGTTCATTTTTGGGCTCCATCTCTCTCACACGTGTGGAATATAGGCTTTCTACAACCTCCAGGAAGGCTGAAATTGTAAGTCTAAATTGTTGGAGATTGAATTGCAATATCAAGTTGTTGGAAGAGCGAATACTATGTTTTGACCTCATTGACCTTGGAAGAGTTTTCCTTGCACAAAGGAGTTCTTGAAGAGTTGAATTAGGGTTTCTATAGCAGTTATATGGCCGAAGTTGCAGGTCGAAGTTGGGGACTAAGTTGAAGATGGAAGCAGGTTGAAGCAAGATTAAGCCTTGGTGATCTAATTTATCTAGAAGGACTTCTTCAAGGGATGACTTGGTCTAGGGTTTGGGTCTTGATTGTCCCATTTGAAGTAGATTCTATAAGAAAAGAGATTTCATGGGTTTTCCCCTTGGAGGGGTTTTGCCTCGGCTTGGAGTCTACTTTTTGTCTTCTATCTTTATTATTTTGCTCTTGAAAATTGTTTGATGAAGAACTAATAAATAAAACACAATAAAATAAATAAAATTCATAAGCAATTATTAAGGTTAAGGAAAATCAGAATTAATAGTTGCCATACTGTATTTTCCAACAACTTTGAGGGTGGAAAAACGTGTCTACACCCCTCTTGAGTCATATTTTCTAATTTCTAGCAAAAAATGGTAGATATTAGCCGAAAATTAGCCAGAAATTTAAAATGAGAGAAAAAATAAAAATTCTCTCCAAATGAAAATTGTAAAAAATGAAATGGAAATTCCCAAATGTTAAAAATTTGTGGGAATTCCATTTTCCAAAATGCAGTGGTCCAATAAAAATTCAATGGCCCAAGAAAAAGGCCCATGACCCAGAGAAAAAAAAAAAAAAAATATCGATTTTTTAAAGAAATGGTCCATGGAGGTTATTTTGGATGAGGGATTTTTGAGTTGAAAATTGAGAAAAATGTTTTTATGGTCCAGGATCAAACCTTTAGTCAATCCATCTCAATATTCAAGGTAAATCGAGCTCTTTCCTCAAGATCCGTGTAGGCAATCAAGGGCTACAATTTTTTTGGAAGATCTAGTCATTTCTCTTCATGGGATCAAGTCAAAGATGTGAAATTTTTGGGACCTAGCCGTTTTCATTTGGAGAGGGATCTAGATCTCTCATTTTTTCTATAAATTGAGCTCATGCTCCTCATTGTACTAATCTTTGGCCTCTCTTGATCGATGTAATTGAGCCCTTGTGTAAGGAAGCTCCATATTTTTTCTAAATAGTATAAAGGAAGTCTTTGGGTTAATTCATGGTGGTGCGCTCCTCTTCTATCTTTTATGATAATTTTTTCTTTAATTTTTTTTTTAATGCTATATTGGTTTTAATCTAAATTGTTGTTATTTCACCAACCAATTTATGGATTTACTATTTGCATAGGTATCCTGTATTAGTATTTGAGTTTAGAGAAGCATTTTGAATTAATTGATATAGCAAGTATCCCTAGATCTTTTGTCTCATTGTGTTATCTAGCTCCTCGTGATATAACGATTTTATCTTAAGTATGTAGAGACCATTATATTTTTCAGATCTTGGGCATTAGGGGACGTTTTTGGTTGAACCAACCAACTCCCAAGACATAGAAGTGGAAGAGTCTACTTTGGTTGCTATCAAAGACTCATCTAACAAAACTTTGCAGGGGTTTCTTGACCATTTCTTTTTAAAAAAAATATTTATCTATTATCTCTATATCGTTTATTAATCAAGGAGTGAAGTTGTACTCATAATCCTTTGATTTAGCATTTGCAAATTTGTAAATATATTTTGTATGTATTTTCTAACCCTTTGTATATAATTTTGTTCATCTTGTTTATATGTTTTAGGGCTTTTCTTGTTGTTTTATTATAGATCTGAAGATGAGAGTAGGAGTTTGGTTTTGGATCTCTTCATAAATATTTTTTGCATGTAGATTGGTTTGAAGATCAAAGGAAAATCGAAAATTTAATGCCAAACTCTTGTCCTAGACAACTAAGGTTTCTAGCACATCAATTTATTTATTTTTGAGGTTGTCTACCATTTTTGGAGCTAATTTCCTTAGGCCACAAGCAAAGGGAGTCTCCTTCTTCCATCTAAAATGAAAATCCTGCAAGGGATTTTATCTAATAAATTTTATAAAAATTTCTAAGATATTTTTTCAAGATCAATTTGAAAGTCTCACTTAGGGTTTAAAAAAAATTGCAAATCTAAAATAATTATTTTTTTAGGCTAAAAATATTTTTGGCATTATGCCACTAAGTCGCAAGTATAAAGATGCTTGATCCTTCTCTTAGTGCGAAAATAATTAACCCTTGGACGTTTTGCAGAGAAAATTATATTTTTCTTTAAGGGTTTCAAACTTGTTTAAGGGACATCCCATTCAATTTGAGTTGATAATTTATTTTAATTTTTTTCTAAACCTTATCCCCCTACGTCGTGAGCAAAAGAGGGCCTCTCCTCCTCTCATTGCGCAAATTCCTTTCCTTGGGATGGTTGAAGTTTTGGATTGATAATTTGGTGAATGATTGATTTAAATTGTTTGAGGAATTCTCATTGTAAGGGCCTTGTAATTTTCTTCATTCATTTCTTGTAGCTTGAGGAGAGGTATTAATCTTTCAAAGTTCAATTTTTTATAAGCCCTCCTTAAGGATTTGAAACCCTCTCTCTTGTCTCTAGAGGGTTTTCATCTTTGTAAATTCAATAATAAAGCATTTTTCTTGAGGGAGCTTGGGGTTTTCCCCGTGGTATTCCACCTCTTTATTTGAAAGGAGGACTTGTTGTGGTGGTGACTAACTTCTTAGATTACTTTTAATTTCATTGTTTTCTTAGTCTCTAGATCTAATCTCTAGCTTATTCTCTTGTCCTCATTTCTCACTTGATCATTAAGCTTCATTGTTAATTACTTGATCTAATTACTATTGTGATCTCATTGGATATTTGATTTAAAGTGCATTTGAGTAACTATTGTATTGATCCCACTTGTGTTTTAGATAAAAATAGTATTTCCAATTCACCTAATTAGCAATCTCATCAACCATCATTTAAATAACTACTTGCACTTTATTATATAATTCACATTTGCTCTATTGCTCTTAAACACTCTTAAAAGTACATTATAAACGAAGTGACATTCTTAATCTTATGAATAATTCATTTCACATTGGAGCATCTTGGTTTCTATTAAAGCACTTGTGTTATTTCTCTAATTTGCTTTGTTTAATATCTACTTGCTTCATTGATCATTGTGTAAAAAGTTAATATCATTATAATTTTGTGCTCAAATCTTGATCATAAGTGGATTGGTATCTCATTGAAGCATTGTATTAACATTTGCATCTCATTTGCATATTATATTTAGGTTTTCATTTCTAAAATTCACCTCCAAGCATAAGCTTGGTTGATAGAAATTTAAGGACAATCGTCTCTCACTTTCATTCAAATTGATAAAATTTGAGTTCAGATCAAAGGTTAAAATATGTGACCAAGTAGCTCTCTTGTGGCCAAGCCTTTGTAGGAAAAAAGGCATGTGGGTTGTTAAGGAGACTAAGGAGGTATTGTTAATGATGGATTAAGTGCCTCCTCTTCCTAGCCTTCTTAGCAAATACCAACTAGTCTTTACCAAGTTTTGAGAAATTGAAGGGAAGTCTCACCATAGTTTATGCATATAATTAAAATTTACCAAAATCACTTGCATCACACATTCATTGTTTAATCTTTATTTTGTTCATTGTACAAGTTGAATTGTGAGCTTTTATTTTCCTTGCAAGTATTGCATTGAATTTCTCTTGTACTTGTCATTTGAATTACTTGCTCATTGGCCTTTGACATTGTTCTATCTTTTTTAGCATCTCTTTAAACTACAAATTTTATTTATCTTACAATTTCTATCTTATGGCTCAGATTTCAATATTGTGCTATAATCTTGTACTAACACTTGTCTTGCAACATTTCTTATCTTGTAACTTCATCTTCTTATTTTGCAAGTATTATAATTTTATTTGAGCATTTTTTATAAGGCATTGGTCTCTCTCATTTTATCGTGTTGGATGTCATATTGATTTAATTGAATCTATCTTTTGATATCTACATTGTTCATTAATATTCGTACTTGCTAATTAGCCTTTAATTCAAGTTATATTGAACAGTTATTGTCTTTCCCTTTGTCTCCTAGAACTTTTTTGTTTTCAACAAGTTTTTTTTTAATAATCATATTTAGGGACTACCTCCATAACTTAGCTAGAAGAGATCTTAAACAGAGAGAGTTGGGAATAAGTAACAACCCCTTCTTTGAGCATTGTGCCTTAAAAACTACACCTTGTGGGGTTAGAAGTTTTTCCCACGCTTAGATGTGCATCTTAGGTGACAACAGATCTCATAAAAAGGGAATTTTGCGGGGTTGATACAATGCCCACACCACAGTGCACATAACAAATGAGGATTCAAATTAATACCATGAGTGAGTTGGATTTTTTTTTATTGTAGTACACATCATCAACCACCTAGAACAATATAAAACCCATGAATTATGTAGTTTAACCTGAAGCTTAAATTTAGATGAGCTTGTGAATAGAATAACATGAAATATTTGACAAGTGGAGGTTTAAGATGTGTGCCCTCCTTACTACACAACCAAAAATTAGTGGTTTACAAAGCTTGATAATGTTTGTTATGTTCAAGCACTATTATTCCATGGCATTGTTTAACTCATGTTTTTTTTGTTGGAATGATACATTTTTTGTGCAAAATTGTGACCTTTGGTTGTTTAAAATTACACTTTTGAATACATAAATGAATTCAACACCTAGCAAATTCTCATCGGCATTTGAATTGTAGAGGCTATTGTTCAAATTTTTGATACTAACAAATTTTTGTTCAAGATTTCGCCCAAAAAAATATTAGAAAATATATCTGATTAGACTTCGACGATTCCATATCTTCTTATTTTCACCAGAGATTATTCTCAAGACGATATCATTTTATTGTAAAAATGCCACAACAAAACAAGTGAAGCATAAGATTTACATGTTTAATAAGGTTTGCATTTGATTTTATGCCTTTTTCACATAAGGTAGTTGATGAGAAAGGGCTTGACATCTACCAATTGAATGAGTGAAGCATAAGAGTTACATGTTTAATAGGTTTTCTTGTGGTTTGGATTATGAGAGATGTATCGCTTTTATTATTATTGGTATTCTTATTATAATAACAATAAAGTGATACATCTTCACCAACAATATGATTTTTTAATTATTGTGATTAGTCTATACATATAAAGAAGGATGGCATAGTATTATCAAAATTATTAAATATATTATTGATTTTGTATGGATTTTCATATATTACTTTTGTACTGTATTATCTTTAATAAATGAATTATTGTTCATTTTATTTAGTATTAGAGCCATATTCGGTTTTGGTTCTTGGCTATACACTTCATTAGACCTTGTCAATTCAACTTGTACTCACACTTAAATTTGTTTTCGGAGTTTTTCCAAATTTAGGTAGTTGACCACACTGAGGGATTTTTCCATATAAAATTTTGGGAATCTTGTTGAAGATTATTTCGTCATCATTGTTTATAAGCATATAAAAATAGAATAAACATGAACAAAATCAGGGAAAAAATCAACAATCTCTTTGAATTTTCCATTGGTGTTGTATAATCTGTGTAATGAATGTGAGCATCCATTGTAACATGTTTTCATTGTGGATAATTGTTAAGGGAAACATCTACTAAAAGAATGATAGTGGAAATGCAATTACCACGAGTCATTAACCAATTGAATAAAACTAGTTGTTGTCTTACACCATTGTTAGAACTACCAAACTTGTGGGAGAGGAGGGAAGTTGTGACACTATTCACTATGCTTTTGTGAATTTGTTGATTTTTTTTTTGGAAAAAGTATTTTTAATTGAATCCTAGTTGAACACTGAAGAGGACTACTGGCAATATTAATTTTCTAAAGAACACGAATTTTTCCAACAAAAAATAATCATCATTTATCATCATTTACTATCAAAAAGGAAGAAGAATATGTCTTCATTCTAGAGTTTTAGCTAGTCCAAAACATTTTAGTTGCCAATAATAAATCTGGTGGAATAATACTTAGTGCTAATGTGGGAGGTGATTTTTTTTGGGGTAATTCATGGAAAATTGTGGCTCTTGGAACTATATAGCTGATATTTTTGAAACATTGCCAAACTTAGAGCAACTCTTTTAGTGAAACTAGATTTAAAAAACAATGAAGTATAATAACATTGGCAAGCAAGCATTATATGCATGTTTATAAGATTATATTGATAAAGGGAAAAAGTATAAAGGAATATTGCATATCAATGTAGTGTCCAAAGAAGATATAAAAACAATTCAAAAATTACATGGGCTATTATTATAGCCTAGTGCAATTTAAGTAATTACCAATAAAGATAAGGGAATTTAAGTTTTTAAGAGTAACTAATTTCCAAGGGGAAAAAGATCTAAAATTGGATTTTAATAGAAATAATGAAGGAAAATACAATTATGGTGGTATACAATTATTAAAACTCAGAGATTATTCAAGAAAATCTAAGTGATTATTCAACAAAATTATGAAAATCAAGAATGAAAAACAATATGACATAATGATCTATTATTAAGAATATCCCAATTCAACATAACATCTACATTTAAAAAAGACAGACATAATTATAGGTTCGACTTGAATGAAAGCACTATGAAATTTCATCTTAAACATGAAGAAAGGGTTTGGAGATTCTCTTGTAAGAAGATAAAACTATAGGATGTTACAATGAAGTTTTGCTTAGTAGTGACCTCATACAAAGAGTTGAAGGATGTATCATAAATGATTCTTCAAGATAACCAAAAGTCAATATAAAAGTAGTAGGACTACCATAAAGAATTTGACAAGGTTATCATTGATAAAATCAAAAACAATTCTCATTTTGAGAATCATAGTTAAAATTTGATTGCATAGATTAAAAGGGCAAAAATAAAAACAAATCACAATAAGAAAAATTATATCAACTTATTGACAAAGAATCAATGAGTGATAAAGAAACAATGATGAATCCCATTTAAATGAATAAGTCGATAAATGTAAAAATCCATATCAGAAGAAGAGAACCAATATGGATCTAATCAAAATCTTATCAACTAATAAATCATCAACAATATCAAAAGATTGATGTTCCAAAAGCAAGGCACAAGATGCAAAGATTTATTATCATCATTCTATGTATTGTTCAATGGACTAAACAAAGACAAAATAAGTATGAAATACTAAGTGAAGGTCGTAATTTACTAAGTTTTGCTATGGAATCTTAGTATACCACAAATCATAGAAAAATTAACTAAGGTGGTTTGACCTTTAATGCTTCATAGCTCATAATCATCTCGTATGATCAACTATCATATCTTATAAAATAGAGTTAGAAGAAGGCATTACAAATCAGAAAAAAGACAAGCTTTTACATAAAATAATTTGAGGACAAAGCATCTTGAAATGATTTGGAATGTAACATGTTCACAACCATACACATGCACAAACACATATATCAAATAATAACAATAATAATAAATGCAATGACATGTCCTATCCAATAGAGGAGATCCTAGTTAATGCATATAAGTATATCATCACATGTTGTTATACGAAACATTTATCATTATCTAATTCATTATGAATATATTATTGGTTCTACGTGAATTCAAAGTATTATTTGTATGTTGAATATTTCTAAGTAAATGAATTATTTGCTTATTTCAAAGCAAAGAATAAAATAGACGAAAACCTAATTGTTATAGGAAGAAATATTCAAATGAACATATATAAGGAAAAACATGAATTCCAAAAAATTGTAAGAACATTGGCATACAATAAAATAATATGAAGTGAAGAAAATTTGTGTTGTGAACTAAAAAAAGTAATCATGTCGTGTTGTGAATAATAAGTAAACCCTTACATTGAAAAAAATATGGTAAAAATGAAAATCATCATAATTCACCCACTCAAAGATGAAGTAAGATGAGGATGATAGGTCTAAACATAGTAAGAATACGAGATTGATACACCACCTTAAGTCAAAATGACAATATAACATGTTTCAAATATATTTTCACATAAACTAACAAAACATTGATGCCAATTTTTTATCTTTAAAATATACTCATAATTCCCATGATACCTTGGAAAAATTCCTCGCCTCAATAATTCAACATTCTACATAGTTGTATGGTAAGTGGGACACACCAACTAGACTTCAAACTTCTATCATTGTAATGATAAGCACCCCCACTCACCACTACAACACAACTAACATGAGCGAATTCCAATATTTTTCGTTGGTTAACCTTATTATTGTATATGTTTTATTTCTAATTCTTTCACTAATTCAGGGATATAAATTCTTGTGTCAATGTTTGTGTGTGTGTGTGTATTATTCTCTATTAACATTGTATTCACACATGATTTAATATGGATTTACTTATATCCAAAGAAGTACTTTACTTTCTTTGTGCAATGAGAAGTGCACTAATATATGCAAATAGTTCATAATATTATTACAAAAGATTTAAATGAAGATTACATGTTATAGGTCTAAATAAAAGTATAAAGATTTATGTAGGTTTTAAATAAATATTACATAATTTAGATGTAAATATGAAGATATAAATTACAAATGGACTAAAAGAAATTTGGATCTTGTTTATGTGAAGTAGTTTTTGAAAGAAGTTAAAGTAATAGAAGAAATTTTATTAAATTTTTCAGTCAAGAAGACAATATAACTCAATATGACAATTATGTAGTTATCCACTTGTAAAATTCCACTATGTTTGTTGTCTTTAATGACTTCATCCCAAAATGCATTCACTACAAATGTGTTTCCATGCTTACAGTTAAAATTATAGGTGGTGCTTGATTGAAACTGAGGCTTCCTTATCCAAATGTGCTAGCATTTTCAATCCAATGAAGGGAAGAATTTCTCACCTAAATCATGGCCAAGACTCTAAAGATGTAAGGAAAAAAAATAGGAAGAGTGAAAACTTATACACATTTTTACCTTCTCATTCGTTCATTTCATGCACATGGAAAGCTTAACTAACCAAGAAAACTAGATAAATGGATTCACAGCAAAATAGAAGCATATAATAACCATGACTAATAAGGAAAGTAGAGAACTAAGACAATGACATTCAGACATAGGGGAAATGTACTTCAAAAATTAAGGGGGGACAATATACTCTTTCATTCACATGCATTCTTGGGTTACAATAAACTCTATGATATTATTGTAGGTGTACATGAAATAGAAGCAACAACATACATTGGCCTTACATCACAGATAAACTATGTTATTGGTTAACCAATCAATTGGTTAACATGCACCAACAACAAGGATATTAACACCATGTTGTCGTTGCTACAACACCCTCCAAATTTTGGACTATATTCAAACTTTGGAGCATCCTTTAACCATGTGATCTGTTGTTTCTAGTAATAAAATACATTCCATCCTTGCTCTTAAATTTTTCAAGTCCCTTTATGAAGAAAATCCAAGTGTCGTCTTTTGGTAAGGGAAGTGTCGCACTGTGTGAAAGAGAGTTATAGTGCATCTTTAAGAGGAAACTTTGGTACTAATGGATCATATCTATCATAGAGGCATGTATTAGGATCATTCCCAAAGTTTTGTGCATTATCTTGTTGTCATCATCACTTGTGTCGCAAAGTGTATCCTAAGTGTCACACTTGGAGGTAAGTGTCGTTTTGTTGTTGTTTCGATGGGTACATGTTGATTTTGGGTGTTAAGTGTTTCATTGTTATGTGTTTGATCATTTATGAGTGTGATCATGTCCAAGTCATGTTTGGTTTCATCTCCACTTCATTGATCCTGCACTTAGTCAATTTCTAAAGTGTTCCTTGCCCGTCCAAGTCATGTTTTTGTTTCATCTCTGCTTCATTGATCCTGCACTTAGTCAATTTCTAAAGTGTTCCTTGCCCAACTAACCAATCCTCAACTTGCCTCCTTGAACTGTTATTAAGTCCCTATAACACTAGTGTACCTCCCTTATTGTTATTGTTGTGCCCATGTAGCCCCCATAGTGTTATTGTTGTGCCCCATAAAAGCCCACTATTGTTATTGTTGTGCCTTTACATTATTATTGTTATGTCGACTCTGATTATATTGTGACCCCTTAGACTCCTATATATACCAAGGAGGTATTTTAATTTGAATCATCCAAGAATTGTTAATTTATTTGATGTAAAAGGAGGTTTCCCATTCGAATAGGCTTATTTTCAAGTCATTGATCTATATTTTCTTCTACTTTGTGATCTATTTACATAATGTTTGGTATCAGAGATTTGGATTCTAGGGTTTCTCTACCTAAAATAGTTCATCTTGGAATTTTCACTATAACTTCTTCTTCTTCTTCTTCTTCTTTCTGCGAGGATCCAAAAGCTAAAATTTTGACCACGTGGATTCAAAATATTGATTAATTTATTGTAAAAATTTCAGATCTTGGTTCGCTACATTTTCTAAGATATGGTCTGAAAAAGTTAGGGTTTTTGCATGCTCTAGAATTCAATCTCAAACACATGACCTAGGGAAAATCGTCATAACTTTCTCATTGTGCATCAGATTTGAATTTCGTAAAAAGTGACAGGAATTTCACAGATTGTAGTTTCTCATATATCAATTTCAGAGTCGAAGGCTGAAATAATGACACATGGAATCGCGTACAAGTTTGTTCCACTGAACCAATCCATAATCAAGTCATCTTGGGAGATTTGGCATAATTTTATCTCGAAGAATCAAATATTGGTCGGAATTATGGCATTGGCAACAAGATTCAAAGGTCTACCACAAGACAAAATTTCAGACCTTGGGAGGCCAAAATTACAGAGATACAACAGTTTCAAGATCAAGCTCCTAAAAACAAGAAAAATGTGTGTATTCTTAAATTTTGCATAACATTTGTTTGAAAAATTAGTTTGAAGTGATTCAAAGGGAATAATGAAACATAGATATCATTGTTTAATTCCAAAATGCCTCAAAACAAAAAAAAATGGATACACCTAGTAAGCAACCAGAAAGATCTACTATGACACATGAAGATGAGGAAGAAATGCAACATGATATATCAAAATTGTGAGACCAAGTGCAACAAATTTCGCTCTCGCAAAAAGTAACAAAAAAATGAATTGGAAGCCATGATGAATGTTAAGATAGATGGTATAAAAAGGGACATGGGAGTTTTGAATGATGCCTTAAAAGAAGCCATGGAAGCAATGATGAATGTCAAGATGGAATGGTTGAAGGAAGGTTTGGAAAAAATTCTAGAAGAAAGGCTTACCAATGGTTACAAGGTAATCCATGAAAATCATGATGAGGAAAAAAATAATATGAATTATGATTTTAGAGACTTTAATGTTGGGTTTAAGACCCACCACATTCCAGAGATAGATATGAGGAAGTTTGATGGCAAGGATTCGGTAACATGGATACTATAGATGGATCAATTCTTTGATCTACATAATGTGTCGCACACACAAAAGATACACATTTATTCTTTGTATTTAGAACAAAATCAGTTTGCATGGTATCGATGGATTTTTTTCTCATAAATCAATTGTCAGTTGACAATTTTTGTGGAATAATTGGTAGCACATTATGAGGACATAAAGAGAAATACTTTCTTTAGCCAATTGTTAAATCTCAAACAAAAGGGTTCAATGGTGGAGCACATTAAGGGCTTCCAAATATTGAATATAAAAGTAAATTATATTCCAGAGGAACATAGGATTGATGTCTTCATAGGGACTCTAAAGGATAACATCCAAGGTTTGCCTTTGGGAACCTAATTCATTAGAGAGTGCATTCAAGGTGGCAAGAAAAGATGAAAGAAAAATTATGGCAAAAAAGAAGTCTATCGCTCACAACTATAAATATGGAAGTGTTGTTTCTCCTAGCCTCCCACAACCTACAATATTGGAACCACAACAAATGGAGGGAAAAATAGAAAAAGGGCTTTCTTACTATTGTGATAGCAAATACATTAAGGGTCATAAGTTCGTTGATAAGAAATTATTTTACATAGATTGTGAAAAGGAGGAAGAAAAGGAACAAGAAACATTAAAAGAAAAGGATATACACCAGGAACCAACCCCAGAGAAAGAGGAAATGAATCCGTCCATACCTTGTAATGCATTGGAAAGAATTACCAGTCCTCAAACTCTCAAAATAGAAAGATATATCAAGAAAAAAAGGGTAATAGTGTTGATCGATTCGGATAGTACCCATAATTTTATTAATTGTAAGATAGCCAAGGAATTGAATTTCTTTCTATATCCAGCACCAAAGTGTCTGAGCGATGGTTGCAAATGGAGGAACTATAAATTGCTCAGGGAAGTGCCATAATATCAATCCAACCATGGGGGAATATGTATTGAAAAGTCAAATTCTTTCCATTCTAATGGGTGGTGTTGATGGTATATTAGGAGTCCAATGGCTACAATCTTTGGGGACAATAACTTTTAATTTTCTAGAACTTTTCTTGAAATTTTCCTCAAAAGGAAAGGAAATTGAATTAAGGGGCATCGCAGGGAAACCACATCAGATAATCAACTCTAATGGCATGAAAAAACTTTTGAAGAAATAACAATGAGGCATTATTGCACAATTATTCTCACTAGATGTTCAAACATTGAAATCATTTGTTTTTCCCACTACTACATTTGGGCAAAAAATCCGATGGATGAATCCGACAGAACGAATAAAATCGGAAGTTAAATTTATTTTTTGTTTTTTTGTTTTTTTTTCTAAAATCCTGACGCGTGTCGAATATCCAAGGGGAGTTCTTTAACAGTCAAATATTCGATGGAATGTCTTTTCCATCAATTAGACAATGTGTTTCCTATAATCCCTCTTCTTGTCGAATATCCGACAAGAGTTCTTTAACTGTTGGTTATTCGACGCTTTATCCAATATGAAAATGTGTTTTCCAATTTCCGACAAAATGGAAAATAATCGTTGCATAACGTTCAATTCCAACATTAATGACTTTTTTCCATTGACAATGTCTAATATGGGACCTCTTTAAATTGATTTTAACTAATTAAAATAAATATAACATATATATATATATATATATATATATATATATATATATATATATATATATATATGATGTGATTGTTTTGAAAAGTTGTAGGCTTATTTTGAGGTTAACTTTTGAATAGAATCATCATTGAAAGCTTTTGAGGATCAAAGATGTTATTTCCCTTATAGAAATTGCAAGGGCTTGTGGCCAAAGAGAATTCTAATAAAATCAACTAAAAATCATTATAGAGATTGTGGACATGTTGAAGGTGGACATGAATATCATCCATTTGTAAATTATTTATTATATATCTTTGTATTGTAGATTTTTTTTGTAAATGTTTACATGTATATTGTATTTTAGATTGTATGTCTTTGTATCGTAAATTTTATTGTCTTTCTATTGAATGTATTTTATAATATTCTTTTGGGAGGTTTTTGACCTATGTTGTCATCTTGATGTGGAATAGAAATATTATTTAATTATTTTCATTAGGGTCAATTAAGGGGTTAGATCGAGTTAGGGGTTAATTACTTTATGGGCTTAGGGATAAGGGGTTATTGTTTAAGGTTTTAGGGGTTAGGGGTTAAGGGGTTAGGGCTTAGGGGCTTAGAGGAATGGAGTTAAGATGTTATGGGGTTAATATATGTCTAGGGGGTTAATTAGGACATAGAGGATTTAGAGGTTAATCATGGGTTGGGGCATTATTAATAATTTTTAAAGTATATTATGCAAAATATGACATTAAGAAAAATATGACATTATAATGATGAAAGCAAAATTAAGATCAATATGTTTTTTATTATGGTTGTGACTATATATCTCAAAAAGTGTCTTACTTCCTACATGTTAGGAAAAGTAACATCTTTCTTAGATTTTTCAACATATTCTTAAATATCTTGATAAATTGCACAAGCATCATCATTGATTTGTTGCCTTTGTTTCTTGGTTTCACCTAAGTTGTCTTTCTCTTTGTCTTTGTTGTCTTTTTTTCCTTATATATTATATTTGTAAATGGTTGTTATATCGACGTTTCATTATTTTCCATATATATTAATATTACTTTATTGATTATAATTGTATATTATGGGCCCCCTAGGGAATTGCTCGATGAGGAAGAGGTGGTTGTAGTACAAGCTCTTGTTCAAGAACATGGAGTGATTAATATTTAGGATCAAGCTAATGATCCTATGGAAGACGATAATGATGTTGATAACATAGTTGAATAAGATGAGATAGATATATTGATCGAGGAGACATTTAATAATGTTGGAATGGATGATGATGGCAACCGGTATGATGATCGTGCTTTTGATATACCCGTACTTGAGAGGGAAACTAAAACTCTTTATGAAGGCTCAAAAACATCTCTTCTCTCTATTATATTGTTGTTGGTCAACTTAAATGTGGTGAATGGTTAGCTTCTAAGGTATGCAATATATTTTGCGACATTTAGTACTATATAAATGATAAAGCAATTATTTTTCCCATTGTTTTTAATGTTAGTATGGTGATCGTCATTTCACTAATTTGTAACATTTAGATGTAATATGTACAATTAATATTGTTTAGTACATTAACCAGTACTACTTTTTTTTAATGTGTTTAATATTATTAGGTGAATTTATGTTACCATTGTCAAATGTTTTACCTTGTAGGTACTGAGATTTACATCCCATGACGAAATATATTGGAATGGAGTATCAAGCTATTCATGAATTCCCTAATGATGATATTATCTATTATAAAGAACATGCGTTGAAAGAAAAATGCCCAAAATGTGATGAGAGCATATATTAAACCAATAAAGTAACAAAAAAGTGTCTCACAAGGTTCTTCGTTATATTCCCATTATTCCATGTTTGTGACAATTCTTCAGGTGCAAAAGCATAATAGAAATTATGGATTACCATGCAACGAATAGAAGTGAAGATCGTGTTCTTTGAATGCCTGCAGATGGCTCTAAATTTAGGAATATAGAGGAAAAGTGGTCATAGTTTAAAAGAGAACCTTGTAATCTTAGGCTTTCATTAGCAATTGACAGTGTCAATCCATTTGGAGAGCCCAAATCTACTTACTCGGTATGACCTGTTTTTGTTATCAACAATAACATTCCTTCGTGGAAGTCAATAAAGAGGGAGAACATAATGTTGACAATGATTGTTCCAAGTATTAATTTGTTTAAAATATTTTTTTTAATACAATAACATCTCATTTGTCTTGTTTGCTTCATAATTATGTCCTATATTTTTTTTTTACTCATATTTGTTCAATTATGCCTTATAATTATGTCTTATAAGTTCTTTTATTTACTCATGTATGTAGTAATTATGTATTATATGTTCAATCAATTAGGTAAGTACCAGGTCAAAGATATGAATGTATATATCGAGTCTCTTATCGATAAGTTAGTGGATTTATGGAACAATGTCACTGTGTATGATATCTCTAGACTAATAGATGCACAAAGGGAATTTGAATCCCATGCAATGCTTGTATGGACAATTCATGATGCCCCAAGTCTAACACATGTATCTGGTATGTTATAACGTTACCCTGCAATTTAATAGTGTTCAATTTTATGAATTTCATTTCATGTATGTTTTTTAAATAATTTGACCTTCATTGTACATACTTAAAATAATTTATATAAAACTTATTCCATCTATTTAGGTCTTCAAACAAAGGGCAAATTTTCTTCTCCAGTTTATGGTCCTAAGATGAAATCTTGTCGTTCAAGAAGCTTAGGAAAGGAGGTGTTTGATGAGTATAGGAACTTTCTTTTTAAGAACTATAGCTACCAAAGTACCTAAAAACATCCTTTCAATGGGAAAGAAGATGTTGGATTAAGACCACGGAGAATGAAACCTCGTACATGGAAGTTGTAGTATAATAGAGTCTCTCAAAGTATGGATTGAATTGTCTATGTATCATTATACATTATATGTTTGGATTATTTTATATTTTTATGGAATTTTATTCATTGTACTAATTTACAGGTTATATTTTTGTTATAATATATTTAACTATGATTTACGTTGTAGGTCGTCAAGGCATTAATAACAGGGCACTTCCACGAGGAATGAAAAGTTATCCTAAGCAATTCGATAGACTTCCCTACTATGAGCACCTATAAATTTCTCATTTGTTTGATACAATGCACATTAGGAAGAATGTAACAAAGACCTTATGGCGAATCTTAGATGGAAGGAGAGATAAAGAAAAAAAACTCAAGATTTGTAATGACATTAAGTAGCCCAACCATGCATTGCAAAGTGTGACTCATTCAAATAGTGATGGAGACATCGAAAATATAATATAAGTGCTCTTCCATGGTTATTGATAGAGCAACAAAGCAAGGATGTTAAAGAGGTTATTGAAAAAAATAAATTTCCATCTGGATTTTCTTCAAACATAGAGAATATCCTAACAAAGAAAGGTGAATTAGGTAGGGTAAAAAATCATGATTGGCATACGTTCATTAAGGTAATTATTTTTGTGTATATATTTATACATTGTTGAAACATCTTGTTAATCAGTGTTTTTTTATACTAATTTAGTAAAAATAATGACCGATCACTAATTTTGTTATAGTATGTTCTACCTATCTCTCCTAGAAAACTTTGACAACAATGTCAAACAAGTTATATATGATATTGGCAAATACATGAAGTGGAGATTTATGTGCAAAGTGTAATTTGTTCAATAAGTTTTTGTGTCGCATATTTTTTATTGCATGTGTTTTCCTTGTCAAAATGTACTATATTATACTTTTTTGTTGAAACTTGTGATTTGCTTGCTTCATATGTAGATGGTTGTCATGTAAAGAAATCGATAAAGAAGATATAAAGTATCGAAGAAAACAAATTCCTCATTTAATGTGTGAAATGAAAAAGTCGTGAAATAGGAAAAAGTATTAATATATGGGATTGCATTTGGGATGTCAAATCCGTGGACAAATTTGAAGGGAACCTATTGGGAAAGGTAGAATGAGCAAAGTGAGATGTAAGTAGATAGTGGATATTTATAGCACATTTGACTTTTTTATTTTATGTATATCATACTATTTAACTTTTAGTCTTTTTGCATAATCCATTATTATGAAGGTACATGGTAACTATATATGTGTGTGTGTGTGTGTGAATTGTTTTATTTTAATACAGTCAGTCGGTCAAGAGTGGGATGTAATACATTTATACATTGCAAATAATCTTGATTAGATGAAGGTATTGATTGAACGATGCAAACAAGCTAATAATGGTAGGTTATCATAGTATGGCATGTCTATATTGGTCAAAGAAACTCAATGTAGTGGAGATACCAATCTTACGCAGAGGGAGATTTATTTATAATGTGGTTTAAAATATTATCAGGTAAGCATATTCACCCATAATAAGTTTTTTTACAATTATGTTGATGCATATGGCGTGTTTTTACTTAATTTGCAAATTTTTCAAATATGTTTATCAATTGACAATGCATTTTTTATGTGTTTAACATATTGAAGTTGAAACACCACAACAAAATGTGGGGCGATGGCTGCAATTTTCGCATCAAAAGGTTGGATGAAAAGATGAAAACTTATGATATTGGGATAACTACAGTATTTCAAATATCAATGTTTCCTCTAGAGGTGACAAACATCCAAAACTCTCTGAAAATTGACATTATGGGTATCTACATGATATACTTGAGTGTGAATTTGAATCCTTCAAAATAATTATGTTTGATGTCAAATGGTGTAGGCTATGAATCCATGAATGTGACCTTGATAGAACTGTTATTGAGCATGCTAACGAGTTTACCATGGTTGATACAAGGAACCTTGAGCTAGGATCAAAGTGATATGTTCTTCCAAGCCAATGTGAATAGGAGTAGTTTGATCATATGTTCTTATATATGGTCCCAGAGGAAGGCCCGTAAAGTATAATGTAGCAGAAGAAGATGAAATTGAAGAAGAAGATGGTGTAGAGGAGGAGTGGGTTCATGCAATGTCAGATAAAGACGTCAAATAAGTTCAAGGAATATATGTTAATCGAGACAATATTAATTTGGATGAACTAGATGATATTTACGTTGTGTCGGACAAAGAAATTGAAGACGTTGAACCAAATGTAGAAGAGCATGTTCCAAATGATGATATAGATGATGATGATGATGATGTTGATATGGCGAATCTTTTGTACATGAATTATGAACTGGATGATACAGATGATGAGTTGGATGAGGAAAAATATTAATGATATCAAAATGTTGAAAAGTACGAGGTATGTATTTATATGTTTTCAGTTAAATTGTTCTCTTTCGTTCACCTTAAATTTTTAATTTCCTAGTATTTATGTTTCAATGTTATTGTGTTTCTTTCAAATATATTATAGTAGATAGATTGGGTATCATGGAATTAAGAGTGATTTGGGTGGGGGGGTGGGGGAGGAGAGGCCATATGAGCTTCCACCTTCACATGGTTGACCTTTCTCAGTATAGAATATATTATTCTTGAAACAAAGAGAAGAACGAAGGCGGGGTGCCTAAGCGCCCATGGGGCATCACGTGTTGGGCACGCCAGGGCACCTCTGCGATGAGTTGGTGGGTCGGCTAGACTTGGTAAGGGGCACCCACACAAAGGAAGTAAGGTTGGCCCATGACTTCCCATGCCCACTCAAAGTGGCGAAAAAACTAAGTATGAACAGAAGTGTAATTGTGGGGGTGTCACGTGCACACCATGGAGGCGCGTGCCCTAGGCACACCCACACAGACACAAGGCACCCCGGGACCCATGTGCAAATGGTGCATTCACGATGGGCAACACGATGGGAAAACTAAACAAGTGAAGTGAACCAAGGACATCATGCGCATGACAAAGGTGTGTGTCATGGGCACGCCCAAAGGCGACATCCATGAAACGGTGAAGGGTAGACGAGTTTAGCACGTTGAGTGGACCGAGTGAGATGGGCGATGAGTGAACCGGGTGACATGGTGTGACCTGAAAATCACTCGTGAATGATCTCAGTTAATTAATGAAGGTATTACAAACCCATGTGCTGTGGTGTGCCTATGTTATTTTAAGCAACAGATCGATAAGATTGCAAAATACATAGGCACTTGAAACAGTAAGAGAAACACAGTAAGCAAATACAAAAACACAACAAATTTAATAAGGAGTTTACCCAATCCTCCTGGGCTACGTCTCCTGGTCCAGCCTTCAGTGGTGGCCTTTTCTATTGTGTCTTAAAGCAGAGATTTTACAATAAGGAGCTCAATTTGAGTCTCACTTAATAGAGAATGATCAGTGGGATTGTACTTCGATCCCCCAAGTCTCTAGAGTACACAAACTCCCCTTACTAAATCTCAACCTCGACTGGTCTCAGTGGTATGAGTCCAATTTGGTACTCAATACCTAACAGGTCTACGCAGAGGAGTTGCTTGAACCTCTCAAGCCTTCTCTGGAGTTCACAGATTCTCGGACTCTCTCTGTTCTGTATGCTCGATGCTACCTTTGCTCTGTAGGTCAGCTCGGCTTCTCTGTTCTGTCTGCTCGATGCTGCCTTTCCTCTGTAGGTCAACTCGTCTTCTCTGTTCTTTGCAATTCACTTCTTTCTCTCTACTTCTGTCCCTTTTGCTCTTTGTCTATTCGTGGCTTAAAGCCAATCTGCTCCCTAACTATTCGTTTCCACTTTTCGGCTCTCTGGATCTCCTACCTCTTTCTGCTGGAATTCCCCTGCTCTGCATCATCATCATTGTGTAATGCTTCATAGAGAGGTGGCCACCTGTTTCCTCGCAAACTGAGTGTCAGTTCTCTTTGAACGGTCATTATTTCCATTGTTCCAAGATTGCCCGCGAAATTGTTCCTCCGCCAACTCATCGATCATGTCAGACCTCAAATCTCATGTACCTCAGTCTATTTCCCCATCAAATCCAGTCTTCCATCAGGTTGATTCTCCGTCGTTGATCTGGAGCCTCCAGATCCTATGGTCTCCATCTATATCGCACGGGTAAGTTGCTCAACCGTTACTCACGCGATGTAAGCGGTTTTCTCTCACATTTGTTGGACGCGTGTCACCCGGTGTGTGGAAAAACGCTGAACTCCGCCAAACCTGCTTACCGCTTGAAGTGCACGCGATATCCTGCCGGTTTTGGGCGCGGTACCTGCCTTCTAATGGTTTCCGCACGGTTTTCCTATTTTCCTTGTGACCGAGCGTTGGGGATTTCCTTCACTGAGAGTTTTGCCCTGCGATACGCGATTAGCATCGCGTATCAGAAACGGCCTCTATTTTTGGATCTGGGCTTTGATTTCCAATTTTTGTCCATGTGCGGTCTCCATGGGCCAACGATCAACGCACTTTAACCGAGAGTCCTCGTTGTTCCGTGCTGGCCACAAATTGCCATTGTCTAGAGGTCATTTCTGATAAGCTCATCATTCATAATATTTTGAAGCCTGACATAATTTGAAACATTCATGGAAATGTTTAAGGGTCCAATTCGAATCACGGCCTTCCCACTGAAAAAGCTTTTGGACCACCAAAAGTTGGTTTTCAAGCATCGACTAAGTGAGGGTATAGCTGTCTCACTTGTCCAATCTCTATCCAATTTGTACTGCTTGGCTTTGAACCCTTGAGCCCAATCCTGAGGTACTCAACATCTCCCCTACACGTCGTCCTCACCTTCTTGTCCAAAATTGTGTCTTCCTGCAATTCATTGAGATATTCAGGTAACTAATCATTAATAGAAGGCAATTGACTCTGCTCTTCAAGATCTTCAATTAATGAGGGTTAAAATAGTCTCAAGTTGTCTGCATTAACGACTGAGTAGATGTGCATGTAAGCTGGTAAATCAAGGCAAAAAGCATTCTCACCAATTTTCTCAAGTATCTTGAAAGGTCCATACCTTATTAGCTTTAGCTTTTTACCTTCACCTTGCATTCTAGCTTTGCTAATATATAGCCAGACTTGATCACCAACTTGGAAACTATGCTCCATCTGATGCTTGTCATGCCTTGCCTTGTATTTGGCTTAGCTCTTTTCCAGTTGTTCCTGTACTGCCTAGTGAATCTCTTGGATTTTTTCAATGAACTTGGTTGCCTTGTCCACATCACTGTGTCCGTCAACTGCAGTGTCTTTATCAAAGACAAAATCCAAGGGAGACCTTGGTGTGAAACCAAAACAGGGCTCAAAAGGAGATCTCTGTGTAGAAGAATGTTTTGCTCGATTGTAAGCATGTTGCACATAACACAAATGTTCATCCCAAAGTTTGGGATGCTTGCTACAATAGCCTCTGAGCAACTGGATCATTGTCATGTTGACTACTTCTGTCTGGCCATCTATTTGTGGATGAAATGTTGTGCTTTTCTTCATTCTGGTGTCCATCAGTTCCCACAGACTCGACCAAAACTTCCCAACAAATCAGGTGTCTCGATCAGATACAATGGAAGTGGGTAATCTAAAATGAACCCATACATGCTGAAAGAACAACTTTGCAGTTTGTTCAGCTGTAATATGTTTATTACAAGGTATCAAAATACACATTTTGTTGAACCTATCCACAACAACATACAAATAGTCATGACCTTTCCTAGATTTAGGCAGTCCTCCAAGAACGTCCATGGAAACACTTTCCCAAGGATGAGAAGGAACTGGCAGTGGAGTGTACAAACCTAGTTTTCTATTGCTAGGATTGCTTTTAGCACACATGGTACACCCTCTTACATATCTAGAAACTGTCTCATTCATTTTTGGCCAATAACAAAATCTTTGCAGCTGTGCAACCATTTTACTTACCCCAAAGTGACCTGATATTAGAGAAGTGTGTGCTTCTCGAATTATCTTTACTCTTTCAATTTGTGGAATGCATAGCTTCCCACAATGATACAAGAGTCAATCCTTAATATGATAGTCCAATTCTTCTACTCGTTTTCCTTGACTTAAAGTTGCATATACATCTATAAAATCTATATCTTGAGCATATTGTTCAATGTAGCTCTCATGTAGTACTGAATTATGCTTAAGTATAGTGGATGCATTTATAATAGGTCTAGATAATATATCTACAACTTTATTGTGTATGCCCTTTTATATCTGATGACTAAATGAAATTTTTGTAGAAAACCCATCCGTCTGTAGTGTCTTGATTGCTGCAACTTAGTTTGGGAGTCTATATATTAAAGTGGTTGATGATCAATATGTATAACTGTCTCTTTTCCCATTAAGTAATGTTTCCACTTTTTCACACTATGTATTAATGCATACAATTCTTTACCATATGTGGGATAGTTAACTATTACAGAATTAAATGTCTCAAAATGATAACATATGGTTTTACCGTGTTGTATCAACACTACTCCCATGGCATAGTCACTGGCATCTGTTTGGATCTCAAATGGTCTTTGAAGATCGAGCAATGCTAGTACTGGTGTTGTACTAATCTTTTCTTTCAAGGTGTCGAAGGTTGTCTGTTGTTGGCCTCCCCATTGAAACATCTTGTTCAATCCTGTTAAAGCATGTAAGGGAGCTGCAATTAGGGAAAAGTTAGAAATGAACTTTCTCCAATATTGTGCTACTCCTAAGAAGCTTCTGACTTTTGTAGCAGATTTGGGTTTAGGCCAATTTACAATGACTACCACCTTAGAGGGATCTATCTTCAATTCACCACCCCCTACTATATGACCCAAATAATTCAAAGATGTTTTGCCAAATTCACATTTTGAAAGTTTAACATAAAGTTTTTCTCTTTTCAAAACATCTAGTGTCTACTTAACATGCTTTAAATGTTCTTCCTGTTGGAAATACTGGGGGGGGTGAATCAGTATTTCTTTTTCCCGCTATTGTTTCACCAGTTAAAACATATATATTCAGAACACAAGATGAACAGCAAGAGTAAATGCTTTTATTAATATAAACTATGCAGTAAAATAGATACAATATATAGATGGTTACAATCAATTTCCAAGCTCCAATTTGGACTTTAGTGAGGCTCCAACCTCCAGAGCACCAACTCTATTTCGCCAAGACACCAATCTTGGACTTAGAAGCACAAACTCCCAAGGACTTCAATCCTTCCTACTTCTGAGGCACCAACCCCAAGGACTCAAATCCTACTTACTTCTGAGGCACCAGCCCCAAGGACTCCTATCCTTCTTGCTTCTGAGGCACTAGCCCCAAGGACTCCTATCCTTCTTGCTTCTGATGCACCAGCCCCAAGGACTCCAATCCTTCTCACTTCTGAGGCACTAACCCCAAGGGTTCCAACGCAATCTTGTCAAGGCATGTTTGATAGTAATCTTTTGCTCTCAGAACTCTTCTCTGCTGATTTCTGTCTATTTACAACTTCACTGTAGTCTCCAAACTACAGTATCAATGACAACCAATCTTCTTATGAATGAGTCTTTACAATTCTGCACACTGCCCACGCATAGTCTCCAATAGCCTTCATGCTCTATGATAATGTCTTCACACAGCTCTAGTCAGTCTACTGTTAGCTGCACTCAGCTCTGCATAAAGAACAACTTCTTGTTCAAGCTTATGTTCTCTGCCGGCTACTTCTCCCCTTCGACTGTCTACTATCCTATTATCCCTGCGGCCCTCTTTCTGTTCTGCCGGATCCTCTCGCTATCTCAGTCTCCTCCAGATTATTTTCCACAGCGTTCAACAACCTTCAACAGCATTCACCGATGTTGCTTCTGCTATCTCACACTATGGTTCTTCACCATACCAACGACAACAACAGTTCTCTGTTTTTTACTATTTTATACATTCCCATGCCTTCGTCCATTCGTTTCCGCTTACACCGCCTCTTAGACTTCATCAACACTCATTGTCATTTCCTTTGTGCTCGCTTGCTTCTTCAGCTTCCCAGCTTTCGGTTTCCTCTGTCTATTCGTGCTCTCAGGACACGTTGATTCAATGGCGAGGACCGATTCATACGCAGAGGACACATATTCAGAAAACTGTAACAACGCTCCTTTCGACAATGATAGCAGGTATACACAGGGATGGCATTATTTAACAGACCTGCCACGTCCTGATCGCAATCGCCATCGACACTATTTCATCTTCCTGAACTATCGGGAGAATTCCGTAGTGTATTTCTACCTCTAAACACCGTGTAAGCCAAAAAATTCATTTACACAGGAAACACAGGCAAAATGGCTAAAGGGCGGACTTCAATATTAATTCACCCACAACTATCCCTGTATTGGATCCGCAGCATATGTCGCAATCGGCACTCAAGGCTTCTAGGGGTCCTTTATACATCAACCCCATGATATTGCCGATGGCCGATGGGCTGATCTTCCTATGGACGCGATATAACAATAGGGTGCTATATAATAGGACCATCGAGTCTGCGTACATTATCGCAATCACCACTTTCAAAGGTTCTCCTATAAGTCGAGCTCATGACATTTCCGATGGTCGATGGCCGATTCACCACTAGACATGATATTATATTAAGCCAAGTTGTGATGTCGCATTGGGTCCGCAACGTTCATCACTATCGACGATTGCAAAGGGGCCACTTACCACTGTATGACTTTGTTCTGAATTCCCGATGCAATAATCGCTATCAACGATCGCAACATATCGGCAGTCGCAGTCGCAGCATATCGGCAGTCACAGTTTCAGGTCCACTCTTGCAATCGCAGTTGGAGGTTTCGGGTGTGACACTTAATAGAATCCGCCGATATAATATACTGCTCCACCTCCGATAGTGTATTTGTAATGTGTATGCTTTGGCCTTCGTTTGTGCCTCTAATAGTGTTAAGTGCATGTATATATGTTTTTTGTCGCAGATGGGTAAATACATGAGTTTGAGGCATATTGCCGCTCCTGATAGTGTAATGTGCCATAGATGCATAGTTTTTGGCCCCCGATAGTGTTAATGCCTCCTTTGCTCCTCCGATAGCTCCCGATAGTGTTATCTATGGATATATGGCTCCCGATAGCTCCCGATAGTTGTGTATGCTTCCTCTATGGCTCTGACAACTATGTTTGTTGCGTCCCATGGCTCTGTTTGCTCCTCTGTTTTCTCTATCGTTGTGTCCTACGCTCTTCCTCTATACTCCTTTGATCGGTCTTCCTTTGGATTGTTGCTTTGGTAGCTGTTAATGCATATATAGATGGGTTTTGCCTCCAATAGCTCCCGATTGCATAATCTGCTTCCTTTGATACTCTGTCTACTCCTCTGTTGCTCCGATGGCTATCTGCGTCCTCTGTTTGCCATGTATGCTCCTCTTCTTTGGCATATATATATATATATATATATATATATATATATATATGGTTCCTCTTGGCTCCGATATGCCTCCTTGCTCTGATATGTCTGTTTCCGCATATATATAACCTCCTTGCATATATGAATGCCTCTCTTGCTCTGATATCCTATGATATGCTTTGATCTGCCTCCTTAACTAACTCCTCTTTTCTTATGTCTTGGCTATCCTGATGGCCTTGCTCCTGTCTCTTCATGAATCTATTCTGCTT
Source organism: Pinus tabuliformis (assembly GCA_031772625.1). Lineage (NCBI taxonomy): Eukaryota > Viridiplantae > Streptophyta > Pinopsida > Pinales > Pinaceae > Pinus > Pinus tabuliformis. The sequence continues at coordinate 1,418,593,727 of CM062820.1, read as the reverse complement.
CCCCTTGGCTTCATGTCATCCTTTAGTATCCAGAATATTGCCATATTGACATCAATGACAACCTAGGTCAACAATCTCCCCCTTTGTTATTGATGGCAATATTCTTCTTCTCTCCCCCTTTGACATCAATGGCAAAGGAGTGCTCTGGGACTCCCCCTATCAAACTACTTATGTTCTTCATGAATGGTAGATCTTCATGGGTTTGTGACTCCCCCTGTCATAGTGATCTTCTTCTTTTTACTCAAGATAGAAGGATTGATGCTTTATCATCAATTAACACATTATTCCCTCTTCATGTCTCAGAACTGCTTTATCATGGCTTCAAAAATGCTTAAGGATGCTCTACTTTAATGCTTTCATTCAGATTGCAAACGACCATACACCAAGTGTCCAAGTCCAAGCTTTTATGCTTCAATCCATATTGTTGTCTCCACAGGTAACATGAGAGGCCTTCATAGTCTGAATCAAGAGAAAATGCCCCTAAGATTGTCTTTCTTGCTATCTTTCTTCAGATCTGAGTTCCTTTGTGTCTTTGTGCTTCCCCTTAAGTTACTGCCATCTAGTATTCAATCATCATTGCATTTGGAAAAAAATGTGAGGGGTTGTGCCTTACTGTTGCTATATTTCTTAAGTGATCTGTATCAGCTTAAGTCATGCTTGACTGCACAACATTATCCTTCCTATGAGCCATCTTTTCCTTGAGTTCTTGTACATATCTCTGCAGATTCAGATATCCAATCTGTGATTGTCCTTTAAATTTATTCTGTTGATCTGCATCTTCATGCAATGCTTTAGTTTTGTTATATGCTGCCAGCTGCTCTTACTTCAAACTCCATTCCAGATGTATCTGTTTGTTTGAAGACTGCCTCTATTAGTGTCTAGAATTTATCTGTTCTCGCATTAAATTTCTGAGTTAGGACATAAACTTCTGTGATAATAGCACCATGGTTGTGTGCCCTATTTCTTTAACAACAGTCTAAAGAATGGTTACAGGATCATATGCTTCAATGGAGTGCTCCTGAGACATGATCTTAATAAAAAAATGATTGTTAATATAGCTCAACAAGGATTTCACCAGGACCCTTTTTCACTAATAGCTTCTACAATAGTGATCAAGACTTATAGGCTCCCCCTAACTATATGCATCATCTCTTTTGGGCAGAGTTTGTCCATCTAATGCTTAGATTGTCAAAATTCAAGGGACTTTCGGATTGTATTTCCTTTCTTCTCCATACTTGTGTAACTTTCTTCTTTTGCATGGTTCTAACTTGTGTAAGAGCCCATGTTAAGTTACAATCACGTGCCATATGACCAATGTTATGACACTTGAAGCATTCTACATTGTTCATGAATAAGAATTCATGATTTCTTCCTGCAAAATTGTTTCTTGGAGGTTGCCGAAGACTATAACACCTATCTCTATGAGATGGTTGGGGACCATAACATCTATCTTTATGTTATGCTTTACAGTCTTTTTCCATGTGACCAAAGTTTGAACAAGAATAACAATAACCAAAAAATGAACTTTGGTACCTGGGAGATGGATGTTTCCTTGATGTACTTCTGAAGCCTTTCTTCCTTGAGATCCTTTGATGATAACCATTGCCTCTCGCCTCTTTGACATCATCTACATTTCTTCTTGGAGCAGGATTTCTTCTTGGAATAGGATTTCTTCTATTGTAGCCTTGATTTTTCTCCTTGCATTTGCTAGAACTGGGAGCATCACCATTTCTTTCTGGCTTCTTCACATCTCTTTTGTTTAAAGAATTTTCATTCTTGTTTGAGGATTCACCTGCATACCTGAGACCTGATTTATCAAATGGACATCTGTGATAGCTGAGCATGTCATCCAAGGCTTGAGAGCTCTTCAAGATTTTGTTCATCCCTTCAACCTTTGTTCTGAGGAAGACAATCTCTTCTTCCAATCTTTCACACTCATTATTCTTCTTTGCAAGTTGTTCCTCAGTTTCTTCCTTGCTACGAGTAGCTTCAGCTGCTACTATTTTAAGGGAGATGATATCTGACTTCATTTTGAAGATTTCTTCATTCTTTGCTTGACTGCTCTCCATTTCCTTCTCAGCTCCTTGTGCTTGTTTCCTTGCTTCTTGTAGTTGAGATTTGAGAGAGGAGACCTCTATTTTGTACTCACCAATCTCTTCTTCAATTTTGTTCAAGCTCTTGTGCCTTCGTCAAGTTGAATTGACAAGGTATTTTCTGCTTCTTTGCTTTATTTAGTTGATTTGTCATGGATATGACTTCTTCATGATGCTTTCTTTTACTTTGATCAAATTCCTTCTTAAGCTTGGCAAACTCTTCATCCCTTTCTTGTACTTGAAGCTTAATGAGGTCAAATTTCTTTCTTGTTTGATCTTTGTCACCAACTGGAGCTATCTTCTTAAGTGCCTCATTTTCCTTTTTCAAATTGTTAATCTCTTCCATGGCAGTCATAAGTTGAGTGAGGAGTTCTTCTACAAAGTCTTTTTCATTCTCTTCATCTTCTAGGTCTGCTTTAGCCTTGATGTCATCATTCTCATTTTCAGCTTCTATGATGGGTTCAGGATCTCCTTCTTGATTGATGGTCATGGTCAGTGCTCCTTTTGAGTGAAGATCATGAAGTTTGTCCCATATGCCCTTTGCTGATGAATCTTTTCCTAGATTGTTCTTTACAGAATTAGGGAGCCCATTCAAGATTTCCCTTACTTCTTTTGCATTGTACTCCATGGATTCTCTATCCATCCTGGTATCATCAATCACTGATTTCCAGATTTCAATGCCTTGAGTCTGTAAGAAATTCCTCATTCTTTCTTCCCATATATTAAAGTTCCCATTGAGCCTTGGAGCCTCCTCAAATTGATTGTCTTCTATTTTAGTAGTAGAGGGAGACACATCCCTAGGAGGATTGGAGACTTTCTCCCTAGGAGGATTGGAGACTTTCTTTCAACCTTCAAGCTGTTAGGCTTTGAATGAAGGTATTGGATTTGATACCAATTTTTGGAAATACTGAGAGCGGGGGTGAATCAGTATTTCTTTTTCCCACTATTGTTTCATCAGTTAAAACATATATATTCAGAACACAAGATGAACAACAAGAGTAAATGCTTTTATTAATATAAATTGTGCAGTAAAATAGATACAATATATAGATGGTTACATTCAGTTGCCAAGCTCCAACTTGGACTTTGGTGAGGCTCCAACCTCTAGAGCACCAACTCTATTTCGCCAAGACACCAATCTTGGACATAGGAGCACAAACTCCCAAGGACTTCAATCCTTCCTACTTCTGAGGCATCAACCTGAAGGACTCCAATCCTACTTACTTCTGAGGCACCAGCCCCAAGGACTCCTATCCTTCTTTCTTCTGAGGCACCAGCCCCAAGGACTCCTATCCTTCTTGCTTCTAAGGCACTAGCCCCAAGGACTCTAATCCTTCTCACTTCTGAGGCACTAACCCCAAGGGTTCCAACCCAATCTTGTCAAGGCATGTTTGATAGTAATCTTTTACTCTCAGAACTCTTCTCTGCTAAGTTCTGTCTATTTATAGCTTCATTGTAGTCTCCAAACTACAGTATCAATGGGAACCAGTCTTCTTATGAATGAGTCTTTACAACTCTGCACACTACCCACGCATAGTCTCCAATAGCCTTCATGCTCTCTGATAATGTCTTTACACAGCTCTAGTCAATTTACTGTTAGTTGCACTCAGCTCTGCATAAAGAACAACTTATTGTTCAAGCTTATGTTCTCTACTGGCTGCTTCTCCCCTTCGATTGTCTGTTGTCCTGTTAGCCTTGCGGCCCTCTTTCTGTTCTGCTGGATCCTCTCACTGCCTCTGTCTCCTCCAGCTTATTTTCCACAGCGTTCAACAGCCTTCAACAGCATTCACCGTTGTTGCTTCTGCTATCTCACACTCTGGTTCTTCACCATACCAACAACAATAATAGTTCTCTGTTTTTACTGTTTTATACATTCACATGCCTTCGTCCATTCGTTTCCGCTTACACCGCCTCTTAGACTTCCTCAACGCTCGCTATCATTTCCTCTGTGCTCGCTTGCTTCTTCAGCTTCCCAGCTTTCGGTTTCCTCTGTCTATTCATGCTCTCAGGACATGTTGATTCAATGGAGAGGACCGAGTTATACGCAGAGGACACATATTCAGAAAACTGTAACAGCGCTCCTTTCGACAATAATAGCAAGCATACACAAGGATGGAATTATTTAACAGACCTGCCACGTCCTAATCTCAATCACCATCAACATTATTTCAGCCTCCTGAACTATCGGGAGCATTCCATAGTGTATTTCTGCCTCTAAACGCCGCATAAGCCAAAAAATTCATTTACACAGGAAACACAGGCAAAATGGCTAAAGGGTGGACTTCAATATTAATTCACCTGCAACTATTCCTGTATAGGATCTGCAGCGTATGTCGCAATTGGCACTCAAGGCTTCCAGGGGTCCTTTATACATCAACCCCATGATATCACCGATGGCCGATGGGCCGATCCTCCTATGGACACGATATAACAATAGGGTGCTATATAATAGGACCATCGGGTCCACATACATTATCGCAATCGCCACTTTTAGAGGTTCTCCTATAAGTCGAGCTCATGACATTACCGATGGCTGATGGCCGATTCACCACTGGACGCGATATTATATTAAGCCAAGTTGTGATGTCGCATCGGGTCCACAACGTTCATCGCTATCGGCGATCGCAAAGGGGCCGCTTACCACTGTATGACTTCGCTCTGAATTCCTGATGCGATAATCACTATCGGCGATCGCAACATATCGGCAGTCGCAGTCATAACATATCGGTAGTCACAGTTTTGGGTCCACTCTTGCAATCACAGTTGGAGGTTTCGGGTGTGACACTTAATAGAACCTGTCGATATAATATACTGCTCTGCCTCCGATAGTGTATTTGTAATATGTATGCTTTGGCCTCCGTTTGCGCCTCTGATAGTGTTAAGTGCATGTATATATGGTTTTTGCCGCCGATGGGTAAATACATGAGTTTGAGGCATATTGTCGCTCCCGATAGTGTAATGTGCCATAGATGCATAGTTTTTGGCCGCCGATAGTGTTAATGCCTCCTTTTCTCCTCCGATAGCTCTCAATAGTGTTATCTATGGATATATGGCTCCCGATAGCTCCCGATAGATGTGTCTACTTCCTCTGTGGCTCCGAAAATTGTGTTTGTTGTGTCCCATGGCTCTGTTTGCTCTATCGTTGTGTCCTCTGCTCTTCCTCTATGCTCCTTTGATCGGTCTTCCTTTGGATTGTTGCTCTGATAGCTATTAGTGTATATATAGATGGGTTTTGCCTCCGATAGCTCCCGATTGCGTAATCTGCTTCCTCTGATGCTCTGTCTACTCCTCTGTTGCTCCAATGGCTGTCTGCGTCCTCTGTTTACCATGTATGCTCTTCTTTTTTGGCATATATATGGCATATATATATGTGTGTGTGTGTGTGTGTGTGTGTGTGTGTGTGTGTGTGTGTGTGTGTGTGTGCGTCTGTGTCTGTGTCTGTGTGTGTGGTTCCTCTTAGCTCCGATATGCCTCCTTTCTCTGATATGTCTATTTCCGCATATATATAACCTCCTTGCATATATGAATGCCTCTCTTGCTCTGATATCCTGTGATATGTTTTGATCTGCCTCCTTAGGTAACTCCTCTTTGCTTATGGCTTGGCTATTCTGATGGCCTAGCTCCTGTCTCTTCATGAATCTGTTCTGCTTCCCCTTGGCTTCATGTCATCCTTTAGTATCCAGAATATTGCCATATTGACATTAATGACAACCTAGGTCAACACTTCCCACGTTTTTCTAAATATAAGAATGTCATCTAGACATACAATAACAAAATCATCAAGAAAAGGTCTGAGTACATCATTCATTATTATCATGAAAGTAGTAGGAGCATTAGTTAAGCCAAAAGGCATAACCAACCACTCATGCAATCCCTGCTTTGTTTTGAAAGCAGTCTTCCATGCATCTTGTTTTTCAACTCTGACCTGATGATATCCACTATGCAAGTCTAACTTGGAAAAATAAACAGCTTCTTTCAATTGATCTAATAGATCATCTATTCGAGGAATGGGATAACGATTTTTTATTGTTATCTTATTCAGCGCTCGGTAATCAATGCACATTCTCCACGTGCCATCTTTTTTTCTTACCAAAATGATTGGAGATCCACATGGTGATGTGCCAAGTCTAATGAACCCCTTTTCGAGCAACTCCTGCACCTGCTTCTTGATTTCTGCATTCTCTAAAGCAGACAACATGTACATTCCGATGTTAGGCAATGGAGAATCTTGTATAAATTAATATCATGCACTATTTCCTTTTTGGGTGGCGGACCTTTAGGTTCTTGAAACAAGATATCATATTTTGAAACAATTTTTTCTAAAACAGCTTGTTGTTTAGCATCACAGCTCTCAAATACATTGGTTTTATTAGGTTTCTTTTCCTTTACAACCATCAGTAAAAATTGTTTGCATGAATTTACAATTCGTTTCATCTGCCCTGAGTTTATGAGAGTATAATTATTCTTGAGCTTATGAGCTCTTACAAAGTATTTGATTCCATCTTTAACGAGTAGATACTTATTCTCAACTCTATATAAAATAGCTTTTCTATCATACAAGTAAGGACTTCCTAAAACAATTCCACATATATCCAAAGGAACTGTTAGTGTCAATCTTTCCAGCCTTCCTCCAGTGATCAAATATGCTCTTACAAAGTGGTTTCAGAGTGTCAAGGTCAAATTTTGTCATTTCAAAGAGTTTTCAAGCAAAATTTGGTCACTAGGCATTAGGTCTAGGGTTTGCTTTAACTCCTTCTAAAGTTGTCAAAATGTCGGTCCATGTCATTATTCAGCTGAGTCTATCATCATTCATAGGGTTTTCATTATCATCTCAGTGTCTAATGAGTCATTTTACATCTTGTTCATGCTTCAGTTGTGCGTTGGCAAGGTCATTTCCCTCTCCTAGGGTTTTGAAAGCCTATTTCTCTTGGACGGTCAAGTCATCGGCAAAAATTGTATCCAGATGTTCATACACCTTCCCCTATCCTTAAAATACCCTATCAAATGCTTCCCATCCCTTAGATCCCCCAAATTCCTCATTTTTGCACAAACCCTAGTTTCTAGCTACAGCCTGGCAATTTTCTAGGTTGGGCCTGTGTTTTGCCCTTTTGGACCCCTTCCCCTTGCTCAATCTCTAAGATTCCACTTTTCCCTACTTTCTAACATCCCTCCCCACTCCCAAAAATTTCCCCAAGAATTTAGAAGCCCCCTATCCCCTTCATTTCTCTCCACTTCGACAAAATTCCTTGTTTCACACATCGGGACAAGTCGCACTCAAATGATGTTCCAGAGAAATAAAAGATGAATTTTGGAAAACTGAGAGATTTTTTTGTCCACAACATGCCAAGGAAGAAAAACCTCCTTCACTTTTTGCACAGGTGTCATGGTTTTAAAGAAATGTCAAAAATACCGGCGAGAACGAAGGTGCTCCAAGGACGGTTGGCCAAAGCACAAAAACGAAGGAAAACACCCGATCCACTCCAAATTTTGGCCAAAGCCTCTTTGAATGAGCATGGTACTTTATTGGGGACTCCCAGCCCAAATTTCAAGAAATTTGGAGAAAATTTTGTCAATTGTGAATTTTTTGTGCAATTTACAGGTTTTGTCCCATTAACGGGTCTCACCCCCCGCGCGACCCTTCATCATGGCAACTCCATTTTGCAAAAACTCAGCATTTCCAGATTTTTCATGAGAATTTACATATGCTCATCAATGGACTTGAGATTTTATTAAGTTTTAGGCCTCCAGAAAGTCAAAAAACAAGCAAAAAATGACTTTCTGCCACATTTTTGAGTTGCAGAAAGCAGTCTTGGGAGATTGCAACTTTGGAGGGGCAAATGACCACCAAATTCAAAAATTCCAGTTGGGTTGGAAATTAGACTCATAGACCTTTCCAAAAAGCCTACTCTTGCTCAATTTGGACACCTTTAAGTGCCCCAAATGTGGTCCCAAAGGTGCGCGACCTGTCAGGCAGAGGCGCGCGACCCGTCAGGCAAACTTTTCCAAATTTCACTGTAGGCTCACAAAAACGCAATTTGACCCTGTTTGACTTTTTGGGGTGGATTATTATGTTCTTTGATGTAATTAATGTACTTTTATGACACTTCTACTTTTATGTACTTCTTCTAGAAGATTCATTCATGAAAAAGGTGAAAATTAAATGAATGAATTGGTTTCCTAGCTTATAGAGGCAAGTTGTTTTGACTGCCTAGTTTTTAGTGCTTAGTTTAGAATTGGTTGAAACAGCTCCTAGAAGGATGAGCTAGACCCCTAGAGGCAAGGGAAGAGGTTGGGTTGCCTATATTATGTATTTTCTTAGTCATTTTCAGAGGTTGGAAGGTTGTACTCTTGAGGGAGAAGTTATCATTGTATTATTCATTGTATCTCTGCAATTTTTGGCTAAGGAAGACCAGGGTTTTGCAGTCCTCTTTGGGATTCTTGTGGACTCATGTGTTGATGGTGTGTTTATCAATGTACTTGTAAGCTTGTTATGTGACTCATTTCCTTTCTTTTACTTCTGCACATTAAACAAATGAAGTGTTAAAGTAAGAATTCTTGCTTGCCATGCTCTGCTTTTAAGTTTGTTTAATTTCAATGTTTTCTACTGCCTAAAGAGAATTTAAAGTTATTGTTTGCTCTCTTTAGCTCTTCACCTTTCATTTCCTGACCATCCACCTCAATTAAAGGCATCAACATTGTCTCCTACCTCGCCCCAAGGAACCCCCTGCAGAAACTGTGTCCAATCCCCGCACCCAAAATTGCCCTCTCCTCAATTTGCCACCAAAAAACCCAAAAAAAAACCCCAAATCAAACTCTTTTATCAGTTTACTAGCCTAATATCAGTGTTACCTTATTGGTCATCTTACCTATTGAAGATTTTACCGAGATAGACCGGAGAGAGCCTTCTCCTGCCCCGTAGGGCTAGCTACGAGGCTAAATGGTTTGATGTTGCCTTGAGGTTTACCTTTCTCAGCCTGAGGTGAAATTTCAAGTGCTAACAGGAACTATATCTAACTCAATCCCATCTACAAATGCTGACCCAAAAGAAAACTTAAGTTTACATTTTCTAGTCACTTGTAGTTGTGCTTTATCACTTAACCAACCTAATGGGTATGGTTTCTTGTGAGGTGTAGTTAGTAATCCCAACTTCTTTACAATTGCTTCAGAAATTAAATTTACTTGTGAGCCACTATCAAACAAAGTATCAATCTTTTGATGCTTGGAAATAACTCGAATATGGAAAAGCTCATGTCTTTTTCTCTCATTTTCTTCATCATTAATAGATTGTGCAGAATTACTAGTAGATGCTTCAGAATTTTTACCTTTTATACTTGTGGTTGCAATGGTTGTTTCATCTCCTAAGTCCGACCCCAAATCTTTCTGAATAGTTGCAACAGTCTTCTTCTTCTTGCCCTCGAACTCCTTAGGTCTCACCTCCAGATGCAGAACCCAACAGTGCTCATCATCATGCCCATCCTTCTTACAATGAGTGCATGAAGACTTGCTTTTCTATGCAGTTTTGGCCTTCCTCTCTTTCCATTTCTATTTTCTTTTCTCCTTATTCTTGCTTGCAATGGGCTTGGATGATGCTCCAACTTCTAGGTTCCCACTCTTTCCTCTAGCTTCTAGATGTGTAGCTTGAACAAATACCTCATCTATACTAGTGGGATTAAACATGAGGATAGTGTGCCTCATGTAGATGTGTAGACCACCTATGTACTTCAACAGAGTCTCAGGTGAGTCTAATGAAATTCCTAGAATCAAAGCTCTTTTCCTAAATTCTTATGTGTAACGTTGTACACTTTTCCCTTTCAATTGGCGAAGAGTTTGCCAGCTCATCATGGCTTGCTGCATGTAAGCTAGTGGATAGAACTTCTTTTTTATTGTAGAAACAAATTCACTCTAGACAGAAAGAATTTTACCATGTTTCTTCATGTGAGCTTGTTTCCTGCCTTCCCACCATACCAAGGAAATGCCTCCGAGGCATACGTTGGCGAGCTGAATCTTATTCTTGTCTGAGTCAATACTCTGCACTCTGCAATAAACATCATTTTGTCTGATCCAATTATCCAACTTCTCTGCATTCAACTCTCCATCATATATTGGTAAATAAAATTAACATCTAATTTAATCAAATATGTATTCTTTTTATGTTCAGGGCTATTAGGAGGTGTGAGAAAGTTTTCTTCTTTCCCTTTGCCTTTTGAGTGGTCATGGAGGAGAGATTATTCTTCTCCTTTTTCTTTGGATTGTGATGAATCTTCATCTTTACCTTTCTTAAACTCCTTGTAAATTTCCTCTACCATGGACCTCATGGCCAGGAAACTATCTATGAATTGGGGGTCTGGTCCCAAGGGACTTTCTTCTGACATTTTCTTCTTAGGACAGACTCTTTCAATTTCTGGGTTAGTTTCGACCAACTCTCCTTCTCCTAATTTAAGCTTTGATCTAGTTAGCATTCAACAACAAATCCAGCACAAGCTTGTCTAACCTTAAACAACCTAGAGCTCTGATACCACTTGATCTTAAAATCACTTGTGAATGATCTCAGTTAATTAATGAAGGTATTACAGACCCATGTGTTGGGGTGTGCCTATGTTATTTTAAGCAACGGATCGATGAGATTTCAAAATACACAGGCACTTGAAACAGTAAGAGAAACACAGTAAGCAAATACAAAAACACAACAAATTTAATAAGGATTTCACCCAATCCTCCTGGGCTATGTCTCCTGGTCCAGCCTTCAGTGGTGACCTTTTCTATTGTGTCTTAAAGCAGAGATTTTACAATAAGGAGCTCAATTTGAGTCTCACTTAACAGAGAATGATTAGTAGGATTGTACTTGGATCCCCCAAGTCTCTAGAGTACACAGACTCCCCTTACTGAATCTCAACCTCGACTGGTCTCAGTGGTATGAGTCCAATTTGGTACTCAATACCTGACAGGTCTACACAGAGGAGTTGCTTGAACCTCTCAAGCCTTCTCTAGAGTTCACAGACTCTTGGACTCTCTCTGTTCTGTCTGCTCGATGTTGCCTTTGCTCTGCAGGTCAACTCGGCTTCTTTGTTCTTTGTAATTCACTTCTTTCTCTCTACTTCTATGCCCTCTGCTCTTTGTTTGTTCATGGTTTAAAGCCAATCTGCTCCCTGACTGTTCATTTCCACTTCCCGACTCTCTGGATCGCCTGCCTCTATCCGCTGGAATTCCCCTGCTCTACGTCATCATCGCTGTGTAATGCTTCACAAAGAGGTGGCCACCTGTTTCCTCGCAAACTGAGTGTCAGTTCTCTCTAAACGGTCATTATTTCTGTTTCTCCAAGATTGCCCGCGAAATTGTTCCTATGCCAACTCATCAGTCATGTCAGACCTCATATCTCATGTACCTCAGTTTATTTCCCCGTCAAATCCGGTCTTCCATCAGGTTGATTCTCCGCCGTTTATATGGAGCCTCTAGATCCTACGGTCTCCGTCTATATCGCGCGAGTAATTTGCTCGACCATTACTCACGCGATGTAAGCGGTTTTCTCTCACATCCACTGGATGCGTGTCACCCGGTGTGCGACATCACGTTGAACTCGGCCAAACCCGCTTACCGCTTGAAGTGCACACGATATCCTACAGGTTTTGGGTGCGGGACCCGCCTTCTAACGGTTTCCGCACGGTTTTCCTGTTTTCCTCGTGATCGAGCGCTTGGGGCTTTCCTTCACTGAGATTTTTTCCCTGCGATACACGATTAGCGCAAAGCACTAATCGTGTATTAGAAATTTCCGTTGTTTTTGAATCGGGGCTTCTGATTGCCAATTTGCGTCCATGCGTGGTCTCCATGGGCCAACGATGAGCGCGCTTTGACCGAGGGTCCTCGTTGTTCCGTGCTGGCCACAAATTGCCATTGTCCATAGGTCATTTCTGATAAGCTCGTCATTCATAAGATTTTGAAGCCTGAAATAATTTCAAACAGTCGTGGAAATGTTTAAGGGTCCAATTCGGATCATGGTGGTGGGGAAATATGCGAAATATGCAAGGACAAGAAGTGCGATCAGTCGGTTGAATGGTAACATTTGAGCGAAGCAACCGATGATAAAAGTCATAGCGTGACATGCACAACAGAGCGAACGCCCACGCACTAGTCGCGCCTACACAAAGGCGGGGCGCGTGGGCGCCCATGCAACAAGTTAGTGGGTCAACATGACTTGGAAAGGGACATGCACAAAAAAGAAGTAAGGTCGGCATATGACTTCCCATGAATAAAGTTCCCACAAGGGGGTCTCATAATGATTTTTAGAAAATTGACTAAATTAATGTTTAGGTGTTAAAAGTCAGTTTATAATTTATTGATTATGCAGTATGTTATTAATAAATGATAATATTTTGTTGTCATTGATGAGCTAATGATTTGTGTTGACTAAATTTACACAGCAAGGAAAACGCTTGCACCCTAGGCGCGCCCGCACGAAGGCAGGGTGCCCGGGCGCCCATGGGGCTTTGTTTATTGTGATCACATACTTAGAAACCTTGATGACATAAAAACATAGATCATCTAGAATACGTTAACAAAATATTTCCCTCAATGCGACGACTTTATGACAAGTGTGACACTAAAGATATACTTTGCGACGATCATGATGACACTTGTGCGACAGTGCTTAAAACATTGGGAATGAGTGCAACGGGTGTTTACATGGTAATATTAACTCATTTTCAAGAATATAAACCCTTGAAACAACCAAAATGAGTGTATACACATTGTGTGATGGCTAACATGCGTAAAGACTAGATTTACTATATGAAGAGAAAAGGGAGAGTGACACTTGCAGTATGCGAATGATATTGAAATTGGCACATGCCATAGTGAAGATAACATGAAAATGACACTAATTAAAGTGAAAGAAAGCAAGAGCAATAATTGAAAGCATGAAAGTGACAATTTGAAAAACTCACCAAAATATAAGTACAAACGAAACCAAAAGTGAGGGAATGTCAATGACAGTGTGCACTGACTATCGACATGGGTTGAAAATTGCACCATAATTGTCTTGACAGAATGTGCTTATGCTTGTTCAAGATTTTGTGGAAGAATTCATTCATGAACTCATTGAAAACTGAGCATGTGTGAGCAACTGACTCCGATCGTTCAAGAAGTGACCATGGAATGACCGATCATAGGATCCATAGTAGGCTCCAAAATTTGAGTGTAGGCAAATTTTGGAGGGTGTTTATCGCAACGACAACAATTTCCCAAGGGTAGCATCTTCATCAAATGTCACATCCCTACTAAAATCTATATATATTTAACTAGGTACATATATTCTATAAGCTTTGGAATTTTCACAGTAACCAACAAAAGTATCTTTCTTTCCTGAAGCTTCCATATTGGTCCTCTTCTCTTTTGACACATGAAAGTAGACGAGGTAGCTAAAGATCCTCACGTTTCCAAATTAGAGATTTACACCTGTGAAATATTCTTCGAGAGTTTTTTCACCCAGGGGTTGCTGAGGCGTCCTATTTTGAACATAGAAAACGATGTTAGAAACTTCTTGTCATAGAAAAGTTTGAAGCTTTTGATCATTCAACATGGCTCTGGAAGCTTCCATTATAGTCATGTTCTTCCTTTCAGCTACACCATTTTTTTTCGGGGTTATAAGGTATGATGGTCTCCTTCTAAATTCCATATTTCTTGAAAAAGTCAATGAACTCATTTGAAGTGAATTCTCCTTCATTTTCAAACCTTAAGATTTTGATATTCTTCCCTATTTGATTTTCCACCAGAGCCTTGAAGTCCCTGAACATGTCAAATGTTTGGTCCTTGTGCTTTAAGAATAAAATCCATGTCTTGTAGGAGAAGTCATCCACAAAGATTATATAGTACAAGTATCCACCAAGAGAATTCATTGACATGGATCCACATAGATTAGATGTATGAGTTGAAGTATTCCACTATTCCTACTCATGCTTGAATGGAATGGTCCCTTTCCCTTATTTCCACTTGAACATCCTTGAAAAAATCCATCATGATTTACTCGAACCTCGAGCATTCCATAAACCATCTTCCTCACCTTAGGCAAGGCTTCATAATGAAGGTGAGTGAATCTTCGATGCCACAATTCATATTGATGAGAAACATCATGAACCAAGGCTCGCACAGGGCTGCCACAAACTTTATATCAGATTTCGTTTCAGGTTCCAAGAGTGAATGCATCTCTCATGCTAGTTCTCCTTGGCCAAGCAAGGAAATTATCGTTGATGAACGAAACCTTGAAACCTTTGTCTTCCATGGAAGAAATTAAGACAAGGTTCTTCTTCAATCCCAGCACATATTGGACATTGTGTAGATGTATGATTTGACCATAGTTAAAATGAAAATAAATAGATCCAAACCCATTCAAAGGATATGTAGAATTTTCCCCAAGAATTATCTTCAATTCATAATACCTCTCAACTAAATTTGAGAGGACTTATCTATAGCCAATGAAATGTCCAGAAGCCCTGCTCTACCAAACAGCTATCAAAATAATCCAAAGGAGAGGAACTAGAAAGTGCAGAAATAAGAAAGTATTTAGATTGAGTTTCAGTTGCATTATTGCCATATCTTGGATTTCTTGATCTCTTTTGAGGACGATGAATTTCTTCACAGGCAGGAGGGTCATCTCTTCTTCTTCTATTATTGAACCTATTTTTGTTGTAGCCACGATTGTTTTTGTTGGACTTTGGACTTTATTATCTTCTAGGCACACTCAGGAATAATGACCATTCTTGTGGAAATTGTAGCATTGAACTTTAGATAAGTCCCTTTTCACTATTCTATTGGATTCTTTGGATGATGGAGTAGGATTTCTTGAGTTATATTTTCCTCCTCTTTCTTTCCTCATCTTGGCCTGAGCAGGGAAATGCAGTGGGTTCTCCCTCTTCATGCTTTTGAATTCTTCCTCTAGAGATCATCCTAATCTCCTCTTGAGTGCACTTTCCCAATAACTCGTCAAATGAAGGAAACATGTCATTGTTGCTAATGGTTTTAATAAATGTCTCCCATATCATAGGAATAGCTCCAAGGGTGATCAATGCCAGTTCTCTGTCAGATACAATCTCTCTAGCAGTCAAAATATGATCCTTGAGTTGTGAAATCCTCATGAAGTATGACTGAATGGTATCCCCCTTGTTCATCTTGAGTGCCCTTGAGTTGATTCTTTAAGGAAATAATTTGACTCAAGTTGTTGACCTCATACATCTCAACCAGCTTATCATACACTTCCTTAGACTTTTTCAACTCTGAAACATAAGTGATCAAATGATCTCTCAAAGAATCAATAATAATTTTCTTAGATTTGATCTCACATTTCTTGTACTTGGACTTGACAGCAGCATAAGCACTTTTCGGAGGCTCGGGTATCTTCCCTTCAACATATTCCATGACATCATTTTCTTTCAAGGTCATATCCAACCTGGCCCTCCATGTAGCAAAGTTTGATGAGTCATTCAACTTCTCCTCAATATTGAAGTATGAGGTAGACATCTTGACCAAGTCAAATATACTTCAACAACTAACATCTCTTCAAGGGGTCATTTCTCTTATCTCCTT
Source organism: Pinus tabuliformis (assembly GCA_031772625.1). NCBI lineage: Eukaryota > Viridiplantae > Streptophyta > Pinopsida > Pinales > Pinaceae > Pinus > Pinus tabuliformis. The sequence goes on along the minus strand of CM062820.1, from coordinate 1,418,578,062 downwards.
GGGCTTGTCTTCACCTCATCTTTGATGCCATGTTAATTTTCCAGTTTTCTATGTTGTAACAATCACTTTAACAAATTCTTCTTTCAGTAGGAATCACTCTTCCAATTAATTTCAATCACCCAATGATATTAAGCAATTGTAGATAGAACAATAAAAAATATGCACAATAAAAGATAGCCAAGAAAAATAGACACAGGGATTTTTGGTCAAAGACCAGGGAAAGACCTCACAAGGGGGAAAACCCTACCAAGATTATTCTTCTATTATATTTTCATCAAATGTCCAACAGATAGATACATATTCCAAGTATATCAACTATTTTTCAAGGGTCAAATCCTTGACCAACCAAGTCAACTATCCAATATCCAATCAAATATGAGAAATATAGTCAGATATGGTCAAACAATAATTCTGCATTTTTTTGTCAAAGTCAATAGTAGTCAACGCAACCCTGGGTCAGTATCAAGTCAATGATCAACTCAGGCCCAAATAGTTTGGTCAAAGAAACAAGAAACTTAGCCTTCCTTGCTTGGTCAAAACAAGTCAAAATAATCTACAAAACTACCTCAGAAATCGGTCAAAGTCCACCCTGGGGTCAAAGTTGCCTCAAGCTTGCAGTCAAAGTTGGTTAAGGTGCCTTGAAATTTTTGGCCTTCTCTCTCCTAGATTCAACCTCCAAGAACATATCCAAAATCAAGTCAAACCAATTCAAATCTCCCAAATTCAATGTTGGTCAAACAATCCCAAAACAAAATAAAAACAAAGTGAATAGAATTATCTCTTTCATCTTTGCACGTGTGAGCTTGAACTCCTACAATTTCAAACTAGATCAAACCAATGGAGAAGAATGAATGATGTGATGTGATGCCTCCAAGTGATGTGACCTTAGATGTATATATATGTGGTTTAGGAGGCCTAATTTCTCCTTTAGGTTGACTTGTACTTTTGGAGGTGGCTTAGTTCCACAATAAAAAAATTATTTTCCATGTGCAAAAATTAATTTCTCCAAGGGAAAGTGGGGTATCCTTAGGTTTTTTTGGGCTTCCCAAATGGGGAAATTGCTCCCTTAGCTACCAATTTTCAACATGACCTTGGAGGGGCTTCCTTGGACACACAGGGTAAATAAATTCAATATTTCTCTTTTGATTTTATTAATGAAAATACCAACCGAAGCTACCAATTTTCAACAATCCTTAGTCCCCTGTCTCTATTATTCCTTCCCCTAACTATGTTTCTGTTATAAAAACTCATGTTGTAATAAAGACATATCAAGTTATTTGCATATCATGTAAAAGACAAAAATATCCAACATTAAATGTTATGTAACCAGATCACATAAAAGATAGATCAACGACTTCAAAATTAACCTCTTCGAGGAGGAAACCTCCTTTACATCACACAAATGAACAATTATTGAATCATACAAATGATAAGACCTCCTTGGTATATATAGGAGTCTAAGGGGTCACAATATAATCAGCGCCTACATAATAATAATAATGTAAGGGCATAACAATAACAATATTAGGCTTATATGGGGGCACAACAATAACAATAGGGGGATGCAATAAAAATAAAAACAATGGGAATGCACTCGTATTATAGGGACCTAACATTAAATAATTTGTTGTTACATGAATTTCTATATAACACACATTTTGAAAAAAAGAAAATTTTGTCAAGGGTGGGGAATACTAGTTAATATAGACTCATAATCAACTTTTTCTAGTCAGCAATAGGTTTTCATAATGAAGAAAGAAAAGTGATGACATCAAAAAGGATGGTGAATATATTTTCCAACTTTACAGAGGCATGATAAATTGTAATGATAGTTCATTATAAATATCAATCTTAATAAACAAAGGTCTCTTTCTTTTAACAACCCTGTGACTAAGGCAGCGAATGGCATCAAATGGAAAACATAATTATGTAGACATGAAATAATAAAGTTTTATTTTGAGTGTCGAGATAACTATGAGGGTTATAGAATTAAAATATATATATCATGAAAATATTTTCATTGAAGTGTTGGTTTTGACCAGTCATCAAAGATGTATGAATGTTGGGCGAATAAGCCCCCAAAAATAACCAGGTTTTTTTACTTTCAGTAAGAGTAGAAAGGGTAGTTTTAAAACTAGTAAAAACACGTGTATCAAGAAAAGATGATATGTAAATGACTTAATTAATTGAATTAGTTAAATTAATGGCAATGAGGTGGTTTTTTGCCTGAAACCTAAAAGTCTCAAAGACTCCCCCACATTACATATATTTCAGTTATACTAAGGTGCAAAATCTATGGAGAAACCTTTTTTTTAACATGCACCAAGAAATCATTGGAAGAATTTTTCTATTGATGTCAAAGGAGACACCATCTAGAGAATATTGTGGGATAGTTTTGTAGAGGACTTCAATCCCTTTCCAATGAGAACTTACTCACCTTCTAACTCCTACTTGTTAATGAGATATAATTTTTTCAATTTGGAGAACCATATTCTTCAAATCGACCTACATGAGCCTACATGAACTCAAGTCGACGTTGTTGCCAACAGACACGTCGCTTCATGTAAGGTTCAATTCATATAAATACAAGTTTTGGCTCTCCATTTCGTCCATCCCACTCAGTCAAGCATAGAAAGACATTTGATCTAAAGTAAGATAGAAAAATTTCACAACTCGTGAACTAAGGAGCGGTTCAAGAAGGAAAAATGAGGGATCAAAGGGTTTTCTTTTGGGTATTTGGTGATATCTTTCTATGGTTTTGGGATTCATTTGTAACAAACTTCAGCTCCTCTTGGGATAAAATTCCATCCTCCTTGAATCACATTTGACCCTCTTTGGAAGCATATATGAGCACCCTTTTTGGATTTATTCAGTGTTCCTTCTTGATCAGACTATAGACATTTGTTTGAGAATACATTTTAGTCCTTAGAGCATACATATTCAACCTATTACCTCATACCTATTTCTCGGACCTGAGGTCAAACAAACCTCGGATTTGTGACATTTTTTACGGGCTTGTGAAGTATCTGACAACAAATTTAAATAGAAGCAGTCTCGATCTTGTGAAGGAAAAATCTTGGCCTTGTGGGAGTAGCAAATCGACCATGTGGGAGAAACAGGTCTCGACCCTGTGAAGAGTCTTCGACTCTATGGAATAGAAGAACTTCAGCCTTATTGGGAGCAGAACTTAGACCCTTTCTGGAACAGATATTGGGCTTCCTTAAGAGCAGACTTTGTGTAATGTAACTAACCTGCAATTATAACAAATTCTTTGATAAAATAAACCAAGATCCAATACAAGAGATTGCTAGAATAAAAATGCTTCTTTATTGATATATTTGGAAAAACCCTTGAGGTAGGGTAACACCATACAAATACTCCTTAAGGAAGGAGTTCACCACAAGCCATCGCTTGTCAATACAGCAATCATTGACATCCCTCAATGGAGAGTATCTAGCCTCTATATAGGCTTCATACATACAATACCATGGGTCTCTCAATACCATACATTCAATATAATGGGCTTATCACATTATTCCCTAACTACTTATGGTCCCTTATGTAATGTGGGTTAACCACTTTATTTATTAAATATGGTCCATTATATTATTACATCCCATTATTACATTATTCCCTTGGGTGCCCCCTCTGTGCCCCATATTATCCCCCAGGTATACTACATTCCACCCCCCTTAAGCATGTTTCATCCCCGAAACATGAGGAGAACACAAATAATAAGATCTACTCAAAAGAGTAGTCCACTGGTACCATGCATGTGCATCTAGCCATCCCACAGAAAGGTGAACACTCGATCTAGTTGGTGCCTCACTCGCTTGAGATGTAAGCTGTTTCTGGCGGTTCCTCTATGTTGATGTGTTGTGAGTGGATCATCGCACCTCTTTGTGTGTTTGTCAGGGGTTATTGTCCTTGTTGCTAATTCGTTTCCACCTTGTTGGTTGTTGTCTTGTTGGGTGATGCGGGTGGTGATATGCTTAAGTTTTAACTGGTGGTATATCTTTCGTTAATTTCACCACTATTGGTGCCTGAGTGGTGTCTGGTGTGTTTTCTGGTACCTACTTTGATGTTTGTGTTTGGTTGTCAACTATCAAAGGCTCAACATCTTATGTGTCAGTGCATGTAGAGTTTTTTTCTTCTACCTTCGTAGTCTCTCCCTGGTTGCTAATGGAAATATCATGCAGGGTAATTTTCTTCTTTTTATACCAATGCTTTAGGAATTTCTTTTATACATTAATATTGATGGTACCAACTAAATCCATCTAGGGATAACCCAACGCAATATCTTCCTCATCCATGTCTAAATCATAAAAGTCAACATGCAATACATACTTATCCATGGTCACCTTCAAGTCCTTAAATATTTGAATATGTGCCCCATCAACCTGTGTGCTTTCAATATGTTGTGTTGAAACTTACAAGCATGTGGCCAATTTCGGATTAATTAGATTTTGCTTGCAACTAGGGTGAATAGCTACAATGATCTTCTCCCTCTAAATACATCCATGAACCTCTAATATGGAGATATAAGTAGAAAATAACCCTGTATGTTTCTTATTGTCGTCCTTTTGAGTATGAGACCATTTGTCCAAAAGGATTTTTTCAAGTCCTTAACCAGGAAGTCGCCACACTGACCTGTCCAGTGAGAACCACCATTTAAAAGCCTCATCTTCCATATCAAGCCCTATGTTGGTTGTCCAAAAATATTAGAATTTAGACTTGTGATATTGTATAAATTATTCAATAGTAGGGCCATCATCTTTTCTTGTAAACTTCATCTCTCTGAAACCCCTAAAATGGAATAAGAGTTTTGAAGAAAATCACTCTGGCGAAAATTTAAAATGGGCATAACTCGGTCAATATAACTTAGAATCCTTATTATAAACTATTTCCATAAATGGAACTGCAATTCTACATTTTCCCATATGATTGAAATCCTGATCTGGGCACTCTGGAGACTCAGATTCGTGCTACAACTGTCCTACCATCGCAAAAAAAAAAAAAAAAAAAAAAAAAATCTAAAAATAAAAATAAATAAAATAAAAGAAAAGAAAAATAAATAAGTTAAATAAAAATAATAAAAAATAAAAATAAAAAAATTGATTTTAAATCAATGATATCTCCCTCATCCAGACTCTGATTCGACCAACTCTTTTTTTTTTAATTGTGCAATTTTTCAAGGAGTTCATACCTACTATTAGTTTTCTAAAATTCTACACAAAAACTGCAAACAACGATAGGAGAACCGTTGTCCACAAATTGTCGTTAGAAATATTTATGTAACCCAGCTGATTAAATCAATGATATATCCCTCATACGGACTCAGATTCGACCGATTGTTTTTTTGAATTTGGGTAATTTTTCGCAAGTAATTCATATCTATTATAGCTTTTTGCAAATTTTTCACCAAAATCTTCAGATCGGATCTGCAAACTTGCTGCCCAAAAAAATCCTAAAAAAAAAAAAATCCGCTTTGCCCAAGAGAGTGCCTTGATACCACTTGTAATGTAATTGACCTGCAATTATAATAAATTATTTGATAAAATAAAGCCAAGATCCAATACAAGAGATTACCAGAATAAAAGTGCTTCTTTATTGATATCTTCAGAAAAAACCCTTGAGGTAGGGTAACACCACACAACTACTCCTTAAGGAAGGAGTTCATGTTGGGAAAAATACTGAGAGGGGGGGCGGGGGGAGAGGGTGGGTGAATCAATATTTTCAAATCAATAACTTTTTACATTCCATATTCATATTTCTATACGTGACTTTACTGAAAGAGGCATGTGTGTGTATGCAACTGTTCTTAAGCCTATTAGCGTATATCCAATGAGCTTATGATTCAGTTAATGCATCATATGTTTGTCTTCAGCCAATGCATCAGTTCTTTATTAAAGATTATATAAACAATAACCATGTGTTGGAATAACAAAATAAACCATCACCCATAAGCAACACACATGAACACCAGGATTTAAGGTGGAAACCCAATGTGGGAGAAAACCACTTGTTGTTGTCGTCTCTGTCTTTTTTTTAATATAAAGAAAAAGTTGTTTACAATCTTGTACTAGCGCAGACTCATACTAGTACGTAGGCGCCCACCTGTAGAAGGCTACAACCTTCACTCACTCTCTAGATACTACTAGAAGGGAGCTACAACCCCCTGGCTCTTGTACTGGTGTAAACTTGTACCAGTACATAGGCGTCATCCTACAGAAGGCTACATCCTTCACTCGTTCTCCAGTTTCTACTGGAAGGGAGCTCCACCCCCCTGATATGATCACCAGCTACTACTGGGAGGAAGCTTTGACTTCCTCACTGAAGACTCCAACCCTCAGCATCCTCCATGGACCATGTTTCATCAAATTTTCAGACTGGATCCACCTACTTCAACACATCTTAACTTGTAGGCCATGTTTCATAAAATTTTCATACTCGACCCATTATCAACACTTAAGCTCAATATCAAAAATCAAACTGTAACTCATCACTGCAACACTTTTATTTATCTCTGACACAACTGAATCAATCAATCATTGTAACCTAACCATCACTTTCTAAATCAACCAATCATTGAAACTTCTGACACAACTGAATCAAACAATCATTGAAACCTCTGACACAACTGAATCACCCAATCATCAATTTATGATACAACTGAATCAACCATTCACTCAAAACCCAATAAACCGACACTTAATCAAAATTCAACCAATCAGCTAGAATAGTCAGATCATTGTAACCAGTGCACAGAATTGAACCCAAAATACTACATCAACAACCAGAACCAATTGCAACCTCAAAAATCATATGTCAGAATGTATACGCTACTTCAATGAGGACAACTTGCATGTATACGCTACTTTCTGTAACTCAACCTATGTATATCTCTATATATACTGAATCATACATCTTTTGAACAAAAATTTGTACAAACCAATGAAATTTTGAAGATCTACTGTCATATTACAGAGTTCTAAGAAGATAGCCTCAAAGATCACCCTTCTTACTCAATCATTCAGTCATCCAAACTCAATCCCCTTATACAATTAGTTTAACTTCATATCTAATGAATAAATCATTGACAAACAGCAATACTGATCAGATAGATCAATCATTTCTTACCAGCAAGCCTTTCCTCTGCATACGCTACTTGAAAGTTTCAAATCCGTGTGTATACTCACCTTCACAAGGCGAACTAGCATATAGATCTGTAAATAATGACTTATAAGTTCACAGCTTTTCAAGACATCAAATATACCCAGATCATATCATTTAAAGGATAAAACATGTGTTACCACTTAGATCTATCCTATCCATTATCAGGTCATACAATGATAAGTCATTTCAAGTCTCATGATCCTGATCCAACATTGTATCCAACGGTGCACAAGATGTTTTAGATCTATATCATAACCATAGCCCTTACAAAACAAATATACTTCAGATAGAAGTATTCATGAAAAACCATTTCACTTGCACACTTAGCCCTTTGATCTTCTCCTCCTTATATAATTAGAGCCTTTGCCAATACCATGGACCAAAACAACACTTAGAACCTATGGTATTCTTAGACGGGATCAAGTAACCGTTATTCTGCTCAATATTGTGGGCTAATACCATTGTATGGACCCTTGGTATTCTTTAACCTTAATTTTCCATCCCATATGCGCTTTTCCTTTTGTGAAACTGCGTGCATGCATCCTAGCAATGCTGTCTGTTTTAATTCCTAAAAGCGTATCTGGGGGTTAAGCCCGGCCCAACAAGAAGATCAATAGTGTCTACCCATGAAGGATTCCTCCGGCAAGTGGTTTCAAACGCCTGTGCAAAGCTCTAACAATAAGTAATCTAAGACAATAACTTCGTCGTATACGTGCCTTTTATTTTATGTACGCGCGTGGATACACGACTTGTACTAGGTTAAACAACGTATACAACTTAAAACATTCTCTTTCCTCAATTTCTTGATTTTGATTTGTAATCCTTTGTCCCATCATCATGCTCTTTTGTGCCATTACTTTGTTACCTTTGAATTGACCTGTTACAATGTGAGTTTCCAGCACTTTATCATTTTTGAACTGATTCCTCTGAACTGCCCTGCATTTTGTCACATATATAAACACAACTGCCATGCATTCTATCTCATCATGTTTATACCTTTATCAAGTAGTCCATTCATCAAATAGGTTGTCATCAAGGACAAATCATTAGGTAGGTTTCCATCAAGGACAACACCTAATTCATAATGCCAACAATTTCCTGTATCAAGCTTATGATTTTGATCCCTAAACCTTTGACCCATTATTATGTTCCATCATTTTGTCACGTCTGATCTGACCTGTAGATTCATCTAGTTACCATATATTTTTTCTATTACAATTGAGTTTCAATCAAGGACAACACATGCATCATAATGCCAACAATCTCCCCCTTTGGACTTGATAGCAACCACTTTGGTGTTTGATCACCACAACCTGTAAATAACATCAAGACAAGAACCAATCTTTTCAAAACATTAAGATACTCTCCAAAAATCAAGCTACTCTCCCCCTTTGACATCAAGAGCAAAGGGATGACCAATGTTAAATGAAGACTTCCATATATGAACTATTGAATATGAACACTGATCATGCTCCCCCTAGGCACATGTTGAATTCTCTTATCAAACTCCCCCTGAGCACATGTCGTAATCTCTTATGGATGTAAAATGAAGTACATAACTCTATGAATTAACTGAGTATGACCTTCCTATAACCAATTACTCATACATACAGCAATCACCCAATCAAGTGGGGATACATGTTTGACACAACCACCCAACCAAGTGGGATTACATATTTGACATGATCTCTAAAGTCCATACATGACTGAATATGACAATTATTACATCATAGGTCTCTAAATGACCTTTACATCAAATGATATACATGACATTTATAACAAAGACAAAATACCTAAACAAGATCATGATAATTATAAACAAGTATCATACACCATATATGATCCGCACCATAAACATATATTAGCAACATCAATAGTAACAACATGTATATGTCCATCATTAATTCGCAAGATAAGACAATGTAACTTTAGTATCATCAACATATGACAAAGTATACCGCATATATATATCAATTCATCCTCTTGATCTTATCAAGATCAACTTGTTTTGTTTCGTTAGTATAAAAAAAACCTTAACATGGCCTTCCATGAATCAACTAAGCATATGTCATATCTCCAAGCAGTAATACAAAACCATTCACATCATATCATATATATGTGAAACCACCATAGTCATCATCTATGACCATAACATCATCATCGTAGCAATAACTGCATGATCTTTCCACAAGAACCCTCAATATATCAACCATGTATCATCACTAGGGATTTTTCTAACATCCCACATCTGATAAGCATCAACCATGATAATCAACATATGTGAGTATCAAACCTATCATCATAAAGTAAGAAGTCATCATCATTATGTGACTAATTAAGCCATGTCTCCAAATAGCCATGTCTTCAAATAGCTATGTCTTCATGAAACCTGCAATAACACCACTCTCTTGCCCAACGAACAATATTTACCAATATGCAACTTAAGTAATCATCCATGTATCCAGCATAGAGATACAAATATGTATCTAGCTTCTCATTAATGTGAAAGGAAAACCATGAGCTCACAGTCATTTTGTCAAACTTTCTTGATACCATCAAGTGCAACAATCCTCAAACAATATACCATGTGAGAGCCAAGAACTATAGGAATCCTCATTCATAACTGCACCATATGAAATTTATGCATCTTTGAAGGCATGATGGTAGCAGCATAACAGAAATGAGTGACACTTAACATCATCAAATAATGAAGATGTGTACTCAAGCTTTGTTCTTCTCCTTGAACTTATGAAGATAACCATGTAAGCAAGATAACATTGATAGGAATCATTAGGTACCAAATACTTCTAAAAATAATGCCAACAATTCATTATTAGAAGCATAGCATATTCTCCCCTTGAACCCGTGCCAGCTATTCACTGTCAAATCTGATCATTGCATCTATCAGTAAGAATCATCAAGGCATCATCAACTAGTTATGCATCAGGTCATCAACAAATTATGAGGGTCAAAAGAACTTCTAAATAACATCCACAGACTGTAACCATCAACCATCAAACCAAAAAAGACAATTGATAATTGTCTGAACCATATCAGACCCTTTTTCTAAGTTTGTCCCACTACTTCTTCATCAAACCAACATATACGCGACTATGCAGTTTTGAACTGTCGTATATACGTGATTTGTCTTCATAAGCTCTGCGTATGAAAAGGGAATACTGAAATTGCATACTTTCAGTTCCCCCTAAGTCTGTTCTGACTATACATAATCCTAGAAATTTTTCTGAAACATCATTTCCAAGAATATCATTATCATGATGGTGCTTCATCAAAGACTCCATTTTACTCTTGTCTCCATTCATGTGATGAGAAAATTTGTCTTCATCTTTGAATGAAAAGACAGCAAGACCACACCTCATCTAATCTTCTTTTTCTTGATTCTTGGTGGATTCAACTTTTTCAGATTTTCTTATATAAATATGCTTATTTTATTGCTTACCATATTGTCTACAGCAATCCATAGACTTTTCCCTGCATTTTTTCACTATATGCCTAGACTTGTTACAAGCATAACATCTTATATGTTTCATATTCCTTCTATAACAATCAATGGCTTTGTGACCAAACATATTGCAAGAAAAAAAATATCCCTTAAAGTACCTGGAAGCTGATGATATTTCTGTGAGACAGTTATTAGCTTGAAGCATTCTACTTCTGCAATTTCTTGATTTTGATCTGTAATCCTTTGTCCCATCACCCTATTCTCCTGTGCCATTACTCTATTACCTATGAATTGACCTGTTACAATGTGAGTTGCCATCACTTTATCATTTCTGAATTGATTCCTCTGAACTACCCTGCATTATGTCACATATGTAAATACAACTTCCATGCATTCTATCTCATCATGTTTATACCTTTATCAAGTATTCCATTCATCAAATAAGTTGTCATCAAGGACAACTCATCAGGTAGGTTTCCATCAAGGAAAAAACCTAATTCATAATGCCAACAATTTCTCGTATCAAGCTTTTGATTCTGATCCATAAACCTTTGACCCACTATTTGGTTGCATCATTCTATCACCTCTGATATGACCTATAGATTCATCTAGTTACCATATACGTGTTCGGTTACAAGTGAGTTGCCATCACAGACAACACATCCATCATAATGCCAACAGTTCACTCCACAAGCCATAGTTTGTCAATACAACAATCATTGACATCCCTCAATAGAGAGTATCTAGCCTCTATATAGGCTTCATACATACAATACCATGTGTAATTACCATGGATCTCTCATTACCCTACATTTAATACAATGGGATTATCATATTATTCCCTAACTACTTGTGGTCCTTACATAATGTGGGTTAACCATTTTATTTATTAAATATGGCCCATTATATTATTACATCTCATTATTACATTATTCCCTTGGGTACCTCCCTCTCGACCCCATATTATCCCCCTTAGGTATACTACATTTTGGTCTCAGTTTGGAAATTTTTTTGAAAGCAAATCTTAACACCTCTTTGAAGTAGATTTTGAAGGCGGACATTAGGGTTGTTTAGAAGCATGGTTGCAACAACTTTTTGTGTATCTTGTTGAAGCTATAACAAAGTTCGGGATTAGTTCTTGAGTTAAATTTGAAAACAATATTGGAAACTATTGTTGGAGCATATTTAGGGCATTTTTAAAGCATTGTCGAAGACACCTTTTGAAGTCTTGCTGGAGCAGCTTGTAGAGGGCATGTTGTGCAGTCCTAAAAGCCATCATTGTAGCAACTGTTGAAGATTTTTTGTGCAACATTGGAAGCAAACTTCAAACCCCTGTTGAAGACTATTAAAGACATTCTTTGGAGCAGCCTTGTTGAAGCATTATTGAAGGAAATCTTGGAGAATTATTTTTGAAGTACCTCTATTAAAGTTTTTGGTTTAACCAAGTTGGAGCTTGGAGCTGTTGAAAGGATTGGAGTCTTTATTTTTTACCAAGGATTGGAGTCTTTATTTTTTACCAAGTTGGAGCATAGAAGTTGTTGAGACGATTGGAGTCCTCATATTGACCAAGTAGGAGCTTGGATCTATTCTAGTTTGGATCCTTGAAAAATTCAAAGATTTTTTTGTACAGGTTTGAGCCTGATTTGTTGTAAAAGAGGATTGGAGTCCTCACTATTTGATCAATAAAATTATTTTTGTTTTATATTTTTTGTTATGGTGTATTTTGTGATAAAAATATTAACTAGCATAAAATAACAATTGAAAGAAATATTGGTTCACGCTCCCTCTCAATAGAAATATGCCACAAATGTTTTGAAAGTAGGGTAAAATAGATCGTATGTATAATATACACGAAACAACGTTCACAAAATTACTTCGAAGAGAAAATAAGCCATGGTTATAACATACATATGTTATTAAATAATAACCCTTGTCGTGACTTTGGTCTAAAGACAAATTAGGGTTTCATTGTCATGACACATGGCCAGTATTTTTGAAATAGTTTTAACAATAGGGAATTGGGAAAATGTGGTAAATCTCGCTTTTGAAACAAAATACAAACATTGAAACTAACCAAGCTAAGTTCAAGCACAGAATACACAACTACAAGCTCCTTTTATTGGAGGATTCGACGATAGAAACAACAAGACTTACCCAACAAATATTTTGTGACTTTCAAAGATGTTGACATGATTTTGTGCCCAAGACCTGGGTCTTAAAGGCTCACATGGCAGTATGCATAATATAGTCATATAAAATTTAACAATTCTATGATAAAATGAGCAAGTAACAGCCTTCGTATATTGTGGAGGTGTTGGAGATAAAATATAGGGGATCACTTTGGTTCTAACCTGAAAACAATAACTTTTCGGCTAAGGTGGTGTGTGCAAAAGGACAAGAAAATCAAACTATGGACTCTAGTGAATAAATTCAAATATATTCTGAAATCATATCAAGGAGTGAGTGAAACAAAAATGGAGGGAAAAGGGATGGGGACCATGAACTCAATGTAACTTTGATTAATTAGAGTCAAAAATAATTATCTAACACTATACATACCTAGTAATTTCACACCAAAAGATGATTACCATGTGCCCCAAATATTTTTTATTCCCTTCTCAGCTCCGAATAGCAGTTAGGTGTAGTTTGGATAGTGAAAAACTAAAATTCACAAGCCGGGAGAGAAATTGCATATTGAAATGAAATGATATTTTAAGGTCCACGAGACTAAGGATCACAGCTCGAAGAGAAGTAATAGAATAAATGTCAAAGTTAACAACGAATGCGAGGATTTCCATCGTGAATGGAAAAGCCAAAAAAGAAGAGTTCCTGGTGTCAACAGCCACCAATGAGATTACATAACGTGGCACAGTTACTATGTTTTATAGATGCAAGGTAATAACAACTCACAGTTTGCGTCGGCAAAGGTAAATGGAAAGGACGTAATATTAATGGTAAATATTGGGAGGGATCCTAGAAGGATTCATAATTAAAATCCAATTTACTGCACACTTGATACCATCCAAGCCCGGATACATGTAATTCAACATCGACCTTGCATTGTTTGTTTTCATCATCATCTTCGGTCAGGCCGAAGGCCATGCCACGTAAAAATCAAACAAAAACATAACGTGGAACATCATATTTTGCATAGAACTCATTTGCCACATATTAACCAAAGTCGAGAACCATAATATGCCACCTGTAAGCATGCCTTCAAAAATTCATTGTATTTAGTATTTCAACGTCTAAATATGTGCCTCGTTGTTAGCTTTAAACCAAATGTTATAAATTTGCAAAATGCACTGAGGGAACCATATTCTATAAGTTGTAGACATCTGCCATCCATGAATTTGCTTATAAAGCATTCAAGCCTTCTAACTAATGACTACATATCATATATATAAATTGTGCGTAGAGTAATTGATAGTAAAAACAAAGTTTTCAATTCTATAACCATAAGTATGCATAGAACATAGCCAATGTTCATTATGTAACGTGAGAAATAACTTGCTACAGTGAGAGCATATGAAAATGCCTCAAAACCCTTCGGTGCTGATAATAGTATATCCATATTTGGGCCATCAAACATATAAAGAAATTATTCTTGTTGGACATACTTATAGTACAGTAAAAAAACTTCTCAAGCCTTTGATCTCAAAGGCTCCATAAGTAAAAGATATTTTTTAAAAAATTATTCTTTTCAGATCATTTTCCAATATATATGTATATCTTCAGATTCCTTTTATCTATCATATTCATGATAGAAAATTCATGTTCAAGGATAATAAAGGCATTATGTATATGTATTTTTATGTCATTTCACATTCCATGTAATGATATGAAGGTAGGGTGCCACTTATTAGTCTTAATTTTCATTATATATTTTTTTTAAGATTTGAATTGTTATTTTAATTATTAGTTAATGGAATAGAGAAGATATTTGCTATGGATTGTGAAATTTTTTATTATTCGCATATGTCAGTATCTTGATTTTATTTGAATAGCATTACTCAATTAATACCTCCTCTTGTGGCCTCCTCTTTCTGTAATCTCTGCAACTATAACTCAATCGCTGCACTATAATTCAACCCATGCAACTGTAACTCAATCCTTGCACTATAATTCAACCCGTGCAACCATAACCTGTGGCGGATAAGTATTTGAATGGATCACATCAAAGTATTTGCAAGTTTCCTCAAGCTACCAAAACAATCACTTTGCATGTTATGGAATCATGCCACTATATGGTAGCAGACTATTCCATAAGTCCACGCAATTGTGTGCTTCGATCCCGACAATTGGATGTTGATGCGGCATCCAACACGTGAATCATGCCAACATGGCCTGAGAATTGTACATGTTGTGGTATCACACTAACAAGTTGGGGTGTCTTGGAATCCAATGAGTCACATAGTTGGCAATGGGAATGGATAGGTGATTTATCCCATATGTGATATGGTATAAAGTCCAAGGGTGAATAAAGTGTGCTACACAAGCATAGGTTTAAGGTATGAGGTTAAGTGGGTTCGAAGAAAACTAGGATGTGCGCACTATATTTATAAGGTTTGATGGAAATGTTTTCACAGGATAAATTAGGAATATGAATTTGGATAGGATTTAAGCTTAAATCTCTCCCCCGCCTTTATTTTTAATATAATGTTTTAGTCCTTAGACTAAAATAAAATGTGGGGATAGGAATAAAAATAAATTTATTATATGTTGAGATAAGGAATAGGGTATGTAAGCTTCATGATGATAATCTTCCTTTCTTATAGGGATGTTGGAAAAGGGAAAAGTTTTAAAAGATGAGTGAGATAACAAAATCTAGATACATATTATTATTGTTCAAGTGTTTTTAATGCTAAAAAATGTAACTAGGTTTAGTCTTCATTATGATGTAATTGTAATCATGACATTGTATATTCTTTACAAGGAAAGAAAAAGAAATTATATTTTATTTTTGGAGCATGAGTTTCATACTCTATTTTGAGTCAAAAGCACGTTCTCCATGCTTTTAGGTCTTCTAGATATTTCTAGGTCTTTCTAGGATAAAGAATAATATTGATCATGTGTCATAGTCCCATTTGGACTCATTTTAATGAAGAATGATGTCTATTTTATCAATTAAATTCCATGGATAAACCCAAGACGAAGTTGGCCCAAGGAGCAGATCAAGTCGGCCTAAAGGGAGGGAATACGACCCTCAATAAAGGTTATATAAAGGAGATCAGTTCGACT
Organism: Pinus tabuliformis; assembly: GCA_031772625.1. Lineage (NCBI taxonomy): Eukaryota > Viridiplantae > Streptophyta > Pinopsida > Pinales > Pinaceae > Pinus > Pinus tabuliformis. Next base: position 1,418,562,182 of record CM062820.1, on the reverse strand, counting down.
CATTTGGCACACTCACTCAAGCAAGTTCCATTTGCATTAGCGAATAAAGAAGACAGTAGCTGGAGGGATGCAGAAGAAGGCTAGAAGCTGAAATTTATCTAAGAATCGTCTTCTATTAGTTCTCTATAGGGTTTGTGAAGCTGTGAGTTGTAGAGGGTCAAATTTCTGTTGCAGGGGGGTGAAATTATGTGAAACAGTTGTAGTAGGTTGAAGTTGCAGCATCAAAGAAGAAGTATCGAAGTTCTGGAATTTGTCTCAAGGAAGATATTGCTAGGGGTTGGTTTGGGGGCTTGGAGGGTTTGTTGGCTTTGGTCTTTGGGTCTTGTAAGACTCTTTTGTAAGTAGATTCTAAAGAAGAAGAGAAGCATTTTCTGGGTTTTTCCCTTGGAGGGGTTTTTCCCTAGCTCTGAGCCTATATCTTGTGTACTTTATTTTGTTGTGATCTTCATTGTTTCATTAATTGCTTGATGAAAACAATATAATTAAATATTAATAGGCCAATACATTACACAAGTAATTATCAAGGTAAGGAAAATAAGTTATAATCTACAAGTCTCCAAATTTTCCAAGATGGGTTCAAAGCTAGGGTGTAAGAAGGAGACTGGAGATCACATCTTTGTTGGCATTGTGATGTAACAGCCCAAAATAAATATCTAACTAACTTATTAACATTAAATTTAAATCAGAGTGGCACTTACCTAGCCAAATAAACATGTAATTAATTAACTAAATTCAAACTATCAATAGTGCTTACTTGTGCTTACCTGTGGTAGAAGTAGGCTTACCGCAACAAGGTTTTGGGGATGACTCTCCACCAAACCGTAGGCTCAATTGCGCAAGGATTGGCTACAACTGGCCACCCCTGAGCCCTCAATCAATGTACTAATGCCAGTGACTCCTAAGTCTTAGTACACCATTCTCCAAGAGAATGAAAGAATCTCGGAATGATGGAATGCAGGAATGCCTCTCATCTTCCTCACCATCTATTAAATAGAACAAATATTGGAAGGGGAACCACATGCACACACTCCATGTGTCTACATGCAATTTTCTTTTGATTTTTAGCTTTCTTGTTTTATTTCTTTACTTTCCTTTTGATTTTTAGCTTTCTTGTTTTATTTTCTTCTTTTTGATGGTTTTCTTGTTTTATTTCTATTTATTCTTATTTAGAGCTTTGGTATGGTTATTACTATTTTTATTTTTATTATTTTTATTTATTTTCTTTTATATATTTTTAATATCATTTATTATTTAACATTTATTATTATTTAACATTTATTATTATTTATTATTTATTATTTATTATTAAGTGATTTATTTATTATTATTTACTATTTATATTATTATTTTTATTATATTATTATTTATTATTTTATTTACTTCATGTTGCCAACACCCTCTGTTGAACTCGTATAACCAACAGGCATCAAAAGTCCCAAACACCCCGGGAAATCTCAAGGAATCTCTGTCCTTTTTCCCACTTTTAGCACCAGGCATAAGCCTGACCCGGTCTGTATCCTATTCCAAGGTTGGCCCTAAGGCTCGCGCCTGACTCAAACCTCATCTGCCCCAAAGCAGGCATCTGGTCCGGTACTCAATGACCTCGGGCATCTCGCAAGGCTGGCCCACTCCCTCCACAACTACTAAGGTGCACAGCTCCAGGCATTGAAGTCCTTTACATCCCTTCCAAACTTCGGCATCTCAATGCAATAATAGGCACCTAACCTAGAACATCAGGCACTTGGCCTCCTCAAGATGGTCCCATAGCCCTTCAAGAGCTATCCATCAAGAGCTATACACAAGACAAAGGAACCACTAGCATATGTAGTGTTGATTGAGTTTTGTCCCCAGCCCATATGGTGTTAATTATTCTCCCTCATGCGTATGGGCTCGCACGAGATCATCAAATAAACCGGCCCTCTCGGCCCATGTGTGGAGTCCTGTGAATCATCACACCTCAATATGCATCCAATGCATTAACCATACCATCATAGTATTATATGAAATAATCCACATGCCAAGTCTTGCAACTTTTAATAATAACGAACTGCATGCTCATGCATGTCATAGATTTGTATGCAACTATCGCATGCTTCAGTTATAGCATCAACATAATTATATCAAAGACATATCATGACTTCACATAATTGGACCACATGTCAATAATCCTCATATTATAGCATCAAAATTCATATGCCACATTATGCATATCATATCCATCATGAGTATTGAACATTAAATACCTACCATTACGTAGTAAATGAATATGTCAATATACCTCGACATAACATCATAATGCCTATGCATATCATCATCATCATAAGGATACATCATCACTATTGTAACAACTATATAAATATGAACCACATGTGCATGATCACCCTCATACCCTCATATCATGAAACATCATCAATATGAGAACATCATAATACTTATCAAATATAGAATAATAGTCTATAAGCATTCTTATCATGATTCATCAGAAAAATCAATTTCATTTACTTTACAAACATTCAACTATGAACTAAGATTATTCAACATCCATCTAGGATCTATGTTATCTCATCAATGTTATTAGTGTTATGTTTTTATCAAGATACCAATTAATTTTTCAATAATCATTTCCACTTCTTTCAATAATAAGAGCAACCATGCTAAAAAGATTTTTATAAAATGTATGAACAAGTACAAAGGAAATATAACTACACTAGCCTTAAATCTACAAAATTAAGTGTAAAGATATGTGTATGCTTTAAAAATCCTGAACAAATAATGCAGCAGAGTAGTATAAGGGTAAACTATCTATAAATTAGATGTTAATGTCAAAGGGAATGAATTCTTCAACTAATACAAGTAAACAAAAAATAGAAACTTAAAATTATGAGATATCTGTTGTGGTAGATAATTGAGGAATTATGGTTTCATGTTGACCCAACGCCTGTAAAGGAAGGTAATGATAAGACACTAACACCTACAGAAATTTTGTGTGATTATTGATAAGACACTAGCACCTCCAGAAATTTTGTGTGATATGCTAGTTAGGAAACAATGCTAAAATAAAGATTAAAACTACATGTTAAACAACAAAGTAAAAGTTTGAGTATTATCTCGGTCTATTAATGATCACACAGTTTCAAGTTTCAACAAAAGAGATAAGGTCAACCTAGTTATTTAATTCAAACCATATACTATGATATAAAACAAATCAACCTAAATATCATGCAGTGAGAAAAAACTTGACACGGGCTTTGTTTGAGAAGTCAATAATCCTAGGTAAACCCATAACTAGGTCACATAGACTACACTTCCATATGAGCAGTGGACTGGTGAACAATAGGTAGAACAAATAGTGTAAGATGCGTAATAGAAATATGAGGAGAAGGAGATCATATAGTACTGCAATATAAAGCATATGATAAAATGCAGTCCAAAGTCAAGATAATAAATACAAGCCTCTCCGACAAATCTTGACATTTGAAACAACTAATGAACTAGAAAAACCAATAACAAAAAACCTGGAGATGTAACACTAATTACAACGCTTTTAGGTTTTTTTTTTTTAATCCTTATTACAATGTAACACTGATTACAGTCAAATAGACCCTCTTTTTTGACTGGATGATTTCATAAACAAACATGTATTATTGCATAATCAGGATTTTAAAATTACACCTAAACTTACTATTTGAATACCTATTGAATCACATGATTTATCTATTATGCTTTTCTAAAAGCTGTGAACAATTTGGATAGCTAAGCAGAGTCTCTAAAACGGAAATGACCTATCATCCATGCCTAGGTTTTGGCTAATGTGATACTTTTCTTTTATTAAAATGTCATGGTTAAGCATTCAACAACCATAGCATGTTCCTGTTGAATACCAGACTATCAAAATATGCACACAAACGCTTTATCATGAGCAATCATTTTTTACAAAATGAAGCATAAAGAAATTCATCAGATAAAAAAGAGAAATATATGGAACACGTATTATAGAATCCCAACTAGGATGGACAGCAACTACAAGACGATAATTTGAAGTGCCAAAAAAATTTAAATTGTAATGTGTTTAACATTGATAAAGTGTCACTGAGATTCCACGATTTGTCATCATAGAACTTAGTTATTTTCACATTCATCATCCCTATCTCCGAGGAAGAAAATTTGCAATTGCACAGGGTCCATTCAAAGAATTCAACTGACATATTTTACAGAAAAAATCACAGTCTTATCTAACAAAAGGAGAGTCGTCAATAAATGTCATCAAATATTTTGAGGCCTCGGTTTCTTGTCACTTAATAGACTCATTCATTTGCACATGCACCATAGAAAATATGTCTCGGTCAGTTTCAAATCATGGCTACTGGCTGTTGTTGCAATCTAGATTCAAAACTGGCAACAATGCGTGTTTCTTTGATAAATATTAGAGTCACTACTAGTAAACGCACAAATTTATATTGCATAACCAGAAAACAAGTCAATCAACAAAACCCCAAAACCCAAAGGGAGCCCAAAAACCAAAAGTATTATTCCCGTAAAGTTTCCAATGAATGAATCCTATTTCTAAAATGATCGTCGAATTTCGAGGTTGTTATAGGCTGATTTCAAATTTTGATAGCCGCAGAGATTTTAAGCAATGAAGCAAGAATAATCTTAAAAGATCAAACCCTAGAATGGGAAAGTATCCACTATATGGAAACCCTGACACCAGGAATCCCTAACAAACTCTCTAACGAACAGTGTCAAGGAATGAATGCTCGGAAAAATATCATACATGTTCTATAACAGATAGAAAGAACCATCAAAATTCAAACTTATGCACTTTGTTTAATATCTAAAAAGTAATGCTATCAAATCCAATATATTAAAAAGACAATTCATAAGAGCAACGCCAAGTTTACATCATAGTTTAATCCGGACGACAGTTGAATAGTGTATATGGACTTCGAGGAAGACAGCATTGTGAAAAATGACATGGAAACAATCTAGACAAGACGACTAGATCAAGACCAACTAGAGCATTTAGATGGCTTAGAAATAAATATCAGAGATCCAGGGGCTCTTGACTGTGTGAGATGAACAATTGTAAGATAGAGCCCTAACTAAGTACTTGGATTTGATAGATGCATGAGATTGTCTGATAGAAGTGAATCTAGTTTAATTTAGATGAGGCAAAATACCATAAAATAATATGGATTAAGAGCCTGGCAAAAGCACTGAGGTTATTTTATAGATTAAGAGCCAAGAAAAAGCATTGAGGCACTATGGTAATATTGTCTTTGTATAATGAATTAATAGTTCGATCACTGTACATTAGTTTCTATGAATTGTGAGAGCAATTATTTTGAAAATGATATCTAAACAAGGTCCGTGTGAAGCATATGATAATAAGTTGTCAAGGGTAAGTGGATTTCTGCATGGGCAGAGTATACTATTTGTCAATTTTTAATGGTTTACTGTACTAATTAATGTTTACTTTCTATTGCTAGGAAGATTATTGCAGAGTAAGAGTCACTACGATCCCATCACCCATAGTCGCAGGGGAAAGAGGGATACAGAGTGAGCACAACCCAAGACTTTAGCGTTTGGGTCCATTAATGACCATTCTGCACTCTGCCTGCAAAGAAATCCGGATTCATCCACAATAAAGGTTCTTGATAATTAATAGTTAGACTTTCCCACACAATAAACCTAGAGAGAAGTTTATTCCATCTTAAATACCTTGAATGGAAAGGTGAGAAAAAGAGACCTTATTTTTACATACCGTATCCACAAAATAAATACTAGTCTCATTATATTATAATTTTCTATTATAGATTGACATAAAACAATTAAATCATAATCATATCAAAAAGATTAAACAAGATCTTGTGGAACGACTAACTTATAGGCCCTATGGGTTGAACCTGGCTCTGATACCACATGTAACAGCCCAAAATAAATATCTAACTAACTTATTAACATTAAATTTAAATCAGAGTGGCACTTACCTAGCCAAATAAACATGTAATTAATTAACTAAATTCAAACTATCAATAGTGCTTACTTGTGCTTACCTATGGTAGAAGTAGGCTTACCGCAACAAGGTTTTGGGGACGACTCTCCACCCAACCGTAGGCTCAATTGCGCAAGGATTTGCTACAACTGGCCACCCCCGAGCCCTCAATCAACGTACTACTGCTAATGACTCCTAAGTCTTAGTACACCATTCTCCCAAGAGAATGAAAGAATCTCATAATGATGGAATGCAGGAATGCCTCTCATCTTCCTCACCATCCATTAAATAGAACAAACATTGGAAGGGGAACCACATGCACACACTCCATGTGTCTACATGCAATTTTCTTTTGATTTTTAGCTTTCTTGTTTTATTTCTTTACTTTTCTTTTGATTTTTAGATTTCTTGTTTTATTTTCATATTTTTGATAGTTTTCTTGTTTTATTTCAATTTATTCTTATTTAGAGCTTTAGTATGGTTATTACTATTTTTATTTTTATTATTTTTATTTATTTTCTTGTATATATTATTAATATCATTTATTATTTAACATTTTTTATTTTTTATTATTTATTATTTATTATTAAGTGATTTATTTATTATTATTTATTATTTATTATTTTTATTATTTATTATTAAGGGGAGGGATATTACATGTGAAAGGATTATAAGGAAGAGTTTCAAGGTTCTTGGAAATATCGCTACATCTATCAAGAATTGTCTATTGAAGATCATCTCCATGCTGATGAAGGAAATAACAGATGGAAGTTTGTTCTCTTTTTTATCTGGCACATTCAAGGATGAGAATGTATGGGTTATTAATAATGGTTCCTCCAAACATATGATGGGATAATGCAATCAACTCCAAACCCTATCTAAGGGTAAATCATCTAACTCAATCGAACATGGAGACAACAAGAGAAATCCAATGAAAGACATTGGATCTACATCATTGGAGCTCGAGTCAAGTGGAAGCATTCACCTCAACAACATCATATATGTTATATGTTTGAAGAAAAACTTACTTTCTATTTTTTTTATGGCAAGGTTTTGGTTTCGGGTAAAGGCTCATGTATTGATGATGCTAAGGTAATTAGGATTCATGAGGGGACATTGTATAGACTCTTTACACCTCTATCTAAATCCCTAGTCCACTTGGAATTGAGTCCTTCCGACCTCTGGAATTGAAGGTGTGGACACCTTCATTTTAATATTTTTTCATCTCTAAGTCAAATGGTCATGGTCAATGGCATCCCCGAACTAAAGGAAGAACATGAAGGGACCTGCAAGGGATATGCTCTAGAAAATAACGTAAAGAAACCATTTGCAAGTAGTGATATCATATCTAAGGAAATTTTAGATCTTATACACTTGAATGTATGTGAACCTATGGCAATCAAGTCTCTGAGTGGGGATCAGTATTGTGTAACCTTCATTGATGATTACTCAAGGAAGACTTGGTTATACCTTCTCAAGAATAAGGATGAGGTATTCAAAAAGTTTCAGGATTTAATGAATAAAGTGGAAAACCTAACCGAGAGAAAGATCAAAACTCTGAGGCCCGACAATGGTGGAGAATATATCTCTGAGGAGCTAATATCTTTCTGCAAGGAAGCAGGGATTAAGAGGGAGCTCATTATTCCATATAATCCTGAACATAATGGAATTGCAAAAATAAAGAATCGAACTATTCAGGAATGTGTTAAGGCTATGCTACATGATAAATATATCCCTAAATTCCTATCGTGAGAGGTATGTATGATAGCTATTCTTACAAAATCAAAGTCACACAAGATTCTCAACAACATGAATCCGGAAGAAGCAATTACAGGAAAGAAGGCAAGTGTGGATCATCTTTGAATATATGGGTGTCGTGTGTATATTCATATACCAAAGGACAAAAGAAAGAATTTAGATCCTACCAGTTTAAAGGAAATCTTTGTGGGATATAGTGTTTCATCAAAAGAATATAGATTCTATATTAAGGAGGATCGACAAATTGAGGTAAGCAAGGATGTCATCTTTGATGAGAGCATAGCTTACAAGAAATCAAAGGGTGTTCCAATTGACTTTGACGAAGAAGAGATACATATCTTTGAGGATATCTCTAGGGACAATGATGTTCAAGAGTAGACATATACTCAAGAAAATGTTAAAGATCCTTGTGAGCCTATACAACAAGTAATTGCTCCAAAAAATTGGAAGATGCCTATTTGGTTGAAAACTACTCTTCAAAAACCAAAAGGACATACGACACCAAGGAAAGTAAAAGACCAAAGATTTATTCAGGATATGTTGCATATATGATGAAGCTTATTTAAGCAGAACCTTCCTCCTATGAATATGTAGCTAAATATCAAGAGTGGAGGAATTATATGCAAGAAGAATACTAGTCCATAATGAAGAATGATGTACAGGATATTTTCCCTAGGCAAATTGACAAATCTATAGTCACTTCAAAGTGGATTTACAAAATAAAGCACGTTACATATGGATGCATATACAAGTACAAAGCAAGCACCTACATGGCTTAAAGCAAGCACCTACAGCTTGGTATGCAAGAATGGATGCATACCTATTGAGAATTGGTTTCACCAAGAGTACTACAGATCCTGACCTATTATCATACTCTTGTATGTGGATGATCTACAAGTCACAGGTGTATAGCATCAAATTCAGGAATGCAAGAAGTAACTAGCATTCAAGTTTGATATGAATGATCTTAGGATTATGCATTATTACTTGAGACTAGAGGTATGGAAGAATCCAGGAGAGATATATCTTGGTCAAGGATATTATGTGGTCAAGATACTTCAAAAGTTTGGCATGATGTATTTCTAGCTTATGATGACTCCTATGATTACAAATTTGAAGAATTTGAAGAGTTCAAAATCTAGTCCAGTGGATCCTAATTGCTATAGACAATTGATTGTGTCCTTGATGTATCTATTATCATACTCTTGTATGTTGATGATCTACAAGTCAAAGGTTTATAGCATCAAATTCAGGAATGCGAGAAGAAATTAGCATTCGAGTTTGATATGAAGGATCTTAGGATTATGCATTATTATTTGAGACTAGAGGTATGGAAGAATCCAGGAGAGATATATCTTGGTCAAGGAAATTATGTGGTCAAGATACTTCAAAATTTTGGCATGATGTATTGCAAACATATAATGACTCCTATGATTACAAATTTGAAGAAGTTGAGGAGTTCAAAATCTAGTCTGGTGAATCCTACTTCTTATAGACAATTGATTGGGTCCTTGATGTATCTAGTAAACACAAGATCAGACATTTGTTTTTCATTGAATGTCCTAAGTCAGTTTCAAATGGAGCCATCTCATGATCATTGGATTACAGCCAAGCTTATCCTAATATATTTGTGTGGGACTATATATCATTGCCTTCGGTACACTGATAATGAAATCCAACTCATAGGATATACAGATTCAGATTGGGTGGAAGTGAGATAGACGAAAGAAACACAATAGGTGGATGCTTCAACCTAGGATCTTCCATGATCTCATGGATGGGAAGAAAGTAGGATATAATTTCTTTGAGTATTTTTGAAGTTGAATATAATGTTGCAAGAGAGGTATGTCAGGAAATAGTTTGTCTCAAGAAGTTGTTATCAGACTTATTTGAAGGACCACTTAGCCCTCCATGGATACATTGTGATAATGAGAGTTGCATAAGATTGACAGAAGACCTGGTGTTTCATGCTATGATCCAAACTTATGTAGGTTCGCAACCAAATACAGATATAAACATAAACACAGAGATGCAACAAAAATAAATCTTCATTTCATTACTATCATAGAATTGAAAATGCTTACAAGAAGAATGGAAATAAAGTAGCTTGAGCGATGGTAGCTTATCTTTGAGAAGAGATGTGGCGGCTACATGCCTCTGAACTATGTTACAATGATGCTTAAGGTCATTTTTATTACTGAACAATAAAGGGAAACCCTAAACAGCCAAAACCCTAACCCCAAGAGATAGAACGCCAAGAGTTTACGGGCCTCGTTGGCGTTAGTTGGGAAGCTAACTTCCTAGGGTCATAACTTGGTCATATGATATCTATTTGGTGCGTATGATACCTCATTGGAAAGACCTCAAAAAATGTCATTTAGGGGGAAAAACAGCTTCAGAAGTTGAGGATCCGAAAAATGGCTAAAAATAGTAAATTTTGTTATAATCAAGGAAATTGATGAAAGCGAATGGAGGTCTAGGTGGAATAGGTGGGTGGCCACCAATATCCACCTGGATCATTCCTCCCCCCTTAGGAAGCAGTGGTCTCCATTGCATGCAGAGCCTCCATGAGGTGAGGAAATTTATGTTGAACCTAGTCCTTTGTGAACCACTTGCCCTGGTGAAGGAGTTGGCTTGCTTTGACAACTCAATATAGTTGGATCTTCTGCTAGTGAGTGTTCTTGATCTATGTGTCCATGCTCGTGTTAGTTGTGGCATGTGTCTAACATGGGGGAAAGTATGGTCGCAATTTTTCCACATTAAATACTAGGTGTAGTCCAAGGAACGGTGGAATGTTGAGCTTGAAGGAATTTTCCCCTACAAGCCTGGTTATGGGGTACAGCCCATATCAGAGAGGGTGAAGCTTGTGATGGGGCCCAACGAGGCACTCCTTCTATAAATGTAACAAAACTTTTTCACCCACTTGGAACTTGTGTGGCACACGATGTTGATCAGGGTGTTGCTTGTACTTAGAATTGGCTTAGTCCAATATGTCATGGACCTACTAGTGGATTTGTTAAATGAGCTCAATGAATTTTTTAGCCCTATCAGCTTCAAACTATTCATGAGTTGAACCTGCTTGAATGGTTGCAAATAGTATGACCACATCAATGGGACATAATGTTTGGAATCCAAACCCCACTTGAAAGGGGTTATGTCTAGTTGAGATATGGAGAGATTTTTTGTAGTTTTGTTGGACATAGGGGAGGATTTCATCCCATATGTGTGGATGCTTCAAGTTGTACATGCACATAATGTGCATGATCATCCTGTTGACGACCTCTGTTTGACCATCAGTTTGGAGGTGGAAGGTCGTGGACTTAGTGAGCTTGGTGTCTATCATCGACCAGAGGCTTGACCAAAATGTACTCAAGAACCCGTTGTCCCAATATTAGATAATGGATTGTGGGATACCAAAGTGTACCCACACACGTTCAAAGAAGATCTTAGCAGTGGATTTTTCTGTGATACTCTTCTTGTAGGCCACTAAAATGGCCATCTTAGAGAATATATCTATGACCACGAAAACGCAGTCATTTCCATGCTTAGTAGAAGGAAGGCCCGAAATGTAATCCATGGAGATGGATTCCCAAGGCTAACTAGGAGTAGGAAAAGGAGTATATAGGCCTTGCTTCTTGATTTTCGGTTTGGAAATGGCATAGGAAGTGTAGGATCTGATGTACTTCCCAACATCCTATCAAAGGTTTGGCCAATTTAAATACTTATGCAACACCACCATTGTTTTCTCTACTCTGAAATGTCCAAAAACCCAACTGTAGTGAACCTCCCAAATTATATTGGCATGCTCGCTTGAAGGAACATAGAGGTGTCCCAGGTGGCATAACAGTGTGCCATGGAGGTGAAAATCTGGAACTTTCTTTCCTTCCAAGAGCATCTGGTATGTGTTTGTAACAACCAAAAGTCGTATACACAGCGGAAATATTTAAAATACTTCATAGACAAAGACATCCATCGTAGGACAGTAATTGAAAATTATATATTGTATAAAAGAATTGATATATGATGAGTAAAAATGAGAATGAGGGTCCTGTATATATATCCAAGTAAGTACCCTTTCACGAACAGACATGTCTCTAGGACATGCCTTTTCATTATTAACTAACTAGCCTTTTCATTATTAACTAACTAACCATTAGTTAATTTATTTATTATTTATTATTATATTTATATTATTATGGTTATTATTTATTATCTATTTTTACATAATTTATGTTCATAACATTGTCTTCCCCTTCAAAAAACTTTGTCCTCAAATCTTGTTGATGAAAGGGCTTGATCTCTTTTCTGTTATGAATGTCTTCTGCTTGATCTCTTTTTCTTCTACAAATGCCTTCTCATCTCAGAAAAGTCATCTTTGTCAATACAAGTTGATATGATACTTTGAGTGATATATAAAAAATTTGTACTGAGAATGGATCGGACCATCCTAGATTAACCTTTTGTGGAAGTGGAACTTTGTAACTAATTGTTATCAGTAGAATGAATTGAGCTCACTTTAGTATTCTTCGTGACATAACTTTTTTGTTTATGTTCTGAGTGATACAGATTTGTAGATTGATTAAGGTGTATAATCTTGTGATTCGGATGTAGATAACGAGTTTTTCTTGTTTAAACTTCCTTTAACGTTCTTATGATAGCTTCTTGATTTCCTTCAGGAATTGTTGTTGTTGAATTGATTATTGAATCCTCATTTGGAGTGTTCGTCGTTTGAATGGAAACCTTTGAGTATGTGTTTACTTTAGTAGGATTTGGATTTTCTTGAACTGTGATATTAGTGGGATCGATGTTTGATTCTTCTTCCCCAACTTGGACTAGTACATCTAGTGATTTTGATGCTTCTTTTGAGACAATTATTCAAACCTATTCGTCAATGATTTCTTATCGTCCTTAAGTTTTTTAATCTATTTGAGCAGATTTTGGTTATGATTCCTTAAACATACAAGTTTATCATTTTCTAAATTGTTGACTTTATTCTTAGTAGTTTCATCGTCTTTTAAACTTTTGATTTGTTCTAATAATGTTTGATTAAGGCTCTTAAAACATAAATTTTCTTCTTGTTCTAATAAATGCTTCTTGAGTTCCTTCTTTGTGGCTTTGGTTTTCTTGACATGTTCGAGTAGTTTTTCATTGTGAACTCTGAGACGCGAAATTTCTTTGTCTTTACTGCAGATGGCTTCTTCAAGCTCTTTTTGCTTCTTTTTTTAAATCTTGAAACATCAAGTCTGAGACACCCTTAAAATATTCTACTGAAGATGTTATTGATTTTGATTTACTTGTTATGTCTTGAAATTTCACCATCTTCCCCTTATAAGGAAATGTCAAAACTTGTCTCTCTATGTTTAACATGAATGTACCCAAATTCTTAAACCAAGGTTGACCGAGTATGATGTCAATATCCATCTTTACAACATGAAATTGAGATATGTGCTCATAATGACCTACTATCACTTATAAATCACTAATGTTATACTATTTTTGGTTAAAACTATTTTTCCTTACACCAATGTTTGGCTCTAGAATTAGTAGTTGATTTTCCAAGTTAACGTTGATGTAATTTTTATCGTTTGCTTGTGTTGATAGCGATATTAATTTCTCTTCCTTGGATACTTGTTTTTATTGTAATTACTCTCTGATCCGTAACTGAAAAAAATTTATAGGAAAATCGTCCTTTCTTCATCATTTTTTAATTTAGCTCCATTTTTTTTATCAATAATTTTTTGTCAGCGGCAATGTTATGTTTTCAAAAATAGACATATTTTTTGTTCGTTGAAGAGCTTAGATTTAATGATAACCCCTTCTACTTTTATTTTCCTCTATTATATGTTTTTTCCCACTTTAAAAAAAGTTAGCATAGCTCCACTATTTAAATAAATGCACCTTATATTTATTATAATGCTTTCAAAAAGTATTATTCCTTTGCTATAACTTGTTATCCTTATGTCTCTTTATAGTTCTAGATTTAACCCTTAATAAACTTTAATATATGGATATTTCAAGTAAACTCTTATAATAATACCCGCTTTGCACTTGTATATATTTTCAGTAATTTTATGACTTGAACTTTTCTTTAAAATACCTTTTTATAATAAAATATCTCTTTATATATATATATATATATATGAAAAGTTACAACCCTAGTGAAATGTGGCTATTCACCTCTTAGGAGTATAATATAAAATATATGTCCACTTATGCGCTTTTGACTCTGTTAATTTTCTCTATGTAAAAAGTGAAACTTATCATTCACATAAAGATATTTTATATTCCTTTTATTTTTCTTTTACCTTGAAAATACCATGGGCAATTACCATGGGAAACCATGAGCTTGTAAACCACTTAACGAAGAATCAAAATAATATTATCTACTCTTCCTTCTCTTATGTATAGTTTTAAAGATATTTGGAAAGATTCTCTTTTAACTTTATCATGCACTTTTTATCAATAATGTAGAACCTTTATATATATATGAATGTTCCCCTTCAGAATTTACACCAAACTGTATATATCTTTATTTTAATAGTATATTTTTATATTATTTTTTTCTTAAAAAAAATTCAATCTTTATATGTACTTTTTTTTTCTTTGACTATCTTATTTTTTCTTTGTTTTTATATATAATTTCTTTTTAATGGCCAAAGGCTTGATGGGAATCCGATAGAATGGAGAATATCCAACATTGTCCAAACGCCTAAATCATGACGACAACAAGGTTGACAATAGGTTGATGGCCAAAAGCCTAGTGATCAGCCAAACGTGACTCCGATAACAATGTAACGACCAAAAGTCATATACGCAACGAAAATATTTAAAATACTTCATAAACAAAGACACCCATCGTAGGACAGTAATTTTAAATTGTATATTGTATAAAATAATTGATATATGATGAGCACAAATGAGAATGAGGGTCTTGTATATATAGCCAGCTAAGTACCCTTTCACAAACATGCATGTCTCTAGGACATGCCTTTTCATTATTAACTAACTGGCCATTAGTTAATTTACTTATTATTTATTAATATATTTATATTATTATGGTTATTATTTATTAAATATCTTTACATAATTTATGTTCATAACAATGTTGTTGAATTCTGAATCTCTCTTGTAAATATGCGGCCTCCCGAAGTCTCGTGTCCACAAGAGTCGAGCACAGTGGTCAGCACCATAATCGATGGTCGACTGAGACAATCTACAACATTATTGGTGTTGCCCTTCTTGTACTTGATGTTCAAATGGAACTGTTGCAGATATGTGGACCATTTCTTATGACAATCATTCTACAACTTTCCTTGTGTCTATATGAACTACAAGGATCGGTGGCCTGTGTGGATGATTGTTTCCTTCCCCATAATGTAATGCTTTCATTTCAATAAGTTTTCACCATGGATGATCCAAAATGGATCTAGAATAGGCTTCTAAGTCTAAAAATGTTCTTCACAGAGGAAAATTAAATTCAAGGGATGCTCTTGGAAATAGTCCCATTGCATAGATATTTTCAATCTCAATCTAATTCAATTTGAATGGGCTAAAATTGACTTCGGATAAAGAAGTTATTGTAATAAGAAGTTTCCCCATTGTCCATTGAAAAAGAGGCAAATCCTTATAAAAATGTGCTTAAGGCCTTATATGGAAAAATCGCATCAGAAGGGTTAAAAGGAGGATGTAGACCAAAGGCGGAAGGACTCCCCGGATACCGATCTCCGACATATCGCATCAGGGAAAGGCTTAAATGAGATATCGGGACCCAGACGGAGCTGATTACGATATGCGATGATCGGCATCGGCGATCGGCGATCATGGGAGATAGTGCTAAGGGCTATGCGACGTGCGACTTGCGATTGCGATGATCGGATTGGCGTATCGGTGTCAGCGTGTTCCATGGTATATGGAAAGAACCCCCGGGTCGTAGCGATAGCGATATGTGATGTGCGATATTAACCGTCGGATCGGAAAAAGAATGGACGCTCCTGATTTGATCGACGATTAGCGATCGGTGATCCCCAATACAAAGGGCCAACGCACATTGTGATACGCGACTTGTGATATGACAATAAAAGGCGGACCCAATGGGAATTATAGGCGCAATTTCATAACTTTTGAAATTCGGATTTATGGGATTTATGTGTATTTCCCGTGTATTGGGTCTTTTGGCCATACGCCTGTGCGATCGCGATTTGTGATAACAAGATGGACCCGAGAAGGATATGGATGTGATTGAAGGCCATTTGAAGTCCCGGCTTAAAGCCCATGATGTGTTTTTCCTGTGTATTTCCGTTATGTTTCCATTTCCGGGATTAAGGCAGAAGAAAGGTCGTCGATTCCTTTTCAATGGAAAATTGCTTCTATTCTTAAAGCATTTTGTGCCACGCTATCAGGGGCGTTGTGGAACAAGAACACGTTATGGAAAACGCAGGCACCCATAGAGACGGAAAGGAATGATTCCTCATGATTGGGGATAGAGGAATGGATGGAATCCGCAGAGTCAAAGGATTCCACAAAAGCACAGAGAGCACAATCGACAAGGGAGTTGAAGGTTGCCGAGAGTCGCTTGGAGGTCGAGCGAAACATGAAAGGGACAGAGAGCCTGAGAACTCGAGCGCCGAGAGCCAGAAATCCTGAGAGCTTCAGAGCCAGAGGACCAAGCAGAGGCAGAGCTAGACTGACAGAGCCAGATAGCTAAGAGAGCCAAAGCCAAATGAGCCAGAGAGTTGAGAGCCAAATCCAGTTAGCTAGAGAGCCAGAGCCGCAGAGCCAGAGAGCTCAAACATACTTCTAAGAGCCATGGGCTGTAATGAAGTTCAGAACAGCAAAGGGTCGAAATGATCAAGCTGTCATTGGTGCCTGAAGTGTGCTAAAGACAGAAGAATGAGTTCCAGAGACAGTAAGAGAATTCTAAGGGATTTGGTGCAAGTTAGAGCTCAAGATAGCTCAAAGCGTTGATTGAAGGAATCTAGTCCAAAGAAGCCTAGATCTATCTGCAGAGTATGGACAGCCAGCAGGATAAGATGGTATTCTAAACCTATAGGTTCAGTTGTAAACCAATGGATTTGAGTGTGGAGGTTGTAAAAGAATTTAAGCCATAAGCCCAAAGAGCCTAGTCGAATTTATTAGAGCTCAAGGAGACGTAGCCCAAGATATCAGGGTGAACTCCATATTACATTGTTGTCTCATGTGTTTGCTTATTTGTTGCTTTTATTTACTGTTATCTGAGTTTTATTTCATCATAAGCAAATGAACTCAAAACACATAAACAGTTAAGGACAAACACAAGCATACACCTATCTCAAGTTCTTCAATTCCGCATTTATCAATTATAAGCATAGATCTTGGTAACATATAAGCTTTGGAGTGGGAGAGGTTCTTGTAAGCTTGACAAGGAGCCTTTAGGTCCCCATTTCAGATCAGGTGGTATCGGAGCCAAAGATTGATTAACCCCACCTTCAAAGAAGTTTATATCAGAACTCGTTATACCAAAGCATATGGTATCATGATGCAGGTGGTATCAGGGGTGGATGCTTGATTGACAGAGCAATCTATTTTCTTTTTTAACTTGAAAGGTGTTTAAACAGTCAAGGACTGATTGTTTGATTGTTTGTAAACTGACTGTTGTGCAAGTTTGTAGAGATGAAAGCTATTGATAGCTAAGTCCAGGAGAGGACAAGAAGCAAGAAGGTCTGAAGGCATTCTTCTTATCCCAAAGGACCTCAAAGCAATCCTTGAAGCACAAGAGGTTTGTTGCAAAAGGTTGCTTGAATAAACTCTTTGTTAATCTTGTTTGAAGTTATTTTTTTCATTCTGATAATGACAACTTCTACAAGTGAGTCCTCAAATTCTTCTTTCTTCACAAGAGTCTTTGATGAAGACATGAAGCAAGACTTATTCATCATGATGAATATGGTGAGAGAAATGTATGAGGATGGAAGGAAGAGCATCATACTTAGAGAGCAGTTGAATTCCATGAAGGAAGAGAAGCAGTTGCTTTCTAACAAATTGCAGGAAATGGAGAGGCTACTTCATATTGCAAATATGTACCTCAAAAGGATACATGAGTTGGATACATAGCTCCTTGTTGCTAAAGAAGCCTTGGTCAAGTATCAGCTTGAACAAGAGGTAAACAATTCTTGTTTGTCTTCAATTTCCTCTAAGAATGCTTATATTGGTTCTTTTGAAAATCATACCAAAGGCATAGGTTCCAAGTTAATGTCCAAGATGGGATATGAAGGAAAAGGCTTGGTCAAACATGCGCAGGGTATTGTTGAGCCAATAATGGTTGAGGAAAGGCCTAAGTATTTTGGTCTTGGCTATGGACAGTCTTATGGGTAAAGTTCCAAAGTTGCCATGAAAGCCATTGTAACAGTTCCAAGAAGGAGTTTCATTGTGGGTCTTCTACCTCAAGAGTGTGAAGATTGAATTCTTGGGGAATGCAATAGTGTGAAGCATACTTTATAGAAAGAGCATGTATATCATAATACACTTGAAACAGAGAGTTGTGGAAACCTTGAAACTATTGAAGAGGTTGATGGTGTTCTGAAGGGAGCTACTTCTTCATTCAATTCACCTCCTCGTGAAGGTAATAAAGGTGAAAAAGAAAGGTATAAATCTGGTTTTAACCATATTCCTTTTCATTATGTCAAGCATGATAAATTTCCATATAAGCATGGGAAAAGAATTGCATGTTCCTTTTGTGGTTTGAATAACCATAATGTTTCTAGATGTTGGAAGAGAATGGCCACATACAGGAGACTTTTGAAGGAAAAGAAACAAAGAGCCAAAGGTCCACTAGACAAGGCAAATCATGTTGTCAAGAAGATGCACATGTGTTGCACTTACTGTCATAAGCAAGGACATATTGTTGAAAGGTGTTGGACTCTGAATCCAACAATGCTTCCACAAAACTTGAAGAAGGTGGAAAGAGAAAATGGCAGGAATGGAAAGAAGGATTCCATGATTGATGTGTTTCAGGATGATTCACATGTTGATGCTAATGTGCAGACAAAGGAAGGACCTTTGAAATGTATTGGTAAGAAATGGTTAGAGTTCTTATCCAATTAAGTTTGCATTTCTATTGATATAACACATCTATTTGCATTTCTTTGTTAATGGAATACAAGTTGCAGGGTTTTACCAAGAAGGTGAATGGAAAAGTTGAGTAGGAGACTCTCTTTATTGCTGCAACATTATATCCATTTCAGCTTCGAAAGTATAGTGTGCTTAAGCGAAATTTGAAGGATGAAATGCATGCATAAGCTTGATATGCATGAACACAGAGATGTTGATGATTTCCTTGTATTTAAACATGTATGTGTGATTAACTTGAAGGGTTGATTACTTTGTTGTAAACATGCATGTAATGCAATATTGACTTGAGAAAAGTTGATTTGGTCTCCAAGATGGAGATAATGATGAAGTGTTTCATCTTTGAAAAAGAACTTTAGGGTCAATTGTTTTTCTTTTTCTACATGCTTGACTTGAAGGTCCAATTGTTTTAAAGGCATGTTTTGTTGGCTTGCTATCTAGTCAATCATTTCTATGTAGATGTAAAGACATGGAGGTGTTCACAAGATGTGAAATCTGTTTCATTTGTTGAAGCGGAAGTTTAGGCCATCCAGTTGTTGTCTGTAATCCTGTTGTTGTTAACAGTTGTTGTTGACAGTATGTCAAACAAGTACATGAAAATTTTGTGAAGCAGATGTAACTTCACATTGGTTTGAGCCACCTTGGATCAATAATCAATGAAGAGAAGTTCAAACTACCTTCTGTAACCTTCTCAGCAGGAGTTCTGCAGAAAGTCAAGGAGGAAAACAGTTCTTCCCAGGAGGACAAGCACATCCAGGAAGGAAAGTGTTTAAAGGCTTTGGTTCAAAGGCACTATGCAAGGCAAGTGTATGGAGGCTAAAAGAAGAGGGTGTTGTTACTCACATTTACTATTCAGATCAGTATACTAATCTTTTGGATACCAAAATTTATTTTTAGTGGGAAGGTGTGATCCAAAATGGATCTAGAATAGACTTCTAAGTCTAAAAATGTTCCTCACAGAGGAAAATGAAATTCAATGGATGCTCTTGAAAATAGTCTCGTTGCATAGATCTTTTCAATCTAAATCTAAATCAATTTGAATGGGCTAAAATGGACTTCGGATGAAGAAGTTATTGTAATAAGAAGTTTACCCATTGTCCTTTTAAAAGGAGGCAAATTCTTATAAAAATGGGCTTAAGGCCTTATATGGAAAATTCGCATCAGAAGGGTTAAAATGAGGACGTAGACCAAAGGCGGAAGCACTCCCCCGATAGCGATCTCTGACATATCGCATCGGGGAAAGGCTTAAATGTGATATCGGGACCCAGGTGGAGCTGATTACGATATGCGATGATCGGCGTCGGCGATCAAAGGAGATAGCACTAAGGTCCATGCGACGTGCAACTTGCAATTGCAATGATCGATTCGGCAGATCGACATCGACATGTTCC
Source organism: Pinus tabuliformis (assembly GCA_031772625.1). NCBI lineage: Eukaryota > Viridiplantae > Streptophyta > Pinopsida > Pinales > Pinaceae > Pinus > Pinus tabuliformis. Next base: position 1,418,541,938 of record CM062820.1, on the reverse strand, counting down.
ATGGTATATGGAAAGAACCCCCGGGCCGTAGCGATAGCGATATGTGATGTACAATATCAACCATCGGATCGAAAAGAGAATGGACGGTCCTGATTTGATCTGTGATCGATGATCCCCGATACAAAGGACCAATGCACATTTGCGATATGCGACTTGCGATATGTCGATAAAAGGTGAACCTGATGGGAATTATAGGTGCAATTTCATAACTTTTGAAATCCAAATTTACAGGATTTCTGTGTATTTCCCGTGTATTGGGTCTTTTGGCCATACACATGTGCGATCGCGACTTGCAATGACAGGACGGACCCGAGAAGGATATGGATGCCATTGAAGGCCATTTGACGTTCGGGCTTAAAGCCCATGATGTGTTTTTCCTGTGTATATCTATTATGCTGTCGTTTCCGGTATTAATTCAAAAGAAAGGCCACTGGTTCCTTTTCAATTGAAAACTCCTTCTATTCTTAAAGTGTTTTGTGCCACGCTATCAGGGGGCGTTGTGGAACAAGAATGCGTTATGGAAAAAGTAGGCAGCCACAGAGATGGAAAGGAACGATTCCTCATGATTGGGGACATAGGAACAGATGGAAGCCACAGAGTCGGAGGATTCCACAAAAACACAAAGAGCACAATTGACAAGGGATCTGAAGGTTGGCGAGAGTCGCTTGGAGGTCAAGCGGAACACAAAAGGGATAGAGAGCCAAAGAACTCGAGCACCGACAGCCAAAAAGCCTGAGAGCTTCAGAGCCAGAGGGTCGAATAGAGGCAAAGCCACCAGAGGTTGGAGGCAGAGCCAAATAGCTAAGAGAACCAGAGCCAGATGAACCAGAGAGCTGAGAGCCAAAGCTAGTTAGCTAGAGAGCCAGAGCCAAAGAACTCAAACAAACTTCTAAGAGCCATGGGCTGTAATGAAGTTCAGAACAACAAAGGGTCAAAATGATCAAGCTGTTGTTGGTGCCTGAAGTGTGCTGAAGACAGAAAAAGGAGTTCCAGAGACAGTAAGAGAATTTTGAGGGAGCTGGTGCAAGATAGAGCTCAAGATAGCTCAGAGCGCTAATTGAAGGAATCTATTCCAAAGAAGCCTACATTTGTCTGCAGAGTATGGACAGCCAGCAGGATAAGATGGTATTCTAAACCCATAGGTTCAGTTGTAAACCAATGGAGTTGAGCATGGAGCTTGTAAAAGAATTTAAGCCATAATCCCAAAGATCCTAGTCAAGTTGATTATATCTCAAGGAACCGTAGCTCAAGATATCAGGGTGAACTCCATATTACATTGTTGTCTCATGTGTTTTCTCATTTGCTCCTTTTATTCACTGTTATCTGAGTTTTATTTCGGCATAAGAAAATGAACTCAAAAAACATAAACAGTGAAGGACAAACACAAGCATACACCTATCTCAAGTTCTTTTAATTCTGCATTTATCAATTATAAGCATAGATCTTGGGAATATATAAGGTTTGGAGTGGGAGAGATTCTTGTAAGCTTGACAAGAAGCCTTTAGGTCCCCATTTCAGATCAATGGAATAAATCTCTTTTCCATAGGTGGGATACTTTTAGACTATGTCTGGAAGTGTCTCACTATGATATACCATGGGATGCCCCTGTTGAGTAAGAACTACCCCGATAGCATAAACAGAGACATTTGTCTCAATCTCAAATGGTTTTTCCAGGTCTGGTCATGTGAGCACTGGTGTAAAGCAGAGGTGATTCTTCAACTCAGAAAATGAATTCTATTGGGATTCAAACCAGAATAACATTGCTTTCGTTGTGCCCTTAGTGAATTGACTCGAAGGCCAAGTGATATGAGAGAAACCTATAGAAATTGACTGTAGATTAACCTGATAATGCAACATAACCAAAGAAAAATACTTTAACCTACTTCTACAATCAATTTGCAGAAGATTAAAAGATTTGAGCAAGATCAAGTTGAACACATATAACCAGAAGAAGAATCAATGCACATGAAACACAGAAGAGCGCTTGGGGGAAAGCCTCAACTAAAAACCCAACTATCTGTATTATCATACAAGTTGGAAATATCTTAGAATTACACCAAGCCTTAGCTCTCGCGGCTAGCCAGCTCTCAATACAATCCTCATAGACGCTCGTAGGAAAAATAGACTTCTCATAAGCCTTCTCCTCTGCCCTTCAAGCTCATGTTTCCTTGCGTTGTTTCTCTTGGGTGATCTTCCTGTTACCATGTGGAACATTGATCTCACACACTGTAAAACTATGCAATCCTCAAGGAATGATCTTCCTTCTGCATGCATGATTTTTTTATAGGAAAACACATGCAACTGATAGTACATTTTCCCTGTCTTTAATCTCAACTAGGTCTTTTTCAAAATAGACATGCATGAATTACTGATGAGAGAATCTTCAGTTATCTAGAGTACACTAGTTGAGTGCATGCATGCATCCACTGACTAATAACTCACAATTAGTTACTCAAACAGTTTGGAACTAATTTAACTAGACTTAACTCAGTAAATTGAGCTAACTAATTACAACTCAAATATAGCTCAATCTTATCTCCTTAATTAAGGGATAATCTCCTAGATTTAGGGGATAACTATTACATGACTTTAGAAAGACTACTAACTTGAATTTCTCCAACTAATTAACTCAAGATGAATTAATTAATTATTTTTCAAGCAGCTGGTGAGACTAAATTCGAATTCTAATTCACAATTTTAATTCAAGGACAAATTAAAAATGGAATATTCTTGTTGCCACATTTCAAAGCTCCCTCTCAACAAGAAAGGGATTATCTGCCACCACGATCCTGCCTCTATGGAACTCAAATTTACACTTTGACAATGCCTTTGTCAAAATGTCAGCATCTTGCTCCTCTATCAAAATATACTGCAGCAAGATGATCCTCCTCGCTACACAATCTCTGAGATGATGATATCGGATGTCGATGTGCTTGGACCTATCATGAAATACTGGATTCTCAAAGAGTTTGATACAACTCTAATTATCACAATAGATCACAGTTGGATCCATCCTCTGATCAAACAAACCAACTAGGATCTTCCGCATCCAGATGCCCTCACATGTTGCCTGGCTTGCAGCCATGTATTCAGCCTCTACTAAGCTGAGTGCAACCGACCTCTGTTTCTTGTTGTACCAAGAAACTGTAGCTGACCCAAGGTTGAAAATCCCTCCTGATGTGCTCTTCTAATCTGATGGACTCCCTGCCCAATTTGCATCAGTGAAGCCCTGTAGCTTCACTCCCCCTCTTCATCTGTACCATAATCCTTACTGAGATGTGCCTCTGAGGTATCTCAATACATGCTTTGTCGCCTTCCAAAACATCTTGGTAGGCTGAACCATCGCTTGACTCAGTTGGTTCACCGCATAGCACAAATTTGGTCGTGTGTTCACTAAGTACATCAGAGAACCCACAAGCTGCATGTACACAGTAGTCTCTATACTTCACCTAAAGTAGCATCCTCCTTCCTCCAGTTACCTGCTAGAGGAGTCTGCATGGGCTTAAACTTCTCCATGTGGAATAACCTAAGTATCTTGTTGGCATATTTGCCCTAAGACACAAAAAACTTCCCATCCTTCTGCCACACTTCCATGCCAAGGAAGTAATGCATGAGACCCATGTCTTTCTTCTTGAATTTTCTTGCAAGGTCCTCCTTGAAAGACATGATCAACTGATCATCACCTGTCAATATGAGATCATCAACATAAAGTACAATGATCAATGGCTTACCTTTCACCATGATGTGGTATAGGTTCGCATCTGCTTCACACTTTGTGAAGCCTAGCCCTTGGAAGTAGTTGTCTATCCTGGTGTACCAAGCACGAGGTGCTTGCTTTAGCCTGTACAAAGCTCTCTTTAGTCGGCACACATGTGACTCACGATCGAAGGTCTCAAAACCTTCTAACTACTCTATGTACACCTCTTCCTCAATCTCACCATTGAGGAATGCAATCTTCACATCCATCTGATGGATCTTCCAACCCATCTGTGCTGATAGTGCCAACATCGATCTGATAGATGAGTACCTTGTGAGAGGAGCAAAACTCTCATCATACTCAATCCCCTTGACCTGTGAAAAACCACGAGCAACAAATCATGCCTTATGCTTCTCCACACTACCATCAGCAACTTGCTTTACCTTGTAAGGCCAACAAGAACTCACAACTGACTTGTTCTCCGGTCTCGGAACCACGTCCCAAACACTGTTACGAACTATGGAGTCATACTCCTCCACCATAGCATCAACCCAAATCAGCTACTGCATCGCTTCCTCAAAGGAAGATGGCTCAGTCTCAACACATTCCCCAACAAGGGCCATGTATCCAGTGTACCTCTCAGGTGACCTCCTCTATCTGTGCTGAGAAGATGGTTCTCCCACATTCTCTCTCATATCCATCAACAGTCTGTTAACTTCTCTTTTGTGCTTCCATCCATCTCTGGAAGACTCTGCTTGAGTGGATGTCTCCATTCCTGGAACCCCTTCATGCGGTTGCTCTGCATCAGTCTGAGGCTCCTCTTCCTTTGGAACCAACAATTCCTCCACAGCCTGTAGTTGGAGCTCCCTCTCAAGGAAAACTCGCATGGCCTTCTTCTCATCAAAATTGAGATCTCTGTGAACCACTGTCCTTTGACTGGTAGGCAGATACACCCGATAGTTGTGGGGTGTATCAGTGTACCCCACAAGTACCCCCAACTCTGTTGTCGACTCAAGCTTCTTTTGTGCATCCTTTGTCACATGGAAATATATCGATGAGCCAAAGATCCTGAAGTGACCCACATCTGGTCTCTTACCGGAGAAAGCTTCCTTTGGTGTCTTCATCCCAAGTATGTGATGAGGGCTTCTATTCTGGAAATAGACCGTTGTGTTGCATGCCTCAGCCCATAAGTGAAGTGGCAGGCCTTGGTCATGCAGCATCACCCGTGCTGCCCCTACAATAGTTTTGTTCTTCTTCTCGTCCACCCCATTCTTTTGTGGGTTATGAGGTGCCGTCAACTCTCGTTTAATTCCTTCCGCTACACAGAAGTCCTTAAACTCTTAAGAAACATATTCTCCACCATTGTTACTTCTCAAGGCCTTGATCTTCTTCCCTAACTCTTTCTCAACCAAAGTTTTGAACTCACAAAACTTTGTGAAGGTTTGGTCCTTCTTCTACATGAAATAAATCCAGCATTTACAAGAATAACCATCAATCAAAATCACATAATACCTTTGCTTCATTGTGGATGCCATCGAGAATGGTCCACACACATCAATATGAACTCGCTCTAAGATAGCCTCTACTTGACTGTCTCGATCATGAAAGGAAGATTTGGTGTACTTTCCCAAGGTACAACCTTTGCATGTATCAATTTGATCAAGTTTACCTTTGGGAAGTCTTGTAGATATCTGTTGCATTATCTTCAAGGCCCCATGATGCAAATGAACCAACCACCTATGCCACAACTCTCCAATGTCTTGGCTTTGCACCAATTATGCTTTCATACTCAATGCTGCACAATCATCTACCTCTAGTTTATAGAGATTCTTCACCTGAATCCCTATCCTCTTGGTCAGACCCGTGGCTATGTGTCTTAGGAACACCTTTCCTTTACTGAAGACAACATCGTAGCCTTTTTCCTCCAACATCGTGACCGATACCAATTTCTTCTTTAGCCCAGGCTCATACATCACATCTGTCAAGGTGAGAGGAGCTCCATGCTTCCTCTGAAAATAAACCGTGCCCACTCCTGAAACACTATACCTTCCATCGTCACCCATCTCTATGCGCATCTTGAGGTCTTTCTCCTCCAAGGCATTGAATAAATTTTTATCATCGGTCATGTGGAATGAGGCTCCACTATCAAGATACCAGACACAACCCATCATCGATGACACCATGCATGCGATGAGGGTAAAGTCCATTTCGAACTGAGAGGCTAATGCCTCACCTTCCAATCCTTTCAAGGATCCCTTCTTGGACTTCTTCGATGGGAAATTAGTCACATAATGTCCCATCTCATGACAATTAAAGCATCTCACTTTAGACTTGTCAACCTTCTTCCCTCCATGACAAGAATTCGATTTGGAATGGGAAGCCTTACCCTTCCCTTTCCTTGCCTTACTTGCTAAGGCCAAATTTGTAAAAAGTTCTCATTTCCCACCCCGGTTTTCAGTTTCACCTTATTTCTCCAAAATAGTTAAATGCCTTTTCCCATATCCATACATTCAACAACTGGAAAATAAATTTTGCTGAAAACACAAATTTTGGAAAAATTACAGAATGCTGGAAAATGCAGAAATATAAAAATCAGCACATATAAACAATGATTTAACACATTTAAACACATTTATTTTTTGTCAAGGTGACCCTGGAAAAACCCCCTACAACTCTTGGGGAAAACCAGTTCAAGAGCTCCTTCTTATTTCTCAAAAAAAAAAAATAATAATAATAATAATAATAATAAATTAATTAATTAATTAAATAAAATAAAATAAATAAATAAATGCTTTTTACAGTGAGAAATATTCAACAAAAATCAGCAAGTAAACTTTTACAACTTATCTCTTTTTTCGTGCCTCAGCCAACTGGAAAAACTTGCAAACAGCAAAATCTAAACAATAATAAATGTTGTACGTCCTCCTCGATTTTTGTGCCAATTTTTAGCCTTAAATTCTGTTGTACAGCCTGCCTAGAAAATCGTGCAAGCTTCCAGAAATTCTGTTGTACGATTTCCACAGATTCTATGCCGAAAACTACTATATGGCCTCCTTGAAAATCTGTTGTACGACGTCCTTGAAAATCGTGCCAGCAAACTCCGATTTCTACTCCTCGATTTCTGTGCAAACTATTGTACGGCCTCCTTGAAAATCGTGCCCAAAAATCTGCCTTTCACTGTATGCTAACTCAGTTGTACGGACTTGCTGAAATGCTACCTTGGAATGTGTGCCAAGTTGTTGCTTCCTCCTCCTCCCTGTACAGAAATCTCCCTTTCTCTCTTGCTCTCCTTCTCCCAATCTGCTCATGAAAGAATGAATGACATTTTCCTCCTTTTCCTCCTTTAATCTATCCCTAAGTGACTTTTGGGTGATCCCTAAATCCAATGACTGAAATAGATTGAGATCTAGGGTTGAGATTAAATGCTCATTTAAATCTCACTTTCTATTTTTTAATTCACCCCACTTTAATTAAGACCCACTTAGTCATTTATTTCCAAAGTCACTTTTCCTTTCTAATTTTACATTGACTTTATTAAAGTCACTTTAAAATTAGACTTTAGTAACTTTATCACTTAAAGTCACTTTTAAATTAAATTTGACTTTATAATCACTTTAGGAGAAAAATTAAATTATTTGGACACTTTTCCCTAGCCCAAAGATCAAAGTCTTAGGGAACCACCTGTCCTCCGGTACCAAATTTCAACACTCCCTCTTACCGAGGAAGGTGTTCCCCACCACACCCATCTTGTCTCTGAAGTAGTCATGCTTGCCCCATGGTAAGGCTTTGGTAAGAATAACTGCAACCTGCTCATCAGTGGGAATATACTCAAGCTTCACAGCGCCCTTCTGAACACAGTCTCTGATGAAATGATATTTGATCCCGATATGCTTTGACCTGTCATGAAATACTGGATTCTCCGTGAGTTTAATGCAACTCTAATTATCATAGTAAATCACTGAAGGTCTCAACGGCTGACTAAATAAGCCAAACAACATCTTCTGAAGCTAGATGGCCTCACAACTAGCTAGACTGGCTGCCATATACTATGCTTCCGCTGAACTCAATGCTACTGACTACTGCTTCCGGCTGAACCATGACACTACTGCCGAACCCAACCCAAAATAGCACCCCGAAGTGCTCTTCCTATCAGAAGCACAACCTGCCCAATCAGAATCAGTGTAACCTGCCAATCCCACTCCATCCCCTTGCCTGTATTTCAGACCATAATCCACTGTCCCCTACAAGTATCGCAAAATGTGTTTTGCAGCCACCTAGTGAACCTTCCTAGGCTCACACATAAACTGACTCATCGTGTTGACTGCAAAACAAATATCTGGTCTAGTGTTGACCAAATACATCAAGGAACAAATCAGCTACCTATACAATGTGGGATCCACCAACTCAGAATACGAAGCATGAAGCTTCTTCCAATTGGTGATCATCGGTGTCCACATGGGTCTACAATCCTCCATGTGGAATCTTCCAAGGATGTCCACAATATACTTCCCCTGCCCCAGGAAGAAATTCCCCTCCTCCTGCCACACCTCCAAACCCAAAAAGTAATGCATCAAGCCAATATCCTTCATCTCAAACTCCATCGCAAGATCTCTTTTGCAGTGCTCTATGAGTCTCTCTACACCTGTAATGACCAAGTCATCCACATACAGCACCAGAATGAGAGGCTCCTCACCTATCACAATATAGTAAAGGTTCGAATCTGCCTCACTCTTTGTGAAACTCATCCCCTGCAAGTATGTATCTATCCTGGTGTACCAAGCTCTGGGAGCTTGCTTCATGCCATAAAGGGCCTTCTTCAATCTTCACACATGGGACTCCTTCCCATGCACCTCAAAGCCCTGTGGCTACTCAATGTACACCTCCTCCTGTATGAAGCCATTGAGAAATGCAGTCTTCACATCCATCTGGTGGATCTTCCAACCCATCTCTCCTGCTATCGATATAATGGAGTGAATCGAAGTATATCGAGCCACGGGAGCGAAGGTCTCCTCATAATCAACTCCCTCTACCTAGGAGAACCCTCTAGCCACAAACCTCGCTTTGAATTTCTCAATGCTTCCATCTGCAGCATGCTTTACCTTGTAAAGCCATCTGGAAGTAACCACGGATTTGCCCTTAGGCCTCGGCACCACCTCCCAAACATCATTCTTCATGATAGAAGAATACTCCTCCTACATGGCCTCTCTCCAGACCTGCTGGCTAGCTGCATCCTCATAGCTAGAAGGCTCAGAGTCAAGGATGCTGGTAACCATTTCCATATAGCTACAAAACCTCTCAGGTGGTCTACTCTCTCTGACCGGCCTCTTCGGCTCAGGAACAGATGTGGCATCTCTCAAGGTGTCCTGAAGCGACTTGGGCTTCCTCTTCCCTGAGTGCACTTCTCCCATAGGAGAATGAAACTCCTCCTCCCCATCATCATCAAGAACCTAAACTACTGACTATCTGTCTGTTGTCCTCCTGCCTACACCTGAACCTGTAGAAGCTGAGATACCATGTGAATTGTCCATCAGTGGACTCCCTAGTGAACTGCTCTATATGCTGCCCGGAGCACCACCCCTCTGGTTGGGCGAGCCACTGCTCACTGACGGACCTGATATCCTCATAGATGTACCTCCAGATCCTCCTGATCCTTGCCCACTGGATCCCTGTGACTGACTCAACTGCTACTGAGGGTCTGGCTAATCCAGATACTCTAACTCCCGTGATCTCCTAAAGGCCCTGTCCTCCTCGAACTTCACATCCTGCCTAACAACAACTCTCCTCTGTGCAGTAATGTAAATCCGAAAGGCCTTTGAGGTCTCACTGTAGCCCACAAAGATACCCTTCTCTGCGGTGGCCTCTAGTTTGGTCCTCTTCTCCTTGGGTATGTAGGAGTATGTGATGCATCCAAAGATACTAAGGTGACCAATATCAGGCTTCTTCCCAGAAAAAGCCTCCTCCGGAGTCATGTGCCCCAAGGCACGATGTGGACTCATGTTCTGCAAGTAAACAGCTGTGTTGCAGGCCTCTGCCCACAAGAACAATGGCAACCCCTGATCATGTAACATGGCTTTGGCAGCCCCTCCGATGGATTTGTTCTTCCTCTCCGCAACCCCATTCTACTGGGGGTTGTAACGAACAGTGAACTCCATCCTAATGCCTGCCTCCGCACAATAGTCAACAAAATATCCAAGGGTGTACTCTCCCCCATTGTCTGACCTCAGGGACTTGATCTTCCGACCTGTCCGTGTCTCCATAAGAGCTCGAAACTCCTGAAACCGCTTGAAGACCTCACTCTTGGTCTTTAAGAAATAAATCCAAGTCCTCCTGGAGTGATCATCAATGAATAAAACATAGTACTCATATCCACTCAAGGAAACATGAGACATCCGACCGCTCACATCAAAATGAATCAAATCAAGTATCCCAGTCGCTCTGCTGTCACTGTTGGGAAAAGGGGATTTGGCAAACTTGCCCATCGCACATCCTCTGCAAGTATCAAAGTGATCAGTACTGAAATCTGGCACACCTGTAGTGATCTCCCGCAAGGTCCTCAAGGCTCCATGATACATATGTCCCATCCTGCGGTGCCAAATCTCACACAGCTCTGAACTGTTAGCTCTGTTTTCGGTACTACTACTCAGTGCCACAAGGGACTGGAATGCAAACTTGTACACCTTTGCATGGCGTACACCTATCACTCTAGTTGAACCAGCTGGAGTGCCCCTGGGATACATCAACACCTGTCCTCCCCTGAATAGTACCTCATATCCTCTGTCCTCCAAAGCTGAGACGGATATGAGGTTCTTCCTCATCCCTGGCACATAAAGAACATCTAACACCTTTAAGGAGGTTTGGACTCCCTCTGAAATGTCAGAGTCCCCACACCGACTGCTCTAACAACTTTGTCATCACCAAGTACTACCTCAATATCAGTGCCACTCTCTGAAAGCTCTGAGAAGTACTCCTGGACTCCTGTCATGTGACGTGAAGCCCCACTGTCCACATACCAGATACCTGAAGATGCTCCACTAATCGAGGGAAAAGCATGCTCCCTCTGAACCTGTGTGGCAGGTGATCCTGCACTAGAGGAATCATACGCAGTGAACCCAAACTCCCGGTCAAAACAAACTGCAAAGTCCTCAACCTCTGATGAAGCTGCCACATTTTGGTTCTTCCCCTTCTTTTTCTTCTTCTTCGGACACACAACTGCATAGTGTCCCATATTTTGACAATTCCAACACTTCACCTTGGAATAGTCCTTCTGTGTGTCACCCTGTTTACCTTTACTTTTGCCTTTTCCCCCACCATTGCTTGTGGAAGCCTGCTTCTTCCCTTTGCCTTTCTTGCCTCCTGCCGACAGTGCTACATCCTCATCCTGTTCAACTGGCTTGGCTGCCCCAAGCTGGCCTTTCCTAATCTTTGTCTGAATGCAATCATCCCAAAACCTCTCCCATGTGGGAAAGGTCTCACGTGCACAAACCCCATCAGTAAAGTTCATCCATGAACGGGGGAGGCCATTCGTTGTAATCTGCACCAACTCAGTGGGTGGAATGACCTCTCCAACTGTTGCCAACTCATCTCTCACATTAGTAATCTTTGTGAGATATCCAGCTGCACTATCATTACCCATCTTAATGGTCTTCAGCTTCTCCTTCAGGACCATTTTCCGGTTCTCATTGGTACTCTGGTAGAGATTGGACAATGTTGTCCACATCTCATGGGCATTTCTCTTTCCTCTCACATGAGGAATGCAATGGTCTTTAACTACATCTAGAATCATTCTCTTACCCTTGTTTTTCTTTTTATTATACTCAGCCAACTAAGTAGCATCAGTAGGCACAACAACAGGGTTCTGTGTGGTATGCACCATGATGTCCCAGACTTCTGCCTCCTCAAAGATACTCTGCATTCTCTCCTTCCAAACGTTGTAATTTGTATTCCCATCCAACCTATCCTCCACCCTCAATCCCAATGACATCCTGCTGTCCTAAAACTGAAAAATAGCACTGCTGTAATAAAGATAAAACTGTTGTTTGTGAAAAATCAGCTTGCTGGAATTTTCTTAGTGAAAAATCAGCAGGCTGTAATTTTCCTCATTACTGTCCCTAACTGCACTTCAGCACCCAAGCTCTGATACCATGTAAAAATTTCTCATTTCCCACCCTGGTTTTCAGTTTTACCTTATTTCTCCAAAATAGTTAAATTCCCTTTCCCATATTCATACATTCAACAACTGGAAAATAAATTTTGCTGAAAACACAAATTCTAGAAAAATTACAGAATGTTGGAAAATGCAGAAATATAAAAATCAACACATATAAATAGCCATTTAACACATTTAAACACATTGATTTTTGGTCAAGGTGACCCTGGAAAAACCCCTTACAACTCTTGGGGAAAACCAGTTCGAGAGCTCCTTCTTATTTCTGAAAAAAAAAATGTTTTTTACAGTGAGAAATATTCAACAAAAACCAGCAAGTAAACTTTTACAACTTATCTCCTTTTCCGTGCCTCAGCCAACTGGAAAAACTTGCAAACAGAAAAATCTAAACAGCAATAAATGTTGTACGTCCTCCTCAATTTCTGTGCCAATTTTCAGCCTTAAATTCTGTTGTACGACTTGCCTAGAAAATCGTGCAAGCTGCCATAAATTATGTTGTACGATTTTCTCGATTTCTGTGCTGAAAAATGCTATACGGCCTCCTTGAAAATTTGTTGTACGACCTCCTTGAAAATCGTGCCAGCAAACTCCGATTTCTACTCCTCGATTTTTGTGCAAACTGCTGTACGGCTTCCTTGAAAATCGTGCCCAAAAATCTGCCTTTCACTGTATGCTAACTCAACTGTACGTACTTGTTGGAATGCTACCTTGGAATGTGTGCCAAGCTGTTGCCTCCTCCTCCTCCCTGTCCAAAAATCTCCCTTGCTCTCTTGCTCTCCTTCTCCCAATATGCTCATGAAAGAATGAATGATCTTTTCCTCCTTTTCCTCCTTTAATCTAACCCTAAGTGACTTTTGGGTGATCCCTAAATCCAATGGCTGAAATAAATTGAGATCTAGGGCTGAGATTAAATGCTCATTTAAATATCACTTTCTATTTTTTAATTCACCCCACTTTAATAAAGACCCACTTAGTCATTTATTTCCAAAGTCACTTTTCCTTTCTAATTTTACATTGACTTTATTAAAGTCACTTTAAAATTAGACTTTAGTAACTTTATCACTTAAAGTCCCTTTTAAATTAGATTTGACTTTATAATCACTTTAGGAGAAAAATTAAATTCTTTTGGACACTTTTCCCTAGGCCAAATATCAAAGTCTTAGGGAACCACCTGTCCTCCGGTACCAAATTTCAACAAAATTTTCTTCATCATCATTCTTGGATGAAGAACCATCTCGTGTGCTCCTCCTGATCTCCTCCTGCATGAGATCTGATCAAAGTTGTCACAGAGTCCTGGTAGTTATTCCAGCTCTTTGGAAGGCCAAGGAGAGCGAGGCTCGCCATATCATCATCGGCAATAGTTATTCCCACACTGCTAAGCTCATCTCTGCAAGTGGTGAGCTTGTCAAATATGTGGAAATAGTATCGCCCTTCTCCATCTTGATTCTTCGAAGATTATCCTTGATCGCCAATTTCCTCTGGTCATTATTGTTCTGGTAGAGGTCCTTCAGTGTCTTCCACATTGATAATGGAGTATCCTTCCCATGGAGACTCAAGACAATATGGTCTTGAACTCCCTCAAGGATGATATGTCTCACCTTTGCCACACATTTCTTCCATTCAGCCAACTCTTGTGCATTAGTTGAAGCTAGTTTTTGGATTTCTTGATCAATAAATTCCTTCAAGTCGTTGTCTTATAATACAGCCTCCATGTGATCTTTCCATGCTATGTAATTCAAGCTACCATCCAAGGCATACTCGAGTCTCAAGCCATTGACCGCCATTGGCCAGCCTTGAAGTATGATAAGAATTCGATTTTGCACCTGCAACCCCGAACTTCAACATTCGAATTCTCTTCTTCGTATATTGTTCACAGCTCCGATAAACTTGGCTCCAATACCATGTAGAAATTTTGACTGTAGATTAACCTGATAATGCAATCTAACCAAAGAAAAATACTTTAACCTACTTCTAAAATCAATTTGCGGAAGATTAAAATATTTGAGCAAGATCAAGCTGAACACATATGACTAGAAGAAGAATCAATGCACATGAAACACAGAAGAATACTCAGGGGAAAGCCTCAGCTAAAAACCCCACTATATGTATTATCATACAAGTTAGAAATATCTCAGAATTACACCAAGCCTCAGCTCTCACAGCTAGCTAGCTCTCAGTACAATCCTCACAAATGCTCACAGGCAAAATATACTTCTCATAAGCCTTCTCCTCTGCCCTCCAAGCTCCTATTTCCTTGTGTTGTTTCTCCTGGGTGATCTTGTTGTTACCAAGTGGAACACTGATCTCACACGCTATAAAAATGTGCAATCCTCAAGGAATGATCTTCCTTCTGCATGCATGAGCTTTGTTTATAGGAAAACACATGCAACTGATAGTACACTGTCCCTATCCCTGTCCGTCAGATCGCATGTCCACCGTTTATCTGGAGCCTCCAGATCCTACGGTCTCCATCCATATCGGGCGGGTAAGTTGCATGACGTTTACCCATCCAATGTGAGTGGTTTTATCTCTCTTTTGCTGGACACGTGGCACCCAGTGTGTGGCATCGGGCGGGACTCAGTTGAAACTGATTTCCTCTTGAAGCCCTTCCGATATCCTATCAGTTTTTGTGTGGGACCCACCTCTGAAAGAATCAGCGAATTCCATACGGTTTTTGACTTTTCGGGTCTGGGTCACTCCAGGCTTTTTATTCTCTAATGGGTTTGCTCGGCGATATGTGATTAGTGACTCAGAAACCTCCCCCATTTCTCAAAAAGACCTCCCATTTTTCCAATTCGTGACAGTGTGCGTTACCATGAGCCAATGGTCTGCGCGCTTGACCGAGGGTCGTCGTTGCTCCGCGCTGCTCACAAATTACAATTGTTCCGAAGATATTTCTGATAAGCTCGACCTTTGTAAGTCTTTGAAACTTTGGCATGAATTTTTCAGAGTTATGAAAACTTAGAGAGTGTTTTAGGATCCATTTCGAATCACCTTGTGTAATATTGCTCAGGTACCGCGGAATTGTGTCATTCTTTTGCATCTTGATGCTCTGAATCTTGTCCTTGAGTGCCAAATTCCTATGGTCATTATTGTTCTTAAACAAGTCAGTCATTCTTTTCCACATCGCGAATGGAGTTTCTTTCCTATGGAGATTCGAGACAATATGATCTCGAACTCCTTCCAATATGATCCTCCTCGCTTTAGCTACATCCTTCTTCCACTTAGCGAGATCATGGGCATCATCTACTGGGGGTTTTGTTGAAAATAGCAACAAGAAATGATAAAAATAGAATCCAGAAATTCCAATTTTAATTTGTCCTTGAATTAAAATTGTGAATTAAAATCGAATTTAGTCTCACTAGCTACTTGGAAAATATTAATTAATTAGTTGAAGAAATTCAAGTTAGAAGTCTTTCTGAAGTCATGCAACAGTTATCCCTTAAATTAAGGAGATAAGATTGAGTTATATTTGAGTTGTAATTAGTTAGCTTAGTTTACTGAGTTAAGTCCAGTTATATTAGTTCCAAATTGTTTGAGGAACTAATATAGAGTTAACGATCAGTTGATGCATGCAATCACTCAACTAGTATACTCCATATAACCGAAGATTCCCTCATTATAAACTAATGCATGTATGTTCTGAGAAAGACCCAGTTGAGATTAAAGACAAGGACAGTGTATTATCAGTCGAATGTGTTTTCCTATAAAGGAAACTCATGCATGCAGTCAAGGGAAGGTTCCTTGAGGATTGTGCAATTCATACAAGGTGCAAGATCAGTGTGTGAGATCAATTTTCCACTTGGTTGGAGAAGATCATCCCAGAGGAACAGCACAAGGAAATAGGAGCTTGGAGGGCAAAGGAGAAGGCTTGTGACAAACTTTGATTTCCTATGAGCATCTGTGAGGATTGTACTAAGATTTGGCTAGCTGTGAGAGCTAAGGCTTTGTATAATCTCTATGTATTTCCACCTTGTATGATAATACAAATAGTGGGGTTTTTACCTGAGGCTTTCCCGGAAAGTATTTTCATGTGTATTGTACATTGATTCTTCTTCTTTTGGTTATATATTGTTCACCTCGATCTTTAAGCTTCCGCAAATTGATAGTAAAAGTAGGTTATAGTATTTGCTTTGGTTATATTGCATTATCAGGTTAATCTACAGTCAGATTTTCTACATGGTCTTAGAGCGAGATTTGTAGAGAATTTGCAGAATTTCTACATGGTATCGTAGCCTAGTTTATCAAAGTTGTGAACAATATATTGAAAAGAGAATTCGAAGTTTGAAGTTCGGGGTTGCAGGTGCAAATCGAATTCATAACATACTTCACGAGATGGGACATTATGCAACTAATTGCCCATCGAAGAAGTCCAAGAAAGGATCCTCGGAAGGTGAGGCATTAGCCTCTCAGTTCGAAATGGACTTTACCCTCATCGCATGCATGGTGTCATCGATGATGGGTTGTCTTTTATATCTTGACAGTGGAGCCTCATTCCACATGACCGGTGATAAAATTTTATTCAGTGCCTTGGAGGAGAAAGACCTCAAGATGTGCATAGAGATAGGTGACGACGGAAAGTATAATGTTTCAAGAGTGGGCACCGTTGCTTTTCAGAGGGAGCATGGAGTTCCTATCACCTTGAAAGATGTGAAGTATGTGCCTGGACTGAAGAAGAACTTGGTATCGGTCGCAATGTTGGAGGACAAAGGCTACGATGTCGTCTTCAGTAAAAGAAAGGCATTCCTTAGACACATCACCATGAGACAGGTCAAACAGATCGATTCACGAGTTAAGAACTTGTATACTCTTGAGGTTCAAGATGCATGCAAAGCCTTGAGGAGAAAGGAAAATGTTAGAGACTTGATGGTTGAGAGGGAGAGTAAATTACCTCTCAACATGCAGTCCCGGAAGAAGTCTCAGACAATTGTGGAGGAGCCACAATTGGAGAAGCAGAGAAGAGACCGAGTGAAGAGATCCACTCATGCAAATACCTCCATTAGGGGGGAATTTTGATCCAAGTGGGAAGAGGGATCACATGAATCCATACCTCCAGGTGTGAGGTGGGGAGATGTGAAGTGATAGTCCCAAGAAGGCTGAAATTGGGCAGGATCCATTGAGAGGTTTTATCTCATGGATTGTACCTTGCTACGGAAGCCAAAAGTAAATAGTAGCAGGAGGAATCAATGGGATTGATGTTATAGACATTTTTGTGCCTTACTGCATTGAGCATGAAATGTCCATAATCTAAGGGATCCAAAGTCCCTAAACATGTTGTTCCTACCCCTAGAGGAACAAGGCTAACTAACCACAACAATTCACAGAAGTTCTCCACCTGAAACCACTCAAAAACAAGTCAATTCAGGATCATGTCAACTGGCGCTGAATGTCAGTGGCTCCACTGTCTACCTGCGTTGAATGTCAACTCCAACACTAGCTACCTGCGCTGAGCGAGTTTGGACAAGTGGCAGACTCATTCCTCAACGTGTCAATGCTCAGGAAGCTTCCAAAATGACACTTGCCTCAGGGAATTCGACTGGTGATGAGTAAGAGGTTCCAAATCTCCAAGTGGAAGAAAGAACCTCCAAGTGGACTCAAGAACTGAGAGAGGGAGAGGACACTAGTTAGATCTCAAGCTGACTCATCCTCTCTCCAAAATAACTATATATAGATCTCTCCTCCATGAGATCTAGGAGGCTGGAATTTTGTTATTGCAAAGAATTGTTGTTGGTTTGAGACTGGAAACATTGGGTGCTTAATGCTTTGAAGGGAGCTGAAGAAGGAATTCCATTCTGCTGGGAAGGAGATGCTGGATTGGAGCCCTCTGGGTTGTATCTCTTCCTGAACCTTGTTATCAATCAATAAAGCTATCTTGGTTTTCTCCTATATACTGGTGTATTTGTATGATTGCATTAGTGTATTTTATTTACTTCTAATCCTGAATCATTTTTGAATATGAATATTTGCCTTTGTGTTGTGTTCTTCTCTTGTCACAAGTAGCTGTTCTCTTGTCACAGGTAGTTGATCTCTTGTGATCTCGTGGGAATCAAGTAGTTGTTCTCTTGAGCAAGCGAGGAGGCAAGAAGCTGCGAACACCCAAAGAGAAGAGGATCTAGATCGAGGGACAAACGGAAGACAACGGTAAGTCTATCGATCTCTCCTCTTTCACATTTCATAAAGGAAGAAACCAGAATAGCTATATCTGTTTGTTGCTAAGGCACTGTCACACCTTAGGTGGATAGGATCATCCTGCATAGGCATTTTTCCCCACAACAAATTGGCGACTCCGCTGGGGAGAATTTGTTTATTCATTTCATTTGTGTTTCTGTCATTTGTTTACTTCATAGACTTGACAGCAACAATCGAACTGCATCTTTCCCGGATGCAAAGTAGAAAGTTGTTGCTTTGATCCAGTTGCTGGACTTGTCTATGATCTAAACAATGGATCCACAAATGATTTGATGATCCTTGTGATAGTCTTTAGTACCCTCTCAAAGCATCCCTTTGATTATACCTTGCTTGTGTTTCTGATTTGGCCTGAAACTGTTGATTTTTTAGCAATTTGTGACCCAGAACCCAGGAGAGACGACAGTTTCTCCTTCAACGCAACTGCTGTGAAGGCAGTCTGCATTTCAACGCAGGTCCCGTGAAGGCTACCTGTGCTGAATGTCAAATCCTTAGTGTTGAGGTTGCGCTGAACTAGTTTGGCCTTGTGCAGCTGGGGTTCTCTGTTCTCTGTTGCCCTGTTTTGATCTCTGTTTTTTGCAGCCTTTAACCAGCATAGGTACTAGTCAGATAACTTCTTTTCTTTGCTTAGATTCCGCCTCCTTTTGTACAAAAAGACTGTGAATGTTTTTATGTGTTTGTGGCGTCATTTACAGTTTTCCTTTGCATGAGTAAAGTAGTCGTCCTGTAGCCTTTGATTCAGATCTGATTGATTGTGATCTTAGAAGAGAGTTCATTGGTTGTTTGCAGATTGATTATAGATTTACTTTTGCTTATTGGTTTGAATTTGTCTCTTTTGAAGTGTCAAAACAAGTCTTTATTTCGAAAATCGTTAAGTAGTGTAATCTCTTCTACCTTCTCTGATTTCGAAAAAGTGAACTTGTTTGTATTGATCATTTAAAAGCAAATTCAAAGTTGTGCAAAAAGCTTTCTTTGTAGGCATTAATACTAAGAAAGTGGAAAACAAACACTTGCATTGTGCATTTTGCATTTGATAGTTTGCATGTTGGATTTAGGAAAAGTGCATTAGAGTGTGCTGATTGCTCTTTGAGAAAAGATGGTGTCTTTCTTTTCCCTTAGTAGCTAGGATTTTCAAAGTTGAAAAGATAATAAAGCTTGCTTATCATCTTTAGACTGCATTTAGGAATTTGTATCATACATCTCGTGGTGAACCTTGAAAGGCAAACTTTAAAAAGATCAACCTAAAATAAACTGAATGAACCTAACAACGCTTTGTAACATAACGCACAACATAGAGGTCTAGGCTAGAGACGTGTTCCGGCGTCGTTAAGCCTAGTGACTGTCGATCTCGTGGAAGGTGGGTGATTCCTCCTGAGGGACGATAGCGCTAGTACGGATTGTGCTCCCACGTACCGTCGCGTATATATTGGGAGACCCCTATAGGCATATATCCTTTATCCTTAGGAAACCGTGTCGGCCGCCCTACTGATCGCAATGCAGTGAACACAGCATTCACGAAGATCGACCGCCCGTACCCTAAAAAGTATTTTGCGGTTTTGCGAAAAGTTTGGCACACCCTCTGCCTAGAACTCCAGAGCAGTTTCTTTTGGCCTTTTTCAGACTCTATAACAAAAAAATTCCATCCGAGCATTTGTCACTTCAGGCTCGTTAAAACATCGAAGGAGACTAGAGTCATCTTTAGCTTTTTCTCGACTCTTTAAAAGTGAAAAAGCAAGTTGTGTCTAAAGCGTCTAATAAAATTCATTCAATTCGGAAACACCATTTTCCCATTTTGTATTTTGGTTGATCGAGTAATCCGCAATCGTGGAAGAAAGTCAATTGAAACCCCGTCGTTCGCGGAGGCTTACGAGTCAACCGTCTTTGTCTCCGGAATCGAAAACAGTACGGACAAAGCGAACTCGTTTAACCGGTTCAAAATCTCCTATCAAAGTTAGAACAAGTGTTCCGACAACATCTGAGATTCCGGTTACTCCAAACATTTCTGGAAACCCTGCCTCTATAGAAGAAGTTCAACAGCCATAGAGGGACAGTAATACTGATCCTAGTCTGGGGGCAAATACTCGCGTTACTGAACCAGTTCCATCTGTAACCGGTTTAGAGAGTCTTGCTCCCCAAACAACAGTCGTTGTCGATTCAACCCCTTCTTCGGCACCAGAAATATTTTACGGACCTGACGGCCTTCCTCTTCCACCGGGTTTGATTGCGATAGAGGAAATTTTAGAGGATCCGCAAGCAAGTACTCCAACCCATTTTGGAGTTGGGGTCACTCTATTTCCTTCATCAGAAGTTAATCCACCACAAGTGGAAGTTCCTGTAGAATCGCTAGGCAATCTATTGGATAGACTCAAAATGTCTGAACAACCGTCAACTGCAACAGTGCGTACCTATGACGAACATCCCGACCACACCGGCTATTGTAACAGTGTCACAAGTTCAAGCGATGCCTATTGTATGTCAACCTCAGATCTCTCAGGTTGTAATGCAACAGCCCCTTGACCCTGGGTCACAACCGCAATCGCCAACTGGTGGGGCGACACAGGTCCAAACAGGTACAATTACCCCACACCTTGGTCCAGCAGTTAGTATAGCACAACAGAACATGGCTTCACAACCATGGCTAGTGCAATACCAACAACCACAATTCCAGCAAGTGTACATGGGTTCTGAGCAGCAGATCTTTGCGAACAGTGGACAACCGTATATTCAAAACGGTCAAAACCAACCGCTTTACAGTGGTCAAGTCCACCAACCGTATCAGTCATACCAACATCAATTACATTATGCTGGTATGCAAAGGCCCACTGCTCAAGCGATTCCATCGTACCCTGGTTATGCTTCACCTAACCTGAATCAACAGTTACCATTTGTGGCAACTTTAGAGTTACCCGATTTACACCGGTTAACCAACGATCCGATTGCTTACGCCCCTTGGTGGCCAGCGATTCCTCACAAGCTTCCATCTGACATTCCTAAATTCAATGGAAATCCAGGTGAAGACCCATCGAATCACGTGATGACTTTTCATCTGTGGTGTTCATCGAACACCCTAAATGATGATTCGATAAGGCTTCGCCTTTTCCAGAGGACGTTAACGGGTCCAGCGGCAAAATGGTATATTGAATTACCTAGAGCCTCGTTCGACAATTTTAGCTCCCTAGCCACGACTTTTTTAACCCATTTTCAATTACCGATAAGGTATGAAACGGGAACCGAAATATTAACCAACTTCAAGCAGACAACTGCCACTCATATATCTGATCATATACATGAGTGGCGTCGTCGACGTAGGATGGTGAAAACATACGTTCCCGATCAGTTGTTAGCTGAATGGTTTATAAAGTCTTTACTTCCGGCTATAACAGAAGATGTGGCAAAGGGAGGAGTCGTAACCGAGGAGCAAGTTATTGCTCGTGCACAATATCTAGACTTAGTTTATACTCAGTCTGGCACGCTCTACGACAAAATACCTGACGCCCCTAGACCGGAATTCTCAATTCCTCCTCCTCCTAAATCCAATAGTGACTCTCATGCCGGCGATGGCGTGATTGGCACGGCAAACGCGAAATCGACAAAGGCTTCGTCTAAGAAAGCCCGTAAGAATTCGGATCAAAATGCAAAAGATGAAATTCTTGCTTCGGAAGTAAATGCCGTATCAGCAGATAAAGGCAAAGAAACCAGTCAACCAGGAAGCAAGAAGAAACAAAACAAAGGGAAGAAGAAGAAACAAGGTGAGTCATCTCCTGGAAAAACTTCTTCAAACTGTCCTGGGAAAGGGAAACAAAATTATCCATGTCAAATATGTGACGAGGAGGATCACTAGACAAAGAATTGTCCGTACAAAGCTGAGTTGAAGAGGTTCTTTAAAAGTTCGCAAACCTCAGTTGTGTTAACTGATCCATTTCCCAACCCAGGTCAAAATCTGGTTGATAGTGGAAATGCTTCCCCGTCGCAGGTGCTTATGTTGTCGGTTTCAAAACAGCAGAATGATGCTTTGATTTCGACAAGGAACAAAGATTACGGAAATCCGCAACTGTCGAACGACAAAGGTAAAGATCAACCAAGTAGTTCGACAACAACTTCGACAGAAGTTGTACCGCCCATCATTCCTGAATTAACAATAAAACCGCCAAAGGGAGTAGTACACAAGTCGACATTTAATCCTCGCGCCAGAGCGGCGCAGCATTATAACATAGTGGAAGATTTGGCCCAATCGCCATCCGCTATGTCGACTCTTGAAGTATTACAAAATTGCCCATCCCAAAGGCAGGCCTTGTTATCGGCTATTGGTGGGGTTGATCCTAAGGATTCCAATCTTGTATCCTTTGATCACAAAGGATACGATCCTCAGTTACTAGCTCAACTAGCTTTCCTTATTCAAGTGAAAGCCCTCAACAAAACTGTTCACCGAACAATTATTGATGAGGGGGCATCTACATGTATTATGTCGATGAGTTGCTGGAAAACTTTCGGATCTCCAACCTTGTCGCGATCTTCGACGACATTAAAAGCTTTCGACGGAAGGACTTATACCCTGTACAGTATCCTTAATAACTTGAAGGTTGAACTGGGAGGAAAAACAGTAGAAATAGATGTTGAAGTCATCGATGGGAATCTTGACTACAACATCCTACTGGGAAGACCATGGATATATGCCATGGCAGCTGTTGTGTCGACTTATTTTAGGAAGATCGCATTCCCGTTTGAAGGAGGGATTACGATCGTCGACCAACAAAACTTCCTCCCTAATGGTTCACAAGTTACAGGAAGCATTCCCATGATCCATGGAAGCAACCATTCGCTTCAAGACATCGGAGTAGGCCTACTGAAAGACCCCACATTAATGGGAACTTTCGCACTTCCACCTTCATTCTATATAGGAGAAGTAGCATTCGTAAGAGCCTGCAACATGATATCTTCCACAAAGATCTCAGAAGACGATGTCGAAATGGATCATGCAATGGTTTTGCCCCCAAGCCCTATAAAAATATTGTAGCAATCAATGTTTCGAGCATGCGAGGCGAACCCAAATCAACGCTCGTCAAGCGTTTGGGTAGATAGGTCTAGAGAATATGTTACCCCATTAGATCCTTGGTCGAAAGTACATGGGACTGACGAAGGAATTCTACAATCAATGTTGATTGAGGGGGCACCATGGAATGATTGCCACCATCGTTCCCTTCTTCGGGAGTATGAAGAAGATACTCAACATGACCTTTATCACCCTTCAGTTTTTGAATTCCTATCAAATACTGTAAATACGGTGGATTCTGAGCGAAACTTATCCAATATTGAAGAGACTATAGCCATAAATATCTCGACTAAAACAAATGTTGTAGAGAATATTTATGTCGGCAAAGGTTGTTCCCCTTCAGAAATGGAAATATATAACGCTCTTTTTCGCGAATTCAGAGATGTCTTTGCTTGGTCATATGATGAAATGCCAGGCATTGACTCGAGTATCGTTGAACATGAAATTAAAATGTATCCTGATGTCAAACCAGTAAGACAACGGCTTCGGCAGGTGCACCCCAAGAAATCCGCTGCCATTAAGGCGGAAGTTGAAAAACTTCTCCATGCTAGATTCATCTACCCGGTTCCTCTAACCGATTGGGTATCGAATATAGTCCCTGTTATGAAGAAACAAGGGACAATTAGAGTGTGTGTTGATTATAGGGATGTAAATCAAGCTTGTCTGAAGGACAACTACCCTACACCCTTCATCGACCAGATAATTGATGAATGCGCCGGATGTGAAATCTTTTCATTTATGGATGGATTTTCCGAGTATAATCAAATAAATATCCGCCCACAGGACCAGTCAAAGACTGCATTTATTTGTCCATGGGGTACATTCGCTTATCGAAAATTACCCTTTGGTTTAAAGAACGCAGGGGTGACGTTTCAGAGGGCAATGAATTATGCCTTCCATGACATCAAGAAAATCATTCAACCATATCTCGATGACCTTCCGGCTCATTCGCGAAAGCGGACTGATCATCCGCAGCATTTAAGAGCGATATTTCTACGTTGCCGACACTACAAGATAAGACTCAATCCGCACAAATGTGTGTTTTGCGTCAGTTCTGGTTGTTTACTTGGCTTTGTAGTCTCTAAGGATGGGATTCGTCTCGATCCTTGCAAGTTTCAGGCAATCATTAATTTGCCTCCACCTTCAAATTTGCTTCAGATTCAGAAACTCCAAGGGAAAGCAAACTTTCTGAGGAGGTTCATTCCAAATTACGCAGAACTTGCTAAAGGTTATACTCGTCTTTTGAAAAAGGATGTACATTTTGTTTGGGATCAGGTGGCGCAAGCTTCCTTTGATGCTCTGAAAGACTCTCTAGTAAAAGCATCTTTAATGTATGCCCCAGACTATCAAAGAGATTTTAACCTGTATCTGGCTGCAGCAGATACGACCATTGCGATGGTTTTAGTTCAAGAAGTCGATGGAATTGAACATCCTATATATTACTTAAGTAAAAACTTAAATGATACAGAAAGTAAATATTCTTATGTTGAAAAACTAGCGCTTGCAACTGTTCAAGCAATTCAAAGGTTTCGACATTATGTCCTCTTTCGGAAAACTACCATTTTATCAGATTGCAACCCCATGACTTATATACTGTCGCGACAGTTGCTGGGGGGAAATATTCAAAATGGATAGCGATCCTTCAAGAGTTTGATCTGGAATTTGTAAAATCCAAATCAAAGAAAGCTCTAGTTTTCGCAGAGTTATTGTGCGATCTCCCATCGTCGTCCAACGATGAAACCTCCGAAGAATCAATCATGGACGAGAGTTTGTTTCTGATATCTGCAAGTAATGAGTGGTATGGGGATATAATAATTTATCTCCAAACCCAAAATTTCAGGCCTAACACCTCTCACTTAGAACAGAAACATATACGATACCAAGCGAAAGACTACATGATCGTCGGTAATACGCTTTACCGTCGTGGTATCGATACAGTCCTGAGGAGGTGCCTTACCCATGAGGAGGCCGAAAAAGTCCTGAATGAGTGTCATTCAGGCGCGTGTGGGGGGCATCAATCTGGATATGCAACAGCACAAAAAATCTTACGAGCAGGATACTTCTGGCCAACCATGTTCAAAGATTGCATAATCGCAGTCAGAAGTTGCCATGCTTGTCAAATTTTTGATAACAAAACCAGAAGACCACCCGCACCTTTACAGCCAATAGTTGCTGTTGGGCCTTTCGCCAAATGGGGCATCGATTTCATGCAATGTAACCCCACCTCGACCGGGGGGCATGGGTATATTATAGTCGCCGTTGACTATTTTACCAAATGGGCCGAGGCGATGCCTACATTGGATAACACTGGTGAAACAGCTGCCCTTTTCTTTTTCAATCATGTAGTCGCTAGGTTCGGCGTACCACAGGCTATAGTTACAGATCATGGATCGCATTTTCGCAATAACATGATGGTTGAATTAGCTGCCAAGCTAGGGCTATCTCACGACAGCTCTACCCCGTATTATCCGCAAGCCAACAGACAAGTTGAAGCAATCAACAAGGTCCTGAAGCGTATGTTGCAAAGGATGATCGGGGTTCACAAAAGAAGGTGGCACCTAATCCTGTACTCAGCCTTGTGGGCTTACCGAACATCGATAAAGAATGCGACTGGGTTCACACCTTTCCAACTGGTGTATGGCCTGGAGGCAGTCTTACCAGTCCAGTGTGAAATTTCGTCTCTTAAACTCGCAATTGATCTCCTCCCCGGAACTTCAGAAGAAGAGGCACATTTCTTGGAACTAATCCAATTGTATGAAACCTGTCGTGATGCCACGTTGGCTAACGAAGCCCATAAGAAACGAGTCAAGGCGCAGTTCGACAAAAATGTCAAACCTCGTGTCTTCTCAGAAGGTGACTTGGTCTTGCTTTATGACCAAGAATCCGATAAATTGGGAGCAGGTAAATTTAACTCCTTATGGATGGGCCCCTATATTGTTAAACGAGTGTTAGCAAAAGGATCCTACGAGTTAATGGATTATGACGGAATTCCACTGGCGCAACCCCGCAATGGGTTGTACCTCAAGCGTTACTATGCTTAAATAGTAACCTGTGTGCTTTTGTTGTATTTTGTTTTCGCTAAGGTATTTGTTTTGGTCGAGTAATCCACCTTTTTACATTTATTGCAAATGTCGAACCTTTCTGAGACATGTGTGGGATATGCTGACGGAGCGAGTCGTAGTACGCGGAACCTATCCTCCGCAGCCTGGGCCATTTTTGATCCAAGCGGCGAGTTAGTAAGTTTCAGAGGTGTGTGTATTGGGCAATCAACGAATAACATCGCTGAGTATAGCGCGTTGATAGAACTACTCTCTGATGCCATCACCTGTGGTATACGCCGACTAATCGTCAGGCTAGACTCACAACTCGCGATACTACAACTCAATGGTATATATTCCGTTCGCAATCCAGCTATTTATCGCATGTTCCTAAGGGTTAAGATTTTGGAAAGACAATTTGATTCAATTCAATACCAGCATATTTCCATAAACTTAAACACATTAACCGACTCATTAGCAAACTATGTGTTAGATAGACATTTGCGACATTTATAAAAAGAGACACATCATCAATGATTGTACATATGGTTCATATAACTCAACCAGAATAAAACTCAAAAATCAAAATATATATAAGCTGTTTATCGTTCATACATAATGTTCTGTAACCAAGACAAAATCGGTCATATGACCCAAAAAGTCAAAAGTGCTAGGGGGCACCCTAGTCTAGTGATGCTCATGATAGCACGTCACGGCCTGTGCAATCATGCGCAAGAGACGAGTCCATCGTCTAGGCACACCAGTAGTATGCCGCTGCAACTGTAAAGGTAACTCATCGATCCGTACATCCAGAATGCCGAGAGTAAGGCTCTCAACCTGCTCCTGCACAGTTGTAAGGGTCTCGGCTACGTCAAGGTCGCGGAGAATAGCTCTCCCAGCAGTCTCCTCTCCCCTGCTGGGGCAGCAATTGGCGCTCTCGGGCGAACTGCTGGACGAACAGGACCAACATCTGCATGCACACATGAGTTTGATTAAAGTATTGATAGAATGAAGCACAAGGACATTATAAATAAGAACAATAAACAATAATATGGTCGAAGATTTTACCAATAGCGCCCCACTGTTCGCCATCCGGCAGTACCAAGTCTGGATCACCTCGGAAATCCATACCAACATATGGATACTCAGAATAGACCATCTCCTGGCACTCGAACCACCTGAAGAAGGTATCAGTGAAAGTAATCTGAGATTGACCACCATGCCTAGACATGTGGTCGACCCATCTTTGCATGCGTGGCTCGGTAGGAGAAGGCATTTTGAGTCTAAGGCTTTGGCCTCCTCCCGTCTCTTACCGAAGCTTTGGGAAAGATTCGTTGATGACACTGGTGTTGTCTGGTCTCATGGTCCTGATGAACTGGAGCGTTTCTTCAGTCACCTCAATAACCAGTCCACCGCCATTAAATTCACGATGGAAAAAGAAGATAATGGTTGTCTTCCGTTCTTGGATGTTCTCATCTCTAAGAAGGTGGATGGTTCCTTTTCTCATCAGGTGTTTAGAAAGAAGACGCATACTGAACAATATTTGCATGCGTCTTCGCATCATTTCCCCACTCAGAAGTTAGGGGTTCTTAGCACGCTTGCCACGCGTGCTGTAAGAATTTCGGATGAGGAGAGCCTGGAAGAGGAGAAGGCTCATCTCCTAGATGTTTTCGAGAAGAATGGTTACAATAGGCACCTAGGTCGAAAAGCCTTCCTCAGGGCCAAAAAGGAGCCTTCAATCCGAAGAGTCCCTAAAGACCATATCATGGGTGTGAACCTTCCTTACATCCAAGGGACCACAGATAGGATTGCGAGGGTTCTGAGAAGGTACGATGTGCCTGCAACTTTTAGACCTCTCCGCACGATCCGTAGCTCCCTCAGGTCTGTGAAAGACCCTATTGACCCTAAGGACATGAAGGGCGTCTATGTCATTCCATGTTCCTGTGGGACCCCTTATATTGGTGAAACTGGTCGCTCTATCAATCAACGAATTAGCGAGCATTCGGCTGACTTAAGACATGGTAGAACCAAGTCCTCAGCCCTAGCTGAACATGCGGGGAAGACTATGCATCATGTTTGTATAGAGGATGCTCAAGTCATTGCCAAAGTTGCGCAGTTTCACCATCGCAAATTTAGAGAGGCCCTGGAGATTGAGAAAAGGCCGAACAATCTTAATAGGGATGATGGCTGGAAGATTAGCAGTTGCTGGGTCCCAGCCTTGTCTTCCTAGCCTCCTCATTCCCCTTTGGTTAGGTCTTAGGGTTTCTGTCTTCCCTCTCCTCAATTTCTGTTTTTGGCGGGTGTGTCTTGGAATGCAGGAGGTAGGAATATGGTATTAGTAGTTTCGGGCCAATTATGGTTTTAATCCTATCCCAGGGGGTAATTTAAAATTAGATTAGATTCTTTGCATTGTTTTTTAACCTAGTTATTTCCTTTAACTGAATTCATATATATTTAATTAAAATAAACCTTTTTTAAACCTTGTAAGTAATAAAATTTTAGTAATAAATATTGATTGTTTAATGGATATAAATTACTAAGTTAGATAAACATGTACTTTAATTATGGTATTTACTTAACTAGAATACTATTTATAAGATAAAAATTATTAAGTAAATATAGAGTATTTAATAAACATAATTATTGTATGAACTTATTATAATTAATAAAAATGATTTAATTTTAGAGGAGATCTAGTTCACCTTTGGACCCTGAATTTTAATAATTATTACACAGTTACCTATTGTAACTATATTATAAGAATAATAGTAATTTAATACTATTTATTATATCTAAATAATAATAAATTTAGGTTATTTGAAGATTTAATTTATTAATGACCTTTATATTTAGTTTACCATATTTATTAATGACCAATATTTCTAGTTTACCTTTGGACCCTTTGATTTAAACAGTTATTATTAAATTAATACACACTTACCTATTGTAACTAAATTCTAGGAATAATAGTAATTTAATACTATTTAATTATATTTAAATAATTTGGGGATAATATTAAATATAGGTTATTTAATAAATATGATGATATAATGACCATTATATTTAAATAATAAATTTATTACTCAATTAACTAATAATAATTAATTTTATGCTTCTATTAATAAAAATCAAGGGTTTGACTTTGATCCTCAGGTCAAAATTAGCCGTTGCAATATAGCCGTTGGAGTCTCTACACACTCTATTTAATCAAGCTTAGCCAGATCAGTTCTTCAACTTGTCCTGACGATGAACCACACTGGTTGGTTCGACACGCGTCGACAAAAGATTGATTATGTGATTTTGCCGAAGATTATCCAGACAGGAGAAGGCAGGTCGAGTGCAATATACTGAGGCTGCATCAGTGGTATTTTCTCCAAGGCAAAGGCAGTCAAAATAGAACCAAATCCAAAGTTCTTCAACTTCCCGTCCTTTACCTTGGTCAATTGACTTTTCATCTGAACAAGTACTACATCACACCAGTTGAATACTTTCGGTTGGAGACACTCCAAGGCATGTTGTACATAGGACCTGTTGGCAACATGAAGAGATGCGCTACCGGCCATCCTACCAATAGTATACAGAATGGACTGGAGAGACCTGTCAGTAATCTCGCGGATAACAACCTTGCCGTCTCTGCTCGGCTGGGAACCTTCCCTGCAATACTGGCGGACATAATCTCTCACGGAGTCATTCCCCCGGGCCGAACCTGACAAAGAAATGGGGGCACCCCGCCTTGACAACCCAATCAAGAATTAAATGTCCACTATGGTCAAGCGGATGGTTTTTCCCCTAATCTATAATACTTGGTTAATAGGATCCCAAGCATCAAGCATATACTGCAGTAAAGAGATCTGTGCTCTCATACTAGAGATACGGAAGAACTTCAGCAGGCCACAGTTCCGCAGCGCGTTCACTGTGACAGGGTCATGGAGGGCAATCATGTCCTCCTCTTCATGTTCTCGTTCTCGCCATGTAAGGGACATTTTGCTCAAAGATCCCTGCAAAACAAACAAGAGAAGGAGTAAGTTCCTGGATTTGATGAGAAACTGGCAAAATTTCATCAAAAAACTGTGCAAAAAGACCAATTTTTGTGTCCAACGCAGGTAACCAGTGTCCCACCTGCGTTGAAGGTCAAACTGCCTTAAGGCAGATTGACATTCAACGCAGGTTTCGAATGGACCACCTGCGTTGATGACAGGGCGCCCTGACAAAACCCCAGGTGCTCAGAAAGACAAGGAAACAGGCACAGAATGGAAAAATGAAACCATGAAAAGAAAGAGCTAGGGTTTAGCTCCTACCTGGTCCAGACGGCGCCGAGAATCGTCCACAGAATCTCCCGAAATCAGCTGGTGAAAATCAAGGGGGAAGAGGCACCTCCAAAGCTCCAACAAACCAAGTTCAAATGAAATGGTAAAATGAGAGGTAAAAACACCTTTTAATTGCTTTTTACGTAGTTCAAAGCGAAACATTAGGGTTATATTCTCATTTCCATGCAAATATTATTCATTTCTAACTAAGTTTGATATAGCAATTGAGAATGCAGTACTACCATTGAAAAGAGAAAAGCTAGTTATGGTAAAAAATCAAAATTTGACTATATATCGAGCAGTTTTAGCATAAAGTTCATGCTCGCTAAAAAATAAACGCAAGATCCGAGCAGTTTTAGCACATAGTTCATGCTCGTTAAAAAATAAACATAAAATCGAGCAAATGTTTCCACCCGCGTTTAAGCTCGTTAAAAAATGAACTATCCCAGTAAATAACCACTGTGAATGTAATATCATCAGCCATTAAAGCCTTGGCCGTGTTTGCACCTGCCACCTCCACTTTTCATTTGGCCGATCGTTCACCTCCATATGATTGTTTACCCATTTTGAGGAACAGCTGCGAAGAGTGATTTCACCTAGCCATCCTTGTGACACTGCCGTGATTGGAAAATTCCAACCTGTACCTGGAATCAGCTGTTATCCCTGTTTATCACTCGTTCCTCAAAAGACGAGTCTTCTTTAAGATCTTTTCAACTGACTCGTAAAATATGAAAAGATTGTCGAGTCTTGGCCTTCCAGCTCGTTAAAGGACCGGAAGTGCTATCCCTCCTCTAGATTTTAATCTTTTTGGACCTGAGGGATTATTGCACAAAAAGATCGAGCGCTTGTTTTATTCGGCTCGTTAAAACTATCGAAAACTCATCCCTCCTGTATTGTTTTATACTTTTTCGGAATTAAGGGATTAGATGATGAAAAAGGAATTTTGGAGTTGACTTTATGTACCTTTTCAGACTCTCTAAAAATGAAAAGGACTGAGTTATCCTTGTCGTTAGACTCGTTAAAATTATTAAATAGCGAAAAACTTGTCTTTAGACGAGAACCAGTTTCACTATCGCTAAGCTCGTTAAAACATAGCGATGGGCTTGCCCGAAGGGCAGGTTATAGAAAAAGCATATGTTATCCTCCTCAAGCTTGACAAAAATAAAGAGGTATTGGTCAGCAATGACTGGGGAAAAATTTGGAGAAACTAAAGAAAACTTTGATGGTAGCAGGTCACTCTTGAACATGACACTTTTCCTCCGTACCACAATCAGGTTGGGTTGTCTCATTCACCGGTCACATCACCATGGTCTCGCCATACCATCCATATTTGGGGTAATGCTATCGATCCATCGCATCAGTGTCGCCATATGTTCAAGAGAAGTCGTTCAGAAAGAGTCAATCGGGTCCCATCCACTACCATACATTATCCTTCATCCATTCATGACCGCCACCCTGAATCATATGTCACAGATCGTTTTCACCTCCATTAAAATCATTAGCTCCGTTCCATGTCACTGATGTGGGATTCATCAAGGCCCTCCTTTGACGGATCGCTTCTTGTCGACATCAGCTCATTATCCAAGAAGTTGATCTAGGAACAACCCCTTCAGTACTTTGAAGCTTGCATGCCTCAATGGCAGGTTTCTCACTTCCGGCGAAAGGTATACATCAATGACCTTCGACCGAAAGATTTTACGTGGTGTTCGACGCCAAGTCCTTTATTCACACCACGTGAATTGTACTGCAGTACCTTGAGGGTCATTATCATTATCGGTGATTCCTCTCGCGCTTGTTAACGGTTTACATCATTGACCGGTAATCAAGCGATGTCTTTCCATGTTCGACTTCAGCGCAATTCTCACATGGATCGACTTGTACTTAGAGTGAAGATCGAATGAGTTTGAAGACCCCGGATCTAGTTTCATCCATCCGGGCTGCGATATATATTCAGGAAAGATAGAGACATTTGACATGTACATCATTGCAGCAGATGATCATCCTACTCAAAGGATGATAATTTTTCCAAAATTATCAGTCTACCATCAGACGATCGTCTGTTCTATGTACAAAAATGAATTTATAAAGCTGAGCATGGGAATGCTCGCCTCAGCTAGATCATGAAAGCAGTATGAATCATAATGTATTGTATTGTATCTTATTACAGGTCTCCTCCCAGCGAATGGATGAACTTCGGACCCTCCTGGATAAAGCATTTCACCCGATAAACGGCCTCATACTTTAGGGGGCAATTGTTATAGACATTTTTGTGTATTACAGCATTGAGCATGAAATGTCCATAATCTAAGGGATCCAAAGTCCCTAAACATGTTGTTCCTACCCCTAGAGGAACAAGGCTAACTAACCACAACAATTCACAGAAGTTCTCCACCTGAAACCACTCAAAAACAAGTCAATTCAGGATCATGTCAACTGGCGCTGAATGTCAGTGGCTCCACTGTCTACCTGCGTTGAATGTCAACTCCAACACTAGCTACCTGCGCTGAGCGAGTTTGGACAAGTGGCAGACTCATTCCTCAACGTGTCAATGCTCAGGAAGCTTCCAAAATGACACTTGCCTCAGGGAATTCGACTGGTGATGAGTAAGAGGTTCCAAATCTCCAAGTGGAAGCAAGAACCTCCAAGTGGACTCAAGAACTGAGAGAGGGAGAGGACACTAGTCAGATCTCAAGCTGACTCATCCTCTCTCCAAAATAACTATATATAGATCTCTCGCTGGAATTTTGTTATTGCAAAGAATTGTTGTTGGTTTGAGACTGGAAACATTGGGTGCTTAATGCTTTGAAGGGAGCTGAAGAAGGAATTCCATTCTGCTGGGAAGGAGATGCTGGATTGGAGCCCTCTGGGTTGTATCTCTTCCTGAACCTTGTTATCAATCAATAAAGCTATCTTGGTTTTCTCCTACATACTGGTGTATTTGTATGATTGCATTAGTGTATTTGATTTACTTCTAATCCTGAATCATTTGTGAATATGAATATTTGCCTTTGTGTTGTGTTCTTCTCTTGTCGCAAGTAGTTGTTCTCTTGTCACAGGTAGTTGTTCTCTTGTGATCTCGTGGGAATCAAGTAGCTGTTCTCTTGAGCAAGCGAGGAGGCAAGAAACTGCGAACACCCAAAGAGAAGAGGATCTAGATCGAGGGACAAACGGAAGACAACGGTAAGTCTATCGATCTCTCCTCTTTCACATTTCATAAAGGAAGAAACCAGAATAGCTATATCTGTTTGTTGCTAAGGCACTGTCACACCTTAGGTGGATAGGATCGTCCTGCATAGGCATTTTTCCCCACAACAATTGATGCAGTGAGAGATCAAAGTGACAGAGGCTAGAGCATTCAGATACTGAAGAGTGCAAAGAAGGATTGACAACAGTGTAGAAAGGCAGAGTCAGCAGAAGCGCAAAGTTTTCAGTTGACAGAGGCAATAGCAGTCAGAGACTTTGATGACAGATGCATCATACTGATTCAGGTTGGATGTTTTTTTTGTTTCTGAAGTTGTTGGAGCAACAACACTAGAGAGAAGTGTTCCATGCATAACATTCCAGAGGTTCGCGATCAGGATCGAGTTGATTCCTTTCTTGTTGAGAGGGAGTGTTGAAAATAGCAACACGAAATGATAAAAATAGAATCCAGAAATTCCAATTTTAATTTGTCCTTGAATTAAAATTGTGAATTAAAATCTAATTTAGTCTCACCAGTTTCTTGAAAAATAATTAATTAATTCATTATGGATTAATTAGTTGGAGAACTTCAAGTTAGAAGTCTTCCTGAAGCCATGCAACAGTTATCCCTTAAATTAAGGAGATAAGATTGAGTTATATTTGAGTTGTAACTAGCTAGCTCAATTTACTAAGTTAAGTCCAGTTGAATTAGTTCCAAACTGTTTCAAGAACTAATAGAGATTTAACAGTCATTTGATGCATGCATGCACTCAACTAGTGTACTCTAGATAACTGAATATTTCCTCATCAGAAACTCATGCATATTTGTTCTGAGAAAGACCCAATTGAGATTAAAGACAAGGACAGTGTACTATCAGTTGCATGTGTTTTCCTATAAATTAAAATCATGCATGCAATCAAGGGAAGGTTCCTTGAGGATTGCGCAATTCATACAGGGTGTGAGATCAGTGTGTGAGATCAGTTTTCCACTTGGTTGGAGAAAATCAGCCCAGAGGAACAGCACAAGGAAATAGGAGCTTGGAGGGTAGAGGAGAAGGCTTGTGAGAATCTTTGATTGCCTATGAGCATCTGTGAGGTTTGTACTGAGAGCTAGCTAGCTGTGAGAGCTAAGGCTTTGTATAATCTCTATGTATTTCCACCTTGTATGATAATACAGATAGTGGGGTTTTTAGCTGAGGCTTTCCCCAAAATATTTTCATGTGTATTGTGCATTGATTCTTCTTCTTCTGGTTATATATTGTTCAGCTCGATTTTTAAGCTTCTGCAAATTGATAGTAGAAGTAGGTTATAGTATTTTTCTTTGGTTATATTGCATTATCGGTTTAATCTACAGTCAGATTTTCTACATGGTCTTAGAGCGAGATTTGTAGAGAATTCGTAGAATTTCTACAGGTTTAACTATATCTGTATTAATGTAATATAGTACCATGTTATCATCTAATACTGCCTCCATATGGGTCTTCCATTCCACATAATTTGTGGTTCCTTCAAGAGCATACTCGAGCCTGAGTCTGGTGGAAGTCATCTTCTCATTCCTAGAGAAAACCTGCAACATTGATCTTGTAATTCAAACCTCCTGCACAAACTTTGAATTATCTTCTCTTCTATTGTGATTCTAGCTCTGATACCATGTATAAATTCCTTGTAGATTCAAATTGCTTATATAATCTGCTAAAACAAAAGACCTGAGTCTACTCTAGTCATCAATGGAAACAATTAATCGATCGAGAAATCACAACATAAACATGAGACAAGATTCAACCACATATGCTCATATATTTATCTAAAGGGGAAGCAATTTCTCAATACCCCTTCCTATATGTATTGCATTAGTCGGAAAATAGAGAAGAAATACAATGTTTGTTCAAGCCTGAACAATCTCTGCAAAAGTATAATCTATCGCATTGTTTCCTAGACAAGCTCTGGTCAATACTTCACCATATCCAAGCCTACCCAAGTCCCTATTACCTTGTGTTATTTCCATGGGAATTAGCCCATATTAATTAGGGAAATTCCCAATTAGAATTGTGCAATCCCTATAGGCCCTTCTATGATTGCATACACCACTTGTACAACTTGAAAAATTATACAACTGATAGTATATTTCCTTGAACTCCAATCTCAACCGGGTAACTCGAATTTCATGTATGCATGAGCTAATAATGGTTGATTTATCATTTAACTAGTTGAATGAAGTTGCACCCCACTGTTAGACCTCCTACTAGTTCCTGCAATAGCTGGAACTATTTTAACTAACTTTAACTCAGTTTAATTGAATTAGACTATTACAACTCAAATTAAACTCACCCTAGGCTCCTAAACTTTAGGAACCACTCTACATGACTCAAGTTATTCCCTCAACTCAAATTAACTGAGCCAACTAAGTGAAACTAACTTAGTTAACTCATTCTTGTTGTCTTCTTATGTGGATTTACATTTTTCTCCTAATTTAATTCAAGGGAAAATTAAATCAGGATTTTCTTATTGCCATTTTCAACACGGAATTCCCAATAATATACGGAAACAACGATGTCTTCTAGCACACCTTCTAGCTTGATGGTAGATCAATAAGCCAATTGAAGTATTGTTGGGGTCGGTCTCAAAGATTATAGTTGGAGTTTTTCCATGGTTTCCTTGCTCATCAAATTAATATTTTCCCCTAAATCAATCAAAGTATTGGGTATAGGGGGTGTTATTAATGCTAATGCTCACAATTAGTATTTTAGGATCCATGTATATGGCTAGAAAAACATTCCCCAACATCATATCTCCTAATTTTTTTATTAGTTGAATAGTCGTAGGATTCTTCATTTTCCTTCCTTGCTTCCTAAGGCAAAGTTCCCTAATGTCCTTTTCAAAAATCAGAGCTTCTTTTATAGCTTAGAGCAATGGAATTTTAACACAAACATTTTTAAGTCCCCCTAAAGATCGAACTCCAGATGTTTGGTAGGATTTTACACACATAGCCTCTCTGAGTATGGGGGAACCAACTCTTTCCCAAATGCAGGTTCAAGAGGAAAGGATTTATCACTAGAATGATCTGATATTTCAATATCTTCTTCATTATCTTTTTCTTAAATTACAGGAGTAGTTGATTTATCAATTACTTTCCCTGATCGTAAGTGGATGCTTGATAATCAACGAAAGTAATAGTATACATAGGAAAATGGGGCAATTCATCATTGTAGGTGGGTTGTACTACTTTACTATTTGGGTTAGGTATAGGCTAGGCAGGTCATTGAGGTATCTACATAGTTTGAGAAGGTTGATTAGAAGGTAGTTGAATTTGTTTTGGATGTGCTTGATATGGAGCTTGTGGTGCCATATTTCCAAAGGGGAAGGTCCTCCCCAACATGGGGCCCAACCTTGATTTTTCATTTGAGGGGACCATTGTGGCCATGGCATAGGAGGATACCACCTAGGAGTCAGAGTAAAATATTGAGAAGGATCGAGATTAGATCTAAATGATCAAGGGGGCCAAGATTTCTTCTGAGCCACAAAACAAATTTTCTCGGTCTCCTCATTATCTTCTTGAAAAAATGAATTTAGCCCTAGCAGAGAAGAAAAATCCTTAGTGGTATGTTTCTACTCCCAAATGCTACATGTATCAACACCATTTAAAGGAGATTATTGAAGACAATGTTTCTTTCGACATTTGTAGTAAATTATGGCCAAGGCCAATTTAGCCTCTTTCTTCTTTTTATTTTGCAAGGTGTCTAATTGGGAGTTAAGTGTATTGAGGATATTGGTTTTGAAATTATAAAATAAGTTCCCTACTCAAATTTAGTCACCCCAATCCCACTCAATCTATTAATTATAGAGATTACATCCCAAGAATTCCTTCCATATTTTGAACTCCCTTGGGAATGTTTCTTACATAGATCACAAATCTCCTCACATGTTAAAAGGGATATATTTATTGATCCCATGAGGTTAAATATATTAATACAGTCCTCTCTTACTCCTTTAATTAAAATGATATGTAGGGCTTTTGGGTCCAAAGTGTTTTGTTTTTTCCTTAGTAAATTAGATTGGAACCTAATTTCCATGTAATCCTCCATACTTTCTTCATTTTCTTGGTATATTTTGAAGATTTCTCCTTTGATATCCCAAAATTGAAAATAGTCTTGATATTTCTTCAAAAAAATCTTCTCCATATTGTCCCAAGTTCTAATGGTATTTTCCTCAAGTCCCATGAACCATCAGAGGGCTACATCTTTCAAAATAGCGGGAAATAATTATTTTTTTTGGCATCCTTGGAATATTCATAGCCATGAAAAATATAAAACATAAAAATATATGGATCCTCCTTTCAAAGGCCATGAAAAATCATAAAGGTAGAAAGAGGAATGTTCTTCATTTGGACCACCCCATTAGGATCTTGGATGGGGAATTCAAAAGTAATAGGTTCCTTTTGTCTAGGTCCATTTACTTCTTCATCCCCCATCTTTTCTTTACATGAAGGTTCATAATTATTAATCTTATTGGAACTTTCTAGTTCCTCATCCAATGTAGACTCTTCCCTTCTTGACAGTGATTCTCCCTTCGGTGGCAGCCCTACTATAGTATCTTGAACTTGTGTGACCTTTAAATGATTTTCCTTTCCCTCTTCACTTGCTGAAATGTTAGTTTGAGTGGCTGCTACCACACCACATGGGGTTTTGACAAACTTTTTCCTTGTTCTACCTATGATGTTTAATGTATCTATCATTTCCTGATGCAAAAAGAGAGTGAGGACATAAGTTACTGAAAGGGGTAATTAACAAACGCTTTGGTTTCTTCTAGCCCTCATATATTTTGTACTAATTATGTGAGGAATCTTAAATATTTTGAGTGCCTCTCTAGCAATGGCACCAAAAATGACGATGTATTTATATGATTGATTGTTTCAGTAAAGGTTTAGGCTACACAGTTCATTTTAATTATCAAACCGACGTTGGTAGACTTTCAAGGTTCTATGTGTAGTATACACTAGATATAAGTCCCTCACACTTATTTGGATGGCCTAAGAAAGAAATTTATGGGAATTTTTTATTGAGTGGAAGAATCTACTTATGGACGGTACACTACTCAATTATGTGGCGCCTCAGCCACCAAATTCTTCATTAAGGGTGACTAGCTCAGTGCCACCATGTTTATTTCATACTCAAGCAATTCTATAGCATTCAATTTTGCAGCATCTGCTCATAAGGAAGGTTGAAAAATTCCCCAAACCACTAGTTCTATGAAATCATAAATCACAGAATCATGTTTTCTTGAAATTAAATAGAAATCAACTAAACTTAGAATGTGTTCAAAATGCATTAAAACAAAGATAGAAATATAGACCTACTTACAAATTAAACAAGAAACATACTGACACAGAAACACACCTTGATTAAGCCTCTACTCGAGGCTAACTAGTGCCTCAATATGCCTAGATGATCAATACATGCATAAGATTAAATATCCAAGCTCATACACAACAGCATAGCATAATATAACGGCACAGAGAACCACACAGAACAGTATATGTATTAACCAAAATAGAGTGATAACATAGTTCATGTCCAATTGTCCCATGTGCTACAAGGCACTACTATATATAAAAACATAGCATTCTTATCTTAGAATAGATAACAACACAATCCTTTTTGGTGAACTAAACAAAGATGAGAATAGTAAGCAAGCTAACAGTTAGTCAATGACTCCAGTAACGTGACCAAAGTGGATTCTATTCATGGCTCTAGTGCCTTCATTGAACCAAGGCATTGATACAATTTTGGGTGTTGGTGTAGCTATTGACCAAATGTAATTTGTAAACATAATCAACTTAAAATTGCAATGCTCGGTTAGGATCTGAGAAGTACCACATGGGTTAAATAATAGTGATTCAACATTTTTATACTAGTCACCATATATGGAAATTTTGTGTGCTTATGCAGTTCAGCCAATAGGCTCATGATTCCTAGTTTTGATGTGGACCCCTACCTCATCTAGTTGTCACCATGGCCATAATCTTCATGGTTGCATAATGGTACAACTCACTTTCATGCCCATATGTAAAAAGATATTTGAACCTTGCAAAAAGCTCTTAAGATTGATCAAAGAGGTGGACCCCTTGTAACATAAAAGAGTCTTCAGCTTAGTGATGAAGGTTACCCTATTGACATTTCACCAAGATAAATATGGCCACCAAAAACCAACATATGTATACAATAAATTATTTGGACACTGATTAGTTCACCAGTTATTATATATATGCACACCATTGAAAACCATATACTTATGTATATATCTACTAATCCACATACACCTAAATCTAAATACCTCTTTAACATCCTCTTTCATTCATGTTTCCAAACACACAGCATTATAATATAGATGGAAGACAACATATGATCAAAGTAGGCTCATGAACCAATCCATTATATCAAAATGGTACCCAATGGCAATACATAGTCAATTGTCATACATGATCAAGGACTCAAAACAAAAAACACATAACCAAGGAGGCTAGAAATGGCCTCTACAACGAAAGTAAACTGTGACCAGACTCCAGTACTAGTACTACAGCTACTGGCTAGT
The DNA here is from genome assembly GCA_031772625.1 of Pinus tabuliformis. Classification (NCBI taxonomy): domain Eukaryota; kingdom Viridiplantae; phylum Streptophyta; class Pinopsida; order Pinales; family Pinaceae; genus Pinus; species Pinus tabuliformis. The sequence goes on along the minus strand of CM062820.1, from coordinate 1,418,501,728 downwards.
AGCTACTGCCAGAGGAGCCAAGATCATGTCGATCAATCTCTGGATCATCATCAGAGTCAGACAGGGGGTCCATGGCTCCTCCTCATCATCATCATCTCCAACTGCAGCTGTAGAAGTGGTACCACTAGCAGGCTGTGCAACTGCAGCAGATGCAAGCTAAGATAGAGTAGATATGCGGTTGCGCTTCTGTCGTGGCTGAGCAGAGGAAGCACCTACAACTGGAGTCCTTGCTGGCTGTGAGACTGAGGCTGGTGGATTGGGATCTGCATTCAACTAAAAAACATGTTCAAGTTCAATTGATGTCTCGATATCTAAATCTAAATCAAGATCCTCATCAATATCAAACTCTGTTGGACGACTCTCCACTACCCAATTTGATGTTGGATCAATATCTTCCAACACAATGGGATCTGAATCAGGTCTTTTGTTCAGCAAATGGTTTCGTCTGAACTGGAGGTTGTATTGGACATAAACTAGATCATTTAACCGTTTTTTATCCAAACGGTTTCTCTTCTTTGTGTTACTTGGGAGCAGGAGCGAAAATGGGAGCGGGAGCGACATTTTTAGAAGCTCCTAGTTTGGGAGTGAATCCCAGAGGAGTTCGACAACCAATGTCACTAACATCAAGGTACATAGAGGGATTGGTGTTCTTGATTAAATACGAGTTCCATACCCTAATACATGACAAAATTCAATGGAAACACTGCAATCCTCCAATCCTGAAATCCTGAAAAACTAATAAGTCTACTGGATTTTGAATGAAATCTAAAATTCTACTTTCTCCATATGAAATCCAATGAGGTCGAAACCACTCTCAAACATCCTGAGTCATTTCATGGTAATGTTAAAAATTTAAGTAAAAGGATGAAAATGAAGATTAAGGAGAATGTCACTTTTACTTTAATAATTTAACATTACCATGAAATTTTAATAGCATATCAATAGTAGAGAGCATTTGAGTGTGTTAAATAGGGTTTGGGAGGGGGAAATGGACCCCAAATGACATTTAGCAAATTCATATAACACCTTGGAGTCCAAACCAATCAGAAATCACCTTAAAAATCCATTAAAAGAATATTAAATCATTGTTTCATGTGTTCTGGGCCAGCTTTTTGTGACTCGGTCGAGTCATAACGGAAACGACCGAGTTGGCCGAGTCAGCCATGACTTGGCCGAGTCATTGAATGACTCGGCCGAGTCATGGCTGACTCGGCCAAACGTACCGTTTCAAAGGCCGAATCATGGCTGAGGGTATCGGCTTGGATCAACTCGGCCGTTTCGGTATCGAAACGGCCGTTTTTTAAAACAATGCCTAGCACTGTGCAAAACACTTGTGCCTCTTGCATTGCTGCAGCCTGCTAGTTATGCGTTGTCCTGGGATTCCCTGCACTGTCGCTCTCTCTGCTGCTCCATCTGCATCTGTCTCTACCCAATCAGTCAGTTCCTGCTACTACACATCTGGGGCTCCCAAAGCAAGGTCTCATCCAAGAGGTTGGGTACCTCAAGGATCCTGCCCCTCCTCCTTGGGACAATCAATCCACATCACCCCACCTCCTACCTAGAGGTATGGCTGCATGCGATCCCTCAGCCCACCTGGCTCGAAGTTTCCCCCTACTGGAGGTCTCTGCATGAGTAGATGTCTCTACTCGATCTCCTCTCAGTTTCCCCTATTGTGGCTCCTCCACAACCTCCTAAAGATGTTGCACCAATCGTGGTGCCTCCACAATCGTCTAAGACTTCTTCTGGCTCTGCATGTTGAAAGGTAACATACCTTCCCTCTCACCACCAAGTCTCCATCAATTGCCTCGCTGCTCAAGGCTTTGCATGCATCTTGAACCTCAAGAGCATACAGGTTCTTGACCCGTGAACCAATCTGCTTCACCTGTCTGGTGATGATGTGTCTAAGGAAAACCTTTCCCTTACTGAAGACTACATCATAGCCTCTGTCTTCCAGCATCGCGATCGACATCAAGTTTCTCTTCAGTCCTGGTGTTATAGACATTTTTGTGCCTTACAGCCTCGAGCATGAAATGTCCATAATCTAAGGGATCCAAAGTCCCTAAACATGTTATTCCTACCCCTAGAGGAACAAGGCAAACCAACCACAGCAATTCACAAAAGTTCTCCACCTAAAAACACTCAAAAACAAGCCAATTATGGATCATGTCAACTGCTCCACTGAGCATCTGCGCTGAATTTCAACTGCTCCACTGTCTACCTGCGTTGAATGTCAACTCCAACAAAGGCTACCTGCGTTGAGCGAGTTTGGACATGTGGCAGAGTCATTCCTCAAGGTGTCAATGCCCAGGAAGCTTCCAAAATGACACTTGCATCAAGGAATTTGACTGGTGATGAGTAAGAGGTTCCAAATCTCCAAGTGGAAGCAAGAACCTCCAAGTGGACTCAAGAACTGAGAGAGGGAGAGGACACTAGTCAGATCTCAAGCTGACTCATCCTCTCTCCAAACATCTATATATGGATCTCTCCTCCATGAGATCTAAAGGCTAGAATTTGGTAATTACAAAGAATTGTTGTTGGTTTGTGGCTGGAAACATTGGGTGTGTAATGCTTTGAAGGGAGCTGAAGAAGGAATTCCATTCTGCTGGGAAGGAGATGTTGGATTGGAGCCCTATGGGTTGTATCTCTTCCTAAACCCTGTTACTTATCAATAAAGCTATCTTGATTCTTTCCTATATGCTGGTGTATTTTATATGATTGCATTAGTGTATTTGATTTACTTCTAATCCTGAATCATTTATGAATATGTATATTTGCCTTTGTATTGTGTTCTTCTCTTGTCACAAGTAGTTGTTCTCTTGTCACAGGTAGTTGTTCTCTTGTGATCTCGTGGGATTCAAGTAGTTGTTCTCTTGATCAAGCGAGGAGGCAAGTAGCTGTGGACACACAAAGAGAAGAGGATCTAGTTCGAGGGACAACCGGAAGACAACGGTAAGTCTACCAATCTCCCCTCTTTCCCATTTCATAAAGGAAGAAATCATAATAGCTGTATTCGTTTGTTGCTAAGGCGTTGTCACACCTTAGGTGGATAGGATCGTCCTGCATAGGCATTTTTCCCCACAAAAAATTGGCGACTCCGCTGGGGAAGAATTTGTTTATTCATTTCGTTGTGCTTCTGTCATTTGTTTACTTCATAGACTTGACAGTAACTATTGAACTGCATCTTTCCCGGATGCAAAGTAGAAAGTTGTTGCTTTGATCCAGTTGTTGGACTTGTCTATGATCTAAACTAGATCCACAAATGATTTGATGATCCTTGTGATAGTCTTTAGTACCCTATCAAAGCATCCCTCTATTTATACCTTGCTTGTGTTTCTGATTTGGCCTGAAACAGTTGATTTTTGAGCATTTTATGACCCAGAACCCAAGGGAAACGAGAGTTTCTCTTTCAGCGCAACTGCTGTGAAGGCAGTCTGCATTTCAACGCAGGTCCCGAAGGGGCTACCTGCGCTGAATGTCAAACTGACAGTGTTAGACCTGCGCTGAACCAGTGTGGCCTTGTGCAGCTAGGGTTCTTTGTTGTCTTTTGCCCTGTTTTGATCTCTGTTTTTGCAGCCTTTAACCAGCATAGGTACCAGTCTGATAAACCTTTTCTTTGCTTGAATTCCGCCTCATTTTTGTACAAAAGACTGTAAGTGTTTTTATGTGTTTGTGGCGTCATTTACAGTTTTCCTTTGCATGAGTAAAGTAGTCATCCTATAGCCTTTGATTCAGATCTGAATGAGAGTGATCCTAGAAGAGAGTTCATTGGTTGTTTTCAGATTGATTATAGTTTTACTTTTGCTTATTGGTTTGAATTTGTCTCTTTCAAAGTGTCAAAACAAGTCTTTATTTCGAAAATCGCAAAGTGATTGTAATCTCTTCTACCCTTGTTGATTTCGAAGAAAAGTGAACTTGTTTGTATTGATCATTTTAAAAGCAAATTCAAAGTTGTACAAAAAGCTTTCTTTGTAGGCATTTATACTAAGAAAGTGAAAAACAAACGCTTGCATTGTGCATTTTGCATTTGATAGTTTGCATGTTGGATTTAGGGAAAGTGCATTAGAGTGTGCTGATTGCTCTTTGAGAAAAGATAGTGTTATTCTTTTCCCTTAGTAGCTAGGATTTTCAAAGTTGAAAGATAATAAAGCTTGCTTTTCATCTTAGACTGCATTTAGGAAGTTGTATCATACATCTCGTGGTGAACTTTGAAAGGCAAACTTTAAAAAGATCAACCTAAAATAAATTGAATGAACTTAACAACGCTTTGCAACATAACGCACAACATAGAGGTCTAGGCTAGAGACGTGTTCCGGCGTCGTTAAGCCTGGTGACTGTCGATCTCGTGGATGGTGGGTGATTCCTCCTGAGGGACGATAGCGCCAGTACGGATTGTGCTCCCACGTACCGTCGCGTATATATTGGGAGACCCCTATAGGCATAAAACCTTTATCCTTAGGAAGTCGTGTCGGCCGCCCTACTGATCGCAATGCACTGAACACAGCATTCAGGAATATCGACCGCCCGTACCCTAAAAATTATTCTGCGGTTTTGCGAAATGTTTGGCACACCCTCTGCCTAGAACTCCAGAGCAGTTCCTTTTGGCCTTTTTCAGACTCTATAACAGAAAAAGTCCATCCGAGCATTTGTCACTTCGGGCTCGTGAAAACATCGAAGGAGACTAGAGTCATCTTTAGCTTTTTCTCGACTCTTTAAAATTGAAAAAGCAAGTTGTGTCCAAGCGTCGTTAAAATTTATTTTAAACGGAATAATCATCACCTTTCCCTCGTTGATCTTCGAAGTTAGTCTACCTTCATCACAAAGTTCTTGTAGAATCGCTAGAAAATCTTTTGGATAGACTAAATATGTCTGAACAACCGTCGACATCCAGGACTGTGTCATCTGACACAGCAACGGCAGAGCCTCCTGCCACTACTCCAACGATGTTCGCTGATATACCATCTATCCCGGCAAATTGTCAACAACAAGCTGGAGTCCAATCAGAGACTGTTTTGACGACATGGTCAGTTCCTATTTCTTCATCCGGATTATCATCTGGTATTTCTTATGTTGAAACTCAACAAATTGATCCAATGTGTCTTCAAAGGCCAATCTACCCTTTAAGTACAGGATTGCCACCATGTGGAGGGCAGTATGCCTTTTCATTGTTCCCCCCCGGAGAACAACCATATGGGAGTTTACAACAAAGTTCAGGTCAAACTGGAATTATATCCAGCGGATGGGTACCAATACTGCCTCAGCAACCAAGGGTTGCATATTCAATGCAACCAGTCCACCCTGTGTCGAATGTTGTCACTATACCTGGTATGGTGATTGCGTCGCAAGTACAAGCGCTACCTGTTGTATGTCAACCCCAAGTTTCTCAGGTTGCCATACAACAACCTCTTGTCTCGACAACTCAATCACAACCTCCGGTTAGTGCCTCCTTATCTGGAGCGACTCAGGCTCAAACAAGTACTATGACTCCTCATCTTGGTCTATCATCCAGTATTGGACAACAGCAACTGGTCCAACAACCAGAGCTGGTTCAAACTCATCAACCCCCATTCCAGCAATCATATCGAGGACCTGAGCAACAAGTCTTTGTAATTAATGGGCAATCGCATTTACAAATCGGTTACCAACAACCATATTATAATGGTTATGCCCATCAACCTTGTCAAAGTTGCCAGCATCAAATACATTATGCTGGTATGCAAAGACCCACTGCTCAGGCGATTCCATCTTATCCTGGGTATGCTTCGCCTAACCTGAATCAATAGTTGCCCTTTGTAGCAACTCTAGAATTACCAGATCTAAACCGGCTGACGAATGATCCAATTGCTTATGCCCCTTGGTGGCCAGCGATTCCGCATAAACTTCCGTCAGATATTCCTAAATTTAATGGAAATCCAGGTGAAGATCCGTCGAATCATGTGATGACATTTCATCTGTGGTGTTCATCAAACACCCTAAACGATGATTCGATTAGGCTTCGCCTTTTTCAGAGGACGTTAATGGGTCCAGCGGCAAAATGGTATATTGAATTGTCTAGAGCTTCGTTCGACAACTTCAGTACCTTAGCCACGACTTTCTTAACCCATTTTCAATTATCGATAAGGTATGAAACGGGAACAGAAATCTTAACCAACTTCAAACAGACAACGGCCACTCACATATCTGATCATATACATGAGTGGCGACGTCGTCGTAGGATGGTAAAAACGTACGTTCCCGATCAGCTATTAGCTAAATGGTTTATCAAGTCATTACTTCCTGCCATCACGGAAGATGTGGCAAAGGGGGGAGTCGTAACGGAAGAGCAAGTCATCGCTCGTGCGCAATATCTGGACTTGGTTTACACTCAGTCCGGCACGCTCTACAACCAAATACCTGATGCCCCTAGACCGGAATTCTCAATTCCTCCTCCTCCTAAATCAAACAATGACTCTCATGCCGGCGATGGCGTGATTGGCGCGACAGACATGAAATCGACAAAGGCTATATCTGAAAAGGCCCGTAAGATTTCCGGTCAAAATGCAAATGAGGAACTTCTTGCCTCGGAAGTAAGTATCGTGTCGAATGACAAGGGCAAACAACTGAAACAACCAGGGGGCAAGAAGAAAAAGAAAGGGAGAAAAAGGAAACCCCCTGCAGGGTGTCATATATGCGATGAGGATCATTGGACAGCAGATTGTCCATACAAAGCTGAGCTTAAAAGATTCTTTAAGAGTTCGAAAACCTCAGCTATGTTGACTGATCCGTTTCCAAGCCCAGGAACTGAACTGGTTGCTAACCAAAATGCTTCCCGATCCCAAGTGCTTATGTTGTCTATCTCAAAGCAGCAAAATGATGCTTTGGCAAGGAAAAAAGATTACGGGAATCCACAGGTGTCGAATAACAAGGCTAATGAACAACCTAGTAGTTCGACAACAACTTTGACCAAAGTTGTGCCACCCATCATTCCTGAACAAATGATAAAGTCGCCAAAGGGAGTAGTGCATAAATCGACATTTAATCCTCGTGCAAAAATAGCACAGAATTATAATATAATAGAGGACCTGGCCCAATTGCCGTCCGCTATGTCGACAATTGAGGTACCGCAAAATTGCCTCTCCCAAGAGCAAGCTTTATTATCAGCAATAGGTGGGATTGACCCAATGGATTCCAATCTTGTATCCTTTGACCACAAAGGGTACGATCCTCAGTTACCAGCTCAATTAGCTTTCCTTGTTCAAGTGAAAGCCCTCAACAAAACTGTTCATCGAACGATTATTGATGAGGGGGCATCTACATGCATTATGTCGATGAGTTGCTGGAAAAATTTAGGCTCACCACCCTTGTCGCGATCTTCAACAACGTTAAAAGCATTTGATGGACGATCATACACTCTATACGGGATTTTAAGTAACTTGCAAGTTGAACTAGGGGGAAAAACAGTAGGAATTGATGTTGAAGTAATTGATGGAAACCTCGATTACAACATCCTACTGGGAAGGCCCTGGATATACGCCATGGCCGCAGTTGTGTCGACCTACTTCAGGAAGATTGCATTTCCCTTTCAAGGAGGAATTACAATCGTCGACCAACAAACATTTCTCCCTGACAGTTCACAAGTTACGGGAAGCATTCCAATGATCCATGGAAGGAATCATTCGCTCCAAAATATCGGAGTAGGTCTCCTAAAAGACCCTGCCTTAATGGGTACTTTTTCCCTACCACCTCCGAGTAATCTGGCGGAAGTGGCCACAGTGGAATATGAAACCTTCTATATCTAATGGATTTGGACTCCGAGGACAGTTCTTATCTCGTGTCAACCTCGTTAAAAAATGAAACAAGGAGTTCCGAGGACAGTTCTTATCTCGTATCAACCTAGTTAAAAAATGAAAATCTTCATTCCAATAACCGAGTTGAATTCAATGAAGCTTGGGGGGCATGCACCTCGATTTGCGTTGTTATGCTGGGGGCATGCAAACTAATCGAGCAGTTTTAGCATAAAGTTCATGCTCGTTAAAAAATAAACGCAAGATCCGAGCAGTTTTAACGCGGAATTCATGCTCGTTAAAAAATAAAACATAAGCTTGAGCAATGTTTGGTGCATTCAAGCTCATTAAAAAATCAACCTATTCCGGTAAATAACCATTGTGTATGTAACCTTATCTGCCATAAAAGCCTTGGTCGTGTTTGCACCTGCCGCCTCCACTTTTCATTTGGCCGATCGTTCACCCCCATATGATTGTTTACCTATTTTGAGGAACAGCTGCGAAGAGTGATTTCACCTAGCCATCCTTGTGACACTGCCGTGATTGGAAAATTCCAACTTGTACCTGGAATCAGTTGCTATCCCTGTTTATCACTCGTTCCTCAAAAGACGAGTCTTCTTTAAGCTCTTTTCAATTGACTCGTAAAATATGAAAAGATTGCCGAGTTTTGGCCTTCCAGCTCGTTAAAGGATAGGAAGAGATATCCCTCCTCTAGATTTTAATCTTTTTGGACCTGAGGGATTATTGCACAAAAAGGTCGAGCGCTTGTTTTATTCGGCTCGTTAAAGTTATCGAAAACTCATCCCTTCTGTATTGTTTTATACTTTTTTGGACTTAAGGGATTAGATGACGAAAAAGGAATTTTGGAGTTGACTTTATGTACCTTTTCAGACTCTCTAAAAATGAAAAGGACCGAGTTATCCTTGTCGTTAGACTCGTTAAAATTGTTAAATAGCGACAAACTTGTCTTTAGACGAGAACCAGTTTCACTATCGCTAAGCTCGTTAAAACATAGCGATGGGCTTGCCCGAAGGGCAGGTTATAGAACAAGCATATGTTATCCTCCTCAAGCTTGACAAAAATAAAGAGGTACTGGTCAGCAATGACTGGGGAAAATTGGGAAAAAATCAAGAAAACTTTGATGGTAGCAGGTCGCTCTTGAACATGACACTTTTCCACCGTATCACAATCGGGTTGGGTTGTTTCATTCACCGGTCACATCACCATGGTCTCGCCATACCATCCATATTTGGGGTAATGCTACCGATCCATCGCATCAGTGTCGCCACATGTTCAAGAGAAGTCGTTCAGAAAGAGTCAACCGGGTCCCATCCACTGCCATACATTATCCTTCACCCATTCATGACCGCCACCCTGAATCATATGTCACAGATCGTTTTCACCTCCATTAAAATCATTAGCTCCGTTCCGTGTCACTGATGTGGGATTCATCAAGGCCCTCCTTTGACGGATCGCTTCTTGTCGACATCAGCTCATTATCCAAGAAGTTGATCTAGGAACAACCCCTTCAGTACTTTGAAGCTTGCATGCCTCAATGGCAAGTTTGTCACTTCCGGCGACAGGTATACATCAATGACCTTCGACCGAAAGATTTTGCGTGGTGTTCGACGCCAAGTCCTTTATTCACACCACGTGAATTGTACTGCAGTACCTTGAGGGTCATTATCATTATCGGTGATTCCTCTCGCGCTTGTTAACGGTTTACATCATTGACCGGTAATCAAGCGATGTCTTTCCATGTTCGACTTCAGCGCAATTCTCACATGGATCGACTTGTACTTAGAGTGAAGATCGAACGAGTTTGAAGACCCCAGATCTAGTTTCATCCATCCGGGCTGCGATATATATTCAGGAAAAATAAAGACATTTGACATGTACATCATTGCAGCGGATGATCATCCTACTCAAAGGATGATAATTTCACCAAAATTATCAGTCTACCATCAGACGATCGTCTGTTCTATGTACAAAAATGAATTTATAAAGTTGAGCATGGGAATGCCCGCCTCAGCTAGATCATGAAAGCAGTATGAATCATAATGTATTGTATTGTATTTTATTACAGGTCTCCTCCCAGCAAATGGATGAACTTCGGACCCTCTTGGATAAAGCATTTCACCCGATAAACGGCCTCATACTTTAGGGTGCAACTGTTATAGACATTTTTGTGCCTTACAGCCTCGAGCATGAAATGTCCATAATCTAAGGGATCCAAAGTCCCTAAACATGTTGTTCCTACCCCTAGAGGAGCAAGGCAAACCAACCACAGCAATTCACAGAAGTTCTCCACCTGAAAACACTCAAAAACAAGCCAATTTTGGATCATGTCAACTGCTCCACTGAGCATCTGCGCTGAATGTCAACTGCTCCACTGTCTACCTACGTTGAATGTCAACTCCAACAAAGGCTACCTGCGCTAAGCGAGTTTGGACATGTGGCAGAGTCATTCCTCAAGGTGTCAATGCCCAGGAAGCTTCCAAAATGACACTTGCATCAAGGAATTCGACTGGTGATGAGTAAGAGGTTCCAAATCTCCAAGTGGAAGCAAGAACCTCCAAGTGGACTCAAGAACTGAGAGAGGGAGAGGACACTAGTCATATCTCAAGCTGACTCATCCTCTCTCCAAACATCTATATATGGATCTCTCCTCCATGAGATCTAAAGGCTGTAATTTGGTAATTGCAAAGAATTGTTGTTGGTTTGTGGCTGGAAACATTGGGTGTGTAATGCTTTGAAGGGAGCTGAAGAAGGAATTCCATTCTGCTGGGAAGGAGACGCTGGATTGGAGCCCTATGGGTTGTATCTCTTCCTGAACCCTGTTACTTATCAATAAAGCTATCTTGATTCTTTCCTATATGCTAGTGTATTTTATATGATTGCATTAGTGTATTTGATTTACTTCTAATCCTGAATCATTTATGAATATGTATATTTGCCTTTGTATTGTGTTCTTCTCTTGTCGCAAGTAGTTGTTCTCTTGTCACAGGTAGTTGTTCTCTTGTGATCTCGTGGGATTCAAGTAGTTGTTCTCTTGATCAAGCGAGGAGGCAAGTAGCTGTGGACACACAAAGAGAAGAGGATCTAGTTCGAGGGACAATCGGAAGACAACTGTAAGTCTACCAATCTCCCCTCTTTCCCATTTCATAAAGGAAGAAATCATAATAGTTGTATTCGTTTGTTGCTAAGGCGTTGTCACACCTTAGGTGGATAGGATCGTCCTGCATAGGCATTTTTCCCCACAACACCTGGTACATACTTGACATCGGTCAAGGTAAGGTGAGCTCCATGCTCCCTCTAAAAAATAATTGTGCCTACACCTGAGACACTATACTTCTCATCATTACCCATCCCTATGAGTATCTGGAGATCTTTCTCCTCCAAAGTACTGAACAAACTTTTGTCACCGGTCATGTGGAAAGAAGCTCCACTGTCAAGAAACCAACCACTTCCCATCATGGATGAAACCATGCATGCGAAGAGTGTGAAATCCAACTCAAACTGTGAAGCAAGTTCCTCACCTTCAGATCCTTCCCCGGATCCCTTCTTGGACTTCTTCTTTGGGCAATTAGTAGCATAATGACCCAAATCATGACAACGAAAGCATCTCACCTTCGCCTTGTCAACCTTCTTCCCATCATTGGAAGAATTGGATTCGGAAAGAGAAACCTTCCCCTTCCCCTTCTTCGCCTTACTCGCTAAGGCACAATTCTCCTCATCCTACATGGATGAAGAACCGTCTCTGGTGCTCCGTCTAATCTCCTCCTGCATAAGATCCGACCAAAGTCTCTCCCATCCTGGCAGTTTCTCCCTTCCATTCACCGAGTCCTGGTAGCTATGCCAACTCTTAGGAAGGTCAAGGAGTGCTAGACTCACCATCCTCATCCGACAGTCACCCCCACACTTCCCAGCTCATCCTGGCATTGGGTGAACTTCGTGAGATACTGGGGCATACTATCTCCATTCTCACACTGAATGTTTCTGAGTTTTATCTCTTGCTTTGGAATTAAATTTGAATTCCACCAGCTCAAAACTCAACTGCTTCCGATCTAGAATTCGTGAGAACAAAGTATTTCTTGTACAGAGATCAACTATATGGGCATTCACCGGATATCTCACCTTCCAAAAGAAGGATGAATCCAGAGGCTACCTGGCCCGATCACAGACTCTGCCTGAAGAAATAAAATGTAAACACTTTTTGAATAATAGATCCGATGATCAATCCTCGCTTGGTATCCTGTAAAAATCTCTTCTACAAATCAAGCAGCCCTGATACCACGTAGAAACTTTTTCTACAATTATCTAGCTCTGATACCATGTAGAAATTTTGAATAGTTTAACACATATTCAATGGAGATTATCTTGATCATACAATTATAGGTGGAACATGTATAATACATAATCTCCTCTACGTTGATCATCAATTTATAGAAGCAGAAACATTCACAGGCACACATAGAAGCATCAATCAAACTCATAAACACAGTATGTATCCCGGGGAAAGCATCTCGCTAAAAACCCCACACTATCTGTATATTATATTGATTGAATCATGTAATATTACAAAGTACAATTCTCATCACAAGAAATCCAGTATGAGCACCACCTGTTACACACAATACAGCTCAGATCTGATCTCCAAATCTCCCCCGATGCTTGCCTGCCTCTCCAGCTCAATACCTGCTCAAGAACTGATGAGAATGGCTTACCAAACTCGTATTTGACCTGCAAATAATCACTCACACTCTGTTGGACGTGAGCACAGGCTACAATTCTTGGTATTGGCCAATTCATTGGCATACTCAATCCCTCTGATTGTGCAAATCATCATGCACAACTATAGTCACAACTGATAGCAATCTGATCCTCTAACACTTGTCCCTGCTGAACTGAACATGCACTGACATGAAACTGAGTTAACTGATGTATTCTATAGTTGCATTATGAGTTAATAACTTGTGAATTAATTAATAACTAATTCACCCAACTCATCTCTAGTCTATTGATCAGTTAGACTAAATACAACTAGTTTAACAAAGCTAAATTGAACACAACTCCATCAACTGCACCTCCAGTCCACTAAACTCAACTCACTTGAGTTCTAACTGAAGTCCTGCATGCAAATATTAGTCATCCCATAGGTAACCACGTATTTCCCTCTGGGATCTGCATGTACCACATCCGTATCTTATCCTGAAGTGCTCCAAGAGAATAAGACAAAGTTTATAGTCTAAATATTATTATGAGACAATAATATTTTACTTTTCTATTTTTGACAGCCAATCTAAAAATAGACTTTGATCACTCACACTGTGATCACTCACACTGTGGTCACCCACACTGTCATCACCCACACTGTGATCAAAAATAGAACTTGCACCATAATTTGCCTGCGGGCCCACTTAGTGAAGGCGACTCCTTTCCACTAAGCTCCATCATCTTATTGCATTCTCAACAAGCATTTCTTGTTGCACACTTTTCAACAGAAGGGTGACATGTATAAAGTAAAATTCTTTAATTTTCACAAGATGGGACATTATGTGACTAATTTCCCATTGAAGAAGTCCAAGAAGGGATCCTCAGAAGGATTGGAAGGTGAGGCATTAGCCTCTCAGTTCGAAATGGACTTTACCCTCATCGCATGCATGGTGTCATCGATGATGGGTTGTGTCTGGTGTCTTGACAGTGGAGCCTCATTCCACATGACCGGTGATAAAAATTTATTCAGTGCCTTGGAGGAGAAAGACCTCAAGATGTGCATAGAGATGGGTGACGACGGAAGGTATAGTGTTTCAGGAGTGGACACGGTTGCTTTTTAGAGGGAGCATGGAGCTCCTCTCACCTTGACAGATGTGATGTATGTGCCTGGATTGAAGAAGAACTTGGTATCGGTCGCGATGTTGGAGGACAAAGGCTATGATGTTGTCTTCAGTAAAGGAAAGGCATTCCTAAGACACATAGCCACAGGTCACACTGAGAGGATAGGGATTCGGGTGAAGAATCTCTATAAACTAGAGGTAGATGATTGTGCAGCATTGAGTACGAAAGCATAATTGGTGCAAAGCCAAGACATTGACGAGTTGTGGCACGGGTGGTTGGGCCATTTGCATCATGGGGCTTTGAAGATAATGCAACAGATATCTACAGGACTTCCCAAAGGTAAACTTGAGCAAGTTGACACATGCAAAGGTTGTACCTTGGGAAAGTACACCAAGTCTTCCTTTCATTATCGAGATAGTCGAGGAAAGGTTATCTTAGAGTGAGTTCATACTAATTTCTATGGACCATTCTCGACGGCAACCACAGCAAAGCAAAGGTATTATGTGATTTTCAGTGATGACTATTCTCATAAATGCTGGATTTATTTCATGCAGAAGAAGGACCAAACCTTCACAAATTTTTGTGAGTTCAAAGCTTTGGCTGAGAAAGAGTCATGGAAGAAGATCAAGGCCTTGATAAGCAACAACGGTTGAGAATATGTCTCTCAAGAGTTTAAGGACTTCTATGCAGCAGAAGGAATTAAACGAGAGTTGACGGCACCTCATGACCCACAGCAAAATGGGGTGGCCAAGAGGAATAACATAACTATTGTAAGGGAAGCATGACCAATGCTGCATGACCAAGGCCTACCACTTCACTTGTGGGTTTAGGCATGCAACACAACGGACTATTTGTAGAATAGAAGCCCACATCGCATACTTGGGATGAAGACACCAGAGGAAGCTTTCTCCGGTAAGAGACCAAATATGGGTCACTTTAGAATCTTTGGCTCATCGGTATATTTACATGTGACAAAGGATGCACGGAAGAAGCTTGAGCCGACAGCAGAGTTGGGGATACTTGTGGGGTACACTAATACACCTCACAACTACCGGGTGTACTTTCCTACTAATCGGAGGACAGTCATTCGCAGAGATCTCAAGTTTGATGAGCAGAAGGCCATGCGATTTTCCCTTGAGAGGGAGCTCCAACTACAGGCTGTGGAGGAACTATTGAATCCTAAGGAGGAGGAGCCTCAGACTGATGCAGAGCAGCCGCATGCAGAGGTTCCAGGAGTGGAGACATCCACTCAAGCAAATTCTTCCAGAGATGGACGGAAGCACACAAGAGAAGCTGACAGATTGTTGGAGGATGCCAGAGAGAATGTGGGAGCACCCTCTTCTCAGCGCAGACAAAGGAGGTCACCTAAAAGGTACACTAGATACATGGCCCTTGCTGGGGAATGTGTTGAGACCGAGCCATCTTCCTTTGAGGAAGTAATGCAGTAGCCGATTTGGGTTGATGATATGGTGGAGTATGACTCCATAGTTCATAACAGTGTTTGGGACGTGGTTCCGAGACCAGAGAACAAGTCAGTTGTGAGTTCTCATTGGCTTTACAAGGTAAATCAAGCTATTTATGGTAGTGTGGAGAAGCACAAGGCAATATTTCTTGCCCGTGTCTTTTCACAGGTCGAGGAGGATCAGTTGTTGCAGTATATTTCAACAAATGAGCAAGATGCTGACATTTTGACAAAGGCATTGTCAAAGTGTAAATTCGAGTTCCATAGAGACAGGATCGGGGTGGATGATAATCCCTTTCTTGTTGAGAGGGAGTGTTGAAATATGGAAACAAGAATATTCCAATTTAATTTGTCCTTGAATTAAATTGTGAATTAAAATCGAATTTAGTCTTAATAGCTACTTGGAAATAATTAATTTATTTATTTTAAATCAATTAGTTAGAGAAATTCAAGTTAGAAGTCTTTCTGAAGTCATGCAAGAGTTATCCCTTAAATTAAGGAGATAAGATTGAGTTATATTGAGTTGTAATTAGTTAACTCAGTTTACTGAGTTAAGTCCAGTTAAATTAGTTCCAAGTTGTTTGAGGAACTAATAGTGAGTTAACAGTCATTTGATGCATTAATGTACTCAACTAGTGCTACTCCAGTTAACTGAAGATTCCCTCATCAGAAACTCATGCATGTCTATTCTGAGAAAGACCCAGTTGAGATTAAAGTCAAGGACAGTGTATTGTCAGTTGCATGTGTTTTCTCATGGAGAAAACTCATGCATGCAGTCAAGGATTTATCCTTGAGGATTGCGTAGTTTTGGAGGATGGGTTTTCCACTTGGTAACGGAGAATCATCCACAAGGAATAGCACAAGGAAATAGGAGCTTGGAGGGCAGAGAAGAAGGCTGGAGAGAAGCCAAGATTTCTTGTGAGCATCTGTGAGGATTGTACTAAGAGTTGGCTAGTTGTGAGAGCTAAGGCTTTGTATAATTCCTATGTATTTACACCATGTATGATAATACAATAGTGTGGGGTTTTTAGCTGAGGCTTTCCCCAATGTATTTTCATGTGTATTGTGCCATTGATTCTTCTTCTTCTGGTTATATTTTTCAGCTCGATCTTTAAGCTTCCGCAAATTGATAGTAGAAGTAGGTTATAGTATTCTGCTTTGATTTATATTGCATTATCAGGTTAACCTACACAGATTTTCTACGAAACATTCAGGGAGGTTGGATGGTTGCAAGTTATATCAGGACCAACAAACTAAAGCTTGCCAATAGTCATGATGTTTCCAATATGAGGGAAAGAAATCACACGAAAGAGTGTGGACACGACAGCGTTCATTGCATACACATAGTCTCGTACAAGGAGAAAATTGAAATCCAAGGGACCTTGGACTACCATGACATCAATACAAATAGTTTTTCCTTCCAAGGTAATGGGAAACTGAGGAAGGATCCCTAAAGGTTCATTGTCTCTTCTATTAAAATCCAATAGATTCTAATTAACAGACACAAATTGAGGGGAACCCAAAGCTTGCCAAGCGATTAAGGATAAAATACTAACAGAATCACCTTCAAATACAATAGTGTGACGCACGTTCTTATTACAATTCTTCACAATGATTTGGAAATGGATAGAAGAAGGGAGATGTGGCTTTGTTAGTCTATTCCAATCAAAGGAAATGACATCAGTACTTGGAGGGGGTCCAATTGAAATGGGTGAAATTCCCCCTTGTACAATGGAATCTAAATTAATAAGAAAAACATGAGTGGTATTAAATTCACTCTCTAAGGGGAAAGTGGGATCGGCCAAATATAAAATCAAGTCTACCACTTCTTCAACCAATGGTTCATCAATTTGAGTGATATGGATTTCACTCTCTGAGGGAATATAGATTCGGATCAGCCACTTTGTCAACTAATGGTAGGTTTGGATAAAGCTTACAATAGTTAGTTGGAATTTGTTGTTGAGAAACAATAAGGTTTTCTAGCAATTTATAGGCTTCGTCCATATGAGGGAAAAGGTGAGTTTGATGGCTCCCTTCGCATAACCTACAAGGAAACCTAACTTTACCCTTTTTCCCTAGAACCTTATAATCACTACTTGAAGGACCAATAGTAAGTTCATGAGAATATTTATACCACACTTCTAAGACTCTAGGTATACTAAGACAATTCTTAAGAACATGGCCACCCTTACAAATCTTGCAAGGGTATTTGGGCTTGCAACGCATGTTGGAGGGTTCCTCAACATTATCAACACTCAAAGAAATGATTGGTTGGTTTTCCTCTCTCTTATCTTGCTTCTTCTTCTTCTTCCTTTTCTTCTTCTTATTACCCTCCTGGTTACTAACATTAAGACTTTCACCAAGCAAAGAAGAAAAAAGGGTAGAAGACATGATGGGTGAAGAAGGCAAAGGGTCAACATGAGGTTTTTGTTGTTGAGGTGTAGAACATGATTGAGGTGAATCATCTTGGGTATTTGGGACAAATGAAGTTGAAAACAACCATAGTGGTCAACCTATCATGAATCTAGGAAGAGACAATGTAGCCACATATAAGGACGACCAACATTTACAAAGCAAGGAAAAGGACTAGGATCCTCGTTAAAAGGGGTTTCCTTATGGTAAATTATGGAACAGTTTCCATAGTGAATTTCAATTAAGAAATTTTAACAATGTATGATAGTCAAATTCACAATTTTAATCAATCAAATGAACAGTAGCAGTAAAAATAAAAGGGTTACTAGATATCAAAGGTTTACCAATCGTAAGTGAACTACTATATACCATTAGGTACTTGTAGGAACTCTCCTTGAATGTTGTACTCAGTGTGTCACATACAAAAAGGCGGTTGACTAAATTACTTATGGATGGCTTGCGACCTAGAAGGGGGCTTCCTATATACTCGAGGATATGTGGAATTACGTTTTGTGTTAGTGTTGTCGAATTCATAATTGTACAATGGAAAGCATCCCTATATACTCGTCATATGTGGAGCGACTTCCTATTGGAAGAATAGTCCTATATACTTTGATATACATGCAATACCGACCAACTGCAAAATGTAACGCTTACAATTAATGACAACTCCTATGTTTATAGACATCAAAACATGTCATCTAACCCAGACCCACACTAAATGTGATTATTTTTTATCAATTGTTTATTTTTAATACTTTGATTGTTTTTATTGTCTCACTTTTCTTTAAAGGTAATTCCAAACTAATGCAGTGAATATGAAATCATAACCTCTTTAATTCGATGAAATATTATTTATGAGAAGGAAGAAATCTTTTCAAACAACTAGAATATGCAATGATTCCAATTTTCAAACAAATTTCCAAAGACAAACCAAATAAAAATTCTGGGCAAAATCTCTTTCAATCAAGTCCCAACAAAAAAAAATGTATTTTTCTTTCTGGTGTTTTATAGAAAGAATAATCACTATTTAATTCAATCTAATCAAATTGAAACTATCTTTCGTGAGAATTACTAACTTTTCAATTTATGAAATAATTCTTTACATCAAGCATAAATGAATATTTGATCAGATTTACTGAAAGAAAAGAGACTGATACAACCAATTCCAAAAACAAAAGACCCTTTTTTGATAGATCAATAAACCAATCATACCCAAAACCCTAAAAATGTAAAGATAAGTATTTTTTGCAAAAAAGACAATTAAATACAACAATTCAAATTTAAGGTTGACTTTTTCCGGATTAAAATAGATTTAAGAAACCACTACAAGCAAAGAACTTTAGACCGAGAAGACAAAATTCCTAAAATTTTTCAATTTTCTAAGGTTGTCGTAGGCAAACTGTTCACACCAATTGTAGAAATTTAATGTGTAGATTCAAAAATGCTCATGAAATTTACTGGATCACAAGACTTGAAGCTATTCTACTCATTTGTGGAAAGAAAATCATGATCGAGAACATAAATCATTAACATGCATCAAGATTCAACACACATACATAGATTTATCTAGGGGAAAGAAACTGCTCAAATCCCCTTACTATATGTATTGCATTTAATCAAAGAATAGAGAAGAAATGTAATGCTTGCTCAAGCTTGAAAAACATATGCATTAGTATAATCTATCTCATTGCCTCACAAACTAACTAAAGCCAATACTTATCCAATTTCTCAGCCTTCCAAGCTCTTATTTCCTTGCGTTGTTTGATGAGGAATTTTCCCCCTTTAATTAGGAAAATTACTCATTGAGAATTGTGCAATTCCTTTAGGCCCTTCTTTGATTTAATGCACCACATATACAACTTGGAAAATTCTATCATTGATATTACAGTGCCCTTGAACTCCAATCTCAACTGGGTAAGTCGGATTCTATTCATGCATGAGTTAATTTAGGTTGATTGATCAGTTCACTGGATGATCGCTCAATGTGAAAAAAGTTACACACCCTTGACTGAACCTCTACTAGTCAGTGTAACTAGTGATAACTAGTTACACTGACAATAACTCAAATTAACTGAAATAGATTGCTAGAAATTAGAAATCAATCATGTAGAACTGAACTCAAGTGTCTCCAAATCGAATTTATTGAGTTAACTAAATGACAAGAGCTATGTCACCTCAATTAATTGACTCCAAGTATTCTGCTGAAATTGAAATTTGAAGTTCTCCTAATTTAATCAAGGCAAAATTAAATTAGGATTTTCTTACTGCATTTTCAACACTCCCTCTTAGCATAAAAGGAATTATCAGATACCCCAATCCTACTTCTATGGAACTCGAATTTTCCTCTTGACAAAGTGTTAGTCAAAATATATGCATCTTATTCCTTTGTCAGAATTTACTACAACATAGTTTGCTTCTACACACAATCTCGTAGATGGTGATACCAGATTTCGATATGCTTGGATCGATCATGAAATACTAAACTCTCATAGAGTTTGATACAACTTTGATTGTCATATTAAATCATTGTAAGATCCATCTTTTGACCAAATAACCCAACAAGAGTCTCTCTCATCCAGATAGTCTCACGTGTTGCTTGACTTGCAACCATGTATTATGCTTACGCTGAGTTGAGTGCCACAGATATCTTCTTCCTGTTGTACCAATAAATTGTTGTTGACCCAACACTGAAAATTCCTCCTGAAGTGTTATTCATGCCTGATGGACTCCTTGCCCAATCTACACCTATGAAGCCTTGAATCTTCACTCCCCTTGTCTATCTGTACCAAAGACCAAACTGAGTAGTGCCTTTGAGGTAACTCAACACATGCTTTGTTGCCTTCCAATATAGTTTGGTTGGCTTAACCATGGTTTGACTAAGTTGGTTAAATGCATAATACATGTTTGGTCATGTGTTCACCAAATACATGAGTAAACCCACAAGTTGTCTATAAATGGCAACTTCCACTTCCTCACCTGAAGTGGCATCCTATTTCCTCCAGTTACCTGCTAGAGGAGTGTCCATAGGTTTGCTACTCTCCATGCATAACTTCTTTAGTATCTCGTTGGCATACCTTCCCTTAAAGACAAATAGTTCCCCATCCCTTTTCCATACTTCCAACCCAAATAAATAATGCATGAGTCCCATTTCCTTCATCTCGAACTCCCTTGCAAGGTCCTCCTTTCAAGATCTGATCAGCTGCTCATCACCAGTAAGGATCACCTCATCGACATATAACAAAATAATCAATAATTTACCTTCAGCCACAATGTGATAAAGGTTGCATCTGCTTCACTTTTGGTGAAGCCCAAACCATTGAGATAACTATTGATCCTAGTATACCAAGCACAAGGTGCTTTCTTGAGTCCATACAAAGCTCGCTTGAGTCTGCACACATGCAACTCTTTGTCAAATGTCTCAAACCCCTCTAGTTTCTCAATATACACCTCCTCCTCAATAACTGCATCTAGGAATGTTGTCTTCACATCCATCCGGTGGATCTTCCACCTCATCTGTGCTAACAATGCTAGAATTGACTTGATGGATGAGTACCTTTCTATTGAAGAAAAGGTCTCCTTATAGTCAATTCCCTCCAACCGGGAGAACCCCTTGGCCACAAATCTAGCCTTGTGTTTCTCTATGCTCCCATCTGTTGCATGATTTACCTTGTAAAGACATCTCGAACCAACCATTGGTTTGTCTGTTGGTCTTGGAACCACTTCCCAAACATTGTTTCTGACTATGGAATCATATTCCTCTATCATGGCATCAACCCATACTAGTTTTTGCATTACTTCCTCGAAGGAGGATGGTTCCTTCTCAACTAGCTCACTCATCAGATCCATGTACCCAGTGTACCGATCTGGTGACTTCCTCTGCATGAACTGTGATGTGGGTGTTCCCATATTCTCTCTAGCATCCAGCAATAATATGTCAGCTTCCCTAGTCTACTTCCTTTGTTCTATGGATGTCTTTGCTTGAGTTGATGTCTCCACTCTCTACTCCTTTATGTGTGGTGGCTCCAAAACTTCCTGAGGTTCTTCCTTTGGAGCCAAAATCTCTTGATTAGGCTTCAACTGAAGCTCCCTCTCAAGATAACACCCCATTGCATTCTCCTCATCAAACTTCACATCTCCTCTCACCATTATCATCCTAAGGGATGGAAAATACAACGGATAGTTGTGAGTTGTATCAGTGTACCCCACAAAGATGCCCAAATTTGTTGTCGACTCTAGATTTTTCCTTGCTTCCTTGGAAACATGACAGTAAATTGATCATCCAAAGATACGGAAGTGTGACACATGTGGTTTCTTCTCTGAAAAAGGTTCCTCTGGTGTACTCATGCCAAGAATCTTGTGAGGACTCATGTTCTGCAAATAGATCATTTTGTTGCATGCTTCAACACACAAGTGTAGAGACAGGCTTTGGTCATGCAACATTGCCCGTGCTACTCCCACAATACTTTTGTTCTTCCTCTCAGCCACCCCATTTTGTTATGGGTTATGAGGTGTTGTCAACTCCCGTCAAAATTCTTCCTTGGCATAGACATTTTTAAACTCATTCAACACGTACTCACCATCGTTATCGCTCCTGAGAGCCTTCACTTAGTGCTAAGTGAACTATTCAAAAATCATGAGAAATTAGTCAGTTACGACTACATCTCATGCAAATGGTCATACGTGAATGACTTACTTAACGCAGATGAATCCCAAAATAATATCTAATATAATGCACTGCGCAAACCCCCTAATACTTAAATTCAAAAAGAGTGAAGGGATCTCTACTTGAATGGTTCATGAGGCACAATACTTGCTAAGGTTTTTCAAATGGGGTAGCAAGCTAAGTGGGCTTGATTGTGGGGAAAACTCCATAGTTAAGTGCGCTTGAGCCAGAGGCGATCTGGGATGGGTAACCTTTCGGGAAGTCCTGGTTTCTGGATGCAAACCCCGAAAGTGATGATTGACGCTATGTGATTTGTTTCACTAATTTCAATCCCACTTCTTCACCCATGTGAGCATCACCTGATGCAATGAGTGCTAAGGGAACTATTCAAAAATCGTGAGAAATTAGTCAATTACAACTACCTCTCATGGAAATGGTCATACGTGAATGACTTACTTAACGCAGTTGAATCCAAAATGATATCTAATATAATGCACTAAGTAAAGCCCCTAATACTTAAATTCAAAAAGAGTGAAGGGATCTCTACTCGAATGGTTCATGAAGCACAATACTTGCTAAGGTTTTGCAAATGGGGTAGCAAGCTAAGTGGGCTTGATTGTGGGGAAAACTCCACAGTTAAGCGCACTTGAGTCAGAGGCGATGTGGGATGGGTGACCTCTCGAGAAGTCCTGGTTACTGGGTGCAAGCCCCAAAAGTGATGATTGACGCTATGTGATTTATTTCACTAGTTTCAATCCCACTTCTTCACCCATGTGAGCATCACCTAATGCAATGAGTGCTACGTGAACTATTCAAAAATCATGAGAAATTAGTCAGTTACGACTACCTCTCATGGAAATGGTCATACGTGAATGTCTTACTTAACGCAGTTGAATCCCAAAATGATATCTAATAGCCTTCACTTTCCTACTAGTCCCTTTCTTAAAAAGTGTTTTAAACTCAACAAAATTGGAGAATGTTTGGTCTTTCTTCTACATGAAGTAGATCCATCATTTACGTGAGAAATCATCTACAAATATAACATAATACATGTGCTTGGCAGAGGAGGTTATCGAGAAAGGTCCACATACATCAGAGTGGATCCTTTCAAGGATTGCATGCGCCCTGCAATCCCTGTCATTGAAGGTGGCTTTTGCGTACTTCCCCAATGTACACCCTTTTCATGTGTCCCACTACTTTAGTGTTCCATTGGGGAGTCTTGTAGAAATATGTTGCATGATCTTCAAATCCCCATGATGTAAATGGCCAAGTATTTTATGCCATAATTCGTCGACATCTCAGCTCTACACCCTCTCTACTTTTGTGCTCAATGTTTCACAGTCTTCCACATATAATTTGTAGAGGTTCTTCACTCAAACCTCGATCTACTTCACTTGTCTCATGGTGATGTGTCTCAAGAATGCCTTTCTTCTATTGAATATCACATCATAACCACATTCTTTTGAGACCGCGACGAAAACTAGATTCTTCTTCAAACTCATACATACATCATATCCTTGAGCCTGAGAGGGTAGCCAGAATCCCTCTGAAAAGTAACGGTACCAATTTCAATAATGCTATATCTTCCATCATCTCCCATCTCAATGTGCATCTGGAGATCCTTCTCCTCCAAGTCACTAAAAATTTATTTGTTTTCCAATCATTTGGAATGAGGCACCACTATCGAGATACCACACACTACCCACCAATGTGCTTGTCGTGCATGCAATGAGGGTAAAATCAAGTTTGAACTGTGAATCCAAGGCTTCACTCGTTGTTGCTCCTACAGTCTTCTTGCTTTCCTTCTTGTGTGGACATTTCGTGGCATAGTGTTTCATTTCATGACTGTGAAAGCACTTGATTTTGGACAAGTCTTTCTTCTTCCCCCTTGATCCGATTCCGCTTTGGATTGGGATTTATTTTCTTTACCTTTAGTTGCCTTTCCAGCCAAGGCACAGTTTCGCTCATCATCACCCTTGGATGAGGTTTTGTCTCTAGTGTTCTACCTTATCTCCTCATGTACCAAATCGGACCAAAGGCGTTACCAATTTGGTAGATTATCCTCCCATTTATTGAATCCTAGTAGTTGTGCTAGCTCTTAGTAAGGCCTAGAAGTGTTAGGCTTACCAAATCATCCTTTGCTATAGTAACACCAACTTGACCAAGTTCATCACGACATTGTGTGAACCTGTACCTATGGAATTGTGTCGCCCTTCTGCATCTTGATATTCCAAAGCTTGTCCTTTAGTGTCAGCTTCTTGTGGTCACTATTGTTCTGGAAAAAAAAAATTCAAGGGTTTCCACATTTCATATGGAGACTCTTTCCCATGGAGATTTGAGACAATATGGTCTCGAACTCCCTCCAATATGATCCTCCTCACCTTTGCTACACACTTCTTCCATTCTACTAGATCTTGAGCATCATATGTTGGAGGCTTCAGGATATCATTATCTATGAATTCCTTCAGCCCATCATCTTCCAACACTGCCTCCATCATGTCCTTCCAAGCAACATAATTCGAGTTTCTCTTAAGGGCATACTCGAGTCTCAGCCCATAGAAAGCCATCTTGATAGCTCTGATGTTAAGATATGGTATGTTCTATGCTTATAACAGTTTACATATTTTTCTTATTATATTCCACAGATTAGCAATCACATGTACATAAATTAAAGTGTAGATAGAACATTAAACGATCGACAGAAAACAAGCCAAGACAAGAGACACAAGATGTGGCAGCTAGCCAGGGACAAACCCCACATTGTGGGGAAACCCTTTGATCAAATTTTCTTTTATCTTCAATAATTTAGCAGAGAGAAATAATACAATAAATCTGATTTATATCAGTAGTAGCAAACCCTAGATTAGCAGCATCAGCGTTAGCGGCTTCATCATCAAAACTAGGGCAGACGATATCTCGCAAACCGACCGTCGGATCGGCTTGATTCCACCACCAAAGTGTACAGCCTTCAGAGGAGATCCAGATGGACCTATAGCGCAATTCTGATGAGGATATCTTTTGGTCCACACAGATCAAACTTCACTTCTGCAGTTGCAGCTTCAGTTTCAGCAGCTTCCTTCAAACTAGGGCAATCGATATCTCGCAAACCGACCATCGAATTGACTTGATTCTACCGCCAAAAGTTGCAGCCTTCAGAGGAGGTTCAGATGAACCTATAGTGCAGTTCAAAAGAGGAGGTTTGATGGTCCATGTTGTTCAAAGTTTGGATCTATAGTTGCAGCTTCAGGTTCGGTAGCTTCCTTCCACATGTGTGAGAGAGAGACCCTTTTCTGTGCAGTAGAGAAGAGACTCTTTTCCGCGCAGTAGAGAAAGAGAGATGTGTTGAGATGAGTGAGTGCAAATGAGGAAAATTCCTCATGTATTTATACACAACTTTGATGTTTGAATAGATGCGACTGTTGGGCTTCTGAGCCTACATGAGTTGTAGGTCGGCTTGATAATAATTCCATAATCAAAATAAATTCACATCTCCATAAATACTTATCGGAATCGGAGGATCTTTAGATCAATTATACACCTCTCGAAGAGAGGAATCTAATAAAGATATTATTATCCATGAATAATATGACCCACATGAAGTTTGGCCCTAGTTGCCAATTTAACACTCCCTCTCAACTAGGGAGAACTTCATCTGTAATCTGTCTGTCGGTCACTACTATTCATCCATCAAATGCACTGCCCTGTATAGCCTGACCCTTGCCCTGCTCTGCTCTATTCTGCCTGTTTTGCTTTGTCTTGTTCTACCCTGTACTGATCTGTACTGCTCTGCTTTGTTCTTCTCTGTTATGCTTTGTTTTGTTCTGCTCTGCTTTTGTCTGAATTATGAAGAAGAAGAAATGATTGAGGATGTATCATACTCACTTAAATTCAACCTCAGAGTATCTACCACTGGTCCCAAACCAGTCTCAACCAACCCGAAGTCAGTGTCATAGTATGTGCAACTCCTACCACTGGTCCCAGACCAGTAACATCCTCCCCTGACTCAAAGTCAATCTCAAATTGCGTACCACTGGTCCCAGACCAGTAACAACCGACCCGAAGTCAGTGTCATAGAATGTACCACTCCTAGCACTAATCTCAGACTAGTATCATTGATCCTAGATCAATGGAGGTCATCCTAGCGTAGGGAGTACGATAGATACAACGATGCGTCCATCGGTACTACTATGGTCCCTAACTTCATTTCCCTACTCATTGATCAGATGAGAGGTACTTCCCATGAGTCCCAGACTGCATGGGTAGGATGCCTCGATAGGAGAACTTAATCAATCCCGTCCTCATAGGAGAACACATCAATTATGCTACAATCGCCATGTAGAACACATCATCTAGGCCTCACAGGAGAATTAATCATCCTGCTACAATCACCATGGAGAACACATCATCCAAGCCTCATAGGAGAACTAATCATCCTGCTACAATCGCCATGGAGAACACATCATCCAGGCCTCATAGGAGAACTAATCATCCTGCTACATAATTGTCATGGAGAACACATCATCCAGACCTCACAGGAGAACTAATCATCCTGCTACATAATCGCCATGGGGTGTACATGTATACCACCAAGGGATAGTGAATCATCCTCTGGTCATATGTTGCTCCAAGAAGTACCCCGCACCCCCTGGAGCTCCCAGAGCTCAATGCATCATACAAGACCCTCATCGGAGAGTCTTTGAAAAACACCAAGTTGTTCTCGGAAAGTCAGGAATTTTACTTTCCCTAGGGGCTTTGTCAGAATGTTAGCGACCTGTTCATCTATACCGATATGTTGGAGCCTGATAGCTCCCCATTGCACCATATCTCGAATATAGTGGTACCTGATATCAATATGCTTGGAGCAATCATGAGATATGGGATTCTCTGACAAACAAATCCCACCCTGGTTGTCACATAGGATCACGGTGGTATCCAATGTAAATCCATGCAACTCACTGAACATATTTTGCAACCAGACTGCCTCATAGGAGGCCATGCTAGTAGAAATATACTCTTCTTCAGCGGTGCTCAAAGCCACCGACTTCTGCTTCCTAATCATCCAGGATATCGAAGCAGATCCTAAGGAGAAACAACACCCGGAAGTGCTCTTAAGGTCCTCCACATTGCCTGCCCAATCAGCATCTGTGTATCAAAGTAGTCTTACATCTCTGGCAGTTTATCTTAACTCATAAGTGATTGTGCCTCGAAGATATCTTAGCACTAATCCAATGTATGTGGTGGGGTTCAACCATATGTTGACTCAATGTGTTGACTGCGAAGCATATATCTGGATGGGAGTTCACTAAGAACATTAATGCTCTGACGAGTTACCGATACTCGGTAGCATTTCGTAAAATAGGTCCAGCAGCACTACTGCTTAACTTCTTGAAGTCAAGCTCCATCAGGGTAATTACAGGCTTACAGTCCACCATACCGAATCTTTCCAATATTTTCACGGTTTCACCACATATTTTCCTTGAGATAGAAAATTTCCCTTGGCTTCTGCCACATTTCTAGTCCTTGGTCCTTCATTTCAAATTCAAAAGCCAACTCCCTCTTACATTTTTGAATGAGAGGGTCTGCACCTGTTAGAAAGAGGTCATCCACATACAGCACCAGTAAGAGAGGATTGTCATCTTCAACCTTAAAGTAAAGGTTAGGATCGGCTTCACTCCTAGTGAATCCCAGCTTCATCAAGTAGTTATCGATCCTCTCATACCATGCTTGGGGTGTTTGCTTCAGCCGATAGAGAGCCTTCTTCAACCTTCATACATGAGATTTTCGATCATAAATCTCAAATCCTTCGGGTTGATCCATGTAGACCTCTTCTTTGACGAATCGTGCAAGAACGCGGTCTTGACATCCATCTGATGTAGGTTACATCCTTATGAAGTCGCAGGGGCTATGATCGAGTAGATGGTCGTATATCTAGCAACGGGTGCAAATATCACATCATAGTCTATGCCTTCCTTCTAGGAGAAACCATGAGCAACAAAACGAGCCTTATGCTTTTCCATACTTCCATTTGTTGCATGCTTTATCTTGTAAATCCATTTAGAAGTGACAATTGTCTTGTCGTGGGGTCTAGGAACTACTTCCCAGACATCATTCTCCATAGTAGACTCATATTCTTTGGTCATAGCATCCTTCCATACTTGATGCTTAACAACATCTGAGAATGATGAAGGCTCATTTTGTATGATTGTGCTCATGATGATCAGGTATCCCTGATACTTGTTAGGTTTCTTACTTTCATGGAAGGTTCCTCAGGGTGCAACATGTCCTTCAGCATCATCAAGTATCCCCCTAAGCCATGAAGGGGTCTTCCTAGAAGAGGAAGGCTCAGGTAGATAAATAGGATCCATGGGTTCCTCCACATCAGGAATTGTTACATCAACTACCCATAGAGATAGCTTCCACAATTGTACGGTTCTTCCTTTCTGCCACACCATTCTGCTCAGGAGTATGTGGTGTAGTAGTCTCCCTCTTAATGCCAGCCTCAGATATGCCTAAGTGAACCAACTGTAATATATCGGAGGTCTTGCTTTGGCTTGAGGGGAATGGTCCCCTTTTGAGCTTTCCTTCGGCACATCCTAGACATACACCTTCTTTGTAATGAAGGTGGGCAAACCTTCGATGCCAAAGTTCGGACTAAAGAGATGTGTCATAAGACATGACACCTAGCGGACTTCCATCGACCTGATATAATGAATCAATAAGAAACCCGAGTAAAGAATCCTTAACATTATTTTTCCATACACGTACCTTGCCATTGCTGAAGGTTACCTTGTAGCTTTTGTCTTCCATTGTGAGGTCAGGTGCATTTAATACATCGTAGAATTTCTAGCCTTCTTGAATGGTTGTCCTCTTCCTTGATTCCCATCTCTTCCTCTTACCTTTGCTATTGAATTTTTCATTCCTTTGATTGCCATCAAAAGGATTTTGATCAACGTCCCGGTGTGAGTCCTTTTTATCAGGGCACTTTGCATAGTGACCTGCTTTATCGCAAATATAACATCGTCCTTTTCTTCCTCCCTTAGGTCCCGCCTTTCCTTTTGATTTAGTCTCGAAAATATTTCTTTTCTTAGCATGAGAAGAAAAGGCAGCAGGAGGACCTTTAGGCAAGGGCATTTCTTTCTCTTCTACCCTTGTTTCTTCTTGAATGCATCTAGCCATTAATTCCTCAAAACCAGGAATTATATTATTGTTTAGAAGAGTAGTCCTGAACACGTACCATTCGGATGGTAATCCTCCAAGAGTCGTGAGTGCCATTTCTCTATCAGTAATAGTCTCCCCAATAGATAGGAGAT
Source organism: Pinus tabuliformis (assembly GCA_031772625.1). Classification (NCBI taxonomy): domain Eukaryota; kingdom Viridiplantae; phylum Streptophyta; class Pinopsida; order Pinales; family Pinaceae; genus Pinus; species Pinus tabuliformis. The sequence continues at coordinate 1,418,472,280 of CM062820.1, read as the reverse complement.
CGTTCTTGATCTCGGTGATTCTTAAGAAGTATGCTTGCATACTCTCATCTTTACCCTTCTTGATTTCCCTCAGCTTATTTCTAAGAAACAAAACTTGATTTGCATCATTAACTTTTAAATAAACTCACCAGTCTATCGAAGATTTCCTTGGAGTTTTCCAGTTCAGAGATGTAGGCCACCAAGTGCTTGTCGATAGACTCCCGAATGATCTTCTTTGTTTTGACTTCTCTGTTTTTCCATTTGTTCCAGGCAGCAGTGGATGCATTTGATGGAGGCTCAACAATATTGCCTCTTACATGGTCCAGCACTCCTTGATCTTCTAGGGTTAGATTGATAGACATCTTCCATCCGTGATAGTCAGCTTTCTCACAGAACTTGTCTTCGGCAGGAAAGAGTGTTGAGGACCCCATAGTTCTTTTAGGATAGCCTTGCCAATCTTCTCTTCGGTGATTGCTCTTGCTCTTGCTCAGGCTTTGTCTTCACCTCAACTCTGGTTCCATGTTAAGATATGGTATGTTCTACGCTTATAACAGTTTACTTCTTTTTCTTATTATATTCCACATATTAGCAATCACGTGTATATAAAGTAAAGTGCAGGTAGAACATTAAATGATCGACAGAAAACAAGCCAAGACAAGAGACACAAGATGTGGCGGCTAGCCAGGGACAAACCCCACATTGTGGGGAAACCCTTTGATAAAATCTTCTTTTATCTTCAATAATTCAACAGAGAGAAATAGTACAATAAATCTGATTTATATCAGCAGTAGCAAACCCTAGATCAGCAACATCAGCATTAGCAACTTCATCATCAAAACTAGGGCAGACAATATCTCGCAAACTGACTCTCGGATCGGCTTGATTCCACCACCAAAGTGTACAGCCTTCAGAAGAGATTCAGATGGACCTATAGTGTAGTTCTGATGAGGAGATATTCTGGTCCACGCAGGTCAAACTTCACTTCTGCAGTTGCAGCTTCAGTTTCAACAGCTTCCTTCAAACTAGGGCAATCTATATCTCGCAAACCGACAGTCGGATCGACTTGATTCTACCACCAAAAGTTGCAACCTTCAGAGAAGGTTCAGATGAACCTACAGCGTAGTTTAGAAGAGGAGGTTTGATGGTCCATGCTGGTCAAATTTTGGATCTCCAGTTGCAGCTTCAGGTTGAGCAGCTTCCTTCCACATGTGTGAAAGAGAGACCCTTTTCTGCGCAGTAGAGAAGAGACTCTTTTCTGCGCAGTAGAGAGAGAGAGATGTATTGAGATGAGTGAGTGTAAATGAGGAAAATTCCTCCTGTATTTATACACAACATTGATGTTTGAATAGATGTGACTATTGGGCTTCTGAGCCTACATGAGTTGTAGGTCGGCTTGATAATAATTCCATAATCAAAATAAATTCATATCTCCATAAATACTATCAGAATCGGATGATCTTTAGATCAATCCTACACCTCTCGACAAGAGGAATCTAATAAAAATATTATTAGCCATGAATAAGATGACCCACGTGAAGTTTGGCCCTAGTTTTCAATTTAACATCTGAAGAATTGATCCTGCAAATTTAATCCACCTGCAAAGACAACTTTGAAATTTCTTCTCTATTGTGGTTCCTACTCTGATACCATGTAGAAATTTAATATGTAGATTCAAAACTTCTCATAAAATTTACTAAATCACAATGCTTGAAGCTACCCTACTCATCTGCGGAAAGAAAATCACGATCAAGAACACAAATCATTAACATGCATCAAGATTCAACACACATACACAAATATTTATCTAGGGGAAAGAAACTACTCAAAACCCCTTACCATCTATATTGCATTAATCAAATAATAGAGAAGAAATACAATGCTTGCTCAAGCCTAAGAAACCTATGCACTAGTATAATCTATCTCACTACCTCACAGAGTGACTCAACATTCCAAGTTCATATTTCCTTGCATTGTTTGATGAGGAAATGTCCCTCTATTAATTAGGGAAATTACTCATTGAGAAGTGTGCAATTCCTTTAGACCCTTCTTTGACTGCATGCACCACCTGTACAACTTGGAAAATTATACAACTGATAGTACACTACCCTTGAACTCCAATATCAACTGGGTAACTTGAATTCTCTGCATGCATGAAATAATTTAGGTTGATTAATCAGTTAAGTAGATGATCACTCAGTGCGAAAAAAGTTACAAATCCTTTATTGAACCTCCACTAGTTCTACTAATAGTGAGAACTAGTTACACTGACAATAACTCAAATTAACTGAAATAGATTGCTACAAATTAGCAATCAATCATGTAGAACTGAACTCAAGTATCTCCAACTCGAATTTACTAAGTTAACTGAATGACAAGATCTATCTCACCTCAGTTAACTACCTCCAAGTATTCTACTAAAATCGAAATTCGAATTTCTCCTAGTTTAATAAAGGCAAAATTAAATTATGATTGTCTTGTTGAATTTTCAACACTAGTGTGGTGGTGCAGTTATAACACAAATGTGACCATTTTTCAATTGTCACATTGTTATCAAAAGAAACGGTGACAATTACTAATTGTTGTACATTCACCATAGGCTAGGTGCGACAATACTTTTTTCAAAAGAAAAGTGCGACAACTGTGATACGCAAAGAAAAAAAAAAAAAAATGCTCAAAAGGTCCAAAAAAACTAGCCTTTAAGAATCAAAACATAAACACCATAGTATTGAAAGCATGAGAAGACAACAGAAGGCAAAGGAAGCCATTGAACAACTAAATTTTCCCCAATATGGTCGTCAATTTGTTTTATGAATAAATCTTGACCTGCAAAGAGGATAGATCTCCCTAGGATCAGAAACCATGCCTAGAAACAAATAAACAAAGACTTGAAAAAATTCCCTAATTTATGAATGAAACATAAATGTAAGAGGATATAAAGCTTGTACCTTATTCTTTAATGCTCAAAGACGACCCTCGTAGCTCTCCTTTGCAGTTTTCAACCTTTCTCTCTTGATGCTCCAAGAGAAGACTTGCAAATACAAAGCCAAACAAGAGATTAAAGCATAAAATATATCAAATATTCAATCATAAATCATGTAAGAGATCAAGGAGCCTTACAATAAACATTTTAACATATGCATATGGGAAATAAACAAGTATTTATATTAATGATAAAGAGCATGAAGATTACAACCAGGTGCCTTAATGTCAAAGCCTCCACTCCAAAGATCACCAATCCTCCTTTGCACAGCAAGACTTCAATATCAATTCGATAGCATAAGGGTACTTCAAAAGCCAACCCCCTCTCCATTGAGTAGCATTGTATTTATAGGAGAAGAGGGGAAGTTGGAGATCCATTTTCCATGGGATGAGATCCACAAAAATGGGGAATAGGTTCCATAATGAGTGGGATTAGATCCATCAATCCTGGGATGAGGCCCAAATAGGTAGGAGCTCGAGTCTAGGTGGTTGAGATAAGATTCCTCAACAAGAGTTCTATATTTTACTTTTTATTTTTACCCAGTTAGAAAGGTTATCACACTTTTTAGTGGAGAAGAATGCAACACTTTGTCCAGGTGAAAATGATTGAAGTTGCAATGACACATTTTTCTCATAGGTAAAGTGTGATACTGCTTGGAATCAGGGTTTTTAAGCAATGTATTCTAAGACTCTTGTGCTACTTAGAAAGTTTTTTTCTCCGACTCTGCAGGGGATTACTGAGAAGGGTTTCTTGGATAGCGAGAGATCCAATTTTGCAGTCATTTTCCTAATGGTGACAAAATGACGTGTAACAAACATGATCATGTATTGATAAGAAGTTATAAATCTTTTTCCAACAACTTTTACAAATCCATGTGAAAACTTGGAACAGAGAATTTTCAAACAACTTTAAATTTCATAAATACATACAAAATCCATCAAATGCAATAAAAAAAACAAATGAAAATTTTGTAAATCTACTTGGAACTCTTAAAGAATAATGCAATGCATGGTGGACTTTCTTAAAAATGAACCAAAAATCCAGTCTCACTTTATCAGTGATGTCATTCGCTAGAAGATACCCTCTTGTGAAAATATTTCCTCTTTTTTCCATGATGCTTCCTTCATTTTGTATTTCTCCCTAATTATTTTTTGTGATTAATTTTTTCAACAACTTAATGGGTATGAGAAAAAGGTAGGAATAACAGAATCACTAGATAAAATTTATATAAATAAAAGATAATATTATATTTAATCAAAATAAGCAAGTTTTTACTATTTATAAGCACAAAAGTACTTTTTTTTTGTCAAGTTTTCTGATTTCTCTAGAGATTACATCGGACTTGACCTGTGGCTTAAGAAACCGCAACCCAAGGGCATCTAAGCTGCCAAAATCACCCCGAGATTGCACCGGGTCTAGGCCACATCATCCCTCAACATGGCTGGATTTTTTCCCATGGAGTTTCGGACCAGTGACCTTCACATCACGAAGTGACTTAATAGTACACCCCATCACCTTTTATTCTACAACTCGTGTGCTAACCATAAAACTACTAATAACTCCAAGTAAGAAATGTATTTTTTTGTAACTCCCATTTTAAAAATTAATCATTAAAATGCAATATCATGAAACAATAAGCTCTTCTTTTCATTTCTCATCACTAGTAAATTCAAGAAGTTAAAACTCTTTCAAATGCAAATTACCCATTATTATTTGCAATATAATAGAGCTAGTTGAAATAACATGACAACCAATTTTTAAGCCAAACAAATTTGGGTTTTAATGGAGCTCACATAATTCATTTTTCAAAAAAAAAAATGTGCATTGGTGCGTTGGCCATGCACTAAGGCGTGCTAGCCAACAAAATTTTGAGGTAACCTGGCATTCTTTCTATCATGCATTCTCTCTCTCAATCGTCATCCAATTTTGCAGTCATTTTCCTTGGATTGATCCATATTTGCAGTCATTTTCCTTGGGATATCACATTCTTATAGTCATTTTCCTTGGGAAGTCCAAGTCAGTGCTTGGAAAAATACATGTTGGAGCGTGAGAAATTGAATATTGGTGTCTTCATCTAGGTTTGGAGACCTACACAAATATTGCACTTGATTTATTGAGATTAATAGAAGTATTTATTCTTATTGTTCATTTTGTGTTCTAATTATAAGTGGTCTAACTGGTAAAAATAACAATTGAAAAGAAATATTGATTCACCTCCCCTTCAGTATTTCCAACAATTGGTATCAGAGCTAGTACCTTCACACAAAGCCTAACAACTTGATTTTTTATCCTTAGAACACAAATGGAAAAGCCAAAGAAGAAATCCTCCAATCCTCCTAAAGATGTCTCTTCCTCAATCGTGAAAACAGAAAACAATCAAATTGGGAAGGTTCCAACGTTCAATGGAAACTTTGATGTATGGAAGGTAAGAATGAGAAATTTCTTAGTGGCTCAAGGCGTTGGAGTATGGGAATCAGTGGTCATTGATAGCACCATGGACAATGAATCCAAGGAGTACAATACAAGAGCAATGAAGACAATTTTAAATGAGCTACCACATTCTATAGAGACCAATTTCAAAAATGTTTGTTAGCAAAAGATGTATGGGACAAACTTCATGATCTTAACTCAAAAGGAGCATTGACCATGACCTCTAGTGAAGAAGATGATGGAAAGCAAGAAGGAAATCCAAAACCCATCAAGGAAGCTGAAAATAAGAATGATGACATCAAGGCCAAAGAAGACCTAGAAGAAGAAGAAAGCAAAGAAGGCTTTGAAGAAGATATCCTAACTAAACTTATCGCTGCCATGGAAGAGATTAACAGCGTGAAAAAGGAAAATGAGGAACTTAAGAAGAAAGCACAAGATGGTGACCAGGACAAGACAAGGAAGGAAGTTGACCTTTTCAAGCTTCAAGTACAGGAAAGAGATGAGGAGCTCACCAAACTTAAGGAGGAATTTCATTAAAACAAAAGAAAGCATCATGAAGAAGTCATATCCATGACAAATCAATTGGCTAAGGCAAAGAAAAGGAAAGAAACTTTGTCAAGCCACCTTGAACAAAGACTTAAGAGCTTGAACAAACTTGAAGCAAAGATTGATCAATACAAGGAAGACGTCTCCTCCCTTAGATCTAAACTAGAAGAAGCAAGGAAACAAGCACAAGGAGTTGAGAAGGAGATGGAAGCTTTAGCAATCATAGAAGGACAAGTTGATGAAGCAAAAAGGGAGAGAAACATTATGGCATGCCAACTAGAAGAAAAGGATGATGACATCACCAAGTTAAGATAAAAAATCACTTCTCCTAAGGCCCAATCATGTGAAGCGACCAAGATGAAGGAAGAAATGGAGAGCATACTATCAAAGAAGGATGAAACATGCAAGAAAATGAAGGAAGAAATTGTCTTTCTTAAAAAGGAAGTTGACTTGCTGAATAAGAACATGAAAAGTTCTCAAACCCTAGATGACATCCTAATTCATAAAAGGTCTCCGCTTGATAAATCAGGTCTTGGCTATGTGGGTGAATCCTCAAGCAAGAATGATAATGCTTCAAACAACAAGGATGTGAGGAAGCCAGAAAGAAATGTTGATACTCCCAGTTCCAACAAAGGCAAGAAGAAGAGTCAAGACAACTATGGAAGAATTCCCACTCCAAGGAGACTTCTAGATGGTGTCAAGAATAAAAAAGGAAATGAATATCATCAAAGAATCCCAAGGCAAAAGGACTTCAGAAATACATCAAGGAAATCTCCATCTCTCAAGTACCAAAGTATATTTCTTGGTTATTGTTATTCTTGTACAAACTTTGGGCACATGGAAAAAGATTGTAGGGAATATCACAAAGACAAATGTAATGGTCCCCGCCAATCTCCTAGAAGCAATTTTGCAAGAAGAATTCATGACTACTCATTCATAAACAAGATAGAGTGATTCAATTGCCATAACATTGGGCATATGGCACGTGATTGTCAAAAGTTACAATCACGTGCCATATGTTAAACGTTACAATCAATCATGAAAACCAAGCCAGAAAAGAAAGTTACACAAATATGGAGAAAGAAGCAAATTGGATCCGAAAGTCTCTTGGACACTCTAGCCAACAACACGTGTTGATTTGATGAAGACATCAAGATGTGATATACCAAGTTTTGATGGTGAAACTCTACCAAAAAGGGAGACCATGCATATTGTTAGGGGGAGCATGTGATTCTTGACTATTGTTGTGGAAGCTATCCGTTAAGAGCCCTATGAAACCTTTGAAGAGTCACTCATCGACAATCATCCTTTTATAGATCATCTCTCGAGAGCAACTCCATTGAAGAACATGATCCCTTATTCGTCTGATGGACTATTGTTGAAGATTTCTTCCATTTGATCATAAAGCAAGCAATCTTTCTTAAGCTAAAGGAGTCTATAAAGTCAAGGGGAGTTGGTTCATCACATGAAGAAATGTAAACACATCTATGATGGAACACATTGCCAGAAGGAAGAGCACCATAACAGAGGGAGTAACATACCTATGAAAAACTATTATTGATGAAGAAAAGAAGCAGCTTGACAAGGGGAGTACTTGGGCACCCTATTTTCCATTGATGTCAAAGGGGGAGAGAATGTTGAGAGGGAAAGCATATTTCCATCAATGACAAAGGGGGAGGTTGTTGATCAAGGTTGTCATTAACGTCAATATGACATTTTTAAAGATGGAAAATATTCTTGTGATACTTAACCCTCTCGTGATGTTACACAAACATGAAGATAATGCATAAGTCAAATTCCCTTAGCTTATAAGAAGCCCTAAAATGTGATGCCCTAAGTATTTTGTTTGAACATATGCAAACCCATATGCCAAACACTCATACATAAATGAAACCCATATGCCAAACACTCATACATAAATGAAACCCTAACCTTGGAAACAAATTCCTAAATCCTAAATAAAATCCTAACTGCCCTAATCTTTCCTTAATTAAATCTATCCCTAACCATTATACTATCGAAGATCCTCAAATTTAATTAAAAATATCTACACATTATTGTGGGCTCTCTAATTTATAAAGTCAGCTCTCAAGCCAACAATCGTAACTTTTTTACCACATGACAACATTCAAATATTTATACATGTCGGGTTCACCTTACCTAAGTAGGTTTCAATATCTGACGTTGAGCATTGGTCAGCTCCACCAATTCAGACGTAATTGTCAAATGCATATATATACTTGGCCTAAGCTCATTCAGTTCATGATCCATCTCAGTCATAGAAATCTCACAAAGGAACAGCATCTGCAGCAGTGAGGTTTATCCTTGTATATTTCTCTTTCTGCCTACGGATTCAAGGTAGTTTGGATATCTAATCGTGAAAGGGTCATGTTGTTCTAGCAAGTGGAAGGTTTTTAATTTCTAAGCATAAGGATATTCGGTTTTCATCCATGAATCGATGGAATTGCCTTGAGTTTCTGAAATCTTAGCTTTTTTAGAAAATACTGGATGAAGATATCTTGTCGCTTGGAATTTCTGGGCCACATTCTTAAGTTTCGAATTTTTTTTTGATTAAGGTTTACGCTCGCAGGGTTTGATGTTGGACGAGCGATCATCCTGAATATTGAACGATACGTATTGTGCTTTGAAATTTCCAATACATCTTTTGGAGGCTCTGACACCTTGAGGACAGCATTTCGAACCTCAATCTCAATTATCCAATTCGGTCTACATCACAGCATCTCGATTAACACCACAGGAACTCGGCTACCTGCACATGAAATATTTAAAATTAGTTTGGGCCTTAAATATTATTGCACATACCTCGCACTTGGATTGTGTTTGGTCAGATCTCTATGGAACATTAGCTCGGATTCCTTAAACAATCGGACTATGTTGAAACAAGCTTTGGATTAGTGATTGTGCTCAACTTACAGTACCTCGGACTGTGATAGCACAGTTCTCGGCCTTCATTACAGTGGTTGTACCTCGGATAAGTGCAGATTGTCCATTATACACAATAGCTCGATTAGACAGAGGATTGTGGTGTAAAATAGCTCGATTACTATGGTGTAAGTACCTCGGACTGTGGTGTAGACAATGGCTCGGTCAAACATGCTATAACATCCTCCTGTGGCCTGGATTTTCTAACTGTAGCCTCAGACAGTATGACAAATTGGCAGTGGATTGTGGCTCAGACAGACAGCCACACTAACCTAGAATTGGTGCAACAATTCTCTCGTATCCCCTATAGCTCGGACTTGACTTGATGTGGCTTGGTGTTAGCACTACTCCTTACAGTAATCATTAACACAGATTTTGGTGCAGCCTCGTAAAGAAAATTTCAGATACCTTGTGGAGGATCAGATAGTAGCAAGTAAGAACATGGAGGCTAGCTTGGCAATTTGACATTTCTTGAGAACAGTTGCTGGAATACAAGGTTGAGTTAAAGTTCTCTCAAGTAACATTGAGCTCTCCATTGATAGAGTTAAAGGAGCATTTATTGAAGATTTGTTGAAACACTATTGAAGATACCTCGAGATATCTTGGAGTATCTATTGAAAACTTGTGGAGAAATCTCTTGTTGGGCAAAGCATTGTGAAGTCTCCCTTGAAAAGTTATTGAAGAAGCCTTTGAAGAGGCTTAGAGCAGTGCAGAGCTTAGTGCAGTTTATTGTAAACATGTTGTAGTCTTGAAGATAACATTGAATACCATGATGCATCACTGATGACATCATGAGGTGACTTGGAGAATTTTATTGGGTACCATGAAGGACAACAGAGACACCTTCATGAGAAGAGATCAAGGTTGTCATTGATGACGTGACATAGAGACTAAGTAAAGGCAAGCTGAAGATTGACGAAGCTCGTTGAAGAAGACATTGGGAGCCTTGAAGTATAACCAAACATATCTTGACGAAGTAAAGCTAAGGGTTGGAGCCCAAGAGGTTGGAGCCCCAAAGAGACAAGGTTGGTGCCTTGGAAGATAGGGTTGGAGCCCTAGAGGTTGAAGCCTCAAAGAGACAAGGTTGGTGCCTTGGAAGATAGGGCTGGAGCCCTAGAGGATAGGATTCCTCAAGAGACCAAGTTGCCGCATGTACTGAAGATAGGGTTGGAGCCCTAGAGGTTGGTGCCTCAAAGTGACAAGGTTGGAGCTTTGGGAAGTCCAAGCCGGTGCTTGGAAAAATACAGGTTAGAGCCTGAGAAATTGAATATTGGTGTCTTCATCTAAGGTTGGAGCTCTACACAAATATTGTACTTGATTTATTGAGATTAATAAAAGTATTTATTCTTATTCAAATTATAAAGGTTTAACTGGTAAAAATAACAATTGAAAAGAAATATTGATTCACCCCCGCCCCCTCAGTATTTCCAACACATCTAAGCTACCAAAATCACTCGAGGATCACACCCGCCCTAAGCCACATCATCCCTCAACATGGTTGGATTTTTTTCCCATGGATTTTCGGACCGATGACTTTCACATCACGAAGTGACTTAACAATACACCCCATCACCTTCTATTCTACACCTCGTGTGCTAACCATAAAACTACTAATAACTCCTAGTAATAAATATATTTTTTTAAACTCTCATTTTAATAATTAATCATTAAAATGCAATATCATGAAACAATAAGCTCTCTTTTCATTTCCCATCACTAATAAATTCAAGAAGTTACAACTCTTTCAAATGAAAATTACCCATTATTATTTGCAATATAATAGCTAGGTGAAATAACATGACAACCAATTTTTAAGCCAAAAATTTGGGTTCTAATGGAGCTCACATAATTCATATTTCAAACAAAAAAAATTTGGGCATGCACTAAGGCGTGTTAGCCAACAAAATTTTATGGAGGTAACCCAGCATTCTTTCTATCATGCATTCTCTCTCTCAATCGTGTCATGATAAATGTTGTCTATTGCTCCTTAGTTCACCACCTTGCATGCATCCTCATTTTCGTATTTCATATTTACATTTTTTTAATTTTTTGACCATTGAATGTTATCATAGAAGAAATTATTTAAACAACAATTGTTGTTTAACAAATAAGTAACTAAAATAAATAAGAGATGTACTCTCAAGTCCATATCTTATTTTCACATGCATATAGCTATCCTCATGTAATAAAACTTATTGAAATTTCCATGTATGTCATCATTGAAATCAATAATATCAAAATTAATTAATGTTATCAACCATAAGATATAACTCAAGTGTTTAGAATACTCCATGGTGGGACCCGTGCCTATTGCTTATTTTCATATTTATTATATTGTAAGCAAACAAAGAAGATCATAGTTTATCCAAAGTATTGCAATTTTTTGCAGGCTAAACAAGTTGGGCCATATATGGATCAAAAGTGGTGAGCATACATTCTAGCTCTAAAATGATTCTTCCTCCATCATCCAAAATAGAGTGTTTGATCTGTGTTGATTGATATTGTTCTACCTTTTTTCTCACATATGACACATAAAAAAACTTCATGGATGTAACTTGTATCAAGCAATTCCAATTCATAAGCCACTTGGCGAATATTTTTGTTAATTTAGTACAAACCATAAGAAAATCAAAGCCAATTTGTTTTTTCCTTATTAATTTAAGGACAGTTGTTTGTATAGTTGAAGTCTTATGATGCCCAATCAACTTTTTCAAATTCCCTTTTTAGTCTATGTTGATTTTCTTGTTGTTTCGTATGATCAAAAGGGATTTCTAAGTTCTCTTTGATCATTTAAATGACCTTATTTTTTGCTACTTAATTTCTTATTCTTAAGATCTTAATGTTAGTAAATGCAAATTCCTTCCATTTATATGGTTGAAAACCGTATAAGGGTTGAAAATGGATCATTTTAGTTGATGTGTGGTAAATAGAATTATATCACCATTCTACTAGACGTAATCATTAGAACCACTTGTTCTACTCATCTACTAAAAAATAAGGGAAATAGGTTTCTTGGGATTTGTTTATAAATTATATTTGACCATCTATCCAAGGATGATAAATTGAACCCATACTGAGATATTTCCATTATATTTGCAAATTTATTTTCAAAAGTTCTCCTTAAACTGTGTCGTTATCACTAACAATGACCTTGGAAAACCATACAACGTACAAATATTTTTTCAAACATTTCAGTGATTTGCATCATTAAAAATGTTTTCTTCACACCCATGAAATGTACATATTTCATTAATGCATCAACCACCACCGAAATAGTATACATCCCATCTTCCACAAGTAACCCTTCAATGAAGTCTCCCTTCCAAGTTGAGGTTTGTTCAAATGGTTGAGAGGTAGGCCTTGCACTCTCCCCACCCCAATTCAAATCCCTAATTATGTCTCTAGACATATCAAGGCTTGTTAAGTCATAAGTTTCTTGTTAAGTGTTGGATTCTAAGTTTTTTCCACTATCTTGATAGTGGTAGCTAGTTGAAATTGAACCTCCAGTTTGCCCATGTAATCCCAACATGCTATAGATTTCCCTAGATCTTTAACAAACATACAAAAAATAGAATGCGTAGACAAAGGAGTAACCCTAGTGGGACAAAATTTTCACTCTTATATCACATTTGGCTACATATTTGTAATCATCTTTAATCATCCCCTTTCAATAAAAATCTTTTTAAGACTTAAGAAAAAGTTTGATGATGGAGTTGGAGAAACTATTTTATTATACCACAGGATGTCATTTCTCTATTCAAATTTGACTTTTGGCCCAAGTTATTGATTATCAAATAAGATTTGAGGTCCTTGGTGTATGCCACATGAATTTCATCTAACCAATTAGGAACCACAATTATTGTTGCAAATGTTGTTACCTATTAGTTTAGTTGGGAAACTGCATCAACGGCTACATTGTCCTTATCATTTTTCTATAGTATTTCTATATCAAAGGTGGAAATTTTCTATACCCACTTTTGTTGGTTAGTGGAAAATGTCTTTTGTTGTAGTATGTACTAAAGACTATTGTGTTCAATATCTCAAGAAATACTTCCCAAAAGATATTGTCTATTAAGATCATGCATGTATCATGGCAAGCATCTCTTTATTCTCTTTTGTTAAGATTTCAACTCTCAAAGGCTATTAGGTGGTATTCTTGCATTAATAATGTCCCTACTTTGAACCCTAAAGCATCACATTCTACCACAAAAGGTTTTGTAACCAAGGGTTGTTAACCCTAATGATGATCTTAAAAGATTCAACAGTCATCTACTTCATTGCTCCATTGAAATGAGTTCTTACTTAGTAGATTCAATAGTGATATCGGTAAATGCTTTATTATGAATCTCTGGTAATACTCTACTAACCCTAGATATCCCCCTTATTTCAATGTTATTAGGTTTATGGAATTCCATAACTACCTCAATTTTGTTTGGATCTACTTTGACCCCTTCACTATGATATGATTTATGTATTATATATTTTCCTTGCCAAAAGTGCAATTTCACAATTTTGCATAAAATTTTCTTCTAAAAGAGAATACCTATATTCATGGTTGATTGAAAAGTCGCAAGAGCATCAATTAACCCAAATATCATCATGTAACCCCATATATTCAAAGCAATCACATAGAAAAAGTGAAGAACTCAAGAAAACCGATAAAGCCTATAATAGATCTCATGTATTAATGATGTTCAAAATAGAGAACAATGTTCACTTGCCTCTTCAAGGGGAAACCACTTAGAGCAAAGCTCGAAATACAATAAAAAGTCTTGAAAAAACATTACATAACCTTCCACTCATTACATAGCTATCAAAAGAGAATCTTAACTACCTATGAATCCACTTATAATAAGGGCCTACTAACAAAATCGGGCATTATTAATAAAGAGAGCATTTTCACAATTGGTGATTTCACTGACTATTTAGTGGGCCTTATTCAAGTAAGGTGACCTCATATATTAATGAAGTATCTTAATGGGGTTAGGGAAGGACCCTAACATACCCTCCCAATTCTAAAGCCTTATTATACTTAAAAGTAAATGGAGAAGAAATTATTGTCAAATAACTACCAATTACCATGACACATCTTTTGGATATGTATCCTTCCTCTGGATTGTACTTCCCCGACCATGCATTAGTGCAATTGATGATCTCTAGTATCCAATACTACCTCTTGTTGTAGTCAAAGGGGAACCTTCTTCATAAGGTTGTAGTAGGTTAGTCTACATTTTGAACCCTGGAGCAAATTAACAAATCTAACTTGTAGTCCACCTATCCAATGTGTTGTATGATATGACAAGGACCATAGAACTTGGGAGCTAGTTTCTACAAAACTTTATCTTTTAGCAATGTGTTTATGAGGTTGCAAGCAAATAAACACTCGATCCCATTCAAAAAAACAATGTTTATATTTGTATCAATCATCTTGTTGTTTCATTCAATTTTTCACCATAACCAAGTTGTCCTTGAGGGTACAAAGAATGGATTCTCTAGTGTGAATCATTATATCTATTTCATGAATCCTAGAGGTAACTAGTACATAGGATACGACTGGAAAGGGGTTTTCCACATAAACAAATTAATACAGTGTCATTTTGGTAGCTCCATGATAAGTGGTATTGAACCGCCATTGGACAAGGGCAAGTCATTGTGCCAATTGGTGCAACTTTTCGAAAGAATATGGTCTCTAATATGTTTATAATCATCTATTGACCACTTCTATTTGACCATTAGTTTGGAGATGATATGCAATGCTCATATTTAGCTATGTGTTGAAGCTTAAATAGCTCCTACCATAATTAGTTGGTGAATGTGGGGTCCCAATCTAAAACAATGGAAGTGGACATACTATGTAATTCAAAGATATGATCCATGAGTACTTGGACAACTAAGTAAAGAGTAGAAGGATGAGATAGGGTACAAAAAATTGCATTTGTTGAAAGACATTCAACAACCACAAAGATTATTAACTTGCTTTTAGAAGTCCCACAATAAAATTTGTTGAGATGTATGTCCAACTCCGTTTTACGATTTGTCGTGACTTGTTATTGGTGATGAATTTATTTCCTTTAAGACTCATTTATTTAGGGCTAACTCTTTTTCCAAAACAATGATCCCTTTATACCACAATGTATCTTATTTCCATGCATTATCTTCAAGTAGGCTTGGATCTTCCTCAAATGACTTGATGAACTGCCTTAAAAGTATTGTTTTATAACCATTCCATGCAAGTTTCCTTGAGTCATATTGAATTTGGTAAGAATAAGGCAAAGAGTGATCCATCCTCCTTGAATTGTTTGAATAGAGTATTTGCCACAATAATTTATTTACCCTTCTATATATGATATTATAATCATATTGTAGCATCTCAATGACCCACTTATGTTGCTCTGGTGAATACAATCATTGTTTGAGAAAGTACCTCAAACTATGACGGTCAATCTTGATCTACAAATGCCTCTTTATGAGATATGGGTTTCAAGTCTCCACTGCATGGAGGATAGCCATCACTTCCTTCTTATTTTCCCAAATTGCAGACACAACTACTTACTAATCAATGTCAAAGGGAATACTTCTTGCATCAATACTACTCCAAGGCCCCTGCCTAAGGCATCACATACCAAGACAAGTCTCACCAAATTCAAGGTTTGCTAATACTAGAGTAGTGCACATAACATCCTTTAAAGAAATGAAGACTTGTTCTACTACCTCACTTTAAACAAAGGCATTTCCTTTAAGGAAAAAAGATAGAAGAACTACAATTTTGCCATAATTTTCATAAATTTTCCATAATAGCCTATAAATCCTACGAATCCATCCAAGCTCTTTAGTGGTTTGGGACAAGAGCCAACATTGAATAACCAACATGTTCTTGGGATTGACTCATCCTCCAGCTTGACTCATATTGTGGCCTAAACATTCAATCTTGAGCACTACAAAAGTACATCTAGAGTGCTGCAAGAATAATTAATTGTCCCTTCAAATTTGCAAGGATTTATTGACGCAGTTTACATGTGATTCCCATCCTCTATTGTAGATAAAGATATCATCGAAAAAGACACATAAAAATTGCATAAGAAGGGTTTGAAAATCTTGTTCATGAAGCTTTCGATGTAGCATTACAACGATCAAATGACATCACTAGAAATGTTAATAACCTTGATATGGTTGTCTTAGTAATGTATATCTCTTTCATCCTAATTGGTGATATCCTAAATGTAAATCAAGCTTAGTGTTTAATTATCTTCGTGATGTTCATAAAATAGATTTAATTTTGGAGACCTAAAATTAAGACACGTTCTAAGTGCCTTCCTTCTTTAGCACCATGACTATTGGAAATGAGGAAGGGCTTGTACTTCAATGTATGACCCCCACATCCAACCATATCTAAATGATTTTTTTTCTATATCACCATTTTGTGCAAAAGGGTCTTGAAAAGGATGTATATTGGTGGTTGACTTATTGGAATCACTGGAATATTGTGGTCATGCTCTACACAAGAAGGAATTAAACCCTTTGGTGTCTCGAATACCTAGTGATGCTTGTTGAGGACTAGAGGTAAGTCTAGATGGATTTGTTGTGCCAGATATTCCATAAGTCTAGATGGATTTCTTGTGCCAAATATTCCATAACCTATATGGCATTTTATTGGCAAATAATTCCATAGTGACATTTTTTAATAACTTCTCCATATGATAAGAGCTTACTATTTCAAGAGGGCTTCGTTGAAGCCCTTAAAATTTGCACCCCTAATCTTTTCTGGTGAAACTAATCTATAGTTCCATGACATCCATGGCGATCAATCCTAATGAGTGTAGCCATTCTACCTCTAATACTACATCACAACCCTCCATGTCAATGGAAAATAGATGGGTTTTCGATGACAGACTCCCATCTATAGTTTGACATTTTCACATATACCCCCACATTTCATCATACCTTCATTGACAATCATCATTTCAAAGTTGAGCAATAGTGAACAAAACAATGGGTTTCTTATGCCATTCTCTTGTGAATGAAATTATGAGTACTACCATTATCAACCGCAACTATCACATTTCTATGCTTGATATATCTTGTAAGTTTCAAGGTTTATGGAGTCGAAGTGCTTGATAGTGCATGCAAGAATATTAGGGATTCTTCCTAAGGAAATTGAAGTTCATTAATCACCTAATTCGGAGGGTCGACGTCTTCAACCAATAACTTCGATGTCTCTTCAATATCTATGTCTTTAGTCAAGGCCAAAATGGTCATATCGATTTGGAACAATTTATGTTCTACACACTTATGACCTAGAGCATATTTTTTATCGCAATTACAGTAGAGTCCATATCTCTGTCAATTTGCCTTTTTTCTTGGGCAAAATAAGATGGGAAGGGCGACTGCAAAAAGTGAAAGAGGGTTTTTTGGTTTGTCGATTGATCACCATCTCTACTTTTAGAACCCTATAAGACATTTCCAACCAAAGAGAGACACTACATTCCGACTTGTGCTTGAATCTCCTCCATGAGGCCACCAATGAAAAATTACTTATAAAAAGGATTTGTTTAGTCCTCAACAAGGATGACCAATTGTTCAAAGGTTGACATAAAGATTATGACTAACCATATTTGGCGTAACTTGGTAAGCCAACCCAAATAGTGAGTATCTCTCTCAAAAAGTGAATGGATAGCTTTAGTAAACTAATGCCATGTGATGTAGCCCACATAGCTTAATTTATGTCATTCACACCATTGTGATCATTTTGGATCTAAATACAATACCCCATTCTAATTTTCATCATGCCATCAGTAATGTCGAGGATGAAGTAATGTTCCATCTAGGTGACTCATCCTAACGGGTCTAAGGCATCAAACTTGTTTAAGTCCACTTTAAAAGTAAACATTGTCATATGTTATCATCTATTATTTGATGGTTGTGAGGATCAAAAAGGGCTTTTGGTGGATAAATAATCCCTAGTGAATTTGTTTTTCATTTCAAGGTACTTCTTCTAGTATGCCTTGAGTCGGCATAAATGTAAAATTCTCATTCAACATATTCTCAAAGTCAACTAGGGCCTAATAATTTGTATACTCCAACTTCTCATCCAAATTCTCATCCCAGCCTTTATGTTTTGTTCAAATTGTTGAAGTTAAGTTTCCAAGGTGTTTGACTTGCTAGAAGTAGAATAGTGATCATATTGTCTAGGGTGTTGGTATGAAGTGGTTTATAAAGCTCCACCATAGCTGAGCTCATTGAAAAATGTTTACAAGGTCCCATGGAAAAAGGAGTTTCAGGTGTTATAGTTCTTTCAAATAGGTGCACAGTCCAACAATAGTACTAAACCCAATATCTCAAGGCATTAACTAAGGAGGCTCAACAATGCCCTTAACCATAGTACTTGACTACTAAGGTAGTGGAAAGTGGTCTTCGCAAGTGTTATTCTTAGTGTACTATAGCAACAAGATAGTCAATTAGTTTATTTGAAGTTGGTTTTAGGCATACATAAGAGACTTCATATATACCTAAAGGTATGTGAAAGTGAGATTCCATATACAAGAATTATCTTATGCAGAACTACTCGAAGGGGTGCCGATAAGTGTTACAAGAATTTCAAATAATGTGATTATGCTTGTATTTGTTGGGTATATTCTTCCCCAACCATAATGTTACCCATTAATAACAAATAATTATATTATTCAAAAACGTCCAAACGTCTCTCTAAAAATTCAAAAATTAAGGAGATTTTTCACCTAATAAAAGATTTTAAAATCACCTTCTTTTTAAGGTAGGGTTTGAAACAATGTAAAACAATTGTAGCTTCCATTATAATTATTATGACCCCAATTATAAAATTTTATGGCTCTCAAGTTTGATTGAAATCCTTGCTTTCTATGACAGTATATCCAATTCATTGAATGCATTGCTATCATAAAAGAAAATTTTATATTAACTTTTAATTAATGGTATCTCCACTTCACAAACTATATTTTGGATAATTTTGTTTTCTAAACTTGGGTATCTTTTCAAGAGGAATTCAATATATGTGACTAACTTCTTTAAGTTCAACACAAAATGTTCCAAAAATAAATCTAAACTATATCCTCCTCTTCTTCCTATCAAAAAATTGCAAAAATATAAAAGAAAATTCATCCCTACATTAGCCCACAAAAGAGCTCCAATACTACTTGTAATGCTTTTAACCATAAAAATACATATAAGTCATATAGACAAAAAAAAAATGACACGAGAAACTAGTTCAACTCTATGAAAGATCTATTATATTAATGATAATCAAAATAGAGAACCATGTTCAATTGCATCTTCAAACAAGCAACCTCTTAAAACAAAGCTCCAAATACAACAAAAACCCTCAAAAAAAAACATTACATAACATTCTATTCAATATATAAATATCAAAAGAGAAATTTAACTACATGCAGTCCACTTACAATGAAGGCTTACTAATTAATTTGGACCTTATTAATAAAATGGATGAATTAATTATATAGTGAGACTTATTTAAGAAATGTGGCCTCATACATCAATAAATTATCCTAATTAAGGTATTTTTTCAAACTATCACTATTTAAGTTGTCACTGAACTTTGGTATTTGTGAGAACTCCACATCTTAATAGATCATGTACTAGTCTTTCGCTTTATGGTGATGAGGAGATATGTATGGTTTAATAGTAACAAGGGTCATGACAAGTCTTACCTCAATCATGTGCTCGATTCTTCTTGGTGGTAATTCCATGGGTAGGTCTTCTAGAATATTCTCTAATGTTTCTAAATTGGACGTAAAATCTCTAGGTTTTCATAACATTATTTCTTAATCTAATTTAACTTTTCTACAATTTTATATGCCTATAAAGTAATGAGTACTCCCTATATCTAAGTATCATGGCATTGCCTTTTCCACACGCCCTCATAGTTTCAATCTTTGTGGTTGTGCAAAACACATCATTGCAACAAAATATATTTTACTTATTACCTCTTTGGATTCCATATTGGTGTCATCGTTTTCCTCTATGCTTTCTTCTTCATTGAAATTATTAATCGATATGTATATTCCCTCTTAGCTCCACAATATCTAATTGTTTAGTTGTTTATCCATATCTGACATTATTGTTTTTCATCCTCCCTCATGTCAAGTGGTATATACTTGTTCACTCTATGGAGAATTACTTGATTCTTCATTAAAATACTTATTGATCTTAATAGGCTTGTAAATGACGCCTCGTTGATTCTTTTTGTTCAAATAATTTGTTGCTTCTCTAACCTTTTAGGTAGTGTTGAATCTCCAAGGTTTTAATTCACTATGAATGTGATCCTTCAACCCATCAATGTATATCTTCAACAATTGTTCATCAAGGAAACCAATTTGTGTTGTTTATAGAACTTCTTATTAATGTGTATAGTTGATTGCATTTTTTTGCCTTAAATTAGTGGACTTAGTGTAATCATTAATTTCGTCTGTCATAAAACCTTTTTAATAATTTAACAGTGCAATTTTATCGTTTGAAATAACAAGTATTATATTTTCTAGACCACCATAAAAACCAATCATAGTCCTCTCCGTCCAAATTATTTGATGTTGTCATAAATTTTATTCTCCATATAAAAGATCTATTCAAAAATACCCTTCATTTTGTTGATCCAAATGTTGGCACCACTATGATCTTCTCTGAAACTTGAATTTCGTGTCACCAAAGAGAAACAATTCCTATACTCTTTGATCTAGGCCATTGTCTAAAAAGATTATGTTCAATTTTTCACCATCTTATTGATCATAATATCATTTTTTAATCAATCGTGTATTTCTTTTCTCTCATCATTTTGTAATAATTTAAGATAATTTATGTGATTGTTTGATTCATTACTTGTCTCATCATTCATCCCTATCATTGTCTCTCTAATCAATGTGTTCTTTGATTTAGTAAGTTATGGGCCTTTAATCAAATTGAATTTTATTTTCGGACATGTTTAACTAGTACAACCCTCTATAGTTGGTACAAAAATATGGAATGGAAATTGAGTATGACACTTAATGTTGTAACATTCTAATATACAACTAGTACGAAATGTGGTGTAACATTGTGACAAATGCATATGACCATTATGACTATAGTGTAGTATGCTAAGAACTTAATCAACACAATGTTATTTGATATGATATCAAATAGAGCAAATAAGTTGAATATCGAATTTTGCTCAAAATGAAAAGCAATAAATATGAATATAACATGATTGAATAATAAGATGGAAAAAGCCCAAACTAAATAGTCTTGGGGGTTACCTTAAAGGGTTTGTCATTTAATCAAATTATTAATTCATTTATTTTATGTTTCTCTTTATCTTTAATTGTTTTCATCAATATGTATTTATTTAATGTTGGAAAAACTGAGAGGGGGGATTAATCTGTATTTCCTTTTACAATTGTTATTTATTACCATTTAAGATCACTTAAAAACAGAACACAAAATGAACAACAACATCAACAAAAAGTATTACTCAGAAAAACAACTCTAATCCTCTTTTACAACAATTCAAGTTCCAATCAGTACAATCACACCTATGATTTCTTTAGGGCTCCAACCCTAGATGAACACTGCAATCTTTCAATCAACCAAGCTCCAATCCTCTCAACTTGAGGACTCTGATCATCTCAACTTGCTAAGGCTTCAACCTGGTCTTCCATGAGGCTCCAACCTTGTGTGAGGAATCCAATCCTCAAGGGCTCCAATCCTTAGCTTTAGTGCTTCAAGATGTGTTTAGTTACTTCATTAGGACTTCCAATTTTCTCTTCAACAAGTCTAAGATTTGCTTCAACAATTCTCCAACGTTCCAACGGCTAGCCCATCAAGGTCATCTTCAACATGGCTTCGTATGTGTTTCCAATACTCTTCATGTCTGCATGAACAAGTTTCTTCAAAGACTACTTCATGAGGACTTTAACAATGTTGCTACTAATGTCTTCAAGTGCTCTTCAACTATACTTCTGCAAGTGGCCTTGAAGAAAACCTACAATAGCCCTTCAACCATGCTTCAACAATTTTCTAGCAATGTTCCAAGAATATCTTCAATATTGTTTGCTACAATACAATCTTCAAGAACTGCTTGATCTTTCAAAAAATTCCCAATATGTCTTTACAAGGATGTCTTCTTAAGAACACCTGAAGGTTACTTCAAAAAGTCTCTTCCAAGGTTGATCAATCTTCAAGGTCTTCAAGGTCTGCACAACAAACTTACTAGAAGTTGCTGCAACAAGGACTTCAAAAACGGCTTCCAAAGACTGTTTTAACAAAGATTTCAAAATGCTCCAAACAAGTCTTCGATGTTGTCTCCAATAGGGCTTCAACATGTCTTCAAGAGTAGCTCCAAAGGATCTCCAAGATTGCTATGGAACTTTGCTTCACAAGGGACTTTAACTTTTTAGATCACATGTCCAAGCCTTCATTGTTTAGGTCTGAGATTACCAGGCCAAAATTCAAAGATTTTTCATCCTCAAACTTAAGTCTTTTATGCTCCACAGGTCAAGGTCTTCCATTACATGATCGAGACTTTTCTCCTTTCTACAGGGCTGAAATAACTTCAAAGGAAAGATTTGAATCATGAAAGAATTTATGTTGCAAAGGAAGCCCTTCAAGAATTGACGTCCCACAAGGTTTGTTAAAGAACAACTCAAGGTATGTCTTAGACTACAAGTTTTGTTATAAGGTTCTCTCCATACAAAAGGTATGATCATTCTCTTTTGAAATTTGTTTTACATTACTAACATTCTTATGTCTAGGGTTTTGAATCATAAAAAGATTCTTATTAGGATGATAAATCATTAGATTGAATCTACCCTTATCATATTATCTCTTGTTTGATCATTTTTGTGAAACCTTAACCCTTAGGTTCACTATAAAACCCTTGAACGTCTTTTCCTCAAATCTGGACTAGTGTACGCTTTGTAGCTTATGTTGTTTGGTTAGGGCTTTTAACAAACCTTGTTAGCTCTGTCTAAATGCTCCCCAAGTCCTCCTATAGTTGTACCTTCACTCCTCTATGGATCTGAAACTTCTAATCACCAAAATAAGGCTCTCATCCCTCTTGAAACAACCCAACTCAAGCTCAACCTACCTACAATCTAATCAGAATTCCTGCAACCCCACAATAGAGAGAACACATGCCACAAGCCCTCACCAAAATCAACCCAAACCTACTCCTTTGGCCTCAGCGTACTTGCTCCTGTACTCGGCCCTCCAAACAATCATGAAATGTCAAAAATATGTGCTCCTTTTCTCCTTCAATGGGGTTCCTTAGCTCTGCAACCTACTTAGATCAAAATGCATTCTTTTTCTTTGTACTTGCTTGACCGAATTGGTGACTCAGAATGACAAGTTTAGTTTGGTATTTATAATTGTTTGTGTATATGAACAGACATGCGTGTTGATCGTGGGGCCGACTTGTGAAGAGGAATATTGAGCTTACTCAAGTAAGCCAACAGACTTTGCCCTTTTTAACATACATAAATTTCAAAAATTAATATCTCCCCAACGCAAGGAATTAGAGGGCAAGTAGGTACTCGTTAGAAAGGTCCTAGAGCCCTCTATCAAATAGTGTAAGAGGCATATCAAGATTTTGTCTCTAATGTCACAAATAAATTGTTCTTTATGACTATCATTAGAATTTTGTGACAATCCTTAAGGATTTATGGTATGATTATCTAGAATAGGACTTAGGATTTGGATATGAGGATCAAGGCTAAGGTATCATTATCATGGACCCAAGTCATTAGGGGTAGGGCTTCTTCATCATATGGATATAGGGTATAAGGATTAATCTATTAGGGCTAGGGCATCATCAAGAGCAAGGTTTCATTGATGTACAAAGGAATTTGTCATCATATCAACATACCTACGGTTTCATCATATGGCTTGGACAATGTTAGAGCTTCTTCCATGCTAGGGCTTCCAAGATAAGGGCTCCTAGGATCAAGGAATTTTATCCATTCGGCCTTATTTCAACAAAACTAGGGTATCATATAAAAATCTAAGGTTTACATCAATCATATTGATAAGGCATCATATATTGCTAGAGTTTCATCATATGCATTTGGCACCCAGGATTATCATCTTCAACAATGCTAGGGTTTGCACTTAGGGTTTTGCACCTAGGGGTTTTCATCATAATGACATCAATGACAACTTTACCAACAAATAATTTACGCTTGTAACGCTACAAGGCTTTAATGCTCCTCAAGCAAGCTCCAACACTCCTTCATAGGCATCCAATGCTCCAAGGCACCTCCTAAGCCATATATACCTCTAAGTCCACCATATCTACATGATCAAGCATCAACCTCATTGTCCTTAAATCAAGGCCAAGCCTCCCTGTAAACAATAGTGGATAATTAAGGCAAATGCATGAGCAAATTTACAAGCCCTAAATCAAGGAGATGAGCATTTTAGTGATAACTTCTTGCATTTTTCACGTCTCATGTCATTGCTTAATAAAAACCAATCCTCAACAAGATCAACTAACACATCAAAGTAGAGCTATGATGGAAATGGCTCCTTGTACATTTTGTTCAAGTCATATCATCAACCAAAGATTTTATTGTGAATGATGATAAACAAAAATCCCTTACCTTAATCAAGGTCATCAAAAGATTGAAATTACCAGCCATGCCACACCCCTCACCATACCCTATCAATTTGTTGACCCAAGGATGAGACATATGCAATAACGAGCAATTCCCCCCACCCTAAGACATCAAGCCCTTCAAAGATGAGGTTCCATGAGATGTTCCCCAATTGAAATTTATGGTATTCTTTTAAGAAAAACACATCTGACGAAGCATCATGTTGTTTACGAGTCTCGACCCCATAGCATCATTGTTACTTTTGAGGAGTCAATACTACAAAGTCCCAAAGCCAATTCCATCCACTACAATTTTCTTGATCTTAGCAAAGGCAACGCAAAGAGGTTATCTCTCATATTGACATATTCATCATCTTCATAACTCAATCAAAAGGTGAACAAAAGATTGTTGCAACTACCAAGGACTGTACACAAGGTCTCTCTACATAATGGAAGTATGTGCACAAGACCAAGGAAGAATACAAAGACATCTTTTTCTTCACCTGCAAAGGTATCTCTGCACTGCCAAGTCATGCATTCAACTATTTTGATATATGGAACTCCTTTACCTATGGCATAGCATTTAAACACTCCCTTCACAACTCAATCAAGCTCCAAAAACTTGAAGGGGGGCATTCGAAGGATTGAACATGGCTACCCTATATTGATTACAAATATCTAAACAAAATCATAATCAAAACCCAATATCCAATTTTCCTGAATCGCTAATCTTCTAGATCAACTCAAAGGCACTGACCTTTTCAATAAGATTTATATAAAATCAGGTTCCCACCAAGGACTAATTGACCAAATTAATATATGGAATATAGCTTTCAAGTCCTAAAAAGGCCTTTTGAGTGATTGTTCATATGTTTTGGCTTGAGCAATACTCCAATAATATTCATTAGAATGATGGACAATATCTTATGATCTTTCAAAAAAAAAAATTGTATATTTAGATGTTAGTGTTATCTTCAGAAAAAGTCAAACATAACAATTGCAACATATTTATTGAGACGTTGTCACTCTTTTTATGCAATTACAATTGCTTCATTCTTTTATGCAACTTCAAATTTCAAATACTCAAACTCTCTACACCCTAGATATATTGTAGTGATTTAGGATCAAAAATTACAAGCCAATGCCTATTGCTTCAAGGATAATTAGCGAGCCAATTGCCCTTCACAAATGTTTGATGCACTACATTATCTTTTCTCAACAATGTGTTTTATCTCACAGAATCTCAACCAAATATACTCTTTGCATTTGGCATGTGTCCTTGCTACATGCTTAAACCTCATGAATGTCACTACCAAGTTGTGCAATGTATTTTGTCTTACATATGGATGCCTTATATAGGCATTCTCTACTCAATTTGCACCAACATTCATCAGCTTCGTTTTTCTAACAAAAACTAGACAAGTGATCATAAAGAGCAACCCCTACCTTAAGATACTTTTCTTGGCTTTGTGTTGATTTGTCAGTGTTCCAAAATCTAACAAATTGTGGATCTCTCTATTAAAGCCAAATATGCTAGTGTAGTGCATGCCAAGAATCATATTGCCTACATATGGATGAACTTAATCTACTAAGTCTCCCTCAACAACCTTCTTTCAACTTATTTCACGATAATCTTAGTGACAACGAGTCAATTTGCAATCTCACGAATCATCAAAAGCCAAAGCAAATTTATATTTGGATGCATTAAAATCATCATCTTCTTGCTCAAGGACAACCTTTGTCAATCTTTGTCACTTTCATAGATCAATGTGTCAATATCTGTTAAAATTGGCAACTAGGGCCAAACTCCATGTGGGTCATCTTATTTATGGCAACTGATATTTTTATTGGATCCCTCTCATCGAGAGGTGTAAGATTGCTCTAAAGATCATCCGATTTCATGGAGTTATGAATTTATTTGTGTTATAAAACAAATTGTCAAGACAGTCAGCATCTTATGTAGGCTCAGAAGCTCAATAGTCATGTCTATTCATCATCTACAATTTAGTATAAACAGAAGAGGACTTCAAGTCATTTGAGACATACACTCTTCATGTGATCTCCTCCTCTCCACGTCTTTGGGTTTTTGGTGAAGGAGAGAGACACTAAGAGTATGCTGGGCTAAGTAGATAATGCCCTAGCCACAGTCGCTGATTCCCTATCGTAGGTCTAGAAGAGACCCTAATCCGTTGTAAGGAGAAGCCCTAAACGCAGCTAAAGAAGAGACTTTTATCCGCTGCTCTAAGAGGAATAAATCTGCAGTCTATTAGACCCTAATACGCAGCTTCAGGACGAGACATAATCTGTTGTCAAGAGAGTCACATACGCAGTTCTTAGAGGCTTCTATTTGTTGTCATAAAAAGGCCTTACACAGCACACCTAGCCGCAATTTGTGAGGCCCTAAAAGGAAGCCTAAAACCGCAGTTAGAAGAGACCTAATCTCAGCTTGAAAGGGACCCTAAGTAACAGCTAGAAGGTTGGACCTAGCCACAGCAAAGCAGTTATACTACAGCGTGAAGGATCCGTGTTAATGCCACGTAGTTGTAGGTGACAGCGTGGTAAAATCCAAGGCTATTTATGGAAAGAAGCAGTCTTGACACCAGATCTCGATGGTTCTTCTGTAGCTGCTTAAGCATATTGGATAGCAGTATGAAGATGATCCAAGTAACGTATCTATTGCATAATACAACAGTGATCTGAATTACAAGAAGTGACAAGGATAACATCCCTACATCTATGTCTCAACATTCGGATCTGTATAGGTATATCACATGACATGTGCATACTTGTAAGGATCTCGGTTGGATGAAAAACTCAGACGAAGGGGCTGTGTTATTTCACACAGCAGTCCTACGAAGGGGCTGTGTTATCTCACACAGCAGTCCTGAGATATAGATCTCAGTGAAATCCTTATGGCAGTACAAACATCTTGTACAGCAGTGACGTGGAGTATTAAATGATGTTCCAATATGCAGTAATGAAAGAAACAATGATCACCTCAGTAAAGAGTGTCAGTCTCATCAAAGAGACTAGGATCATAATCATACAGTACAGTAAGGTGCAGTTATGATCATTACAGTCCTGGCATAACTCTGATAACGAAATAGGTTTCAATGATGGTCAAGAGATCCTTGAAAGGACACCGTCTCAACACAATGAAAATGATAAGGATGAACAATCTCAGATCACGATGATGAAAGACTCAGCATGATGGGCATGTTAGTAAAGGGCAGCATGATGGGCATGTTAGTAAAGGGCAGCATGATGATGAATGAGACAGCGTGATGATGAATGAAGCAGCATGATGGGCATATGAGTAAGGAGCAGCATGATGATGAATGAGACAGCATGATGATGAATGAAGCAGCATGATGGGCATGCTAGTAAAGAGCAGCATCATGATGAATGATAAGGATGATCAATCTCAGATCATGATGATGAAAGACTCAGCATGATGGGCATGTTAGTAAAGGGCAACATGATGATGAATGAAATAGCATGATGATGAATGAGACAGCATGATGATGAATAAAATAGCATGATGATGAATGAGACAGCATGATGATGAATGATGCAACGTGATGGGCATATTAGTAAGGAGCAGCATGATGATGGGAGCAGATGGGAGCAGCTCAGTGACTAGGTGCAACACAGTGACGGGTGCAACATGAGTACAAGCTGCAACACTATGTTAGGCGAAGCTGTCACCTTGGAGAATCAGTTGAAGCAAAATGTCTTCAACTGATCTCATGTATCATCATTATAAGAGATGATCTATGCTCATATCTAGATAAGTCAAAGTGTTGACTTTTTTGTAAATGTATTATCTCTCTCTCTGTTGAACTTTGAATAACATAAAAGAAGAATTGATCAAAGGTTCCCCCACATTGGTCCCTGACTGGCGCCACATCTTGTGTCCTCTTGTCTTGGCTTGTCTTCTGCGATTTATGTTTATGTTTTATCTGCAGTTTACTTTAATGCTGATGTGATTGCTAATCTGAAGAATAAAGATAATATATATATATATATATATATATATGAAGCTTACTATGAAAATTGAAATAAATTGCTCTAAGCAAAACATACCTAAAATTAACAATATCTTAAACAAATCTTTTCTAGATCCCACATTCACAATCCTAAAAGCACAAACAAATATAAGCAAGATACAATTATAGGTTGAAACATGACATATTGTATTGTCCTCTCTTTGTGGCTACATGTTTTAATAAAGTGGGTACAATCCATTATACTCAGTTTACCTTTATGGAATTTACATGTGGACACCTAAACAACCCATTAAATCTACTTTATATATTTGAATAAATAAACTTATCCTCCTAGTAAGATATGACCCTAGCCCCAAATGATGTTTACATAGAAAAAGATACAATCCTCATTTGGATCATCTCATTGAAGTGAACTCATTCATTTTTTAACCAACACCACCTCTACATATTGTGCTATACTTGTGTGCATTTGCTACATTTATGCCACTTATTATTCTAAGATGAAAATATGACAGGTTAACATCTTTATTGTAATCTATATTAAGGGCATCTATAAATATATTGTTTTGATTATTGAAATAGAATTTCTTAAAGACATTAGTATAAGTCTACCATGTGCTCCTGATTTCAAGGCCCAAGGCCCTTCACCATTCCACTTCATAAACTTACACCTATAACAAAACTACAAACTATATATATATAATTCTCTCTCTCTCTCTCTCTCTCTCTATATATATATATATATATATATATATATAGTTCTCTAAGAAGAAATTATACTTTGTTATATTTTCCATTCTTCCCCATATACCAAACTGCATTGAATTTTTTACCACAACCAATCACTCCAATATTTCTTTCTACAAAACACATGCTCAAGTTCTATCATTAAGTTATAATCTCATCTATCAATGCAATTGACAATATAACCTCTAATCCGCAGACCTTAAATCATAACCTAACACTCTTAGTACCCATGCAACCAAGCTCCTTAACCAAATTGTCCACCATATCTACAACTTCTGTGACAACAAAATACTTATTAATTATAAAGTTATCACAAATGGTCACACCATCTAATTATTCATGAGAATTTCATCTCCATTTTTTTTAAACACAAAGTTTCAAACAAGCAACCAAGTTATATCAAAGAAAAACAAATTTACAAAACATTTGTCAATTACAAACGTCAAACCACCAACTACAAATTGATGAAGTCGACATGTTAATAAGCATCACACTAAAAACCAGAAGTTGCTGACAGTCGTTTGTATTTAAAGGCATGTAAGGTTATTATCACTGCCCATACATAATGACCAAATATACGACATTAATAATTTCCTACCAAAAGACCAAACATACTACATTAATAATTTCCAAATTAAATAACATAATTACTTAACAAGATAACTACTCAAATGATCCTATGTCCACCTTTCAACATATAAACCTAGACCATAAGAGAATATAACGACCTTCCAATAAATAATTACAGTTCACATTTACTTTTCTAGTCTTCGTAAGTCTTCGTAGTTTTGCAATGCTTTTCTTTGAATTAAGGCACTAAGCAGCTCTACAAGGTCGTTAATTTGGTTTTATTATTTGTATTTTAATGGTCTATTACAATGTCTTTCATGTACCTTGGCAATTTTATCCTAAGCCTAGTATTATATCATTAACTATTCATCGGTCCTCTTGTGTGAATTGGACCTTCAATATTATGTAAAAACCATATATCCTATCAAGGTTAACATTGTTGACATCAAAATTAATTAGTGCTACTCAACGTCCCCGAAAGGACATCTATCATACTATAATCTCCAACGTTGGTTGAATGGTTGATTCCAATTTAACACACTGGACACCATCCACGCCGCAATCTAGACATTGGTTGTGATACAATGTAGTTTTACATCATTATTAGCTATATACTTGGTATGATATGATAAAACAACTCCATTTATCGTAAGAATTGGACACGTTCATGTAAACTATAACTCCAATACAGAATTACACATAATTGCTCACTTGCACTACACAAAAGCAAAACTATTACGAATTACTTCAGACTGAACTTTCATAAAATATAATCAACTATCAATGCATTTGAAAAAATATGCCATATCTCAGCATAATTTCTGTTCGATACATTTTTGTATCTTTGATTATTCAATTCATAAAATTACAAATTTTATCCTATTATACCAACAGTATTCACCTTTCAACAACACCCATGTTCTACATAAAGAGGTATGGGTAATATTTTATGCCTTGGACCTAGCCAGCATGACAGATTTAGCTAACGACACCCTACTTTGGAAACACATTCTCCCCACCAATTTTTCTTGTCTTCAACTATTTTCGTCCTCCGACACAACACCTACGTTGTACATAACACGAAAGGGTAATATTTTATGTCATGGTCCTCGCCAGCATGACAGATTTGGCAAATAATAGCCCCCGGCCCCGCTTTCCCTTCCGGGACAGTCTCCCTACCGTGTGAGTATCAACCTAGTAGCATAGACTAGGGATGAAACCATACTTCCCAATCAATCTACACCCTCACGGGTGATAATGGACTATAATTCAGTAGTAGTGACGAACAATTGATACCGACATGAAAAATTTGTTAGATCTCAAGCTCTATTTTGGAAGAGTGTGAATGACAAGTATGATGACAATTTTGGAC
The DNA here is from genome assembly GCA_031772625.1 of Pinus tabuliformis. Lineage (NCBI taxonomy): Eukaryota > Viridiplantae > Streptophyta > Pinopsida > Pinales > Pinaceae > Pinus > Pinus tabuliformis. The sequence goes on along the minus strand of CM062820.1, from coordinate 1,418,441,090 downwards.
TAATTCTGAAACCCTCCTAAAACTCTATTTCGAAGCCAAGTATAATGAGAACTGTTAAGAGTTCCAAAACCCTTTTAAAATACAAGAGCATAACTTTAGTTGGTTTACCAAATATACCCTAACCACTGGAGATGAAAAGTTCCACTCAAACCATCAACACAAAAAGAATGATATTTCCACCCTTTCCATCAAGATCCTTTTCATCCACAACAAATAAACAATTGCCTACCCAAACCAAAACAGGGAACAATTTATCACATGCTTATATATTCACTGTACCTAAAACACAAAAGAGATGGCAATGTTCAACAAGACCACAATAATTTTGCCCAGATGGCAAAATTCTCACTAAAATCTCGCGAAATTTTTTTCAAGAAATCCAATCCTGGGAGTGTTTGCATCAATTGTTTTGATGGTAGAAATGCATTAAGCACCATCAAGAACAACCCCTGGGCACCCAAAATGCTTAAGCTTGACAGCTGTAACCTGGATTTCCAAAAATTTCTGCCGGAATTTCCATTGTTTTCCAAGCGAAAATGTGACCTCGTTAGACTACAGCCAAAAAATAAATTCCAATAATTGAAGATTATCTATATCGAATTTGAAAAAAAACACAGGGCATAACAATTTTACCCTATAACTCTAACCTTTCGAACCTAAAATTTCAAATTTGCCCCACAGTATGGTTTGCAAAATCACTTTTACACAGCAAACATTCTATTCTCCATAATGATCAGGAGTAAGATTGAAATTCCAAGGTTTCAGGTAATTCCATTGCCCATCACTAGGAAAGGATAGAAAGTATCAAATCAATAACGAATTCACTTTCTGAAAGTATCCCATTTAAGGATACAGACACTATTTTTAGTTCTTTAAATAAAATGTTTATCATCCAAGTTTTTGCCCACTAGTATATGCAAATAGATTCCATCGACTCTACCCTTACAGGTTCCGATTTCAGCTTCACCACTGCCTTTTGCCATGCTTAGTAGTTTTTACTGCTGACCATCTGTAAGAACAAGACGAATGCTTCCATCTAACGTGGACTGTTAACTTGCTATTCACTAGAAAATCCAACATTATTCAATATACTTTTATCCTCATTTTTTGAGCCAAAGTTCTCTGTTATCAGGATACACATGCATATCCAGATATGGGAACAGATGCAGATTAGTCATTTTTATTAAATTGTGGATTACAAGCTAGATATAGTTCATATACAAACACACATGCATATGTAAATCTGATTGTATAAGATAAAGCTCAACTGTCCTAACCTTGATGATGCTCAGTTCAACCAAACATTCCAGAAATAAAGAAAATTAAATAGACAAAGTGGCTTGTCAATTAGGTAGTTGAGGCAACTTTTAGTTTGTCTAGTTTGAGGGCTTTACAGGTGTTATCCAAATCAATTTGACCAAATCATTTTTCTGTAATGATTAAAGTTGCTTTCTGTGTTGACAGTGGTTTCCAATCTCCATGGTTACTTGAAAACATCTCAACTGCAAGCAAAAACCTAAATGCAAACTAGACTGGGAACTGCTGTTCCAGGAGACATAAAATAACTAAATAGAGTTTCATTAGAATTCATCCTTCATGAACATGCGATTTACTTTACAAATTTTCATGGGAATAATACCTTATTTTACAGGTAACAACATTTAAAAGACTTTTATTATCAGAAAATATTCACTGGGCATAGTTAAACAGCTCCATCAATATTGAAATTACCCGACATCCTTTGAATAGCTTCTGCATTTTGTGCTCATTATTGTCTAGAAAAGAAAAATGGAAACAATCAAAACACAGCATACTTCAACAGCAGTGAATCTCTAACAGACTCCTGCACTTTCACTGTTTGCCTGGTAAAAGCTCAAGCAAGTAAATTTTTGCTCATTAGTAAACCAATTTGATAAACTTTGCTTTCAATTGATGTTTGCTTATTTGAAAACTACAGACACTGAATCAAAATATCACTTTTTAAAACATCAGACTTTTGAGTAGTTACAGTTGCACCTACTTTAATTTGAAACAAAAAAGTGGACATGAAAAGCTCAATCTAAAAGAAACCCAAATTAGCAGAACACTGAATCTAATACTAAAATTGGTGAACAAAGACAAACATTCAAAAGAAAGGTTCCATTTAAATAAAATATCATATGCCTGACTACATCACTAAATCATTAATATCCATGTACGAGTAAAGTACAAAGGTCCTGCTAGCCCGGATAATTTCAAGTGTCTCAATAGGCTTCTACATTCAGAGCTCAGATGGGTAGCTAAGCACTAGCTAAACTTGCTTGAAATTGTTTAGCATAATCATGACCTACTAATCTACAGTAGGTCAGAATAGAATATCCTATCATGTGTTTTCCCGCAGAGTCCATAACTTGGAACTTATTATGCCACGAATCAAACACTAAACCTGGTAGATAAATTCAGCATTCACACCTTAAGTAAAACCCATGGCTAGAAATTAAAGAAAAATGAATCCATAAAACAAGATGTTAAAACTGCATCATTCTAAATCAACCCTTCTGATTATAATAAACTATGTTCCTAAATCATTAGTTGCAAATCGACAGAACCCTAAAATTATGAAATTTCCTTAGTGGTTGAAAATTTAAGATGATAGTGACACCTATTAACATTTAAACATTCAACGTAAAAAGAGGAAACTCGTAATCAACAGCCTAACCACCAAACTTACAGAACAAAGAAATATTACAAGAGTGGAGTTATCTCTAGCATTCAATATTTAATTGGAAAATCACCTATTTTGACCCATTATTAGTAGAGCATCATCGTCAAAGACAATTTCAAATTCTACCATATACGCATTGAAACAGTCCTATGGACATGATGTGCTTTCTCAAGTTGTTAATACAAAAGTGGATATTGCTGAACGATCTCCAAGGTTCTGGTTCATGAATCAGAATATGTCTGAAGGCCAAAGGTGTGATTAGTTTTCTTTCAAAAAAAGAAAGTCAGTTTCTTTAATGAACAGGCAAAACATTTTCAGCGTGCAAAAAAAGCAGAATCAAGGAGCACACCTAGAAGCGCATAGAAACTTGTAAAACGTATAGGATCGTTCAAATCTGACCATAAAAAATTAAAATGAAATATGTGAAAAATGGCATGCACAGAAGTAGAAACTTACATAAAACAAACAATGTGGATTACGCTTGCAAACAAAGATAACAGACGGATAGCTTTGTAAAGAAATCAAAGTCCAGACTGTTGAACAGGAAAGTAAAACATATCATACAAAAATATTGATCTGAATCCATATTATACTATGTGAACTGGAATCCTACCTCTCAAATAACCAAAACCTGGAAACACAATTATGCTTGCAAGCAAAGATATATACAGCTGGCTTTCTGGGTAAGCAAATTATCATTGCTCAAACAGGAAAGCAAAACACAACATAATCATATTATATTATGGGACCTGGAAAACCTACCTCTCAAACAATCAAAAAAAAAAGCAGGTAGAAAAAGGTAAAGCCTTCCACTTCTGTTACAAATGAAGGCACAAACAATCTGAATGTTGCATTAAAGCCTTGCAGAAAGTCTAAGTACAAAGAAATCATATAAACCAAAAAGAAAAATACAAGTTAAATTCAGTAGAATAAATAGCATGGAGGCAGAATGTTCCAAGCTTGCTCACCATAAAACAATCCATAATGAGGAACAGCTACACGACCTTTTATAGACAGTTCAAAACTCAAGAGTCAAGACACAATGTTGCCTAGAATGAGCTGGAGACAGATAGATAAGTTACCGTAGGAATTTTGTACTCTGCAGGTACTTCCAGCTCTCTTGATGCAACTTTCCTTGGCATAGTCTTCAAAAAGTGGACAGTCATAGTATTCCACTATCATTATTTTCATACCAATTGTCCTACTTAGAGATGAATAAAATTGTGCAGTATGCTACTTGAAACAGGCACCCCCAATAGAAATTGATCTATCATGATATAAGTGGATATTAAAAGATGCATAAATACCCTATGATAAGCATTTGAAGTTAAGGTGTAGATACATACTACTGAAGAAAAAACACAAATTATTTTTCAAACGATAACACTAAGAAATGCATAGTCAATCAGAGCACTACTATGAATAAATGAAGCTTTAAAATATGAGACAATGCTATGTATGAAAAGATGCATATATACGAAAGATCTTTTGGGCAAGCAGCCAAATAAAACAAAATCCTGAACCTACAATGTAGATGATCAAGGTGCTAACAAGTTGCATAATCAAGCACAACATGAGTATGGATTGATCATCTTGCATGGTGCATGCAGATGTTCCTACAAAAATATTTAGTCCTAATGCCAATGCCAGTATGCCAATATGAAGAACTATTGTTCCTGCATGGATGATGATGGCACAAAATGTCTCCAATATGATTCTGATGCACCTCCCCTCCCACGAATAGAAAATATTATTCTTCAGCCTTTCTCCATGCTTGACCGATGCATATCTCCATAATACCCCTAACAGATGCAGCATACACCATCCTACCTATTATATTATGGATGATAATGGCACAAATGATAGCAATAACGACCACATGCAAAAAAAAATGGAGGATATGCTGACAACAACAACATCAATGATAACAGCTAACAATGATGCAACCTGATGCACCAACATGATGCTGATGATGGCATTGATTTCTAATTTCATGCTTCAAAAGGAGCATTAAAGAGTAGAATACGTCCCTCATAATGTTGTTGCTGTCAACATAATCTGGTATCACTGTGATGCTGACGAGGATACACCATTGATATCTGCTAAAGGAACACCAGGAGCTCCATCAACTGCATGTCCCATAGGTCCAGATGAATCTTTCTTTCTTCCAAAGGGATTCTTTGAATACGTGTTTATGTCAAGGAATAAACAGATATGTTATGTAGCCAATTTTAAAACTACTCATACTACAATGAAATCATTCTTAAAGCAAAAAAGGATATTGTATTCTCATGCCACCTCGATCTGAGCTGGTGAGAACTGCACCTTGCAAGTTGTTGTGGACAGCCACAGCACTATGTAGATCCTGAAAAAGACAGGAAAAGGGATTACAATAATCAATCAAAATTTGTCAACACCTAGACAGCATCAATATTGCTTCAAGCTTATGTTCTGTTTCAAGCTGAGACTCTTCAACATAATCATAGTAGGCTTTGTAAATACAAGACACATGTTCAAAAAGATGGTATATACTATAGACAAACAAAATAGAATATCTCGTCATTTAAGCACATAAAATAACCTTTAATTCAATATCTATATTATAGTATCATTTGTTTAAGGACTCATACCTCGAATTCTATAAAGCAAACTGTGCTCCTTCCCTGCCGCAAGACTTTCATCTGTCGGAAACCAGGTTGTCTGCATAATAATTCAACAATAAGAAGTACTAAGGCTTCAATCTATGATTCCAATTTAGCAAATTATAATGACAAATTATAATGAAAATAGGAAAAATAGCAGGTAACATTATCAGCAAACTATCAAGGAATTTCACTGAGAGAAGATAAGGTAATCCACATACCCACTAAAAAGCCCTCGCAGCTCAGTCTCACTTGTACTCTCACCAAGATTGCCAATGAATAAAGTATTACAGGGGGGATTGTCCTTCATATTCTGCGGTACAACAGAAAAATGTAAGCCCAAAGAATTATGAAATTCAAACAGCATTAATATTTAATCCTAATGGTGAAGTCTTCTTGTTCTGATGGAATCCAATTGACCTTTTCAAGAAATCAGACCAAGGATAAGTAATTGTTGTATCACAAAGACGCAGAAAAACAATTAGTCCAAAGGGGGTTTCAAAGGCTGGAATCGACTTTAGATCATTATAAGACTTGAAATAGTTACATAGAAAGAAAAAATCGTGTTACTAAGGGATTTTATTGTTTCCAAGTGATTTAAGTTTATATGAACTGTTGGAGTGTTGCGTAGTAGATCTTGGGGAACACAGAGCCAGGGCAACGACAGTTTATTTTACTCAAAGATTGGAAAATATGAGACCTACCATAGTTTATGCTAATTTTGATATAACAGTGGAATAAAATGAACTTAGATATGATAAGTTAATATAATTAGGATAAATATTTAATTTTAGCCTGACTTTCAGATACTCGATTCATTTCAACCATTACAAAGACTCCTTCACAAAATTCATGAATTGTTTTATTACCTGAATAAAAATTATGGTTTTTAGGATTTACTTCTGAATAATCTTTTTTAATCAACCTATACCTTTTCCTAGGAATTTAGTCTTCACATAATCCATAACATATAGTAACACTTTTCAAATGTTTTCCTCCTTGGTTGGACTACAAAGACAGGAGGAACAATCCTTGCATCTCCCCAATTCAATCTTCTTGATCTTAAAGGAAGTTAAGAATGTGAAGACTTAGAAGAATAAGTGAATAGTTATAAGCCTAATCAATTTTGACAACATCATACTTCCAAATTTATAAAATCATGAAAATGTGATGCATAACACTAATTGGTAATAAATAACTGACAAGTACATTAATCCCATGCCACAATTTGATTGCCATCAACAAAGTTCAAAATTTTTTGGCATGTGCAAGCGAATTTCTGTTTAAAATCGTCTTTTCCATCGTAGTCCTCGGAGAGATCTTTCCAATGGGTTATCATGCACGTCAAACGGAGATAATATGACCAAGTCGCAACCCCAGGAAGTTGGTTGTCCAACTCACCCCCAACGAGGCCCATAAACTCTTGGTGTTACATCTCCTCAGGTTAGGGTTTTGGTTGTTTAGGGTTTGCTCTTATTGTTCAATAATAAAAAGGTACTTGAGCCTCATTGTAAGGCAATTCAGAGGCATGTAGCCACCACATCTCTTCTCAGAGATAAAGCTACCATCGCACTAGCTCGTTTATTTCCATTTTTGTTTGTAAGCAGATTTCAGTATTTTACATTAATGAAATGAAGTATTATTTCCGTTGCATCTTTGTATTATGGTTATTTCTGTAATTTGTTGCATTCCTATTTAAATCCGGATCAGTGGTATCAGAGCGGTTTGTTTTTTCTCAGTTTTTCTTTGCATGTCCCCAATGAAGTCGGGATATAAGGAGTTAGGGCTTGAACTGGTCGAACCTTTGCAAGACCAGCCTCGCAAATCTCAATAGCCTCCCATGGCGAATGAAAAGAAAGACGAGGGGGCAAGAGATCCTATCAAAATCTTGCTCGAAGAAGCCCTCGAGCGACAAAGGAACACGATGTTGGACAGCTTTGCCCAGATCCTTCAGCGGCTACCCAGAGGCAACGCATCAGCTTCCAACAGCGACTCTAGAAATGCCACATCGTTTAAGGTACAAGTTAATTTTGAAATACCCATATTCGAGGGTTAAACAGACGCAGATGTCGTAGGTAAATGGTTAAATCTGCTAGAAGAGTATTTTTCTATTCATGAATTTTCGAGTCAGGAAAAGATTATTTTCGCTCTTCTCAAAGCAGCCCCCCACGTCAAGGACTGGTGGGGAACCTACTGCGAGCAAAAGGATGAAAGTACAGGCTCACTATTTTCAACCGCACCCACTTGGAATTCATTCCGGGACGCCATCAAAGAGCAGTATTACCCTGTCAAAAGCTACGAGGACAAATACATAAAGTGGACCACGTTGCGGCAGGGAAGGGACCAAGATGTGCCAGAGTTCACAAACATTTTTCATACCCTTCGCACACAGTTGGGTATCAAGGATTCTAAGCTACATTTGGTACTCAAATACTGCGGCTGCCTACACAGGTACATCCAGGAAGAGATGGAGTTCCTGAACATCTCCTCGCTCGGCACGACATACCGATACGCTGTCAAAATCGAGCAAAAGTTTAAACAAAAGAAGCGAGACTTTGGATCTGCAAATCTGAAGACCAAAGGACAAAGCCAAGGCGGGGTGACCCAAGACAACCCGTCGAAGCCGCAAGAAAAGAACAACACCACGAAGTCGAAGAAGGACACAGGAAAGTGGTGTGAATTCCATAAGATCCCCACTCACAACACAAGTGAGTGTCGAACCAAGCAGTCGTTGGTGGCCGAGTTCAAGGCTTCCAAATCAGATGCATTATCTGACCCTGAGTCAGAACCCGACAAGGGGAATGGCAAAGGGAAGCAGATCATTAACGTAGAGCCCAGTGCCACTGTTACCACCGCCAAGATCCAGAAGAATGAGCCCAAAGATCCAAAGGAGGGGGAGCGACTTTTCCACTCACAAATGTGGGTGAAGGGTTCGCCGCTGCAATTCATTGTTGACAGTGGAAGCCAAAAGAACCTCATTTCAGCAGAGGTCGTGAAGCGGTTGGGCCTACCGACTACACCACACCCATAGCCGTACAGTATCAAGTGGCTTCACCAAGGACGAGATCTCCAAGTTCGCCAGAAGTGTCGCCTTCCCTACAGCATCAAACCCTTCACAGACGAGATATTGTGTGACATTGCACCTCTGGATGTTTGTGATGTATTATTAGGCCAGCCATACTTGTGGAGGCCACATGTTGTGTATGAGTCAAGACCTCGCGTTGTTATTATTTCTTTGGGTAATTCATTATATAGGATACCGGAGGTAGCCCCACCTACCGCCACCTCTTTGATCTCTGCTAAGAAATGCAGTAAGATCATCTCACAGACTAGGAAATTTATTTTCTGTCTGGTTCGATCCCAAAGTAAGGGGATCATCGCCACATCCATGACCCCCGCAAAGGGTTCCTCCACGCAGCAACAGCAGCAGCAAAGGGATGCGGTCATGAAAGAACACAGGAACTACTTATCCTCACCCACAGGGGTACCACACAAGTTTCAGATGGGGACAAAGTTTGGTTACATCTGGAGAAAGAACGCCTTACAAGAGCCCATTAGAAGCTCTGACCACTCCGATATGGTCCCTACACCATTACTAAGGTTGTGGGAAAAAATGCTTTGGAGCACAACATTCCCCCATTTCTTCGCTTGTTCAATGTGGAATGCCATCGACCATGCTTTCCACCATTACTAGACACATCCGACATTGCAAAACAGCTCACACCCACAGAGTTAAATCCAGATTGCATGAAACAAGCTGCAAGTGATTGGATCAAGGACACACAGATCATGCACAATCACCACCAAAATATCCAACTGTATCGAGTTGTCAAAGCAAACCAACTCCTTCACCAGGGCAAGTGGCTCACTAGGGACCAAGTTCAACAAAAGTTTCCTCATCTCATGGAGGAACTCAACGCAATGGGGACCATTGCTTCCTAAGGGGGGAGGAATGATCTAGGTGGATATTTGTGGCCACCCACCAATTCCACTTGGACCCCCACCATTGCTTCTTTCAGTTTTTCAATTTTCTTAATTGTAGCACAATTTACTATTTTTAGCAATTTTTCGGGCCCTAAACTTTCGGAGCCGTTTTGAGGCCCTAAACGACGTTTTTTTGGAAATCTACTGCCAACGATTTTTTGTCTAAAATCATCTTTTCTATCGTAGTCCTCAGAGAGATCTTTCCAACGGGTTATCATGCACGTCAAACGGATGAAGAAATTTTTGTTTTCCCACCCCGATTTTCAGTTTCACCTTATTTCTCCCATGTAGTTAAATGCCCTTTCCCATAACCATACATTCAACAAGCTGGAAAAAATAAATTTGCTGAAAACACAAATTCTGGAAATTTTACAGAATGTTGGAAATTGCAGAAATAAAAATCAGCAGTAATAAACAGCCATTAAATCACATTTAAACACTGAGATTTTTGGTCAATGTGACCCTGGAAAAACCCCCTACAACTCTTGGGGAAAACCAGTTTGAGAGCTCTTCTTTATTTCTGGAAAATGCCTTTTACAGTGAGAAAATTTTCAGCAAAAATTTCAGCAAAACAAATTTTTCCAGCAAGCAAACTTATCTGTTTTTCAGCCTAATAGACAATCTGGAAACTTTTTGTACGAGTTGTACGGACCGTACGGATTATACAGACGTACAAGTGTGCGAACCGTACGGACTGTACGGACGGCCATACAAACTGTACGGGAAGACCTCGGTTTCCGTGCAGAAAATCGCCTCCTCGAAATTCGTGCCCAAAAATCAATTTTTCTCTGTTTTCTCAGCAAAAATCTGCCTCTTTCTGCTTGTTCTTTCAGCTATACGGATTTGCTTAAGTGCTGCCTTGGTATGTGTGCCAAGCTGTTGCTTCCTTCTCCTTCCTATCCAAAAATCTCCCTTGCTCTCTTGCTCTCCTTCTCCCAATCTGCTCATGAAAGAAAAAAATGATATTTTCCTCCTTTTCCTTCCTTAATCCAACCCTAAGTGACTTTTGGGTGATCCCTAAATCCAATCGCTAGAATAGATTTAGATCAATGGCTGAGATTAAATGCTCATTTAAATCTCACTTTCTATTTTTTAATTCACCCCACTTTAATAAAGACCTACTTAGTCATTTTATTTCGAAAGTCACTTTTCCTTTCTAATTTTTCATTGACTTTATAAAAGTCACTTTAAATTTTCTCAGCAAAAATCTGCCTTTTTCTGCTTATTCTTTCAGCTATACGGATTTGCTTAAGTGCTGCCTTGGTATGTGTGCCAAGCTGTTGCTTCCTTCTCCTTCCTGTCCAAAAATCTCCCTTGCTCTCTTGCTCTCCTTCTCCCAATCTGCTCATGAAAGAAAAAAATGATATTTTCCTCCTTTTCCTTCCTTAATCCAACCCTAAGTGACTTTTGGGTGATCCCTAAATCCAATGGCTAGAATAGATTTAGATCAATGGCTGAGATTAAATGCTCATTTAAATCTCACTTTCTATTTTTTAATTCACCCCACTTTAATAAAGACCTACTTAGTCATTTTATTTCGAAAGTCACTTTTCCTTTCTAATTTTTCATTGACTTTATAAAAGTCACTTTAAAATTAGACTTAGTAACTTTATCACTTAAAGTCACTTTTAAATTAGATTTAACTTTATAAAAATTATAAAGTTACTTTAGGAGAAAAATTAAATTCTTTTGGACACTTTTCCCTAGGCCAAAGATCAAAGCCTTAAGGAACCACCTGTCCTCCGGTACCAAATTTCAACAACGGATATAATATGACCAAGTCGCGACCCCAGGAAGTTGGTTGTCCAACTCACCCCAACAGGACCCATAAACTCTTGGTGTTACATCTCCTCGGGTTAGGGTTTTGGTTGTTTAGGGTTTGCTCTTATTGTTCAATAATAAAAAGGCCCTTGAGCCTCATTATAAGGTAGCTCAGAGGCATGTAGCCGCCACATCTCTTCTCAAAGATAAAGCTACCATCGCCCTAGTTGGTTTATTTCCATTTCTATTTGTAAGCATATTTCAATATTTTACATTAATGAAATGAAGTATTATTTCCGCTGCATCTTTGTATTTATGGTTATTTCTGTAAATTGTTGCGTCCCTGTTTAAATCCGGATCAACCTATCAAACCATAAAACATCGAGCCAATTATAGCTTCCTCTTTTCATCTAAGGAAAAGTGAACTTCTTGATCAATATTAAACCCATCATATCATCATGTGATCAACAAACTATCTCATGACTTCTTGTATCAGTTTGTTCTCTTTCCTGCCTTTATAGAGTACACACTTTTGCTATATATTCTTCCTGGAAGTCATACCATATCCCAAACATTATGGTGACATTCCTTATCATTAGAGTTGCCAAAACAAGTGATTTTACTTCAAATTTCAAACTGTAAGATCCTTCAAGCCGCTTTGTGCTTCTAGCTCCCTCTAAAGTTGTCATAACTTCCTTCCTCACATCATAATAATGTTAATATCTTTTCTGCCAATCTTGTTATGTTGCTATATATCAAACAACTATACAAAAGAGTCTTAACTTTTCCTATCTGATCATATCATGCTAATGCTTCCCAAGTATATTTTTTATTTATATGCATCAAGCTCTTACTTTTAACTCCCTCTGAAGATATGCATACCTCTTCCTTTCATATTGTCCTTTAGTTGACTTTCTTTGCTATTTTAATATTCTTTGAAGATGATGTCCATGAATGATGAAACTTGTTCTTTATGATGAGAAATGCTTCATTTATGCTTGCATACTACTCCTAGACTATCTTCATATCTTCAGACTTCTAGGTTGCTTCAATGTTGCTTCCAAGATCTTCTAGTGGAATATACTTCTGCCATCTTACTTTGATTCTTCCATTCTTTGAAACAAAATACCATACTTGTAGAAACTTCTATAATGTTGCATAATGACCTTGACTCTGCTAATGGTTTTGCTTCTATAATAGATCCTTGTAGTCCTTTTCTGCTAAATCACTACTTCTAGATCAACATGATACAACTATAATTGTTGCATTAACTGTAAAGTACTTGATGACCCAAATCATTCTATCCTTGCTTTGCTATATGATTAGATGATTGCCTCCAACCTTTTGTGATAAGATGCAACTTGACAATGTAGACTCTAATTCTTCCAATGCTATATGCTTCTTTCCAAGATACCATAATTTGCAAATCCCAATACTCTTCTACAAACGTAACTGCAATTGCTACTCTAGCTGTGATATTCTAATAAAAGAGAAAACAAACTGCTTATAAACTTGGTAGCAATAGAATCCTTCAAAAGTAAATATCCTTATGATCTTCAATTTTTGGTTTCTTCTTAAGTTCTTCATCTTCTTCTGTAATGTGGGCTCCACTTTTCTCCTCCCTCTTGTTGTTCTTCCAGATCTTAGGATCCTTGGGACAATCCCTTTTGAAGTGTCCATATTCATTGAACCAAAGCATTGCACTTTGGACATGTCCCGGCCTCCACGTGGCTGATTGTTCTTGTTGTTGTTGTTGTTTCGACGGGGTTCAAATCTTCCAAATCTTCCTGACTTCTTCTTTGATCTAGTAGTAAAAGCTTGAGATTGTTCATTGTTGGGTTCGATGTCATCCTTGGCTTTCAATCGTGTTTCTTCTAGAACACATAAAGCCCATAGTTCATTAAAAAGATAGAGTATCTTTCCTTGAATAGATGCTAGTCACAAAATTGCTCTAATCTACAAGCAGTTAGTTCAGAGTCAGATACGACTTCTACAAGCCCTTGTAGTTGATCTTTCAATTTCGAGATTTTCATAAGGTATGAGTCCAAGTCTTCATCTTTTGATAGACTTGTTTTGTAAAGTTGATTCCTTAAAGATATTTTTTAACCTGTAGTATTGACAGCATATAACTTCACCAATTTGTCATAGACTTCTTTTGATGTGACCAAATCTACAACAAAGGGAATAAGATGATCTTTGATGGACTCAATGAGAATTCTATGAGCCCTAACTTCTCCTTTATTCTACCTGGCCAATTCTTGATTTTTGTCCTTATATGGTTCTGAAACTTTTCCTAAAACGTGATCCATGACTTCATTTTCTATGAGAACTAAATCAATCTGCTTCTTCTAGGCTCTGAAATATGATGACCCATCAAGTTTGTTGCCTTCCTTACAAAAAGATGCCATTGGTTTTGAAGTTTGAGGCATGGAGGGTAATAGGGTAGTTATTTGCCAAATATTATGCCTTCAAGTAACTTGATGTTACCAAGGGTCTTCGAAGATGTCCTCCAAGGATGGTTAGAACAATAATATCTCCAAGTTGCTTCAATGATGATCATTTCAAGAATGTAGATGATGTTCCCAAGAATCTTGATGTTTCTTGAGTGAAGTCTTCTATAGAGTGATGATCAAGAATTTTCCAATATAGTCAAAAGAGAGAGATTGTTAAGATGATTGTCTTCTTCAAAACGACGACTGCTAATGATGATGATCCTTGTGCTTCCTCCTTTGTAATAAGTGATCTTCAAGTTGCCTTCTCATTACCTTAGCTCTGAAACCATGTTGAGAAGCCAATAGGCTAGCAATTTAGGATGAGTTCTCTTACTTGATAATTGTTTGTGAATGTTTGTTGGCTTCTTATTTCTTTTATCATGTTTTCTTCATCAAACAATTACCAAAAACATAAACATGAAGATCACAAAAAGACAATGAACACAAGATATAGGCTCCAACCCAGGGAAAAACCCCACAAGGGAGAAAACCCAACCAACTTCTCTTCTTATAGAATCAGATCAAAGTGAGAAATCCAAAACCAAGACCTCCCACAAGACCCAAGATAAGTGATCTTCAAGTTGCCTTCTCATTACCTTAGCTCTGAAACCATGTTGAGAAACCAATAGGCTAGCAATTTAGGATGAGTTCTTTTACTTGATAATTGTTTGTGAATGTTTGTTGGCTTCTTATTTCTTTTATCATGTTTTCTTCATCAAACAATTAACAAAAACATAAACATGAAGATCGCAAAAAGACAATGAACACAATATATAGGCTCCAACCCAGGGAAAAACCCCACAAGGGAGAAAACCCAGCCAACTTCTCTTCTTATAGAATCAGATCACAAGGGAGAAAACCCAACCAACTTCTCTTCTTATAGAATCAGATCAAAGTGAGAAATCCAAAACCAAAACCTCCCACAAGACCCAAGTCAGCCCTCCTTCACACCTTCCTAAACCAAGTCAAATCCAACCAAGTCAATGATGGTCAAAGGTCTTAAAATCTTGTCAAACTCTGATTTTTGGCCTCTGCAACTGATCTGAAATTTTCGGCACCTGCAACTGTTTGAAATTCTCACACATGTGGCAGTATTAGGACACAAAATCACAAAAATTTCCTTCTTAGACCATCACTCTTTCTCCTTTGACTTTCACTCTTCTTTCCTTGTCTTCTTGCTCCTTCTTGCACAGAAATCAATGTTCTGAATTGGTGCTACAATGAGGTTGAACTGTTCTTATATATACACATCCAATAGGTCGAATTTGTCCCTTGCAGGGCCGCCTTGGTCTTGTGGGTGACAAAATGACTCTTTTGACTCTAATAAAATTAGTTTTCCTTTTTCATCCAAAAGTCCAAATGGGACTTGACTCAAGTACAATAAATTGACTCATGACAAAAAAAAATTGACTCAATAAATCCTAGAAGCATGAAGAACATGCTTAACTAATGAAATAATGATAATAATAATAATAATTTATTTTTCTTCTTTTTGTTTTGTACATGAAATACATATTGATACAAGTACAATGATAATTATGAAGACCGAACCTTGTTACATTTTTCAACACACCATTCATCACAACAGATGAAGCCAGTCTTTTTCTAAAGACATAGTCAAACCAAAATAACAACTCGGAAAGAAGAATCTTTCTCAAGCATCCAGTAGAAGTGCTACTAAAGTCATGACCAATCGAGATATTGAACCACGGCTTGGTGCTCAAGTTAATATCTATAATCAGGAACTAACCTAAAATACTGGACAATTAATCAAAAAAAATCAATTTACATGCTCTTCCTGAAAGATTAAAGGATACATCCACTGCACAATTAAATAAAGAACTTTACAACCCAGGGTTTCTAAACAATGTCATACCTGAACAGGTGCATAGCCTGCAGGAGCAACAGGAATTGGAACTGGTGGGACTTGGGGAACTGGATATCCACCATATGGATCATAAGATGCAGTCGAAGATGCCAAATAGCTGAAAATATAATGGCATGAAAACAAATGTCCAACACGTGATTGACAACAGAAAGAATATACTTTCAAAACAAGCATTCAAATTAAACTTTTATAAATAAAGTCTAACCTCTGAGGACCCCAGACAGTGGCAGAGGGACTGACAAACGTGCCAGGGGGATGGTAAGCGGCAGGAGTGTAGTCTCCACCAGTTCTCATTCGTTTACTTGGGTCAAAATTGTTTGTGTCTGACACTACACCAATTACAATTGAAAACATCAGAAACAGATTTTGAACCAAAAGATGAACAACAAATTTGTAAAATGCAAATTTCAAACATAGCAGTTGTGATATCAAGTTATAAGCTCATGTGTAGCAATGCAATGGCAAAATTTTCTTACAGAACCTAGAAGCAGTAATCATTTATTCCATCATTTGTAGCGAATCAGTCTCAAGAAATAAATGAACTAAACAAGCATTTTCAATGGCACCAATGAGACACAAGCAGTTTAACGATAAACTAGTTACCATAAGATGACAAATGCAAATAATTTTCTATCACCAGTAAATGAGATTTCAAGAATCAGTGTCTTTCATAAAAAACTATACAATTGGAACAAAGGAAACAAGCTGAAATAAAATCACACAGACAATCAGCCCCAATTTTCTAAACTTCTGATGTTGAATACTATAGCAAAGAAATATTAAGGGAGAACAAGAATGTGAAAGACAGAAGCCTCGACCTAATGTTGGAAATCATAGAATTTAAAACCCCTAACTGCTAAATTACAGAACATTTTCACATCAGCCTCAAGGAAGCTTTCAGAAACACAAATGCAAACACTGGAATAGGAGACCATGGTTGCTCATTGCAACTACAGAATCAATCTTGAAACAATCAAGTGGTGGATAGTCCACAAACAGTAGAATTCACTTGGGTGTACACAAACAGTAGAATTATAGACATAAGGAATTGGGTGTAGATTCCTACCACTCCTCGACTTCAAAAGAAGAGAAAAATATGCACCTACAAAAGTAAGACAAGTAAAACATATAGGGAACCTGTGTTCTCATCCTCTTTGGTAGAATATTTAAAGTAAAATCACCCAACATTGACAGAGAAGGCTGACGGAACAAATTTACTAACAGGCTTACATCCATAGTCAATTACAGAGAAGGTTGAAGGAACAAAAGTGACAGACTTACATGGGGTATATATAAGAGCCATTTGTTGGGGTTGCAGTAAAAAACAGCAACAAAAATTATCCAATAACAGTGGAGAGGAAGCTAACATAGTTGAAATATTACTGACAAACACACACTAATCAGCCAAATAATTGATCTTAAAACTTATATAGCCTAATAAGTGAGCTCAATTGGTTGAATGGACTATTGTAAGGAGGTGTTTGCCCTGAGACCTCTGGTTCTGGTTTGGTTCAGTCATGTAGGGTTACCAGCTGGTATAATAGTTGGCAGTTCAACTGCCCTCTATCCAGGTATTCTGTAGGGGGGTTATCCCACATGGTGCTCCATAGAAAATGTGGTGGGAGGGTGAAGGGGGGAATATATAATTTGCTTTCAAGTCCTTTTATTTGTGACGGCTCTATGTCACGACCATCATGTCTATTACAAGTGGTATCTTCATCTAAGCAATGTGTTTTTGGGCCAAGTGACGAAACATCGGGCCTATTACAGCTCATATTTTATGAGGCTCCACTTTATGTTTCTCATCATACTGATGTAAATTTGCTACTGGTTACTTGGAGCTACTGGACCAACTTGGGGAGATTCACCTTTCTGGAGCCCCTTATCTTCAGGCCTTCTGGGTCTACCAACAAAACATCAGGCCTATTAAATTTACACCTGGTTACTTGGAGCTATTGGACAAACTTGAGGAGATTCATTTTATGAAGCCCCTTATCTTCATGCCTTTTGGGTCAAGTTACAAAACCTCAGGACTATTACACCTCATATTGTATGAGGCTCCACTTTGTGATTTTCATCACATTGATGGAAATATGCCGGCGGTTATGTGGAACTATTGGACCAACTTGGGGAGATTCATATTTATGGAGGGCCCTATCTCCATGCCATCATATCATTTGATGTAGGTCTTAGGTTGGGGGAGTCTGACAGAGTCTGACTTTTCCTTGGTTTGATGATTGTGCTTGCTGCTTGGTGGTCTTCTCACATATGCTTGTCTTGTTCATCAGCTCTTAGTTGGACTTTTGATGGAAGTGGAGCATGCTATCTTATCATGGTGATTTGGTTTATATGCTTATCTTTAATATGAATGGCGGTTCTAGCTCCCCAAGGATTTAATGATGATGGTGGTAGGATATATACTTGTCTTGGAAATCTTGGATATGTATGCTTATCTTGGATATGGATGATGGGATTGATAAGTTATTTCTGGAGTCTGAATAAGAAAGGATGTTACTACATATGATTTGATGGTGATCTAAACTTTTCCTAAGGATGGATAATAATTTTTTATGTAATAATCCATTGGTGGTGCACATTAGGTTGGGCTTTGTGTTTTGTTGTTATCATCATGGAGTCTTGCTATGAAGAATATCTTTTATTTACAAGGTATAACACTTTATTAGAATGCACACTTCATTCAAGACATGTTCATGGTGATTTAATCAGTTGTGCACACATATTGAGGTTGATTTAACTGCTCAAAGGTTAAACTAATCTGATTTATCCAAGTTAAGGTAAATAGCTTGGGCACCCTATTTTATATAATTCATTTCAGTGTTGCGGGGGAGTGCCCCCCCCCCCCCAATCGATCTCGCTCCCAATCCGCGTTCCGAGCGGGAGCGACTCGAGAGCGGGTTGGGAGCGCACTCCCTAAAAAAACGCTCCCTGCCTTTTCGGGAGTGTTTTTGGGAGCATTTAGCCATTTTTGCAACAACAAAAAAAATTGCAGTAATGTTCCAAATGCAATTTTTTTCAAAGAAACAAAATTGAGTGGGGCAACTTAATGATCAAGCCTATGGCCCTAGTATTGATATGTGATTCATGGTAATGTTAAATTCTTAAAGTAAAAGTGACATCACTTTTACTTAAATTTTTAACATTACCATAAAATGACTCAGGATGCTTGAGAGTGGTTCCAACCTCATTGGATTTCATATGGAGAAAGTAGAATTTTAGATTTCATTCAAAATCTAGCAGACTTATCAGTTTTTCAGGATTTCAGGATTGTAATGTTTCCATTGAATTTTGTCATGTATTAGGGTATGGAACTCGTATTTAATCAAGAGAACCAATCCCTCTATGTACCTTGATGTTAGTGACATTGGTTGTCGAACTCCTCCATCATGACCCTCCTAAAAATGTACGCATCACTCAAACAAAATCTTGACTTGACATGCTACGCTTTTTCTATCTTATGTTAATGCTTAGACGGTGATATTAATGACAAAGATCCTTATACAGATACAGAGGTAATGACAAAGATATCTCTGGATTAATGCTTAGAGGGTGATATTAATGACAAAGATCCTGATTTTCCAACATGACTAAAAAACTAGACATTTCTCGTGGTGGCAAGAGGCCCAAGCATAAGCAATAGATAATAGATTTACTTGCCTTTTGCAGTTTCTAGTAGTTTTTATAACTATTGACTCTTTCATATTTATTATGATATTTTTTAAACAATATATGACAAATTAAGTTTGAAGTTGGCAATTATAACTCATTAGTAATGAATTATGAATATGATGCTTCATGAAAGTTGAAAGTTGTTTCATTTCATTTTATATCATTTCATTTCATGTTAGATATTATTTGTTGTTTACACTTAGCTTACAAGTACAACTTTGGTGATCAATGATGATAAATGTTATCTATTGAATTTTGAGAGCTTGAAAGTTTAAGATTGATGAATCACGAGACTCAATATGTTGTATGTTACTATGTTACTAACTTGTGGACGTGGTTGATGAAGATTATAACTTCTAGATGATTGTTGTTATATGGTTCAATCTATGTTTTTTATGTTATTTATATCTAATTCATAATTCTACATGTTTTTGTTGACCTATATGTATCAAAATATAAATATATATATATATATATATATATATATATATATACACTCCGGGATTCGCGCCCAAACCGGGAGCTTTTGAAAATGTCGCTCCCGCACCCGTTTTTGCTCCCACTCCCAAGTAACACTAACCCAAGGTTTATTTCATGTCAAACTTGTTTTAGGGGCTTCATTAGTTAGAATTCATTGAGGTAGACCTCCTATAAATAGAAGTCACTTCACTTTCATTTTTCATCATCATTTGTGGAGAATTTGGCCTCCTGAGAGTATTTCATACTAGCTAAAAGTGTTGTATACTTGTGGAGATGTGATCTATTGTGGATGTTTTGCTTTTGTAGACTCTCTTGTTGTGGAGACATCATTTTGGGATAATAGAGGATTTTTTCATGTATTTCTTGTAAGTACTCTATATGTTGATTATCCTTTTATAGTTATCGCATGGAATGGTTGTTGTTAAGGTTTCTATGTTCTAGTTTTAATAAAATTTTCACTATGAAATCTTGGCAAAGTATTGTATGCATTATCCTAAAGAATGTATGACAATCCCTTGAATGAATCTTCATGTTAAGCTCTCTTCATGACTTTATCACCTCAAAGTGATAGTTAGGGCTTTCCTTGCCCTTACTCCACACTAGGGTTTGATTTCTCCATTAGTAGGTCTCACTTAGACTCCATCACCCAAAGATCAAGCACTAGCCATCCACATAGATGATCACACCATATAAATATCTTTTAAACTTATTTTCCTCTCTCCCTTACATTTTCCACCCTTCAAGGCAAGCCACTAGGCTAAGGCTATGGTGGATTTCAACTAGGAGTGTGCTAGCCTTTAGGAGCCTTCTTCACATCATTTGAGCCTCATTACATCAATGTTCATCCTTTTCCATAGCAAATTCTTCCATTTTAGGGTTGATGTCACGAGCCTTAGGTAAATTTTCCCTAGGGTAAGCCCTAGCCTAATCCTAGGCTTCAACTTAGGGCTTTTTGAAGGCTTGTTGCTCCAATTGTTGATCATATCTATCTTTAGCAAGCCTCCTCCTAGCCTTATGCACCTTTGTAGGCCTTTGTCCTTTCCTATTCATTAAACCCTAGATGATAAGTGCCCTAAATAAGCCTCTTGGAGGGTATGCTTTGCCTTGTTTTGTTGGATTGAGCCTTGTTCTTAAGTTGAGTGCCATTCCTAAGCCTATCCTTGTCACCTCTAAGCCATATATTTGAATATCTATTAGGTGACCTACATAGCGAAGCCTCCCTTGTGGTGAAAGTCCACTAAGGAGCAAGAAGTGGTGAGTTGTGGTGACAGTGGGCCTCCACCGCATGGTGTTGTCCCTTATTTTGGCTCTTGTCTTGTGAGGCCTCTCAAAATACTTGCTAGATTTTGAGGCAACAAGCCTTATTGGAAATTGGAAAAAAATACACTTAAATTTCCTAAAGCTAAACTGCATTTTTTCCTCATATTAGCAGCCAATAATTGATTGACACTCATCCCTTGTTTAAATTGCTCGAAATGTTTCAAAATTGACGTGTAGTGGTTGTGCATAATAGTATATAGTGTAGCTTGTTCTACTTACAAGCTTGGAGCAACTACAAATGTTATATATATGTGTGTGTGTGTGTGTGTGGATTATTGTCATCCCCAACTTGTCGTCCCATAACCCATCAACCATTTATCGACTATATGCAAGATTTATTGTCTTACAACTACCCATTGACTGAGCAATCTAATCTACTATCCGCCACCTACCGATTGACTAAGCAATTCAATCTATTGTCTACTAACTACATACATGATCGATTGTTGTTGACTGTATAGATGGATTTTTGTACGCCAACTTCCATCAACTATATAAATGAATCTATTATCCATCAACTGTATGCACAAAGTCATTGTCCTAACCATCTTGGTCACATTAACAAACTTAATTCCACCCCTAAGGTACCTTTAGTACCATAATTCAAATTGTTCATGAATGTCACATGCATACTACCATGTTATGAATCAATTAACATAATAAGGACAATAAAAATATGCATAAACAAATAGAATATATACACAACATGTACAGACAAGAATAAACACACCCTTGAGCATTTAAACACATAATGCAAACAATTATCTTTCGTAAATCATCGGCTAGATGCAGGCATTAAACATTCCACCCAGCCATAGACCTCATTATTCTTGAAGAATTTCAACCCCTACTCCACTATCAGTTTTCCTTATCATTCCATGCATTTAGTTTTAAATCCAAGCATGATAAAAATTCTAAAATCTGGAAATGACAATATTTTTTGAAAACACAAATTTAGAGATTTCACAACTGCGGAAATTGCAAAAATAAAACACAGTAAAATTATGACAGTCACACACCGAAAATAACACAGTGATTTTTGGTCAATGTGATCCTGGAAAAACCCCCCTACAACTCTTGGGGAAAACCATTTTGAGAGCTCTTCTTTATTTCTGAAAATGCTTTTACAAAAAAACTGAAATACACGGTAAAAATTCCAGCAACCACAAATTACAACTTATCTTGATTTATGTGCTTGAACTCCGCCTCAAAAATCATGCCAATCAGAAAACTGCCAAAACAAAAAAAAAAAAAATTCCAACAATAAAACAGCATTAAATGTTGTACCGCCTGCCTCAAAAATTGTGCTTGAAACCTGTTGTACGAACCGTACAAATTTTAGTAGTACGGCTACCTCGGAAATCGTGCCCAAAACCTACCTCAAAATTTGTGCCCATGTTGTTGCCCCTCTTCCTCGATTCTTGTGCCATTCTCCTTATCTATGGTTTTGCCTTGGGATGTGTGCCGATAAATGTTGTTGCCCAAATTTGCTGAAATGTCTTCTTACTGCTCTCCTTCACTTCCTCACAGTTCAAAAATTTTCTCCTTGCTCTCTCTTCTCTTTCTCTCAAATGCTCATGAAAGAATGAATTGATCTTTTTCTCTTCTCTTCTCCTTTTACTCTCTAAATGACCTTTTGAGTTACCATAAGATCTAATGGTTGGGATTCATTTAGATCTAGGGATGAGAATAAATATGCATTTAATTCTCACTTTTTATTTTTTAACTCACCCACCTAAATAAAGACCCACTTAGCCTTTTATTTCCATAGTCACTTTTTCACTTTTTAATTCTTCAATGACTTTAATAAAGTCACCTTTAAATTAGAATGTAATTTTACCACTTATAAAGTCACTTTTAAATTAAATTGACTTTACCACTTATAAAGTCACTTTAGGAAAAGTACAAATAAATTTGGACACATTTCCCTAGGCCAAAGATCAAAGCCTTAGGGAACCACTTGTCCTATGGTACCCAAATTTTAACAATCCCTCTTACCAAGGAAAGTGTTGCTCACCACTCCCATCTTGTCTTTGAAGTAGACATGCTTGCCCCGTGGTAAGGCTTTGGTGAAAATTTCCACTACGTACTCATTTGTGGAAATATACTCAAGCTTGACAGCTCCCTTTTGGACATAGTATCTAATGAAGTGATAATTGATCTCAATATGCTTTGACCTGTCATGAAAAACTGGATTCTCCGTGAGTTTTATGCAACTCTGATTATCACAGTAAATTACTGAAGGTCTCAATCCCTGACCAAATAGACCAAACAACATCTTGCGAAGCCATATGGCCTCACAACTAGCCAAACTAGCAGCCATATACTTTGCCTCAGCTAAGCTCAATGCAAATGATTGTTTTTTCCGGCTGATCCACGACACAACTGCCGAACCCAACCCAAAACAACACCCGGAAGTACTCTTCCTATCTGAAGCACAACCTGCCCAATCTAAATCTGTGTACCCTACCTATCTCACTCCATAACCCTGTCTATAATCTAGAGAAAAATTCACAGTCCCCTCCAAGTAACGAAGAATGTGCTTTGCAACGACCCAGTGCACTCTCTTGGGCTCACACATGAACTGACTCATAGTGTTAACTTCTAGTTAGTGATCATAGGTGTAGACATGGGTTTGCAGTCCTCCATGTGAAATATGCGCAAAACATATATCTGGTCGAGTGTTGACCAAATACATCAATTTACCAATCAGTGGTAGAGTAGGATCCACCAACTCGGAATCAGAAGCGTGAAGCTTCTTCCAATTAGTGATAATAGGTGTAGACATGGGTTTGCAGACCTCCATGTGAAATCTACTAAGAATATCGACGACGTACTTCCCTTGTCCCGGGAAGAAATGCCCCTCTTTCTGCCACACCTCCAATCCCAGAAAATAATGCATCATGCCGATATCTTCATTTCAAACTTTGAAGCAAGATCTCTCTTGCAACCCTCAATGAGTCTCTCTGCACCAGTGATGATCAAGTCATCAACATACAACACCAAAATGAGAGGCTCCTCACCCACCACAATGAAGTATAGGTTCGGATCAGCCTCACTCTTTGTGAAACCCAACTGTTGCAAGTATGTATCAATCCTCGAGTACCAAGCTCTAGGAGCTTGCTTTAGGCCATAGAGTGCCTTTTTCAATCTGCATACATAGGACTCCTTCCCATGCACCTCAAAGCCCTACAGTTGCTCAATATAAACCTCCTCCTGAATGAAGCCATTGAAAAATGCGGTCTTCACATCCATTTGGTGGATCTTCCAACCCATATTTGCTGCAATCGATATAATGGAGTGAATAGATGTATACCGAGCTACGGGAGCGAAAGTCTCCTCATAGTCAACTCCCTCTACCTGTGAGAACCTTCTCACCACAAATCGAGCCTTGAACTTCTCGATGCTGCCATCTGCAGCATGCTTTATCTTGTAGAGCCATCGGGAAGTAACAATTGATTTACCTTCAAGCCTCGGCACTACCTCCCAAACATCATTCTTCATAATAGAAGAATACTTCTCCATCATGGCCTCTCTCTAGACCTGCTGATTAGCTGCCTCCTCATAACTAGAAGGCTCAGAGTCAACAATGCTTATTACTAATGCCATATAACTACATAACCGCTCAGGTGGTTTACTCTCTCTAACCTGTCTCTTTGGCCCAACAACTGATGTGGCCTCGCGCAAGGTATCTTGAAGCCACTTGGGCTTCCTCTTCCCTGAGCATACTTCTCCCACCGGAGTGAAAGAATCCTCATCATCATCAAAAGCCTGAACTCCTGAAGACCTGCCAACTAACCTCATGCCTGAATCTGTGCCTGTAGATGTTGAAGCACCGTGCGAACAGTCCATTAGTGGACTACCCTATGAACCGCTCTGTGGACTACCCTGCATGCTGCCCGAAGAACCACCCACCTAACTCTAAGAGCCATTGCTCACTGATGGACCTGACACTGTAATCAATGTACCTCCTGATCCCTGTGACTGACTCAGCTTCTCCTGAGGGTCTAGTGACTCTGGATACTCTAACTCCCGTGACCTCCTAAAAGCTCTCTCCTCCTCGAACTTCACATCCCGCCTGACAACCACTTTCCTCTGCGCAGGAATATAAATCTGATAAGCTTTCGAGGTCTCGCTATAAGCCACAAAGACGCCCTTGTCTACAGTGGGCTCTAGCTTGTTCCTGTTCTCCTTGGGGACATAGGAATATGTAAGGCACCCAAATTCACTCTTGGTCTTCAAGAAATAAATTCAAGTCTTCTTGGAGTGGTCATCAATGACTAAAACATAGTACTCATAGCCACTCAAGGATACATGAGACATCCGACCACTCACATCAGTATGAATCAAGTCAAGGATCCCGATCGCTCTTCTGTCACTGCTGGGAAAAGGGGATCTCGCAAACTTCCCCATAACACATCCTCTGCATACATCAAGGTGATCAGAACTGAAATCTGGCACACTAGTGGTGATCTCCCACAATGTACTCAAGGCCCCATGATATATGTGCCCCATCTTGTGGTGCAAAATCTCACCCAACTCTAAACTGCTAGATCTGTTGTTGGTCCTGTCTCGGGTGTTGCTACTCAATGCCATGAGGGGATGGAATGAGAACTTGTACACCTTGTCATGGCGCACACCAATCACTCTAACTGAAGAAGCTGGAGTTCCCCTAAGATATATAAGCGACTGCCCTCTCTTGAACAACACATCATACCCTCTGTCCTCAAGTGCTGAGACAGATATCAAGTTCTTCTTCATTCCAGACACATATAGAACATCTGACACTTTCAAGGGAGGTTTGGGTTTTAACCATGTTGTCATCACCAAGTACTACCTTCATATCAGTATCATCCTTTGAAAGCTCTAAGAAGTACTCTCTAACTCCTGTCATGTGGTGGGAAGTGCCACTATCAACATACCAAATGCTAGAAGATGCTCTGCTAGTAGGGGAGAGTGCACACTCCCTCTGAACCTGTATGGCAGGTGATCCTGCACTAGTGGCCTCGCAAGCTATGAACCCAAACTCCTGATCAAAGCTCTCTGAGAAGCTCTCTGCCAGAAATCCTGAGTGGAAACCCAGTCGGGGGGACCTGAGAGGCAAAGCCACTCCAACCTAGACCGAGGGGGCAAGAGATTAGAACTATCGCAGGCATGTTGCTAGAATCAAGGAGGGGTTGCAAGTTAGCTTGGGCTGGGAAGGGATGACCTGTATACAAACATTGGTAAGGGGGATGGGAACAAAGGCGGTCCAAGGGGTAAGGGACAAGGACCTTCCCTTTTGGCATTGCGGGGTTTGGCCCAACCCAGCATGAATACGGTGAGGAATGGACGAGAGAAGAATCATGTAATGGCAATGTGGTGTATAACGAAAAGTCTGTGTTTTATTCTAATTTATTCTAGGTGTCATCAGTGTTCTGGAAAACAGGTTATGGCAGGAGCTACGAGAGGTCAGGGGCGTGGCAAGAGAGAGGCTCGACAACCAGGAAAGATAAGGGGTCGAGCACGTCGAAAACATGCAAGGGCCGAAAATCAATAGAAAACCTCATCACCGAAGTTGCAGAGGCTTACTGCGAGGGGACGAATGCCGGCATCCGAAAATTGCTGGAAGAATGGGAAGAGGAGGTAAAATGAGGAAGCGAGACGAAGGAAGAGATGGATAACTAGAGGACTCTAGTTCCGGATCTAGGTAACACCCATGGGAGAATCACATAGTTCAAGCAAACACTATACTTGTATTGGTTAATGAAGAGTTTACTAGGCAAGGCAGTGGAGCAGATATCCGTGGGCATGGCGGTGACTCTACAAGGAATGCCAAACTATAAGAAGGATATGGAGAAAATACTCTTCTATCTGCATAAACAGGATATCAAGATGGACAGAATCAACCGTCACATCCCTTGCATTTTGTCGTTGTATGGTATGCATCTCCCGTCGCATCTACCTCAGAGGATCAAAAAAATTAGACTCCTAACCATGCATAACTTTGTTTCATGCGGTTAGCTTTTACTTTTCATGTTGCAAGTGTTAGTTTTTTCAGTTATGTAGTGTATGGACATGAGATAGAGACATATCTAGCCTGGCTGGAAAGGTTAAGACAGTATTGTTTTTGGATGGCTTATAACGCTGACCGGTGGCCAACAGACTTGGTTTCCCTTCGGGGCAAGTTAAGGCCCCCTAGTTAATCTGTGTGGTGTAAACTTGCTAATCATATGATAGAAAATGGAATGGACCTGCCAAGCTTAACAAAAAAAAAATGTTACCCTAGATCCAACAAACTGAATAAGATACCTGTATTCAGATTGTTCTAAGAGAGCTAATGATTGATAGTTTTCACATAATATTAAGCAGAAATTAAAACAATGTTACCATAAATTCATGAAGAGGAACACCACCGCAAATTGAAACCCCAAATACTTTTGCATTTATTCCAGAAAATAGACAAGAGAGCTTGAGATCTTAGTACACAATTCAAAGATCGAATGAAACAATACACTGACACCGACCTCTAATTTATAGATAAATTCTCCAACGACTAATTCGCCTGATCCCCGTCAAAGTAATCTCGACAGTTGAAAAAGATTTGATTATTTAATCTCGTTCGTCGAGGTTATTTATTTTTTGAGGAATTATTTCAAATTTTTCATTTAATTCCTTTTTAATTATCTCAAAAATAGTAATTTTGAGTTAATTACCTCAAAAAATTGACTTTGACTTAACTACCAAGGTCCAACGGTCCAAGATTTCTTAAAATTTTCAATATTCCCATGGCCACCTTTAAAAAAATATTTCTTTAAGACCCACGAATTTTGCCTTTTGAGAATTTAAATTTATCTAGGACATAAAATTAATTAAATTTCTGGCTTAGGATTTTTAATTTAATTTGGCCAGAAAATTTAATTAATTGACTTATGAGGGGATTAATTATTTTTCCAACCCTCTAATACTTAGCCATGGTGTCTAATTATGAGGGACCATGCACTAAATATTTTTTACATCAAGATTTTACATTTTAATACATGAAGGGGGAAAACCCGTTCGTTATAGACCCTCAAAAATACTCATTTCTGCGACACAAAATATAATCCAGTAGACCAAGTGACTTGTAATAAAATAATCTAACCAATTAGCTAGGATTATTCCCAAATCACTTTTACATAGACTCGATCTAAAACACTAGGACTCACCTAAGATCTTAGCGACAAAATCCACTCTTGCTTTATGGTAAAAGTGGAGGGAAAAACTTTGTCGATCATTTGTGTCTAAAGACACAAATGAATCACTGAGACAAAAAAACTCCTAGAATGGAGATCGTCACCAAAACCAAAGGTTTACCTAGGCTGTTACATACAGACGCGGTCGGTTGATGATGAAGTCTGAATGGCACGGACACTCGAACATGATGGATCCCTTTTGCGAAAAAAGGGTTGTACTGCTATGGGGTAGCAATACACAGAATGGTCAACAAGTTGAAGACTCCAATCCAGTTTAATTTTCAAAACTTGAGTGAGGATTACACCACCTAAAGCTAGGAACTCTCCTATATATTGATTTAGCATGCTTTTAGGGTTTCTATTCTTGGATATTTCCTTCATACACTTCCATTCTCATTCTATAAGAGATAAAAAGCTGATTGAGATAGGTTGATGGGTTATTTGAGACCATTAATTTATTGATTCTTCTATCTCCTCTCTCTTCAATCCTTATATCTCAGATACTTGAACAAGCTTCCGTGTTGATCATCTCATTGTACCCCCAAAGCATTACGAGTAAAACACTTGAGAAGGGATCATCAATCCCGAAGAGTCCATTGGATTATCAATCTAATATATTCCAACTTTGTACTTACAACTCTAAAATTAAGGTGAAACTCTTCTGGTGGCCAACTATTTACCGTGGATGAGTTTGATGATTTGACATGGAATTTTCTAAATTAAAGAGCTTCAAGTAACACTCCCCTTACTAGTTTTATTATATTTTCTTTCTCTCAACACGTACCTGAACCCACATAATGGAAATGTACCATGCAACAGCTTCATCTATGTTGCTCAAATTAGAGATTTACCTCGATTTCAGGTACAGCAATCTGATTTTAACATGAAAAAAAAACCAACAATTAAAAAGCCTCAATAAGATTGCATTTAAAGTGGGCCCACCAGAATACCTAAAACAACTAATCCTTAGTACTGCTCCTTTTATACCTTTAAGCCCTGATCCCTTCAGGCTCCCTTATACATTTTCAATTTTGCCTGCAAACTTGGAAGATACCAGCAGAGATGAACAAAGGAAGTAGGGCAATTTTCATTGTTATTATTGCAGGATATTGGTATCCTTGCCAGAGGTTCAACATTAAGCATTCTTCATCATTATCAGCATTCCTGTCCCCAAATACCAAAAGTTCAATTTCATCAAGAAGTTTCAAGATTTTTGTCATTTCCACATCGAATCTGGAAATGGAAGGAATGTCAATTTTTTATGTTGAAACATGGATTTCAATTGATGAATGGTTGCACACTGGAAATATTGAATAGACTTTGAATCATGCTCATTTTCATTAATGCTAGTTCTCCCTTTCTCATATACTATCATATATATTAAATTTGATATATGTACCCCCATCCCCTATTTCAGAAAAGTGGCATGCCTGCACTTGTTCCTATGTACTCGTCGTACCTTGGCAACTTATCTTAAAATCGATAGTAGTCCCACCCTAAGTCTAGTAAACACTATCCCATACTGAGAGGGATTGTGCAAGATGACACTGGCCCCTTCCCTACATGTGCATCCAATCTCTTCTAGTTTCAAGTGATAACAAGATATATATAAGCAAGTTAATGCTACAGAAGGCAGTCTATGTAAGGCCAATTTTGAGTCAAAATAAAAATCAAACAGTGTTTATTACCTGTAACTCACAGAAATTATAGCTTTATTACATAAATCAAAATATTTTTGTTAGTAAATAAAAACACTGGTATGAAAGGTAATTGATCTCTTCATGACTTTTTAATTGTTGTATCCTTGTTCACTTGGCTCAAGAAATGATTGTACCTTTGAGACTTTGTTTCTATGTATTGGCATGGTTTTCTCCTTTCTTTTACAGGAGACTTACTTGTAACTGCTTCTATCTCATATCTTTGGTGTTGATGCCATTATGGGTTGCAGTGTTGAGGTTTTTCTTACTGAAGAAATGATTTTGTTCCTTCAACAGCAAGGAAGGACAACTCTGTCCAAAATTGCTGATCCAGGATCCACTACCATTTGGAAACAGATATGGCTAAATGCTGATCAATTGGGTCTACCTGAGGGTTGGAATCTGAGATGGTGGAGATTTGTTCATACTCTGGTTAGTGCCCACATTAGACTAACTAATAACAGGGATGAATTGGTTAAGGTGTATAACCCTTCGAATGGCTACTGTGACACTCACCAATGATATCAAGACCTTATTATTGCAAATCAGGTCCAGAACCAAGAATGTTGGTCGAAGCCAACTATGCGAGCTTGAGGCCCCTCCAAAAGGCAATGTCAATGGAAAGCTTTTGATGTGGAATGTGCTACAGAAAAGTAATATGAATGGGTCAGGCCTGTGTTTTGTGTGCAAAGAGAATAATTAAGATACACATCTCTTTGTTCAGTGCAGGTTCACAAAGGCGATCTGGTTTGAGGTGGCTCAAGTTTTCCACATTCAAGAACCTTGAGAAAAAGAAAGGGTGGTTACTTGTTTCCAAGAGTGGTTTGTTAGACGCAGTTTAAAATCTTTAAGAACTCTCTTTCAATAGTGAACAGCAGAATATGGGCTGCACAAACTTCTAATATCTTTGAGGGAAGGTTTATTCAACTAGAAGGGGTGGCATCCAGGGAAGGAATTCCTTTCAATTCATACCTCTCGAGGCCAAATATTGTTTCTGTAAGACAGGTGGGTCCTTTGGTTTTTTATTACAGTTAACCATGAGCATTTTTTGATGGGACATGCTAGGGAAATGATAACATATGCAGTTTGGGTTTTGCGGTTATGTCTTTGAACATTATTTATTTTCCTTCAGAGCATATGTTGGGTATGGAACAAACAATCACATTGAATTTCCAGCTTTGCTTTATGTACTGAAATTTTCCAGTTCTAAAGACTTGCATCAGATACAGGGGGGCTCATCCCTAGTTATTAATTTGATGAAGAACAATATTCAGATGCACAATGTCAACCTAGTGGCTCTGGCACATCATGTCAAAGAAATATCTTTGACTCTCTTGCAGATGAGTTACCAGCATATTTACCAAGAACAGATTGGCAAGGCAGATTCTTTGTGCAAGGAATTTCTGTGACTGACAGATGGATCATATCAATTAGTTACACACAAAGGCTCCTCTGAGTCTTTGACAAATTGACTGTTAAAACATATTATTGTAAGCTGGTAGTGGTTGATGTATCCTTTTTGGAAGTGGTTTTAGTTTTATAGTTTTTGAACCTCTTTAGAGCAGAATTTAACTGTTGATGTACAGAGCAGATGCGTTTTTGTCAAGACCTTTAAACAGTGCTATTTTGGATGTTGCTTTTTGGCTGCGTGGAATGCACCTTCAAATTGTTCTTTCTTTTTGACTCAAATATAAAGTACGTTTCTCCCTGGGGAAAAAGCCTCTATCTCTATCCACGTCATTATTTTTTTGTATGTAAGCCATGAAGTTATCTCTTGTCATATTTCTAGTTGCCTACTTATTTCATACAATGTGGCATCTGTGCTCACTGCTAACCACAATAATTTTTCTTGTGATATCTTAAAACATATATCCCTTGGACATTATAGAAAATTAGAATAGCTGACAACTGTTGTGTCTAAGTTATGTCTTTTCTATTTAGGAACATGTTCGAATCATAAGAATTACAACTAAATACTCTTAAACGTCTTTCAAAGCTTCCTTAGATGCCTATGTCCAAAGTATTTTGATTCTTTTGGCTTACGACATTCTGTTGTGGGAGAAAGATGTTATATATTATGTGTTGATGCCATATGCGTTGTAAAAATATGAAGTAGGTACTCACCACCACAATTTGACTTGATGTTAATACTTAATATTTCCCCACGATGATTCTCCAAGCTCCAACAAGCCCCAGGGTTTAATTTTGCTTAAACACATGAAAAGTTAATTATTTTGCCTTCCAACAATATACCCATGTCTTCCTTGAGAAATGATCAATAGATGTAACAAGATGTGTTGCCCTAATTGGAGACTGCACACTGAGAACCAACTAAATCAATATGCACCAGCTCCAAATGTGCTACAGATCTACTTGATCCGTCCCTTTGGAATTCACACGTGCATTCACCCTTTTGTACTACAAACAAACTGTAAACCATCTACCATATGAAGTCCTTCTGTAATTTAGAGCTTCAAAATTTGATCATTCAAATGAACATAATTTTGATGCCATAATTTCAAAAATTTCTTGAAATTAACTACGTAAAATCTTTTGAAACGTCCAGCATTTTGAGTGGACACCCACCCAACATCAGGGACAATAAGAGCTAAAGTATTACAAAAGAGTGCTAAATTGCTAATGAATAGATTTATATGGTAAAGTCTGGAGAAAGCAGTTGAAAAATTAAGTGTTGTTGTAAATGAATATTAAAATAAATAACGTTAAACATTAAAAATAATAAACTAGTTGTTCTGAGTGCAAGAAAGCTTTTAATTAACCAATTTAGCCATTGTGAAAACGCAAAAGGTTTAATTAGTTAATATTGAAAGAAAACAAATTAAGCCTGTGAATATCGGGATACCCCATGGTTGTATCGAATTTTTTGTTGCCAAATGAGCAAAGAAAATCCTACTCACACATTTGGATACCACCTTATACTTTTATCTTATCATGTATACTTTTATCACAAGAGATCTCCATCATAATAAATATTAAAACTAATAAATTAGTTGTGATGAGTGCAAGAAAGCTTTTAATTAACCAACTTAGCAATTGTGAAAACACAAAAGCAACTCATAAACATTGAAAGGAAAAAAAAAATTAGGCCCATGATTACCGCATGGTTGTATGGGATTTTTTGTTACAAAATGAGCAAAGAAACTATGCAATCCTACTCACAAATTTGGCTACCACCTTATACTTTTATCTTATCACAAGAGATCTCCATCATAATAATTCCTTGCCCCTCTACTTCATAACCTCAATCATCTCCAAGTATGTATTTCTAACCTTCTTCTATGCATTCAAATATTGTCGACCACTCTCCTTTGGAAGGGCATGTGTTTTAACATTGAAATGCACCATAAATTATTTCAATGTGTCTTGAAGAACAAAATATATAAATAGGTTTCTAAAAATAAGCATAACAGCTATAGAAATATCAAGATTTATCTAGCCCTAAGCTAGTCCACAAATAATATTATTCCAAAATAGAATTGACTGATACAAGTCCGTTGCTATATAGGAATAACTTGGTTCACTTATAACTTTTATGAACTTTCCATCTAAAATTTGAACATCTAAAAAAGCATATTTAATTTGACTTGACTATAACAATAACTCAGAGTAAAATCTGAATAGATAAAGCATAAAGACATCACGTATCATAAACAAGAAAAGCTTCGAGAAACTCACCTCTTTTCACATACAAATTTTTCTTAGCCATTTCCGCACGCAAAATAGAATTTGTTTCAGCATCAAATACCAAATTCTAGTGCACAAAACATCAAATCTTAGGTTGGTCATACACTGTAGTTTATAAACCAACCCATTATGAAGAACAATTAAGGTTACACTTATATAAAGATTTGGACTTAGTGACTCACCTGAAGAGCATCTCTAGCTTGCATTGCCATTTGTGATGTGGTGAAAAGTGCAAAACCCATCGCCTGGTCACCTTTGAAATTTAATTGTGATGCTTCATAACCTGGCCACCATCTTAACAGATTTTGGAGTTCTCGTTCCTTCACATCTTTTGGAAATCCTAGCACAAATATTGTCCTGACCTGCAAGAAGAGGATGAGTTTAAAAAATCAGTAAGGCAATATAAAAAACATGGAACTTAATCATTCGGGAAAATTTTGACTCCAAGAAGTGATGTTTTCAATTCAAGTTAGTTAAATTCGAAAATTAAACACCATTTCCCTGATATTAGCAGCAATTTCAGAAATCAGAATACCACATTCCACCTTAAAATAGAACTTGGCTGGAGCAGGAATTCTAGTGGTGACTCAAAATAAATTTGGTCTTGCTGGGACAATGGTCCAAAGATGACTTGGCTGTTCATAATTTGTTGATATGCCAATGGATCTCAGTTCATTGGTAAGGTCAGCAGAGTATTAACTTTTAAGCCACCCACCGGGGTTCCATTCTCACTGTGGTCTACCCCACCTAAATGGAATGTCCCAAGTAAAGGATGACAACAGGTGCAAGTACTGAGCAATTTCATCAGAACTCTAATTTAGTTATATGACATTTTCCTAATACACAAGGATTTAAGTGATCTGCATATCAAATTCAATCTTAAAATGGTGTGTGGTTACAAACGCAAATATTTCTAAAGAACAAATTTAAGCAAACGTACCTGACAATAAAGAAACTAGTTGAAAGTGGTGGAGAAATATATTTGGAAAGAAGATTGTTCAAGCAAAACAGGAAGCAAACAAGAGATAGACATATGCTTCCTGTTATCTCTTAAAGAACTCCCCCATTTCATTGGAATGTCTAGTCACTAGTCATGTACGACCATTTAAAGAGATCACATTTGAGCACCAGATACAAGTCATGGTTCAAAATGAACCAGGTTTGCTTAGACATTGATCCAAAGGTCCCTCAGCTGTTTGTAAGTTCTCAATATGCCAATGTACCTTGGCCTAGTAGTGAGGTCAACGCAAAGTTGCCTCAGCTGTTTGTAAGTTCTCAATATGCCAATGTACCTTGCCCTATCGGTGAGGTCAAAGCTGTATTAAGCCACCGTGCACCCACAAAGGTTCCATTCTCACCACTATCTGACCTACCCAAATGGCATGTTTCAAAGAAGGGATGAGACCAGCTGCAAGTACCGAGAGATTTTGGCAGAATTCTAATTTAGCCAAATTAAAAAGTAAACAACAGTTTTGCAACACACGGGTATTTCAGAGATTTGAAAATCATATTCGATTTTAGAGTTGTGGGTTTACAAACGCAGATACTTCCAAGAACAAATCAAAGCAAATGTAATTGCCAATAATAAAAAATTAGTTGCAAGTGGTGAAAAAATGTGTTTGCGGAAACAATTGTTCCAACCAAAGAGGAAGCATCCAAGAGACAGACAAATGATTCCGCTTGTCTCTTAAAGCAATCCATCAAGTCCCAGGTCGGAAATCTCTGTCATGTAAGAAGAGATCACATAAAACCTGAAATACAAGTGGTAGTTCAAAATGGGCCAAACGCTGGAACATTGATACCAGGTTGCATTAGCTGACCATAATTTTCGTCTGAGTTAAACATTCCCATGGATGCTAAACAGAGCATTAATCCATTCCCAAGGATTCCATTCTCACAGTAGTCTGCCAAACCGAGTCACATGTCTCAAAAAACCAGAGATGAGACAGTGTGCCAGACTTGATAGGACGTTGGATCAAAGTTGCGTTAGCTGTTCGTAATTTCTCTATATGCCAATGTACCATGGCTCATTTGTTGAGCCCTTAAATCACTTGAGAAGTCGACATAGTATTAAGCCACTAGCCGGGGTTCCATTCTCGCACCTGTTCAACTCCACCCAAATAATATGTCCCGAAAATGAAAGGGATGAGACCAGGTGCAAGTACTTGGAGATTTTAGCGAAATAGTTAACCCTCAGACCTGGGTCTAAAGCCGAAGGAATTCCTTTTAGCCAGCCCTTCAATCTCGCTTATGATAAAACCAGCTTATTTTATGTAAAATCCATGATTTCCCTATTTAAAGGGTCTTCTTTTGAAGGTTGTGGCTAACTCTTTGACCACAGCTTTCAAATGTTATGAAATGCAATGTCATCAAGATTAAACTAATGCGAGGTGTTATTTGAGACTAATTAAACAAATATCCCATTCTGGACGATTTCTGTTTGTATTTGAACAGTAAAGATCTTGTGGGCACCCATAGCAGGCACTGACCCTCGACTTTCCACAAACCCTGGCACCTGATTGGAATAGGTTTTTGCAGAGACTCGAACTGCTGCCATATCAACCATTGCATATTCATATGCACACGCCTTAAGCGCTAGGGGGGGCGGGGACCGGGGTGGGGAATACGACAACCCAGAAAGAGAAATACAACAACCAAGAAAAAAGTATACAAGAATTTTTACCAGAATCCCAGAAAAAGGAGGGTTGTGAAATGTAACTGTATAAAATAAAATTTTCAAACAAAAATAATAGTTCAATGGCCCGCAAACACACAGAGGAGGAACCGTAGCTGAATAAATAAGCACAGTGTGCCTTGAAAATAGAGGCATGATGCAGAGTGCCCTGCGAAATAGGTACGCGTACCTCTTCCATGAGGTTGTGTGATGGATAAGGTGAGTCCGCTTGCATAGAAGCCGCTGAAGCGATAGATGCCCATGGCTGATGGTACTGATGATGAAGCCCTGTTCCTGCCATGGCGCGATGGATTTGCAGAGAACAAAACCGTCGTCTTCTCCACACACGAGCGGACGAAGAGATGAATATCAAAATGGAAAGTCTCTAGAGTACCCTAGTAGAGTAGAGTGGCTTTGGCTTTTTCAGACTCTTAATGTTGGGAGAGAGTTAATAATTGGAATTGATGTTTTAGTAGCGTAGAGTGACTTTTTCATACTCCTAATTGTTCGGAGAGACTTAATAATTGGAATTGATGTTTATGCGAAGACTACATAAAGCATAAATAAGCATCTACACTCGTTCGTTGTAAAATTTTACCGAGCATGGTTGTATTTTTATATAAAAATTATTGTTATATTTTTATAGAGGACGTCTATAGTATTTGGTTTGTGTTGCCTTTAGTTTTGAGTTGGTTTAAATTTTTACCAGGTATGGTTGTATTTTTATATAAAAATTATTGTTATATTTTTTTATTTTTTTATAAAGGATGTCTATAGTATTTGGTTTGTGCTGCCTTTAGTTTTGAGTTGGTTTAAAAAAAATTAAATTTTATAGGAATGACTTGAAAATGGAATTTACTTATTAGGGAATGAGTTGAAAGTTGATTAAGTTTTTGTAGTTTAGGGAATGAGTTGAAAGTTGATTAAGTTTTTGTAGTTTAGTGATGTATCTGAAAGGGTGTTTAAGGTTAATTAAGCTTTCACAATTTTAGTGATAGTATCTTGTTATGGGTAAATTGTTAAAGAGAATGTTTATAGTTGGAATATAATTCTAGCCATAACATATTATTGTGGGTAAAATAGAAAGTTTATAGTTGAAATTTATGGGAGTCATTAGTTTGGGGCTTTAATTTATATTTGCAGGATAATAACGAGCCTAGATCCATCTTAACTCTGGATCTATCCAGTGTCCAGAGGGATCAAATTTCTGAAGGTGCAAACCTCTTTTCTGAGTGTAAAACTTGAAGAAAGGTTTGCACCTCGAGAAATTTAATGTCTCTGGAAGCTTGATAGATCCAAGAGTTAAGATGGATATAAGCTAGTTTAATTATTAATTTTATGTTTTTGTTTAATTCTTTTTATATAATTTCACTAAGTCAAAATGTTTTAATTAATAATTTTATTTTTTTATTTTTATGTAATTTAACTTGGTCAAAATATTTATACGACATAATATAACTGGACATTACAACAACTCTTCCATAGTGTGATGGAGAGTGTCGCTAGGCCCAAAAATGTAATAAAATTAAATTATAAAAAATATTTATAAAATATTTTGATTGTGAAATGACAGATGGATTTTGGGCATGTGGTATTGATTAGCCATATTATTGGCCAATGGTATGGTATTGTTAATAATATCCATGGTAAAGTGGGGTGAGTATCCATGGTTAAAAGTCTTGTTAATTGTAAGTATTATTTCGATTGTGAAATGAGGGAAGGTTTTTGGGCATGTGGTATTGATGAGCCATAGTATTCTCCCATGGTATGGTATGGTTAATAATATCCATGGTAAAGTGGTAGTGAATATCCATGGTTACAAATCTTGTTATTGATGAGGTTCGTCAATAGGTACATTATAAGGGTCATAATGTCATCCTCTAGCTTTAGAACTATCTCTTTCTCACATTTATTTATAATTTTTGTTATATTATGCTTAGTGAGAGGGGTAAAAGATGTTTTGCTATGTCATGTGGCCTAATATGGTTTAATTGCGGGAAATGGAGCATTTTTTAAATAATTTTCATGCAGGGGTTCGGAGTAGACAGTAGGGAGAGATTCTAGGAGGTTGTCCACCTCCTTAACTCCTTCGGTCAGCCCAAGATCACAACACTCTCTCCAAGAAAGACAAGGTCATTGGCAGCCAAGCAACTGCAGTTAATGAAGTTCAAGATCCACCATTCTCAAGTTATGGGAGACAAACATTCATATTTTCTAGGGAGATGCTAGTAGCTACCCTCTTGTATAAATAAACATGTAAAAGAGCTCATTAGATGGGAGTTTTGTTTTTAGCTAGGTCGTTATTGAGCTCAAGTACTTGGCACTGTTATTTTTTATTGTTATGTGATGTATTAGACATTGATGCAATGATAATGAGAAGCTGCTTATTTTTTCATCACTGAGTTAGTTCTAAATGACTAAGGCTCTTGGGTTTGGGCCCAACCCCAGTGCCTTCCTTCCTCTTGTGTATTTGTATCTCCTTTTAGTTCAGAGTGTTTATTAGTTTCTTGCATTTCATTAGAAAATAACCCATCAAATTTTTTTGATTGCAACCTATACCTCATCTCTCCCATGGGAGCATGAATAGAAGGATCTACAATCACAACCCATAAATATTATGTTTATGATTTCTTGTAAGAAGATGTATGTTAGTCATCTTGTTTATCATGTGTTTATTGTAGCTTAAGAGTTGATTTATTTACTAGGTCAGAGTTTTCGGCATAGATTAGATGGCATTTAAATTAAATTCATCTTTTCCACTATTAGTTATTTCATTTTGTCAATGATAAAAGGGTATATGCACGTGATGATTGCAAGGTTGTTTGGATCTGCAAGTAAGGGCACCTTCACCACCTCCATCTTGGACTTCCTTGCCCTCTTTCATGAATCCCAAATTATGTCTTCAAAGTTATGTTCTTGAGATCATTTTCCTATACCACTGTGAGCAACTCTCCTAGTGCAAAACAGACCTTCAAAAGGCTTTAAGCTTGGCTAGGGGCTTTGGCCACCCTTCATCCATTTACCTCAACCTACATCCACCTTGTCATCCCTTGAACCCATCATTTCCACCTCCTAAACCTTCTTGGCAGCGTTCCTGTACCATTATAGGCCTTCTTATAGCAATACAGGGCACCTGTAGCAGCCTCTTGTAGCACACCTATAGCAACATGTTTCCTCACCAATTTTGACCTTTGATGTAATTTGAACTTAGCTTAGAAGTAGTTTGACCCTCAATTGTGACTCCATGATCAAGGGCAACACCTAGGCCACTCCAAACCCTCATTTTCCTTCACAACAAAATAGAATAGTGTTAGTTTCTTTATCACGGGTTTGGCACAAATAGAACAATGATTTATATGCAAGTGTGAGCTAGATAGATGATACATGGAATCTTGAGTTATGATTTGGTGGGTTAGCTTCTTGTCCGCAAGTAGATTTGGTAGCTAGATGGGTGATTGCAAGATAATGTAGTTTCATTTCTACAAGTAGTGTAGCTCCTATCTTTTCATGATTTGATTCAATAAAGTTTGCAAGTTGAAGTTCATAGCATTTTCCTTTTCATGGTTGGAAGTAGCTTCTAAATTGCACCTTCATTAGCTAGTTGTCATTCTAATTCAGTAGGAGGAATTGCCTTGGAGCACTATTAATCAATTGTCCTAGTTGAGGGTGGCATGAATAGAATCTCGTCTATTGTGCATGTAGCATTATCACCTTGAAGTTTATACGAACCCTAGGTTGATAAATAGAGTTGAGGAGCCATTAGGAGTTGCAGCACTTTTGGTGCAATACCAAGGCTTACCACTTTTTGGTGTCGTTGTGGGGAGGTGTCTAGGTAGATGTTATTTCTGTTTAAGCATTGTTTATGTTTTGCATAAAAATAAATAAAAATAAAATTAAAGAATAAAGTAAAAAAAAAAAAAAATATATATATATATATATATATATATATATATATATATATATATGCCTCGTAGGAATAGAGATACTCAAGGAAAATTAATGCCAAACACCCCCACACCCTCAAGCACTCAACCTTCGTTCTTCTTGGATGACTGTCAACTTCCCTCTCTGACTACAGGGGAGTTAGAAGACCCTCTAGGTGAGCAACCTAAGATCTTTGAAGAACTTAATGGGGAAGAAGAAGAACCCACTTCACCTACCCAAACCATGGCTAAAAACAGGAACAATGAGGTTTCCCCTATTCGAGAGACTAATGGAGAGGCTAGAATGAAGAATATAAGCCCTATTGCCCTTCCACACTTCCATGGATTAACATTTCAGGATCTCGATACCTTCATGTTTGAATTTGTTGTTGTATATAGGACCTATGACTATGCCTTTGATTACCATAAGTTGAAGTTATTCCCATCTACCCTTAAGGATGCAGCGTTGCGCTGGTTTATGGGTCTGCCTGGGGTAGCATCACTACCTGGGCTCAAATGCAACAAGCCTTTAATAACAAGTACATGGACAATTGTAGGTCCAAAGAAACCAAGGAAGAAATCTTTAGAATGACTCTTAGACCTGATGAATCCCTAGAGGACTATGAGGAGAGATTTCAACTCAGTTATAGGAGGGCCAAATGCACCCTTGATCCTGAATTACTCAAGCTAGTTCTTCTCCGAGGGATAAGGGAGGACATGTTGGAAACCCTCAACATGTTGTCTAGGGGAGATATCTATCAGTTATCCTATGATGACATTAAAAATGTGTTCAAGAATCACTCTAGGGTTGCTAGAAAGAAGGGTAGGGCTAGTCAAGGCTTGATCAGTTCCTCTCCTTCCATAACATCCATCAAGAATGAGATTAGGAACATGTTGGAGGACTTTAAAAGTGAAATGTTACATACCTTTGCTTTGCAAATGGATACCATGTAGATCAAGAGGAAACAAGAGGAAGTAGAGAGAGCCCTAGCTATTTTCTGCCCTAAATGCACTAGAAGGCATCCCATAAATGAATGCCCATTAAATGTCATAGAGATTTGCTCAGTGTGTGAGGAAAACCATACCAAAAATAAATGCCCTTATTTTCTTGGTTTAAAAGTTGTATACCAAGGGGTAGAAGGTGGGGTTGAGCAACTCTGCTTTATAAATCAAAGGAGGCCTCAAGGACGTCGGCCACACCAGCAGGGTATGCAATGTGAATCTTACTCCTATTACCATCCCAATCATAATGCACCCTTGCCACCTGGATACTCTTCCACTCATCCATCATGGTCCACACCTCCTCCTTGGCCTTATGTTCCTCAATATCCTTCTCAACTTGTCAATCAACCATTTCAACCATATGCTCCCCAACCTCCTCAATGGAACAACCCATCACAAGGGTGGAGGCCTCAACTCAACCAACCTCCTACTCTATTTCCTCCACCTCAGCCTCAACCACAAATCCCTCATCCTACTCCACCCAACCAACCTCAGATGCTTGCTCAACCCAATATGAACCTGAATAACAAGCAGGCACAACAAATCTACAATGGAGAGACATATTATCCTACCAATGTTGTGGAGATCCAAGAAATCAACCTTAGGTCTGGAAGAGTGCTTCCAAATAACCAACCTCCATATCCACCTGAATAACTTGAAGACGAAAAGGAAGAGAGTACCCCTCAAGTAAATCCACCTTCTTTTCTTAAGAGATTGATCCACCCTAACCAGCACACCCCACAAGAGATTGAACTTATGGGAGGATTGAAGAATTTGTGTGTTAAAATAACCCTTCTCTAACCTATTAAGGATGTTACCATCTATGATAAGTTGATAAAGGAAAAATGTTTCAAACGCCCTGGAAGAAGAAAAAGTGACACCCCCACCATCAATGTTATTGGTCAATTATCTAATTTGATGTTGGGTAAAGTAATTTTTCTGAAATACTTTGACCCTGGAAGCTTAGCAGTGGATGCACACATCGATGGCATCATTGTCCCTCATACCCTGATTGATCTTGGGGCTACCATCAATGTGATGACTAAAGAAACCATGCTAAAACTAAACCTCCAAGGAGCCTAGAGAAAGACCACTACAGTGTTGCAACTTGCAAATAGATCCATAGTAGCTCCTGTGGGAGTTGTTGAGGATGTCATGGTCTCCATTGACTCCTGGGAGTATTGTTTGGTGATTTAATTATGAGTTAAATCCTTGTCATTAAATTTTCAACCTGAGGTTCATGAACTGATGAGGTATGCGTGTACTATATGTACTAGGTGATTATTTCTCATAATATATTAATCTAATGCAAGGAACTTGAAACTAATTACAAAGCAAATAATGAAAGCAAATGAAAAGCAAGTGCACACGTTCTCTCTCAAGTATGTTCTCTCTCAATCACATTCTCTCTCAAAGACTAGCTCTACGAAAACCAACAATTATAATCTAAGCTATGAAATGAAAAATAATTTAATCTAGTAGTCTATGAGATTACTAGCATGTTAATCGAATCCAAACATAAGGAAATTAAATCAATCTTAACAAAACAACATTAATGAAATAAACATAACAACATATAATAAAAAAGCCATAAAAAAAAAAAAAAAAAAAAAAAAAAAAAAAAAAAAAAAAAAAAAAACTAAACTAAACTTGCATAAATGAAATAACATAAATATTTACAACAAGCTGCAATTGATGGGGACCCTCCACTCCTCAACAAGTACACAGAACGATTATCAAAGCTTGGAGATC
The DNA here is from genome assembly GCA_031772625.1 of Pinus tabuliformis. Lineage (NCBI taxonomy): Eukaryota > Viridiplantae > Streptophyta > Pinopsida > Pinales > Pinaceae > Pinus > Pinus tabuliformis. Next base: position 1,418,398,165 of record CM062820.1, on the reverse strand, counting down.
AAAGCAGCAACATGTATTCCATAAAATGAAGTTGGAGAAAGTTCCAAAGATATTACAATAATTAAACTCTCTTCCTCTCTATCCTCACTTTACAAATTACATTAATCATTTCTTCTCCATTATTCTCTATTATATAATATCTCTTATCTTGAATGGAACATCGTTCAATGAAGGATGCACTCATATTTATACAAAAACTTAAAATAACTAATCAATAAATGTAGATCCACAATTATCTCTAGTAGTTACAACCAATTACCTAAAAACATGATATACAAATCCTCTTACACATATTTAGGAGACATATATCAAAACATCCATGATTCTTCTCCTTTGAATATGCGTAGTCAATGATCCAAATCTCCTACAAATATTCCACAAATCTTCGTGAGTTTAAATTGAAATTCGAATTTGTGGTTGAGTGGCCAAATAAGACTCTTCTAGAATCTTCAAATATGCCTACAACATCATAAAACTCATCTCACTTTTAGATATATATGAAAACATGCTAATTTCATGATATTTAATCATAAATTCTCTTAAAATACTTAAAATAAATGCTTGGAAAATAATAATTATAAACCCACATGATCATGCAAATGGTATTAATGTAGGGTTATGGAGTTGCGGAAGATGGTAAAGAGCTACAAAATATGGTAAAATGATAGAAATGAGGGTGAAAGAGGATGACATTTTGGAGGCCCAACATTCCCCCCCAACTGAAGATGTTGCATGTCCTCATGCAACTTTGCATTGATTACTTTAATCATAACTTGATCTTCTTGAAATGTTTTGCTTCTATAAGAACTTTGGCTTTTATTGCTTCTCTTTTAACTTTGCATAATCAAATCTTTCAATAACTTTATTATCTTTGCAAAGTGTACTTTGAAAAACATTTAATTGCAACATATTTTTTTATGGTTGGTTCTTATGTGACAACCAAAAATTTATGAGTATTGGTTCTTGTGTAACAATATTTTTCTTATTTTTGTTGCATCAAAATAGTTGAACACATTGAGAAATCATTTTTAAGACCCCACAGTGGTTACCAGCCATTAATGTGATTATCAATTAATCACTGCAAAACATATAAACTTTTGGAATCAAAATGCAATAATAGTTGGTTGGAAAAAATATGTTGGTCAAAAATGTATGAGGAAAATTAATATGAAAAAAAAAGTAATGGATATTTCCCCTCCCCCACCAACTAAAGATATTTTTAGTTTTTTGCAAATGAAAAAGGGAATATAAATATGGTTAAGGATTGTCCAAAATCACAATTTTAGCATTTAGGGAATTACATGATTAAAAATTAGAAAATAACATACCTTCACCTACCTGAAAAGTGGACAAGTTATATATATGAAAGAGTGTGGTTGTTGTTGTTGGATCATAGAATGTGAAAAAAGAAAAAAGAAAAAAAAAAACAAAACAAAACTTATATGCTTCTTCTTTCTATTGGTTGTATGAATAGAGGATGAATCAGATCTGAAATTGGAATCTTTATTGCTAAGACAATGCTATTGTTGTCGAACTTTGGAGTTTAGTCCTGATTTATTAGAATTCTGTTGCAAGCTACTTGAATCATATAGTCTTCATTCATTCCCACTCAGTGGCATAATTCTTATCTATGTGAATAGATGCATCGATGTCGAACATAGAAAGAAATTCTTAGATTATCAGCCATCAATGAATGTCATTAACCAACACGAGACTACTCACAATTGATGTCAATGAGAGTCAAGATGCCTAAGTACATCTTACTAGGTATGAATAGATGTGTCGTAGTCGAGTCACCTAGAAGATCTGACAAACAGGGGGCATTGATGTATTCTCACAATTTATTGGCAAGAGAACTTGCCATTAAGGCATGCAAGCCTCAAAGTACTAGAAAGATCTCTAGTATTGATCCCAGATGATGTGTCAGAGTTGATGGGTCAAGACATGTTAGAAGGGAGGCCTTAATGAATCCTCCATCATCCAACGCAAGTATAAAATAATAATTTGAAGGACCATAGATGAAAATTTTGCATTATCAAGCAAGGTTTATTTGACAAAATGGAAGAGGAAAATGGGGTGACTCAGCATTGTAAGGGCACTGAATGACTTTATTTTTGGGTTAAGGGTGAGTGAAAATGAGGCAAGAAAGTATGAAGATTGTAAAGGGAAAATGAGTTTTGAAATTTAGCAGTAGGGAGATGGAAATTCATGGATGGATTGTAAGCTTAGAAAGAGGAAAATGAATAAGTTCATAATGACATTAGTGGCATTTTGAAAGGTTTCTTTGGCAGCAATTGACATGGTGGATGTGATCAAGTTATCACCTTCAAGATTTCTTTTGGAACATGCTTTTCTTTGAAAAATGTGGTCTTTGAAAACCACCCATGCATAAAGTAGTCTTGTTATCGTCCTTGATCCTGAAAAAAAACTTAGCACTAATCTGCAATAAAATGTAAGATCTGCAAAAATTCACAAATAGTGCTTAATGAAATAGATTCAAGGAAAAACGAAATGCATTTTTACTTGTCGGTAGTGGTGCATTTTAGACTATCTTGCTTTCCAAATACCTGTCTTGGTTGCTTAAAAAAAAACAAATTAGAGTAAATGCATGAAAAACATGACCTGATAATTTTATTTTTATTTTTAGGAATTTTCGAGGTCCATTTGCTACAAAATCCAAAAAAAAAATGACCAATTATTTTATTGTCTCAAATGCAAATTAAAATTATTCCATGGCTTAGATCTTGGCAAGACCTTTCCAACGACGCTTGAATCATAAAAAACGGATATCATATGAGAAAGTTATGGTTGTATGAAGTTTTGGCAAAAACATAGCGAGGGGTACAACGTGGCAGCGTCTGAAAATGTCATGTGGTAGTATAAACAAATGCCACGTGGATTGTTCAGATGTTGAAGTGAATGATGACATGGCAGTGAATGGTGACATGTCGTTCAATGATTGATCCAAAATGGATCTTGGATAGACTTCTAAGTCTAAAGTGTTCCTCACAGAGGAAAATGAAAGTCTAGGGTTGCTCCTGCAAATAGTCCCATTGCGTAGATCCTCTCATTATGAATCTACTGCAATTTGAATGGGCTAAAATGGACTTTGGATGAAGAAGTTATCGCAGAAATAAGATTGCCTTTGTCCTGTGAAAAAGGAGGCATTTCTTATAAAAATGGACTTAAGGACTTCTTAAAGGAAAAATCGCATCGCAAAAGGCTCAAAGGGCGGACTTAAGCCAAAGGCATGAAGGATTTACGATGAGCGATATGCAATTAAAGCAATTGGGCGATCAGAGGAGCAAAACCTAGACCCCTGCACTAATGCGATTAACGATTGCGATATCGACGATCGGAGGAGCAGGGACATAGACCCCCCGCCGATGCGATACGCGAGGTGCGATATCGGCGATCAGCAAATCGGCAGTCGGCATGGTCAAAGGGAAAACCCCCAGGCTGTTCCGATTGCGATGTGCGATATAGCGACGGGGCCGATAACGATACGCCGATATCGGCGATTGGCGATCGGGTGATCAGTGATCCCCGATACAAAGGGTCGTTGGGCACGCAACTTGCGATATGCCGAAAAGGGTCAGACCCAATGGGTTTATAGACCTGATTTCATAAGTTTTGAAATCCGGGAATGCGAGATTTCTTTGTATTTCCTGTGTATTGAGGCTTTGACCTCCTACCTAAGCGATTGCGATATTGCGATGGATGGCAGACCTGATAGGATTTTAAGCGCGATCCTATAATATTTGAAGTCCGGGAAAACGCTCAATCATGTGTTTTCATGAGTTTTGCCTGTGTATTTTCGTTATGTGTCTATTTCGGGAATTATGCAGGAAAAAGGCCGCCTGTGTATTTCCCACTGTAAAAACGGCTCCCATTCTCCTTGCCACACTGTAAGCGGGTGTTTGTAATAGGAATGCGTTACAGAACGCGCAGAGCCAGATGGCCAGACGTAGAGCCACAGAGCCAGAGGGGCCAAACGCAGAGCCACAGGGAGCAGAGGAAGCCGCAGAGGGATGATTATACACAGAGAAATGGACAGGAAGCCACAGAGCCAGAAGGATGCCTCAAGAAAGCCAGAGAGCTCAATTGACGAGGTAGTGGCTAGCGCAGAGCGGTTGAGGGAGTTTTTGGGAGTCGCTTGGAGGTCGAACAAAAAACCAGAGAGCTGAAAGTTGCTGAAAAGGGTCGCTGGAAGGTTGCCGAAGAGTCGCTTGGAGGTCAAGCGAATTACAGAGGCACGCAAAGGCCAAGAGAGAGCTCAAAGAAGCTAGAGCCAGAGTCGAGAACTAGAGCCAGAGCCAGAGCTAGAGCCATGAACCAGAACCAAGAGCCAAAGCCAGTGCCAGAGCCACGAGCCAGAGCCAGAGCCAGAGCCAAAGCCAGAGCCACAAGCTAGAGCCAGAGCCAAAAAGCCTGAGAGCTTCAGAGCCAGGGATAAGATGGAGTTCTAAGCCCATTGTGTTCTGTGTAAGCCAATGGAGTTGAGCGTGGAGTTGAGCCAGAGCCAGATCCAGAGCTAGAGCCAGAGCTAGAGCCATGAACCATAGCTAAGAGCCAGAGCCAGTGCCAGAGCCACGAGCCAGAGCCAGAGCCAGAGCCAGAGCCAGAGCCAGAGCCAGAGCTAGAGCCAGAGCCAGAGCCAGAGCTAGAGCCAGAGCCAAAGCCAGAGCCAAAGCCAGAGCCACGAGCCAGAGCCAGAGCTAGAACCAGAGCCAGAAAGCCTGAGAGCTTCAGAGCCAGGGATAAGATGGAGTTCTAAGCCCATTGTGTTCTGTGTAAGTCAATGGAGTTGAGCGTGGAGCTTGTAAAAGAACTTATGCCATAATTCCAAAGAGCCTAGTCGAGTTGACTAGAGCTCAAGGAGACGTAACCCAAGAGTTTTGGGTGAATTCCAAATTAATATTGTTGTTATGTGTGTTTGTTTTGTTGTTGCATTATTTATTGTCACATGTATTTATTATATCAGCATAAGCAACAGAATTCAAAACACATAAACAATTCAAAAACAAACATAAGCATACACCTATTTTTCAAGCATTATTAATTCCACAATTGGTTAATCATAATATCTTGGGAATATTTAAGCTTTGGAAGTGGGAGAGGTTCTTGTAAGCTTGACAAGAAACCTTTAGTGCCCCATTTTCAGATCAATGATGATGTGGCAGATTGAATGGATGGTGATTGAGCCTTTCGTGGGCAAATCACATGTTGCCATGTGGATGAATCATGGGTTGCCACATGGCAGCTTGAATTTGACCAAAATATAGTTAAATTCCAAAGTATATGGACGCAAGATTTGAGTATGAGACCTCATCCAAACAAATCAAAAGACATAACATTAAACCACCCAAGTTTATTATGAAATAAAGTGGAAATATTTCTTTTTAAAGTATATTTTGGTAGATTATGTGAGTAAAAGGTGGCTCAAAGAGTGGAGTGGATGGGGTTTGACCCCACAACCTTTGGCAAAAATTTCAAATCTTAACCATTATGCCACAAATCATTATTTTGATATGAATTGCATTCAAAATGCTTTTATTATTGTTCTTGTTGCAGGTTGTTACAAGCGTTTTATAGCAAACTTCGTGGGTTCATTTCCCACAAAGTATTGGTAAGATTTTCCTCAAGTTGTGTAGACATGTTCCTATTGTTCTTATCTCTATGCATGTCAAAAATCAACACCATCCAATGGACAGATCTTGAGATATAATCGAAACGGTTGTAGGTGATGATATGTTTTGACTGTTTTTTTTTTCAAACTTCATAAACTATTTTCTCACAAACTAAACATCAGATTGAGTTGAAATTTTGTACGAAGGTTCCTATGGTCCTAATTCTCGTGCACACAAAAAATCAGATCGATCTCATGCACGAATCTCGATATATAAGTGAAAGGGTTGAAAGTGATGATACTCATTTTCTCGAAAACTGTGAAGTAGATTGGGCTGAAATTTTCAGGGATTGTTCATTAGAATATTATGCGCTTTCAGTACAAAAATTATGAGAACCCATTTCCTAGTTTGTGAGGTATCTTCAATTTACTTTCTACATTTTGTATTTTGTTTTTGTTTTATTTTTAATTAATTAATATAGTTATTTTTTTCAATAAAACTACATATTTTTATGTAAGTTATACAAATCAAATTGAAGATTGAAGACGAAAATTAATTTAGGCATTTTAGTCAACAACTTAAATCATTCGTAAAAACTTTTCAAAGCCATTTATTCGATTCCTACTTTTTGATCTTCTAGGTCGCAACAAGGCACAAGAAGAGAGCATACTTTGAAATTTAACAGTTATTTTTATGTTTTAAAGTTTGAAACTTAGAAAGCATAGGAAAAAGATCATACCTCACATTTTTAGCTCTTCCTCTTTCATGAATGGCCATTTTCCTCATAAATCTTTCTGTCAATGGTTAGTGAATGAAGTGGCTCTTACTAGACTAGAATGAAATCACAAAACAAAAACAAAATCATGATTTGATTCCTTTATTCTACCTTGCTCTACCTAAAAAAAATGAAAACTTTTCTTCAAGTACATGCATATTTCCAATGTAACCATATATGAATCGAGATCTCTAATGTGCTCATATCCAATTCTAAAAAATATGTCTTTATGTCCTCTAGGATATGAGAGACCAGTTGTACTTTTGGTGACAAGATTTGTTGAAGAATGAAGGAATGTTGTGGCCTAATAACTGCTTGGAACCAATCTTCAATGTAGTCATTTCTTTCCTAGTTCTCTTCATTAGTTATCATGCCTTGAATTTATTCTGGAAGCTACCCTTTTATCTCTAAAGGGTACCAAGGATCTCGAGACAAACATGCTAAAAATTCTTCAATTTTTGGCTCAAATGGATGCTTCTCATCAGTTGTAGTCCATTGGATCTCTTGTTCTTTTACTGCTTCTTAGGATGCAACTCTATCCTTGGTGGCTATTCTCAAACTAGGACAAGGGCTTGAGAAGGCTCTTACAGGGGCATATCCTTTTCTTCCCAACAAATGCTTGAGCATGATTTTAGTTCCTTTGCTGGTCTAGAGCTCTTTCTTCACAAATGGATTAGTATTGAGACTCTTACATTATCCAAAAATAATTGAAATTCATGCATCATATATGATTTTAACATGCTTTTAACCATGCATCTAAAAATGGATGCAACTATCATGAGTTTTTCTAAAATTTCAAAACAAGAACCTATGTATACCTCCCCGGCAATGACGCCAAAATGTTGGGTGATTTAGTTGTGAGTTAAATCCCTGTCATTAAATTATCAACCCGAGGATCGTGAACTTATGAGGTATATGTGTACTATATGTATTAGGTGACTATTTCTCATAATAGATTAATCTAATGCAAGAAACTTGAAACAAATTACAAAGAAAATAATGAAAACAAATGAAAAGCAAGTGCACACGTTCTCTCCCAAGCATCTTCTCTCTCAATCACTTTCTCTCTCAAAGACTAGCTCTACAAAAACCAACAATTATAATCTAAGTTATGAAATGAAAAAGTAATTTAATCTAGTAGGCTATGAGATTACTAGTGTGAGATTACTAGTGTGCCAATCCAATCCAAACATAAAGAAATTAAATCAATCTTAACAAAACAACATTAATGAAATAAACATAAAAACATATAATTAAAATAACATAAAAGAAACTAAACGAAACTTGCATAAATGAAATAAAATAAATATTTACAACAAAGAAAAAAGGTGTGCAAGTTGCGTTTGATGGGGTCCCTCCACTCCTCAGCGAGCACACCAAACGATTATCAAAGCTTGGAGATCAAAGCAACAACATGTATTCCATAAAATAAAGTTGGAGAAAGTTCCAAAGATATTACATCAATTAAACTATCTTCCTCTCTATCCTCACTTTACAAATTGCGTTAATCATTTCTTCCCCATTCTTCTCTATTCTATAATATCTCATATCTTGGATGGAACATCTTTGAATGAAGTATGCACTCCTATTTATACAAAAAATTAAGATAACTAATCAATAAATGTAGATCCACAAATCTCTCCTAGATCCACAATTATCTCTTTTGGTTACAACCAATTACCTAAAAATATGAGATACAAATCCTCTCACACATCTTTAGGAGACACATATCAAAACATCCATGATTCTTCTCCTTTGAATGTGCTTAGTTAATGATTTAAATATTCTACAAATATTCCACAAATCTTCATGAGTTGAAATTGAAATTCGAATTTGTGGTTGAGTGGCCAAATAAGACTCTTATAGAATCTTCAAATAGGCCTACAACATCATAAAACTCATCCCACTTTTAGATATATTTGAAAACATGCCAATTTCCTAATATTTAATCATAAATTCTCTTAAAATACTTACGATAAATGACTTGGAAAATAATAATGATAAACCCATATGATCATGCAAATGGTATTAATGTAGGGTTATGGAGCCGCAGAAAATGGTAAGTAAATATAGTATATGGTAAAATGATAGAAATGAGGGTGAAATAGGATTACATTTTGGAGGCCCAACAAGTATCCTACTAACTTCTTGGTTATCCAACCCAAAACCAAATTTAATGGCTATCCTCTCATCTTGGGAAGGTCATGGTTAGCCATTGTTGATGCTTACATTAGTTGCAGGGCTAGGAACATGACCATTAAGAATGGGCATTTGTCCAAACAATTGGTATTGTATCCTCCTGCTTAGCCATCCATTGAGCATGACTTACCCTTGTGGTTAGAAGAGGAGGAAGATTAAGTGTCTCATACAACATCCTACCCATTCTATACCCTAGATGTTGTTATAGGAAGGGGGCAACCAAATGAAGATGACCTCATTGACCAGATCCTTCAAAACAACCCCCCAATATTATATCTCTTTATGAGCTAGTGAAAGAGTCTAAGAGTAGTCCTTGGACTGAATTATGCTCAGTTTGCCCAAGTCATGCCCATGTCAAAGTTGTAGAATTTAGCCCATCTAGAACCTTGAAGATTAACCCCTCTCTCTCAGCCAACCAAGAAGAGAAATTTTGCAAGATGTTGATATAACACTTAGATGCCTTTTCTTGGAAGTATAAAGAAATTAGAGGAGAATGAACCGAGCCCTCAAGGACATAGTAAATGAAGAGTTGAAAAATTTGATGGATGCAGGGTTCATATACCCCATCTAAGATAGTGAGTGGGTGTCCCCTCTAGTTTTAGTCCGAAAGAAGAATGGGAAGTGGATGATTTGTGTGGATTACAAAGAATTGAATAAGACGACAAAGAAAGTCCATTTCCCTTTGTCTTTCATTGATCAAGTTTTAGATGGTTTTGCAGGGAAGGAGTTCTTCGCTTTCCTGGATAGGTTCAGTGGTTACAATCAAATCCAGATCAACCCTGAGGATCAAGACAAGGCTACATTCACATGTCCTTGGGGTACCTTTGCTTGCAGGGTCATCCCTTTTGGTCTATGCAATGCCCCTGCCACTTTTCAAAGGGCAATTCTAAGCATATTTGCTGAGATTGTCCATGACTCTGTGAAGATCTACATGGATGATTTCACTCCCTCTGGGTGTGACTTCCTCGAGGATTCTTTAATCCAGGAAAAGTCCTAAGAAAATGCATTGAAATGAACCTCTCACTTAGTCCTGAGAAATGTGAATTCTTAATGAATGTATAGAATGTCCTTGGCCATTCCATATCTCAGGAAGGAATACAAGTGAACCCAAACAAGATTGTCATCATAAAAAGGGTCCCTACTCATCAAAAGTAGAGGGTCGGGAGTTTCTTCGGCTTCGATAGCTATTATGGGAGGTTTATCAAGGATTTCGGTAAAGTGGCTTCACCATTGTTTGGAATGCTGGCCAAGGACTCGGAATTTTGTTGGACAAGTAGCTGCCAAGAGGCCCTTGAAATTTTAAAAGAGAAATTGACCACTACACCCATACTTAGGGGTCCAAATTAGGATTTCTCTTTCCATATCCATGTTGATGCATCAGACAAAGTTGTGGGGGAAGCCTTGGGGAAAATAGATGATAAGTTACCCTATGCCATTTCTTTCATCAGTAAAAATTTGTCTAAGGTTGAATTGAACTACACTGTCACTGAAAAAGAGCTCTTAGTTGTTGTACACTCAAACAAATTTAGACCCTACATCACTGGATACCAAAATTTTGTGCACACTGATCATGCAACTATTAAATATTTGATGAATAAGCCTGTTGTAAATGCTAGAAACATTAGATGGTTGTTATTGTTACAACAATTTGATTTGACTATCAGTGACAAGCCAGGAAAAGAAAATGTAGTTGTAATTTTTTTGTCTGGACTTGCTTTGTCTGCAAGTGATGAATGGATGGTCGATGATTAGCTTCCAAACGAGCATCTATTTGCTATCTCACTTCTCTCTCCATGGTTTGCTGACATAGCCAACTGCTTAGTTGCTGGGAGATTTTCTCCAAATCTGTCATCCAGGTAGAAGAGTAGAATTGTAAGGAAAAGTGCCCCTTTCACTTGGATTGGAGGCAATATATTCAAGTTGGGACTTGATCAAATTTTAAGAAGATGTGTCAGGGCAGAGGAAGTTTTTGACATCCTCTTAGCCTGCCATGATGGGCCCTGTGGAGGTCATTTTGTTGCCAAGAGCACAAATTTCAAACCTCTACAAGTTGGTTATTATTGGCCTACTCACCACCAAGATGCAAGAAGGTATACCAGTAGATGTGATCAGTGCCAGAGGATGGGAAAACCCACACCTAGGGATGAAATGCCTCTACAACCTCAAGTGGTCTTAGATCCATTTGACAAGTGGAGCATGGATTTTATTGGGCCAATCGGTCCACCATCAGGGTAGAGAAAGTACATTATTGTGTGCACTAGTTATTTGACAATGTTGGCCAAGACAAAGGTTGTCAAGGCAACAAAAAAGGAGAAGGTGGCTAAGCTCTTAAGGGAAAATATTTTCTATAAGTTTAGGTACCCAAGGGGGATATTCACCAACCAGGGGGCTCAATTCACATCACATCTGATTGAGAATCTCCTAAGGCAACATCACATCAAACACAAAACATCTACTACCTATCACCCTCAGGAAAATGGGTAAGTAGAGGTTACAAATAGGCATTGGAGAGCATCCTCACCAAGTTTTTGAGCAAAAACAGGAGAGATTGGGCAGACAAATTAGTGGAGGCCACTTGGGCCTATAACACCACTTGGAAGACAACCACTGGGTTCACTCCGTATGATCTAGTTTATGGGAAGAAAGCTCTACTTTCTATTGAGTTTGAGTATAATACTTTGAGAATAACAGTCCAATTGGACTTAGATGTCACCAAAGCATAGCAAGAAAGGTTACTCCAATTGAATGGCTTTGATGAGTTCCAAATGCAGGCCCTCCTCCACACTGAAGTTATACAATTACAAAGGAAGGTCTAGCATGATAGGCATATTAGGGAAAATATTTTTCAAGAAGGGGATTGGGCATTATTATATGATTCTTGGTTCAAAAGTTTTAAAGGGAAACCAATGAAAATATGGCTAGGCACATACTTGATAGAAAAATGTCATGACAATGGAGCTGTTTAAATCAGGACCATTGATGAGGAAGGGATCCATTTGCTTGTAAATGGCTACAGGCTAAAGATATACATAAAACCTATGTCTAAGGAAGAATTCATCAGTGCAATCCAGAGAGAAGTTAATGTGATTGGGAGTGTCATAGCTTCCAATCCACAACATTTTTAGATATTTTTAAATTTTTTTTAAAAGAGAAAAATAAAAGACCTGGATGAAAACCTTTATGAAGCATATAAGGCCAACTTTTGGGTTGAAAACCTCTCTAAGGCAACTCAGGAGTAGAAAAAAGAGAAAAAATAATAAAGATACCTAGGTGAAAACCTCTCTTGAGGCACCTAGGGCAAACATACAAGTTGAAAACCTCCTCTGATGTAGCCTGTGTGTCTAAAAAAAAAACACAAGAAATTGATATATAACATGTCTGCTAATTTTTTTGTCATCTTGCAGGATTATATACAATGGAAAATTCCATGGCTACAGGGCCAAATTCTCAATATTTCCTTCATTCCTCCATCCATCCCTTTCATATCCATCATCCAGACTCATGTGATCACCTCTCTCCATCATCCCATTACCCTAAAATTCAAATTTCACCCCCTCTCTGGACTGCTACAGGAAGGACTTGCAATTACTACAGGAAGATCTTGTAGTGCTACAGGAGGGTTCTAAAAAGTTATAGGAAGGAGATCCAAGGACAAGGACATCCCAATAAGGATCCTATGACCTTGGGAATGATGAATAAGGCCCCCCCACCATGGTCCATCATCCATCCCATTTCATAAAAATTCACTCAATGTTCACTCACTTTGTCTTACCCGTGTTGAAAATTAAAAAAAAACACACAGAAGTTGTTATCTTAATTTCTACAAGTCTACACTACTCCCTAACGGTCTTAAAATTGTCCTAAGAACTTGTTACAACTTCTCCAATCACCCCTATGCAGATTGAATCCATCGGGACTACTACAGGAAGAAAACCTCCTCTTGTAACAACTTGTGCACACATCACAAAGAGTACTAATCTTGTTTTTTTCTCATCAGTAGGCGGGTGATGGAAACTTATGAGGCGACTCTGAAGCAGTCAAATCACTCTCAGGAGGACTCTCCACCAGCAACAGCATCAACTTGAACAAAAACGAGGTACCTGCACACACAATAAACACAATAGTCAAATATCATGAGGAGCAATGAAGAAATACACAAGAAATAAGCCAACAAGTCAACTCCCTTAATGCCAATGATGTGGTCTAGCTCCAACATGTAAATCCTTGTAGCAGTTCGATCATGAGGTAGGCAGAGGTATGGAAAACTCTCACCTCCTCCATGTGTGTGAATAACGAAAATGTATAAATGTCAAGAGGAGATGTTTTAATAAGTTGGAGGTGGTCAGTTAACTTGGCCACCCTCAGCTAGTAAACTAAAAGTGATGGTAAGCACTCATGCAACGTCAATATGTCACATATGTCGAGTCGGGATCACAAATAGTGGGTGGTGATTACGAGGAAAGAAGAAATAATTACTCTGAGTGGGGACAACGGTCCAAAAAAGGAAACCCCATGTGACTGTGAAGTCACCACAATGCTCCAAGCCTAAACCAAAAATGACATATTATGTACTGGGGCTCGAGTTCTTTTGCATAATTGCTCATTTCAAAAATGGTTAGGGAGAGGACAAGGTTGGGGTGCCATCGAGGAGTTTCGAACCCCGTTTTTCAATTTCTACCTAAAGGAGCTATAGGCAAGCCCGCAATTGCTACAGGAGGGCCGAGGGACTGCTACAAGAACATTGAGAAGGTGAAGGAAAGCCACAGATGTTCGAATTGGTCTCTGAATTACCACCTTCATTCCAGCCTACGTAACAAAAAGTAAGTGCCACCATCTCCTTCATCCACCCATTAGATTGCAAGAAAATTTCAATTGAAATTCTATAGGTAGTGGTAGTCTAATTGTGAGATTAAAAGGTATTTTAGTGTAGTAGAGTCGTGGGAATGTATGAAATTGTCATTAACAAGGATTTTTTAACTCATTGCTGCCACTAAATTACACACTGAAGCTATTAAAGAAGTATCTCTCCGTCACTTGATTGAGAACATAGAGAAGAAATGGGGGGAGGGTTTAACAAAAGGGAGCCCTCAAATACCAAGAGAATCCAACTACACCCTCATGTGGTAGGCATCTTTAGAAGACACCAGTGGCTAGGGTTCTTCGAGTTGTTGAAAGGGTATGATGATTACCTTGCCTTTGAATTTTCCATGGCTATGAATTCACAAACAAATGACAATGTCATCATTGTGGCGAGGGGATCGACTATCTCACTCAACCTTGAATTGATTAGCAGAGTGACGACCTAAACTCTAAGGATCAAGTGGAGTAGAAGGACAAAGTGATCTGTAATGTAAACTTGAAGGTGATATAAAAATTTACAAGTAGAAATTTTGATGTGTTGTCAGCAATGGATCACTTTGCAAAATACATAAAATTATGATTTTTTAAACTTAGTTGACAGTAATAACAAAGAAAATATACCATATGAGAAACACATAACAACAAAAATGATAAAGGAGTTCACCCCTCTCCTGGGCTACATCTCCTAATCCAACTTCCAATGATGGGCCTCTTCCATTAAGTGTTCAAATTTGTGTTTACGTGGATTTATAGTGCTCAAAATGTAAATTTACAATAATCCTTTCATATTAGCTGTCAACATTGAGCTTACGACCAAGGAATACCAACAACTGTCTAATATGGTAAAGAAATACCAAACTATACCAACCTTCGGATGTAATATACTGGCGTAAGAAAAGAACCATGTTTTTCCACTTTGGCTTGAGAGAAGCGATAGTCATATCTTTGATGTGATAAACATAGTATTTATTTTAGAGAGGCTTTTTCCAGTGGATTTCATGTACTTTGCAAATCTTTGACCATTTCTCCCCTTCGACTGGGAGACTGGTTACTTCGGCGATAAAACCCTCATCAACAGTAATTTCCAGGTCATCTATCATGGCTTTGTTCTCATCAATCGTAGAAGTAAAAACAATAACCATCACCTTGCTAAAACCCTGAAAGAGTTTTGAGAATTACCATCATCTCCATTGGCTTCAGAACAATAAAAAAACCCCCAGATGGGCTTTTGTTGGGCTCAATTTGGCCAAAAACTAAAGAAAGTATGCTCTCCTAAAGTTTCTTTTGCTAACTACTCTACAAAATGGACTGGACTACTATCCATCCTATGAAGCTACCTTTTTTGAGTGCGTCGAGAGACGATTTCCCCCGGTGTCGGCAAGATTCATGCTGGAGGCATATTGTTATATGGCGACATGCGACCGGGCCTGTTCCTAAAAACTCTACCCTTGAATCTGTTGGCTCCCGCACTTTGGCATGTGGTCCAGTGGATGAAATATGATCTAGGTTTGGTCCCGAAGTTCCACCCCCGTTAATTGTTTCGAACTCCAACATTTGGTTGTGGGCATATGGTAGGCTATGGGACCTCGACCTGGCACCTTGTCCCAATCCCCACCTCAAAAAGCGCTTCTTCATATAAATTGTGGTCCGGTGGGTATGATCTATGATGCTAGAACCTTGGGCCTATAACCCTCGCCAACCGTTAACCATTGCTCTAACTGTGGTTGAGTTCCTGTGGTTACACAGTTGGTTTCAAACTTCGCGATAAACAATGGTTGTGGCAAGGTTGCAGTGCCCAGGGTTTTGGGCCGAGGTTAACCCTGAGCCCTCTGCCCCCTTGCCTGTGGTCTTGTGGGCGTGGGACCATCCCCCAAACATAATCTGATTAAACTTTAAATACAACTTTGGCAACATAGTAGTTAAGAACTACCATGCGGCCTAGTGGTAAGGCACTGCATTGTTGTTCAACCAGTCATGCGTTTGAATATCTCCTATGGAAGTTTGTCCATAAAAATTTTAATGTAACCCTGGGGTGCCACGTGACAACCCATGATTGGGCCATGTGGCATTCCCCCATTGGTCCAACAGAAAAACCCAACCACTAATAAAAATCAACCAAATCTGAACCAATCCGGAGAGGACAAGTGGTAGCCTGTCATTGGCCCACATTATAGAGTCAGCCTTCTCAGTCACCTTGCCCACTCATCGTACGGACTGGCCGGTCAACAGTCCTAAAACCAACCTGCAATTTTTTTTGCATGTTTGGGAAAAAGATTAGAACATGATATCAGGAGCATATGATATCGATTTTGAGTGATTCAAGTTGCATTGGATTCAGGTCGTCGAGATCTACGCTCTAGTATAGGTTTTGAGCACTTTTGAACACTATGAATTTTGAGCACTTTACTGATCCCTTGGATCACTCCTCCCAACTGGAAGCTGTTGGACCTCCAAAAGACTATTTTCATTCAATAGAAAAATGAGGGTACATTTCCCTCACCCTTCCATTTTCAATCCATTTGTCTTTACCTGGTTTTGTACCTTTGAACCCCATATGAAGGTGCTTCCCGTTCCTTCTTATTGAAGTTCATGTTTCTTTGTCAAGGATAGGATCTTACTGCAATTCTTCAAGATATTTATAAGAGAAAATTTGTGTTAAAGAAATATGAACATTATATCCTACATCTTCAATCAAAAGAGACTTACCCAATTTCAAGTTCTTTTCACCTCGAAGTTTTTCTTTGTTGATGCAAAGATTTACTTCATCTCCAACCTAAAAATTATGGTCAACATGTTGCTTATCATGTTTGGCCTTGTATTTGGCTTGATTCTTCACCAAATGTGATCGCCATCGCTATGCACCATTATTCCTCAAAGTCAAAACACTAGGAGACCCACAAGAAGATGTATTAGAACTAATATTCCCTTTGTCAAGTTTCTCTTGCATCTGCTCCTTGATCCCTGCATTCTCTAACACTCACATCTTGTTCAAACCAAAGTTTAAAAGTGATACATCCTGCTGCAAATGAACTTCATGTTGTTTTCCTCTTTTGGGAGGCAACACATTAGATTCCTGAAACATCTTATCACATGTGTTAACAACTTCAACTAAATCAGATTTTAATGTTGCATCACATTCTTGGAAGGCTTTAGATTCATCAACATCTTTATGTTTAATCATCAACAATGTAAAATTTTGACTAACATTTACAATCCTCTTCATTTGTTTAGCATTAACAAGAGACAAAATCAACTTCTTGCTATGTTCTCTAACAATGTACTCAATCCCATCTTTAAACAAGTGATACTTGTTCTCATGGAGACGAAAGATGGGTTTCTTGTCATATAAGTACGGGCCTCCCAAAACAATCCCACAAATGTCAAGTGGTACCACATCAAGTTCTACCTCATCAATAAGATTTACAGTGATGGAAAATCTAAGTATGCACTTTCTTGTCACTTGCAATTTGGCATTGTCACATACCCAACCCAAAGGATAAGGTTTAGGATGATGAATGGTTTCCAAATTTAGTTTCTTGACAATGTCTTCTAAAATGAGGTTTTCTTGTGAAACACTATCAAGCAAAGTATCTACTTTGTTACGTTTTGTGATGACTCTAATATGGAAAATATCTATTCTTTCTCTTTCATTTTGAGTTTCAATGGGTTTGCTAGAACAACTAGTACTTGCAATTGAATCTTTACCTTTCAATCCCATGGCTATGAGTTTTGTTTCATCTCCGAAATAAGATCCTAGACCTTGTTGTGTAGTTGCAACAATCTTTTCTTTCCCCTTGTTGTTAAACTTTTTGGGTCTCATCTCAGGATGAATTTTCCAACAGTGGTCTTCATCATGGCCTTCTTTGGAACAATGTTTACATGTGAGTTTTTCTCCCTCTTTCTTGACTGAAGCATTCTTTTTATCATTGCCTTTGAACTTCCCTTTTCCTTTTTCTCCAGAATTAAATGCCTTCTCACTAGTTTCTTTAGAAACATTCTTCCCTCTTGCTTCTAAATGAGTTGCATGTACACAAACTTCATCTAGTTTTGTAGGGTTAAACATGAGAATTGTGTGTCTTAAGTAACTGTGCAATCCTCCAATGTATTTCAATAGAGTATCCTGGGAGGACAAATATATTCCCAAAATTAAAGTCTGTTTCCTAAATTATTGAGTATAACTTTGCACATTTTGACCCTTAGCTTGCCTAAAGTTTTGCCAATCCATTATAGATTTTTGCATGTATGCTAATAGATAAAATTGCCTTCTTATTGCAACAACAAAATTATTCCAAGAGGATAAAACCTTACCGTGTTTCTTCATGTCCTCTTGAGTTTTGGCCTCCCACCAAATAAGTATTTCACCTTCCAACCTAAGAGAAGCAAGCTGAATTTTGATCTCATTATCCTTGATTATTTGTATCCTGCAATACACTTCAACTTGACGAATCTAATTATCTAATTTCTCAGCATCTGCCTCTCCATCATACATAGACAATTCAAACTTAATGTCAAGCTTTAACAAAGGAGTTTTACCATGTCCTTTTGGAGAATTTGGAGGTGTTTGTGAAAGCGTAGAAGAAGTAGAAGATGATTAAGATGAAGATGAGGATGAGGATGGAAGTGAAGATGGTGGCTTGTCAACATTTCCTCCATTGCCTTTTGGAGGTTTGTTTCATTTTCCTCCATCTCCTTTTGGCGGTTTTGAGTTCTCTCCATACAACCTTGAATTCCTCTCTTCATAAAGAACTTTTACCATTTCAGACATCTCAAAGAAAGATTTTCTGAAAGTTATTTCATCATCAAACATCCCTTCAGGACCTTCTTCATGTGCCATGACTATTGAAGCTTGAGGTGTGAGTGTTCTCCTTGAAACAATTTGAGATATTGGCTCCATAAGTTATCCTTCTCCTCTTTCAATATTCAACCTTGTAAGCATCTAAAAACACTTGCAAATAAAATCAAACCTTCACAATAACCTTGAGATTTGATACCAAACTAATCTGTAATGTAAACTTGAAGGTGATGTAAAAATTTGCAAGTAAAATTCTTACGTGTTGTAGGCAATGGATCACTTTGCAAAACACATAAGATTATGATTTTTTAAACTTAGTTAATAGTAATAACATAGACAATATACCATATAAGAAACACATAACAACAAAAATGATGAAGGAGTTCACCCTTCTCTTGGGCTACATCTCCTGGTCCAACTTCCAATGACGGACCTCTTTCATTAAGTTCTCAAATCTGTGTTTACATGAATTTACAGTACTCATAATGTAAATATTATGTCTCCAATGGCTTCAAAATAGTAAAAACCCCATAGATGGCCTTTTGTTGGTCTCAATTTGGCCAAAAACTGAAGAAATTATGCTCTCCCAAAGTTTCTTCTACTAACTGCTCTACAAAATGGGTTGGACTGCTATCTATCCTACAAATTTTCCTTTTTCGAGCGCATCGAGCGACAATTTCGCCCGACATTGGTGAGTTTCACACTAAACTAGGTGCAAAATGTCGCTTGGTTTAATTGCATAATAAGGCCTTGGACTGAAAACCCAGGCCACATGGTGTCATGCGCCTAGGGGCTAGGGCTAATCGCCCGCCGCCCGTTGACATAGCCCCTGGGCCTTTTGGTGGTTGGTTCCATGTTGCAATAAGATCGGGGCTCATTCCCAAATTTTTGCATCCATTTCCAAAATCCACGCTAAGTGCTCTTCGATGGAGGCATATGGTTATATGGCGTTATGTGACCGAGGTTGGTCCCTAAAACTCTGCCCTCAAATCTGTTGGCTCCCGCACTTTGGGATGTGGTCCGGTGGATGCAATATGATCCGAGGTTGGTCCCCAAGTTCCACCCCCATTAACTATTCTGCACTTCGGCATCTGGTTGTGGGCATATGGTAGGCCATGGGACCTCGACCTGGTGCCTTGTCCCAAGCCCCGCCCCAACAAGTGCTTCTTCGTATAAACTATGGTATGGTAGGTATGATCTACGGTGCTGAAACCTTGGGCCTATAACCGTCGCCAATTATTAACCATTCCTCTATTTGTGGTTGAGTTCCTATGTTTATAGGGTTGGTTTCAAACACCACACCAAACGGTGATTGTGGTAAGGTTGTAGTACCCGGGGATTTAGGTTGGGGTTAAGCTCAAGCCCTTGGCCCCCTTGATTATGGTCTCGCGGGCGTGGGGTGACCGAGGGTTAGGGCTTAGCCCTGCCCCCCAAACATAATTCAGTTAAACTTTAAATACAACTTCGCGCCATAGTAGTTAAGAACTACGACTCACCCCAGCGTTAA
Source organism: Pinus tabuliformis (assembly GCA_031772625.1). Lineage (NCBI taxonomy): Eukaryota > Viridiplantae > Streptophyta > Pinopsida > Pinales > Pinaceae > Pinus > Pinus tabuliformis. The sequence continues at coordinate 1,418,378,402 of CM062820.1, read as the reverse complement.
GGTGTTGTATTGTTGTTCAACTGGTCATGTGTTCAAATCCCTCCAGTGGTAGTTCGGCCATACAAAATTATAATATAACCCCGGGGTGCCATGTGGCAACACATGATTGGGCCACATGGCATTCCCCCATTGGTCCAACACAAAAACCCAACCACCAATAAAAATCAACCAAATCTGAACCAATTTGGAGAGGACAAATGGCAGCATGTCATTAGCCCACATTGTATAGTCAGCCTGCCCAATCAACTTGCCTAGTCATCATACCGACTACCTAGTCAATAATCCTGAAACCAAATTGCAATTTTTTTTGCCTGTTTGGGAAAATGATTAGAACGTGATATTGGTTTTGAGCGATTCAAGTTGCGTTGGATTCAGGTCATTGAGATTTACGCTCTAGTATAGGTTTCAAGCACTTTTGAACACTGTGAATTTTGAGCACTTTACTGATCCCCTGGATCATAAAGGCACCAGTGTCACTGCTATAAACACTTTCTTCACTACTAATGAAAACCCTGTTAAAGGCACCAGTGTCACTCTATAAATGCTTTCTTCACTGCCAATGAAAATCCTATTGAGGAAAAGAATGGAGTTAGGAGGGAAAGGCTACCTTATCCTTGGGATGAGGTGGCCTACCATATTCTGAAATACATATCTTGTGAGGGAAGAATGAGTGTGGTATATGCCTACCATTTTAGATTACTTCATGAACTCATGTTCTAGTTAAAATTACCTCTTGCTCAAAGGCTTGGTATGTCATCATTCCTCCTACAATCCATCAGGGACATGAGCAAAAAAGTGAAAGAGGGAAAACACCAACATATAGGCCACCATGTCCTCATTATACTGAGAGTGGTGGATGCCTTGAGCAAGTTGAGAATCCCTTCCCTTTGGTCCAAATTTGTAGACATGGATATAAAAGCCTTCATTGGAACACAGACCCTCGCACTAGGTGAGACCCTAGCCTTTAGTGTTGGAGTAAGAGAGGAAAAATAGGGGAAGAAGAAGAAGGTGCAGGGACATAAGAGGAAGAAGCAACAGGGTCAGAAGAATAGAAAAGAGAAACATAAGCATAAACGAGAGTAGAAGAACCAGAGGCAGAGGTAGGAGGAGAACAAGATGAAAAAGAAGAAGGGGAGAAACAAGAAAAATCAAGTCCTGAAAAGACTATTGAGCCCAGAGAAACAAAGATACCCCCAAAACAAATAGGTTTGTCTCCAAGAACACTAAATAAGAGGTAGTTGCAACTTTAGCTACCTTAAGCACCCCAGTCAAACCTAAAAGGAAGAGACAAAGGCAAGCCCCCTTATATTTTAAGACCAGGAAAAGAATCAGGATCAAGCAAGGGAGGCCACAAACTCCCACAAAGGTCCCCATCACAGTTGAGGAGTCCCCAAGCAAGAAAGTGGAGGTGGGACCTCCCCAAAACACAAAACAAATACTCCTATAGCATATGTAAGGAGGCCCTCCTCCAGATAAACCTCCTTCAAACAACCCAAAACACCAACCACCCTCCAATAAGAAGAAAAGGGGAAGCTATAGGAGGGGAAAAGTATGCTACAGGAAAAATAGAGTGTGTTATAGGAGGGGCAGAGGATGCTACAGGAGGGGTAGAATGAGATATATGAAGGGTAGAATAAGCTACAGGAGGGGCAAAATGAGCTACAGGAGGGGCAAAATGAGCAACAAGAGGGGAAGAATGTGACATAACAACTACAGGAGCTAGCAACCTCCCCAAAAACATTTGAGAAGGACTTCCTAGAGCTCCTATTATAAATTCATTGAAGGACGAAGAATTATTCCCCAAATATTTACAGTCCCACTTTTCTATGAGCTAGAAACAAAAAGAGGAAGAACCCACAGGTGGATGAAAATTTCTAAGTCTAAGAAGGTAGAAGATGTGGGCGTCATGGAAGAAAAGTTCCTTGAAATGAGAAAAAAATTAAGTGAGTTGAGAATGAGGGAGTCCACAATGAAGGAGCAACTACAGGCAGAAAAGATGTGGTCGAGAGAAGCTGTAGGAGAAAGAAACCCAGCTTGCCACCATGGAAAGCCTCTCCATGGAGGCATTACAGTGTAAACAACCATCCAAGTCTTATGCACTCTTTCTCAAAGAGCAGTGGCCGCAATTCCAAATCAAAACCTTAGCCCAACATGGATCTATGCCATTTTAGGATTACAAACAGTTCATTGAACTTTGCAACCAAGCTAGTGTTGTATCTCCCAGAGACAACTGTGGATTGCTTCAAGACCAGTGTCTGAGCACATCTAAAATGTTGTGTCTCAAATGATTTACAGGATACTAGAGACAACACTTATGGTCTATAGATACATATGTACGTAGGAAATAGGTTGGTTCATTAATCCAAAGAAATAAAACATGGATTTATGGTACTTCTTCACACGTTCAGATCTCAAAAATAAGAATAAAAATAAGAGAGGCCGAGAGCTTCAAGGTCTTATAGCTAATAATTTTTAGCAAAGTGTGTGAGAGAGGAAAAGGGAGAAGAGTAACTCATCACATAGAGCATAAGGCTTCAAGACTTCTATTTTTAACACACATAGCTTGAGACATTAAGGATTTCTATGCTTATTTGGGCTACAATCAGAACTAATAAATGAAGGGGGAGTTAAGAGCTATGATTCAAGTGTTGCCGATTTTAAGATCTAATCTCATTATTCCTCAGAGGCATATACATAAACAATGTTTAGACAAATGAATCTGTGAAACAGTTATAGGCATTTGCATTAACATATAGATACTAATGAATTTGTGAAGGAGCTTGAGACACATCTAGCAGCAATAATTACATGAATTTAGGGAAGAAGCATGGACATAAAAATGAGTTAAACAAAGGGGAACACATATTGTAATCATTTGAAGAGGGAATCACCATTGTTTCCTTGATATTTTGAAAAGATCTGCATTACAAAGGAGATACAGTCTAAAAATATAACATGCAATGTTTTCTCTAGAATTTTTGAACCTCAATTAAGTCTTGCTTTCTCCTATTTATCAAAGGGGAGAAAGGAGCTACATTACAACAAAAATATATATCTCTAGACTGAGTTGTCAATTCGACTAGCCCTATTAGTCTTGATTGTCTTTGTTGCCCAAAAAATATGTTACAGAAAAAATAAATGCCTCCTTGAAGCGAAGGCGTGTTATAATAACACAAATCAATCGATAATTGGATAGACAAGTAAATGTGAGTCTTTATAGTCCGTCCTATGATTGCATTAGCCTCGGGCTGTAGTTTTTTCACAGTATGTCCCTTTGTGCTTCTCAATTGACCTCGTCGCTTCTTCCTTTACTGCTGAGGTTCCTTGATCTGTTGAAATGGGGGTTGGGCCGTCTGTGGGTGCTTGTTGTTGCAGTCTCATGTTGTGTAAAGGGACGAGGCTCCATATTGAGCCTTTAACCTTTCTGAGTCCTTGGTACCTCCCCCTTGCTTCGCCATGATCCATTAAGGTCCCTAGCTTCCAGCTCATATGCCCATTAAAACTCTTACTGCACTTATCAGTGCATTGACGTGGTAGGTGAGAAGCATTCCATGAAACGGCATAGGTGCAGGCTTTTTCTCTGAAACAGGTGAAAGCAGGGATTTTCGATTTCCCCTCAGCCCCCTTCATCATAGTCCCTTTTATATGGCTTTCTTTATATAACCAAGGGCCTAGATCAAGCACTTAGCACTACGAGCGCTAAGGCTCTCAACTGTTATGTGGGGGAGCCTTTTCCTTTATAACCTGAAATGCCATTGTTTTCCCTTTGCACCAAACTGGCCGATATCCCGGACGCAAAATCCCTATACAATAAAACACATAACCTATCGCATCCGGGGAGGAAACATAACGAAAGAGAAGCTTTACATTGTGTGATCGTCGATTGCGATGAACCTGCTGATGTCGTCACTGCCACGTGTCTCCCTGTGAGTGGTGACACGTGGCATCCAGAAACAGCCCCATAGGACCCCTAAAAATTCCAAAAATGAGTGACACGTGTCCACTTGCTGCGTCATTCTCCATACGCGCCACATCACTATTGACACTAGCAACCATGTCAACTTGGTGGATCAATCAGAGGCCACCAAGTGGCCCCCTGCAGGAGAGAGAAAGTGGCCCGACTGACCCTTTTTTGCAGGTATTTCCTTTGTATTTGAAATTTGGCCCTCCCTGGTGATTTTGTTCTATATCGCAGTATCGACGATTTTTAACAATTTGTGATTACAACCTCTGCCAATCGTCAATGCCACATGGAAGAGAGAGAAAGGGGAGGCCTGACCCTCATTTTATTGGCCTTTCCTTTGTAAACTATTTTCTCGACCCCTCAACGATACTATAAAAAAATCGCAAATCGGAGGTTTGCAGGTCTTTAAAGTTTTTTAGAACCCGCCAATATGCCGAACTGTGGGATTGTCGTGATGTGGGGTCGTTGGGATGCGGGATTGTGCCACGTGGAGGAGAGAGAAAAGGGGAGGTTCGATCCTTGTTTTCCCATGATTTTCTTTGTTAACACTTTCCAGCCGCTCCCCGACGATGCAACATAATATTGTAGTATCGATCCCCCGCATGTTTTAGAGTATGTCGTAATTGGTGGATTGCTGGGACTACGATACACCGATTATGCGATAAAAGTTGTGCCCATACCAACTGACCGCCGATATATGACATTGACGGTTGGTGGATTGTTGTTCCTTCTAGCATTAGTGCTCCTAACCCGCCTGGTCCCGCCAATGCCGATATGCAATGTCCATAATTAGTCATTTTCTGGGTTTGCTTGGCTTTTCCAAGGTAGACTTCAAAATGCCTTAACTTCTTCTCCAGGAGTCCATTTTCGGACTTCCATATACTGTTGGAAAGCTCTTTTCGAGAACTACGTAATGGAGAGGGTTTGATTTGGCTCTAATAGCTTTTGTGGCATGGGACATAGGCTCCAAACTTCACTGCTATTAGGCAACCTTGGCCAATTGAAACCCACAATGCAGTGAGTGACAACATTAGCTCCAACTGGGGACAATGCCTTGCTGGAAAGGAGTTGAGGATCTACATACCAGTAGCCTTTCCTTCCATTGAGCATGGAGTCATTATTAAACAAAATATAATTCTATAACAAAGGACTCTTTTATAATAAATTGAAAAACTCAAATAACAATTTCAACACACACCAGATATTTACAATGAGCAAGAGATATATATCTCTACTTTTGAAAATAAAATTTTAGGAATTGACCATTTACAGATAGTACCAACAGTCCACCATCCAAGTTTTCAAGCATCTAAGAATTGTTTCCCATCTCTTCTGTAATCTTGAAGGGTCCCAACCACAATGGATCAAATTTCCCATGCTTGCCTTTGTCTTCTCGCTTGACATCCCATCTAAGCACTAAATCTCCTTGCTGAAGAGGTTTGTCCTTAGCCTTCTTGTCAAACATAGACTTCATCCTTTGTTGATAGTTTGACAATTTGATCCCCACTTGCGCTCTGTTCTCATGAAGCTCCACCAGCTGATTTATTCTTCTAATCAAGGTTTTGGGCTCTTCCTCGGCTTCTTGCAGCAACTTAGCTACGAGCATTGCTAATTGGATAGGGAATACAACAACCTTGCCATATACTAACTCAAAAGGAGATTTCCCACTGGATCTTTTGGGTGTTACATGGTTAGCCCATAGAGCAAACTTTAGTTGAGAGTCCTAGTTCCTTTGATTTTCAGTGATGGTCTTCTTTAGAACTCTCACCACCGTTTTATTAGAAGACTTGGCCAAGCCATTCCCTTAAGGGTAGTATGTAGTGGAGTGTCCTATAATGATGTTGAATTTGTGGCAGAAATTGGTGAACTTGGCAAATTTCAAGACACGTGCATTATCAGTGATGATTTTAAAAGGACACCCAAAGCGAGACAGTATGTTCTCCTCCATGAAGTTCATCACCACTGAATCAATAGAATTCCTAGTTGGGATAGCCTCTACCCACTTGGTAAAGTAGTTAGTGGCTGTTAAAATCCACTTGTGTTGGATGCTAGAAGGTGGGTTGATCTCTCTAATGAAGTCCAATCCCCATTGTCTAAAGGGTTCCTCTGCATGCACAGGAATAAAGGGGAGAGGAGAAAACTTATATCTTTCAGAAAACAACTGGCATTTTTGGCATGATCTGAGTTGAGAATAAACATCTCCAAACAGTGCGGGCCAGTAAAATCCTGCCTTGAGGATTTTTTGTGTTATTGTCTTTCAACTGTAGTGTCCTCCATAGACTCCCCCATGGAAAACCTCAATCACTTCACGGGTTTCTCCCTCAACCACACACAACATCAATACCCCCACTGGGTCCTTCCAGTAGAGTAGTCGATTAGATATAATGTATTTTTGTGCCTGCAATATTAGACTCTGCTATTTAGATCTATCCAGTCCCAATGACCATCATAGGAATAAGAGGTAATCAACAATGTTCTTATACCCGGGTGATCCCTCATATTTGGAATAGATCTTTTGCTCAGCCGTTTTGATTCTGCTATGTTCATCCTCTGGGCTTGCCTTCTTTGTGATCACGCTTATTCCTAGAGCTTAGCAGTTGGATTCAAAAAAAATATTAGCCAACCCCTGCCCTTTGATGAGCTTGGTAGGCTTGATTTCTAGCTCATATTCTTGTATTTTAGCTATCCATCTGCCCCTCTTCCCTTCATTGTGTCCCTGCACCAGAATGTCTTTAACTGTAGTCGTTGGGACAAACATTGTGATTTTGGATTGCAATACATACATACGAAATGACTTCGGCACCTTGACCAGTGCATAAGCCTGTTTCTCCAATATATCATACTTCAGTGCAGCGTCCCTCGGGACTTGGCTAAAAAAGGCAATAGGCTTCTCGTAACCATCGTTATTTTTCTGTAACACCACAACAACAATGGTATGTGGAGAGGCGAAAGAAAAGATGTAGAAGGGCACTGAATAATGGGATCTGACTAGCACTATGGCCTCAGTCAAATCTTCCTTGATCGTAGTGAAAGAATCATAGGGGACAGAGCTCCACTTAACTTCATTCTCCTTCTTGAGCATATATGTGTTACCTTTAACTATCTCACCGTAGTTGGGTATGAAACGCCTTAAGAAATTTATCCTCCCCAAAAAGGCTTGGAATTCTTTCTTATTTTTGGGCAAGGGAATGAGGCCGATGGCTTTGAATCGTTCCGGATCAATCTTCACCCCTTCCTGCGCTACTATGTGACCAAGAAGATTCCCCTCATTCAGGGTAAACTTAGATTTCTTTAGATTTAGAGAGAGGCCATACCTTCAGCACTTCTCGAAAGTGAGCTTTAAATGGAGGATATGCTCTTCACCAGTCTTAGAAAAGACGTTGATGTCGTCCAAGTAAACTACCACAAATTTATCTTGCTTGCCCATGAAATATATGTCCATAGCTCTCTAGAATGTGGCTCTTGCATTTATCAACCCAAATGGCACGCGGGCGTACATGAAGGTCCCCCACGGGGTGGTAAAAGAAATCTTTTTCTTGTCCTCAGGGTGGACCACCACTTGGTTATATCTTGAGAATCTGTCCATCATGGACATTCTGGCTGCACCCACTACATTTTGCAATATATTATCCATCTTAGGAAGAGGGTAGTTGTCTTTTAGGGCCGCCCTATTTAAATTTCGGAAGTCCATGCACAACCTTATCTCTCCGTTCTTTTTCTGGATAGGGACCAAATCAATCACCCACTCAAAGTATCTTGGAGGGACCATGATTTTGGCCTGCAGCAGCTTCTGTACCTCCTTTTCAATGGAGGGGAGTAAGAGTGGGCTTATTTGTTTAAGTTTATGTTTACATGGCTTTATCCCACTCTTCAGAGGAATCTTATGTTGAATAATATTTGTGTCAAACGATTTCAAATCATCATAAGACCAAGAAAATACAATTTTGTAAGTTTTGAACAGATCTAAATACCTCTATTTGTATTGCGGGGGGTCTCCTTTGGATAGAATGATCATCTGGGGTTCCTCCTCTGATCCGATGTTACACTTTTTGACTTGCTCATCCTTCTTCGGCAAATGGTGTTCCCTTTTAGTTGTAATTTTTTTTGCCGAGCCATTGTGTCTTTCCACAGAGTGGCTTCTTGTTCTGCTTCTTCTTCTTCTTGATCGATGGTGGAGTGGGCAAACTCCCCAACGACTTCTATGAATCTTTTTACTTGCTTGCCATATTCAAATACCTGCCAGTCTTTGACATCATCAGGTATTGAAGGCCTGTGTCTGACTTCTATCTCATATCTAAGGAGTGGATTCTATGGGGGCTTGAAAGTGCTTGCAGCTACCGCAAGAGAGTCAGCCATCCTGTTTTCTTCCCTGGGAAGAAACTGGATGTTAAACGCCAGGAAGAAATTGTCGATTAAGTCCCACACTTCATTTCAGTACATCCTTAATCTGGGTTGTTTGGCTTGGCATTGGTCTCAGATCTGCTTCACGGCCAGCTCAGAATCTCCATAGACCAATAAGCATTCAATGTTCATATTTCTCGCCAATTGTAACCCTAGGAGCAGTGCTTTGTACTCCACTACATTGTTGGTTGCCTCAAATTCGAGCTTGAAAGAGAGGGGTATCATGCTTCCTTCAGGAGATACCAACAATTTTCCAGCTCTGTTACCATCTTTTGAGTTTGCTCCATCGAAGTATAACTTCCATACCTCGTTTTCATTTAAATGTTGGTATTTCAACTGCCTTGTCAAGTGTATTGATGCTTCTTCTAAGAGGTTCTCATCTTCTTCTAAGAATAAGCAGGAGATGTCATTACCTTTCCCATGCATTAGGGATTTCTCTAAGCCTTTAGCTGGGGTCACAGTTTTCACAAATCAGGATTCTCTGTACAACCTTCTTTGCTCACCTCCAAAAGTGGGAATGGTGGCATAAGCAAGATCTAGCTTGATAGAGCCACCCACCTTGGAACCCCAAGACCTAGATAGGAGCATTCCAAAGTGAGGAGGTATGTCTGTCACCACTATATCCATGACCACACTCTTCACTGGGATCTGAGCCAAGTTTACCACCAGATCCTTTATCATGCCTAAGCACTTAACTCTCTTTGAGTCAAAGGAGTACAAGTCTTTGTATGGTCTATTGATCTCCAAAGCTAGTTGTTCCATTATTGATAATGGCATGAGGTTGTGTGAAGCTCTTGAATCTAGCATGCAGTTATGCAACAAAAGGTTATGGATCACCAAAGTCACATAAAAAGGTGTAGTAGAGGGATCCAAATCTTCTACATGCGGCCCAAAAACAACCATCGGCCTTTCCTCCTGGAGGTTTAAACTATCATGGGATAGTGTTGAGCTGGTTGGGTGCATGAATTGGGAGACTTGAGATTTGTAATGAGGCCGCTTTAAGAGCTCAGTCAGAGGAACAAGAATTTTTACCTTTTCCATCTCCTTCTTGAGATTGAATGTATGTTGGGCCTTTTCTGCATCTCCATGCTCTGTTCTTTCTCCCTTCCCATTGGCAGTTGTCATCATAACAAGTTCCTCTTTTTCTGTGTGTCCCTTAGGACCATTACTCTCTTTATTTTTCAAGACTCCTGTCATGGGTGGGTCAGGATGTAACTTAACCTTCCCTTTGTATGGGGTTGGAGGAACCACTTGGGGAGAAGTTTCTCCTTGTTGTTCTGGTTCTCTCGTCCTCTTCTTTGAAGATCTTATATTATACTTACATTGTGGTTGTGTTTGCACGAACTCTGCAAACTTTTTACAATAATAATCCATATCTTCTTCCTCTAATGTTGCTTCTTTGTGATGACTGGCCTCTTAGTGAGCCATATTCTCATGTTCCTCTTCAGCAAAACCAACATATATATTGCCCTGCATCTCCTGAGTATCCGACGATTGTTCATCGGGACTATATTCCAAGTATAAGGGGTGAGGAATCTGATCTAGATGCTCCTTTATTTCCCTTGGAAGTAGTTGTAGTGGAGGCCTTCTATATTGCTAGTTATAGCCCCGGTTGTTGACTTGAGCATTCTGCCTGGAGAGGTTCTTGTTCTCGATTTCGAGCTTCCCAAACTTTTGTGATAAACTCTTGATGAGTTTATCTAGATCATCCCACTTTGGGTCTGATGATTCCCCAACTCGACCAGAGGAGGATGCCTCTTCTTTTCCTCTTTTGGGTTCAGCAGGTTCTTGCTTTGCCCTCGACTTCCCTGCTGAGGCCAGATTTGCTTCCACTTCGAGAGAATCAATCTAAAGTTGGTCCAGATTGGTAGATTTCCTTTCTCTCAGGGTAAAACGAACATCGGAGTCAAAGGCTCCCAAGAAAACCACTCGAGCTGCAGCTAGGGGAGGATTTATGTCAGCTGGTAGGTTATTAAACTGCTTATTGAATCTTTTGATCATTTCTGTAGTATCCTCCTTCGACTGTTTCCTTATTGCATTGAAATCAGTAAGGACATATTCATGGTTCCTCTTTTCTCCCCATTTATGGGTGAAAGAGTTTTCAAGCTGCTCCCATGTAGTGATGGAGGCATTAGGTAGGTATTTGAACCATTTTCTAGCCTCTCCATAGAGGGATTGTACAAACAATCTCATAACCACATCCAACTGTTCCACATTTATGTTCTCGGCAAAAGCACTGAAGGTTTCAATCTGACTTTGTGTTGTGTTATCATCTTCCCTATTGAACCTAGGTATATGATTTAGGTAGTCTTGGGGAATTGCACTTAGAGGTCAAGGAAGATCAAGAGGTGCATATTTACTGCGCAAAAAGTCTGGGAGGGCCATATGGACTAGTGGAGGGAGATTCAAATTTTCTTGAGGGACTAGGGTTAAGACCATAGGGTTTGTACGAGAAGGAGGTTGTTTCAGGGCCTTAGGAGTAAGTCTTGAATACTGAGAAGCGGCAGGCTGAGAACTGGAAGAGGGAACTTCGAAGGTTGGTGAGATGGTAGCACAGTATGGTGGAGTTTTCTCTTTCCAGACTTTCTTAAAAATCAAAATTTTCAAGGTCAGATACAAATGGAGCTTTCTGTTGGGATGTATCTGAGTAAGTATGAGGCCTTTTAAAATCCAGGGTTATGAATGATAATGAGAGGGGTGTGGAGTCACCAAGGTGATATGAACGCAATCATAACAAACTTTGATCACCTATTCAAAGAGTGTTTCAACTTGTCGTATCCTAGGGGAAAGAATCCTTCAATAAGCTCCCCGACAACGATGCCAAAAGATGTTGTATCTCCTAGAGATAGCCTTGGATTGCTTCAAGACCAGTGCCTGGGCACATCTAAAATGGTGTCTCAAATGATTTACAGGATACTGGAGACAACACTTATGATCTATAGATACATATGTACATAGGAAATAGATTGGTTCATTAATCCAAAGAAATAAAACATGGATTTCTGGTACTTCTTCACACGTTCAGATCTCATAAATAAGCATAAAAATAGCAGAGGCTGAGAGCTTCAAGGTATTATAGCTAATAATATTTTGCAGAGTGTGTGAGAGAGAAAAAGAGAGAAGAGTAACTCATCACATAGAGCATAAGGCTTCAATACTTCTATATTTAACACACAGAGCTTGAGACATTAAGGATTTGTATGGTTATTTGGGCTACAAGTAGAAATTATGAATGAAGGGAGAGATAAGAGCTATGATTCATGTGCTACATATTTAAATATCTAATCTAAATATTCCTCTCGGGCCTATACATAAACAATGTTCAGACAAATGAATCTATGAAACAATTACAAACATTTGCATTAACATATAGATACTAATGAATCTGTGAAGGAGCTTGAGACACATCTAGCAACAATAAATACATGAACTCAGGGAAGAAGCATGGACATCAAAATGAGTTCAACAAAGGGGAACACATACAGTAATCCTTTGAAGAGGGAATCACCATTGTTTCCTTGATATTCTGAAAAGATATGTATCACAAAGGAGATACAGTCTGAAAATATAACACGTAGTGTTTTCTCTAGAATTTCTAAACCTCAATTAAGTCTTGCTTTCCCCTATTTATTAGAGGGGAGAAAGGAGCTACATTACAACAAAAATATCTATCTCTAGACTCAGTTGTCAAGTCGACTAGCTCTATCAAACTTGAACGACTTTGTGGCCCAAAAAAGATATTACAGAAAAATAAATGCCTCCTTGAAGGGAAGGCGTGTTATAATAAAACAACTCAGTCAATAACCAAACATACAAGTAAATGTAAGTCTATATGCCCCGTCCTGTGATCGCATCGGCCTCGGGCTGTAGTTTGTTCACGGTATGGCCCTTTGTGCTACTCAAATGACCCCGTCACTTCTGCCTTTACTGCTGAGGTGCCTTGATTTGTGGAAATGGGGGTTGGGTCGTCTGTGGGTGCTTGTTGTTGCACTCTTGTGTTGTGTAGAGGGACGAGGCTCCATATTGAGCCTTTAACCTTTCTGAGTCCTTGGTACCTCCCCCTTGCTTCGCCATGCTCCATTAAGGTCCCTAACTGTCGGCTCATCTACCCATTAAAACTTTGTACTACGCTTATCAATGCATTGATGTGGTAGGTGAGAAGCATTCCATGAAACGGCACAGGCGCAAGCTTTTTCTCTGAAATAGATGAAAGCAGGCATTTTCAATTCCCCTTAGCCCCCTTCATCATAGTCCCTTTTATATGGCTTTCTTTATACAACCGAGGGCTTGGACCAAGCGCTTAGCCCTATCGGCGCTAAGGCTCTCAACTATTGCGTGGGGGAAACTTTTCCTTTATAACCTGAAATTTTCCCTTTGCACCACACTCGTTGATATCCCAGATGCGAAATCCCTATACAATAAAACACATAACCTATTGCATTCGATGGGTCCTTTTCCTTATCGTAATCGTAGTCAGGGAGGAAACAAGTGGAAGAGAAGATTTACATTGCGCGATCACTGATTGCGATGAACCTACTGATGTCATCACTGCCACGTGTCTCCATGTGAGTGGTGACACATGGCATTTGGAAACAGCCCTATAGGACCCCTAAAAATGCTAAAAATGAGTGACACGTGCCCATCCGCCACGTCATTCTCTGTACGTGCCACATCACTAGTGACGTTAGCTCGGTAGGCCAATCAAAGGCTGCCAAGTGGCCCCCTGGAGGAGAGAGAAAGTGGCTCGCCCGAGCCTTTTTTTGCAGGTATTTCATTTGTATTTGAAATTCGGCCCTCCCCGACGATTTTTTTCTATATTGCAATATCGACGATTTTCAACAGTTTGTGACTATAACCTCTTCCGATCGTCGATGCCACGTGGAAGAGAGAGAAAGGGGAGGATTGACCCTCATTTTTTCAACCTTTTCCTTTGTAAACTATTTTCTCGGCCCCCCTGCGATGTTACACAAAAATACAAATCGACGATTTGTAGGTCTTTAAAGTTTTTAGAACTCGCTGATATGCTGAACTACAGGACTGTCATGATGCGGAGTCGTTAGGATGCGGGATTGCGCCATGTGGAGGAGAGAGAAAAGGGGAGGCACAACCCCCATTTTCCCATGATTTTCTTTGTTAACACTTTCCAACCCCTCCCTGGCGATGCAACATATTATTACAGTATCTGCCCCTCACATGTTTTGGAGTATGTCGTAACTGATGGATTGCTGGGATTGCGATACATCGATTATGCATCAGTGCTTCTAACCTGCCTGGACCCACCAATGCCAATATGCGATTGTGATCGGCCCTTCGGACCTTCGACTACGATTTGCCTCCACACTTAATAATTTTTTGGGTTTGCTTGGGGTTTCCAAGGTAGACTTCAAATTGCCTTAACTTCTGCTCCAAGAGTCCATTTTCGGACTTCCATATACCATGGAAAGATCTTTTCGAGCACTACACATTGGAGAGGGTCTAATTTGGCTCTGATAGTTTTTGTGGCCTAGGATACAGGCTCCAAACTTCAATGCTCTTGGGCAACCTTGGCCAATTGAAACCCACAATGCAGTGAGTGACAACAGCTAGCATGGAGGACAAAGGAAAATTGGATGAGTTTTACATTCATAACCTCACTCTGACTGATATGAATATTTGGGATCCCAATGCAAGATTGGGGGATACACAGCTAATGGCCTTGGAATCCTAGATGACTCACGAGGAGAAAAGAGTTGATGAAGTGAAGAGAGTCATAACAAAAGGAAGAAAAGGAACCATTATACATCAGGGCAAAGCTAGTGAGCCCAATGGTTGTCATTAGCATTCATAGCATCATCTCCAATGATGTTGACTTAACACCTAAATACCTTGCCAACCAGGAACAAGCCATCTTATATTTTGAAGACACAGTCAGGTTTTTGGGAAAATAAATCCTACAAGCGTGCTAGAGGAGATGGCATGCCTTACCCCACAACCTCCAAATCAGAGAATATCACTCTCCTGAAAGGTTGACGAGTGCCTTGGAAAGGGCACCGCTGTATAAGAGGATCATGCAAAGATTAAAAGTTAGGTTGATAGGACTCAATCTCAATCCACCCTTGTTGTTAGGCCTACAAGAAGGAAGAGATGAAGTAGAGGAGCAGAAGTAGTGGACACAAATAGAAAAGAATCCAGGTTTCTATCCCTAAGAAGGCAAACCATATGGGGAGCCTTGGGATGTCAGGGAGGTCACCAGGGCCATGAAAGAAATGCACACAGATGACTGAGTTTCTCAGAGGATGAATAACAATTTTAGTAGGGGGTGATGATGAGGCTCATCAATAGGCACATTATAAGGGTTATCATTTCATCCTCCGGCTTTATAACTATCTCTTTCTCACATTTATTTACAATTTTTGTTATATTATGCTTAGTGAGGGGGATAAAATATGTTTTGCTATGTCATGTGGCCTAATATGGTTTAATTGCAGGAAATGGAGCATTTTTGAGATAATTTCCATGCAGGGGCTCAGAGTAGACAATAGGGGGAGATTCTAAGAGGTTGTCCACCTCCTTAACTACTTCAATCAACCCAATATCACAACACTCTCTCTCATCAGCTTGAGGTCACTGCCCGCTAAGCAAGACAAGGTCATTCCAGCCAAGCAAGTGCAGTTAATGAAGATCAAGATCCACCATTCTCAAGTTATGGGAGACAAACATTCCTATTTTCTAGGGAGCTGCTAGTAGCCAACCTCTTGTATAAATAAACTTGTAAAAGAGCTCATTAGATGGGAGTTTTATTTTTACCTAGTCAACTATTGAGCTCAAGTAATTGGCACTGCTATTTTTTATTGTTATGTGTTGTATTAGACATTGATGCAATGATAAGGAGTAGCTTCTTATTGGTTCATCACTGAGTTAGTTCCAGAGGGTTGAGGCTCTTGGATTTGGGCCCAACCCAGTGGCTTAGGTCCCTCTTGTGTATTTTTATCTCCTTTTAGTTCGGAGTGCTTCTTAGTTTGTTGCATTTCATTAGAAAATAACCCATCAAAATTATGTGATTGCAACCTCCACCTCATCTCTCCCATGGGAGCATGAATAGAAGCATCTACAATCACAACCCAAAAATACTATGTTTATGATTTCTTGGAACAAGATTTATGTTAGTAATATTGTTTTGCATGTCCTTATTGTAGCTTAGGAGTTGATTTATTGACTAGATCAAAGTTTTTGGCACATATTAGATGGAATTTAAATTCAACTCATCTTTTCCACTATTAGTTGTTACATTTTGTCAATGTTAAAATGATATATGCATGTGATGGTTACAGGTTTGTTTGGATATGCAGGCAAGGGCACCTTCACCACCTCTATATTGAACTTCCTCACCCTCATTTATGAATCCCAAATTTTGTCTTCAAAGTTCTGTTCTTAAGATCATTTTCATAGACCACCGTGAGCAGCTTTTCTAGTGCAAAACATGCCTTCAAAAGGCTCTGAACTTGGCTAGGGGCTTTTTCCACCCTTCATCCATTTACCCCAACCTCCATCCACCTTTCCATCCCTTGAATCCATAATTTCCACCTCCTAAACCTTCTGGGCAACCTTCCTGTAGCATTACAGGCCTTCCTATAGCAATACAGGGTACCTATAGCAATTTCCTATAACACACCTATAACAACCTGTTTCCTCACCAATTTTGACCTTTGCTGCAATTTGGACTTAGATTAGAAGTAGGTTAACCCTCAGTTGTGACTCCATGATCAAGGATAGCACCTAGGCCACTCCAAACCCTCCTTTTCCTTCACTGGAAAATAGAATAGCGTTAGTTTCTTTATCACAGATTTGGCACAGATAGAACGTTGATTAATATGCAAGTGTGAGATAGATAAATGATACATGGAATCTTGAGTTATGATTTGGTAGGTTAGCTTCTTGTATGCAAGTAGATTTGGTAGCTAGATGGTTGATTGCAAGATAATGTAGTTTCCTTTCTGCAAGTAGTGCAACTCTTATCTTTTCATGTATTGATTCAATAGCATTTGCAGGTTGAAGTTCATAGCATTTTCCTTTTTATGGTTAAAGGTAGTTTCTAAATTGCACCTTCAGTAGCTAGTTCTCATTCTAATTCAGTAGGAGGAATGGCCTTAAAGCACTATTGATCAATTGTCCTAGTTGAGTGTGGCATGAGTAGAATCCCACCTATTGTGCATATAGCACTATCACCTCGAAGTTTGTACAAACCCCATGTTGATAAATAGAGTTGAGAAGCCCTCGGGAGTTGCAACACTCTTGGTGCAATACCAGGGCTCACCAGTTATATTGTAAGTATTGATGAGCTATGGTATTTTCCTATGGTATTGTAACAAAGTCTATTTACAAGTTAATAATATCCACGGCAAAGTGGCACTGAATATCCATGGTTAAACATATTGTTATATTGTAAGTTTATGTGCTTATTAATTAAATTTAAATATGGTTACATAATCATTATTCTATTTTATAAGGTAAATTGGATCTTAACTTATTGTTGTTACTTATATATTTTAATGTAATATGTATATTATGATTTTTTAACTCTAAAAAGTTATTCGTAATTTTATTAATAAAAATTATTTTTATTACTTTTAACTTTTTATGGACACTACAACATCTCCCTTGGACTCTATATTAATTTTAACCGATATGTAAATGTTTACCAATTTATGTATTATAAATTGGACATATTAATATAAATTCAACATGTGAAAATGTTCACAAACTTTCTTCAATTACATCTACACATTACCCCTATATTAGCACCTCTCGGCGTAATAATGGTAATATAATTTTAAAGTCACAATCAAGCTAAATAGCTAATGGGTGTATGGGACATTTTTGTTTGTGCAATAATGGACCTCTCAATAGTTATGTTAAAATGGATAGGTTATTGGGTGAGCTCTTCGTTTTCCTCCTCATTTGGGTTAAATTCCCACAAGTGACATGTTGGCATGTTGTGATAAGGTTAGAAGGGTAGATGCCCCTTGAGATAGAGATCCAATTCGGTGTGCCTCAAGACACCTCGACCCTTATTAAGTCACGAGTTATTGGTATATCTAGCTTGTAAGTTATTGAATATACTTTTGGGTTATACTCACAATTAGTAAGTTTGATCATATGCTTGGTCTAAATCAGTCCAATAATATTACCCATTATTGTAGTTTTAATAATGGTTATAATAAAATGTAACATAGGAGGCATAAAGAGTACGCATATACTTTTTAGTGAAATTAGTTGTGTGACAAAGTTGAATTCTATCACACTAACTAAAGCATAATAGAGCATGACAATGTACAAGTATGAAAAAACTTGATATCTACTAAGGATGCTTATATTGTCATATATTAAATCAAGTGTGTGTAAAAGAGTGTTGTGAAGGATTATATGACTACCATAATTAGGATGCTTAGTAAACCAAATCTTGAGAAGGGTAATCAAGGTACAAGTCTCATATGTAATGAAGGTTTTACATTTTATTGTTTATAAATAAATGTTTTATAATGATAATTGAACAAATTGTAATATACTAAATAGTATTTGTAGTTGCATGATAGTCAAGGTAAATGTCTAAAAATTGATGTTGCAAACCAATGTTGTGGCTATTTTTCTTCCAAGTCGAGATAATCTAGTTGAATCGACTCATAAGTGGATCAAGATGCATGTGCTAATTTCAAGTATTAATAAAGTGTGTATGAAAAAGCTGATTGGAATTTCAAAGTCATTGTCAAGCAAAGCTCTAGGAAGTGCATTTGTTGGCCATTAAAGGTCAGGTTAATTCTAATCAATCATCCCCGCTTAAAGAGCAATGGACATTTATGACTTACTAACATAGCTAAGCAAATCGTGCTCCAATTTACACCAAAGTATACCAATGTGATTTTTATCCCTCAACAACATACACTACGAGAATGGCAATCTATTAAGTGCACTTGATGTGTCTACCGATGCTACAGTGGATCAAGATAAGTCTTAACTAGTCAAGATTTTGGCTGATAATAAAATTGTAGTGAGTTTGAGTAAATGTAGTGTCCATGGCTTGAGAAGTTCACCTTCAAGAACTTGATGCATGTGAGGCAAGGCAAATTGTTGATAAAATGTGCATTAACACTTCTTCTTGTACCAATGATATAGACATCTCTCCCTTTATCAATGGGCATACTAGAGTAAAGCATAAAGTAGGAGAGTGAGGGGATAAGGATCACAATAGCAAGAAACCTAAAGCATTCAAGGAAGCATTGATAGGGTTGGAATGTCTCCCATCCCACAAAGAAATCTTACCTTTTTACAAGAGGTAGATAAGCCTTTTCCCGAGAAGGGTTGTGTAGGTTTTAACCCTGTACAGAAATTGCCCACAAAGGAATTCTTCAAACAGAAAAATAAACAGTGGCGAGAACAAAAAACAAATATACATAG
Source organism: Pinus tabuliformis (assembly GCA_031772625.1). Lineage (NCBI taxonomy): Eukaryota > Viridiplantae > Streptophyta > Pinopsida > Pinales > Pinaceae > Pinus > Pinus tabuliformis. The sequence goes on along the minus strand of CM062820.1, from coordinate 1,418,359,606 downwards.
AGATTCTCCCCTAGATCCCAAAATCGGGTCTACCAAATTAATTATTCATTATATTCCTTTCAATGTTACAATACATATATATACATGCCAAGGCATTCATAAACTCGAATTCATTAACCCAAGATTAGGACATAACCGTAGTTCCCATGATGAGATCTACAAAATACCATGGGCAGAAAGTCATCATGCCTAAAACCATGTGAAAAACCCATGCACAAAATCATGGGTAGGTATGCCCCCCATCCTTAGGTCCGCACAAATATTATTGGGTCTGCTCAACTATTATTAGGTCCACATAAAAAAATAAATCTCGGGCCGCTACTCCGAACCCCATGCAAGGGGGTTGTCGCCTCCCCTGTGACCCCCCCCACCCCCCCCGTTGCATGTGGAGATAGTTGTGGAAAGAATATAACACACACCCAACAACTTGTCTACAGAAAAGCAAACCAAAGCTCATGATATAAAGTATGTTGACAATTATTGTTAAGGGTCTAGTTAGATTGCAATCGATAGGATTTATTTATTGATTTATCGGTATATCGCCATATAAAATGGTTCATAAGAGTTGGGTCACTAAAAACTTATCTTTGGGATGGAGCTTTGATTTGGCACTTTTTGAGTAAGGATCTTTTTTGACATTAGTCCTCAATGGGAAGAAAGATTGTATTTTCAAAGAGGGACCTTAGTACATGAATCATGTGATCCTTTAAATTTGTAACTGACAATTTTTTTTTCTAAGTGAAATTTTACTTATTTGAGAAATGTTTCCATGTTTACATTAAAAAAATTAAGTGATGATTGTATTTTTAGGTACCTCTATATTTTCCATTTAAAAATAAAACCTTTCCTTAAAGATATAATATATCTTTATCAATGAGACTTAATGGTAAGAAATTTTTTATGTGTATTTATAATTTATTCCTAGATATAAAATTTTCCTCAAACATATAATATGTCTTCATAAATGGGGCTTAATGATAAGAAAATTGGCTATTCCTTCTATTAGATTAGGAGATGATAAGGATGAACCGATTTGGTCTCATCCTCTATATAGTGTTTATACTATGAGTTTAGGATGTAAGTCTATCTTTTTAAATAACCCTTAGATCAATGTTCATCATGGAAACCAATTTTGAAGCAAAAGGCTCATCTATAATCCATATCCATTATTTTGTCTTGGTTACCTTTGGGCAATAAAACTCTTTCTTGGGATATCGTCCAAAAGCAAGATTAGTAAGGGCTGAGATTTTGTGCCCCATGCAAAGCATAGGAAGAGACTATCAATCATATTCTTATGGTTTATCCCTTTTCAAAAAGATATTTGGATGGAAGCTCTTTCCCTCGCTAGAGATGTTGGGTCTTAAGAGGGCCAATGCTTAGTTGAGGGATATAAAAAATGGATGGAAGATCATGTTGTTGTAAACCACATAGCCCCAACATTCATAGATACTAAGGCATGCCAGGAATATTGTTATTGTTTAAGATGGATTTTTATCCTTTGGGAGTATTTTACATAATTAAATATATTTATGAAGATATCAACCAAAATTGAAAAAAAAAAAAAAACCCAAAGGCATATTGGATTGTTGAAAATTTATAAATTCACACCTTAAGGGTTTTTTTTATTGTGCCATGCCTAGGGTGTAGTGATGCCAATGGAGTTATGTGTTTGGTTAATGACATTACTTTTCCTTGAAACTAGGACCTAAGAGAGGTAGCAATAACTGGGCCTAGTTACATGCACTTAAAATTTTGTTGAGATGGGTATTTGAGAAGAATGTGAACACAATGCAAGTGTTTGCTAATTCTAGGTTGGTGATTGAATCGATAAAGGACACCCAGAGAATACAACATATAACCTTATGTGTACTTTCAAAACCAATATAATTATTGTCATTCAATTCAATGAAGTCAATGTGGTAAAATCAAATTAATGGACAACATTGCTTTCTTACCACAAAGTAACTCATAAGGAGTGAATCTCGTGGTTGTTGTGGTATTGTAAGCCCATGTCGTCTTAGTGATTTTGTTAGCCCTATCTCTCTTGCTCATGTTAGTCACTTTAGTGAGGACATTATCCAATTCTCGATTTGTTTCTTGAACCTACACATTGGCTTAGGGGTGGTATGTAGTCGATTTTCTATAATTAATGTGATGTTTCTCCATGATTATTTCAATGAGGTTAGAAGTGAACCGAGAGTCTTGTTTTCTAACCACCTCTCTTGGAAATCTAAATTTGTAAAAAGTGTCCTCTCTCAAGAATTCTACTACCTTTAGTTTTGTGGTCATCATAATTGCTTTTACTTCATGCGACTTGATCAGATAACTAGTGCACACAATGATGTATTTCTTTTGTCTTAATGGAGGATCAATAGGTACTATGAAGTTTATACCCCATTTTTCAAAGGTCCATAATGATACTTGTGGTTATAATGGAATTTCATTCCTTTTGTTGGGATTCCCCATCCTCTAACATTTATCACAATGGGAGGTGTACCTGTAAGCATCTTCATAGAGTAGGACAAAGATAACTAGCCTGCAATATCTTGTAAGCTATCTTATTGGCCACGAGGTGTCATCCACATGGGCCATTATGAAAAACTTATAATATAACATGTACCCCATCCTCTCTTACACACTTTTTCAAAACCTGATAACGTCCCAGTTTGAACAAGCATCCTGTAATCCATGTGTAGGAGGCACTCTACCTAACAATTTTGAACTCTCCGTATAAGATATATGAGGAGGAAAATTTTAGTGGTCAAAAACTTTGCTACATCAACAAACCAAGGGGTATATATTGAGATGGCAAGGAGATGCTCATATGGAAAATGGTCATAAACCATCCTTTTATTTGCAAAATTTGGAAATATGCAACAACATTTTGCTTCTCAGGTTTGTCAATTATTGTTAGATCAAATTGTCATAACAATAATAACCATATGATAACTCTAGCATCGACATTAGGTTTTTTCATCAAAATTTGATAGCAACATGATTTATATCCATAAAATCTTAGTAGTTACTGATATAATGTCTCAATATATTAAGTGCATAAACAACAACAATGAAGCGGTGGTAGGAGGGGGAAGGGTATTGTATGGCCCCAAGGAGGACAAAGTGTTCAAGTACTCGTTGGGTCTTGGTCATATGACAAATAATCAAGTAGAGATATATGGTCTCTACTAGGTACGTTAATTAGCCAAATAACATCAGGTAGAAACACTTACAATTATGGGAGATTCTATCCTAATCCTACATCATCTGGTCAAAGGCTCCCTCCCAAAGGAAAATATATGGAAAACATCATGAAAAGAATTGGTAAAATTGTGGAAGATATCCCATCCAAAGCATATTTCCATGTCCTAAGAGAGTTCAACAAAGAAGCAGACAAGTATGCTAACGAGAGGTGTAAATTAAAGATAGGTGGATTAAAGATTAATGGCCAAATTAGGCTTTCTATAATTCCCTAATGGTGGATTGAATTTATTAAAAAAAATCATTAGTACATTATGTGTTGTAATTTTTGTGTTTTTCTGGGGCAGTTTTGTAAGGTATTCACCTACAAAACCCCTCTATTTGTTTCTTACATACATTGGCTCATAAATAAATTGCCCAAGGAATTTTATCCTATTGTTGGCCAAGCACTACCTCTATTGCCTGATATGAAACATCAATGTGAATGTGGTAAGATATGGTCCAATTAGGACCTTGTAAGACATGCGTCGATGTGAGTGCTTTCTTTATGCAATCGAAGGTTTATTAACATTTTGGTGGCCAACAAAAATCTAAATCCGTAGTCAATAGGGGAGATAAAGGAGAAACAATCTTATTAAAGTCTTAAATGAACCTAGTCCATTGGGGTTGTCTCGGGTGGTTGGGAAAAAGCGTTGTTATCTCCCCCACCCAAGATCAATTCCCTATGAGTGACATGATGATGAGAAATATTGTTGTAATGGCTACACACCTATGCATATTGTTGTATTGACACTCACTCTCCCCCTAAGATTGAGAGAGAGAATGATTTCCCTTGAAAAAAAGAGTCTTTAATGAACCTCCTGTAATACCTGATGAGTTCCATCAATAGATATATCTTGAAGTTCATTATGTTATCCCCCAACCTTAAAGCTATCATTTTCTCACATTAATTCACATTTTTAATTATAATATGCTTAGTAAGAAGAGTAAAAGGTGTTTGTCATAGTATGTGGCCTAATGTGATTAAATTGGAGGAAAAAGAAGCATTTTTTAGGCATTTACTATGTAGGGGCTTGATGAAGACAACCAGGAGGGAATCTAGGGAGGCTTGTCCACCTCTTTAACTCTCTAACATGACTTAATATCACCAAATCCTCACTCACAAGCTTGAATTCACTGACAACCGAGTAACTCCTAGTGCATGAGAAGATAAAGGAGGACAAGATGCACAATTTTCGAGATCAAGGAGGGAATCACTCCTATTTTCAAGGGAGTTGCTATCAACTACCCTTTTGTATAAATATATGAGTTAAAAGGCTCATTAAGATTCAAATTTTTGTATTTAGTTAGGAGTAGCTATTGAGCCCAAGGCTTGACATTGTCATTGCTAACTTCCATGTGATTTGTGAGACTACTATTTTCTGATAATGAGAAGTTGGTTATTAAGCTGCATTTGAGCTAGTTTTAGGGGAATGAAACCCTTGGGTTTAGGCCCAACCCAAAGGCTTTGGTTCCTCTTCTATATTGTTTTCTTGTTCTTAGTTTAAAGTATTTCACGTCTTGCTTTTATTGCAGTAGATGTTAAGCTATACAAACCTGTGGTTGCAAAATTCCTGTGATTGTGGGAGAATGGTTGGAAGGATTTACAATCTCAGTCTAAGAACATTTTGTTTACGATTTCTTGGAAACAAATAGATGTTATTTTTCCTTCTTCATATTTACTTTCTGCAACTTAGGAGTTAGTTCAATGATCAGAATAATGTTGTGGCATAGGATAGATGTTATTCAAATTCAACTCATCTTTTCCATCATTGTTTATATCACTATGTTAATGATCAATTAAAGCATGCATGTGGTTAGTTGCAGGGTTGTGTTGATCTGCAGGGGAGGTCACCTCTTTCATCTCCACTTTTACTCCTCCTTATTCTCCTTCCACCCTTCAATTATGATCCCGCAACTTTGTTTCCACAGTCACTTTGTTTAGGCAATTAAGGACACCGTGGGCATTCATCTTCCTACAAGAAAAACCTCTGAGAGGTCTTGGGCTTGGCTAGAAGGCTTCCCCATCTTTCATTCACTCCCTCCCACCTTCATCCACCTCTTCATGCCTTCAAGACACCATCTCCACCCTAAAAAGGCTCATGGAACCCCTTCTGTAGTAATACAAGACCTCATGTAGCAGCACCTGTAGCCAGCCTATAGCACCATTTTCCTCCACTTGTTTTTCTCCCCACTTCAACCTTAGCTCATTCAAGATGAATAATTACCCCTAATTGTGATTTTATGATCAATATAAGCTTCTAGAGCACTCCAACCACCTATTTTCCTCACTGCAAAACATAGTAGAATTAGTGTTTTTCATTCACAAGCATGATACAAGTTAGATTTCTGATTTTCAGCAAATGTGAAATAGATCAATGGTAAATGAAAATAGGTTACTAATTTAATGAATTATGCAATATATAGTAGATTTAATTCATTTTCATTTTCATAGTTAAGAATCAATTTTCGGTTGTGCTTTCACTATAGTTGAGTTGGAGGAATGGTCTCTAAACACCTTGATCTGATGTCATGATTGAGGGTGGCATGAGTAGAACCTAACCTATTGTGCATATAGAATTGTCACCTCTAAGTTTGTACAAACCCTCGGGTTTATAATTTGAATCGAGGATCCTCTGGGAGTTGTAACACTCTTGGTACAATACCAGGGCTCACCAATACCCAACATGAACAAGGAGTTTTCGAATGTATTTTTGCTTTTGAAAAATAGGAAGGTGTTTGATGGTGTTCATCTTACTTGGATCTACTTCCATTTCTTTTGAGGATAGGTAATGTCCTAAAACAATCCCTTTTCTCATGAGAAAAGTACATTTTTCACAATCAAAAGAGAGATTCATTTCTCCACGTCTCTAAAGAACGTTACCAAGGTTGGTGACAACTTCCTAGAAGGTGTTTCCATAAGGTGTAAATTCATCCATATGAATATCCACAATGTCACGAATAAGCTTTGAATATATGATAACTACAATTCTCTAGAATGTGGGAGGGGCATTGCATAAGCCAAAGGGGAGAACCTTGTAAGGAAATCTTCCCTAGAAATAGGTGAAGGCGGGTTTGCCTTGATCTTCAATGTTAATTTGTGTCTATTCATACCCACTAAACTCATCCAACAATGAAAAGAACTTCTTTACTTCCAAAGCATCTAAGACTTGGTCCATAAAGGGCAAGGGGAATTGGTCCTTTCTAGTGGCTTTATTTGGTTCCTTGTAATGCACACATAGTCTCCATTTTCCATTTTTCTTAGAAACAATAATTAAGGGTGATATCCATTCTCCGTAAGAAATTAGATAAATGAACCCAACAACTAGAAGCTTTTGTAATTCTTCTTTGACAATGTCCTTTAATGCAATGTTCATTCTTTCTTGGGGTTCTATAATGGGTTCATGATCCTCTTTTATCTAAATGTGATAAGCACAACCAAATGGATGGATTCCTTTCATCTCCCTATAATCCCATGTAAATTTTGCAATATGATTTTCCAAAACAATGACTAGTTCTTGCTCATGATTATCAATGGTGAGAGATGTGTAGATTTTCAACAATATAAATGGATACATGTCTACAATTTTCATGGTACTTTTATCAGATATAAAAATGAGTGGTTATACCAACAAATTGATCCATGAGTTTCTAGAACTTTCTAAAGGTTAATCACTATTTAAGGCATTAATTCTCATCACAATAAGGCTATGATTTTGTAGAAAATTGGAAATAAAAACACCTTCATCATTTTGCTTGCAGATAAGAGCTTTCTCAACTATACAAATGGGATATGATGATTTAACAATGGGATATTCTTCTTAGTCTTCTATACATGTAGGAAAAATTTTCTTCAACTAGTGGTTAACGAGGAAGATATAGTGTGAGTTTTTTTTGGGATTTCCCATTGGGAATTGTCATGTTCCTGTTTAGTCAATTTAGTGTTTCTAAATTGATGTCATTAATTGTCAACCCGGGGCTCGTAAGCTGATGAAGTGAAGGTGTACTATATGTACTTAAGCAACCTCTTAGATCTTTTTGTCGTTTGGGGGTGTTGTTTGTGGTCAATTTATCTTCCTAAGATGAAATGGAGTTTTTATAAACAGATGAGTGAGTGTGTGTGTAAGGTGATTTCTAGATGAGTGAGTGTGTGTTACAGGTGATTTCTAACTACCTTCTAAACTGCAAAGAAAAAGCTTGAAAGAAATAAATAACTTGAAATGAACTGAAAGCAAAGAACCACTTTCTAATGGAACTAGACACCATTCATGCTGCTGCAAATAAAAGGTAAGAAAATCACTTTAAAAACCAATGATAATGTTTATCTCTTCCTAACTCTCTGCTTCCAACATATGGTACTATGTAAAACACGATTAGGAAGTAGTTAGAGATGAGTTTAAAAAGTGATCAAAAATGAGAAAAATCTACTTTAAAAACTAGTTATAATGTTCAGCTCTTCCTAACTCTCTGCTTCCAACATATGGTACTATGTAAAGCACGATTAGAAAGTAGTTAAAGATTAGTCTAAAAAGTACTCAAAGCCAGCTGTAATTTATTAGTATTCTGATCTCTAAAAGATGAACAATTTATGATAAAGAGACCATCAATATGTTAGCAGACAACTTTGAGAAACTAAACTAGAAATCAGCTATGAAAATAAAGTAAAGGCAGCAACTTTGAATCTGTCAACTGAAAATACCATCAGATATAAAGCAAATACACAAAGACAAAAACAATCCCGGGTTAAAAACCTGCAAAAGAACAATACTGATCAGTTTAAAATAAAGGCTGGAAATGAAATGACATGAAATCAAATGGTATGCTATTATACATGATAAAAGAAATAAAGATTGCTGAAAGCATGAAAATGAAACCAAACACTATGTACACGGGCTGTCATAGATGGGGGCCCTCCATCCACGCAACCAACTTAGAAGATCAGCTACGAAAAGGTGAACAGAACAGTCTTCTTTTATAAAAACAGCATGTCAAAAATACAGTGAAAAGTGCTGTAGGAACAGCCTTCTTAAAACAGAGTTTTTATACAAAATCAGCACAGCAATTACAATAATCCCAAAAGCTAATCTACAAGCGTTGGTACACGCTTATTTATAAGCACAGAGGCAACTACTCTCTGCGTGAACTAAGCAACTACAGCTTAACCTATTAACTACGCAGCAACACGCATTCATAGCTAATTAACTTGTGCAGCAAACACGTAGGTAACCCCGTGCACTTTTGAGGGAAACGGTCATCATGGGAGACAAATCTATGCTTGGATCCTGTCTTTAGCTGTCCTCGTGGCATGGAAGAGGTGCCAGCTACAGTTCCGTGTCCCAACTGCTCACGGCTCCTGTGCCACCGTTCAGAACTTGACCGTTTGACCGAGGGAATACCTGCATTGACCAAGGGCATTCGTGACTGGTTTGGCTCAACCAATAGCATACAATCCATGTGTACATCCAACCCAACATGCCCATGTGGCTCGTTCCTTGAGAGGACACGTGGAGCATATCAAACAACAAAAAGGCTGCGGAATCTCTGAACAGCTGCGGAATTGCTGAACAGCTGCGGAACTGCTGAACAGCTGCGGAAACTCTGTTTATATGTCAAAAATCTAAACCAACAGTAAAACATAAGCAAAGTTAACTAATTATGCTTAGAGACATCAAATGTAATGATCTGGGCGGAAAATAGAGCAAAAGAGAGGATAAGTGAAGAAAAGTTGTAGGTAATGATGGATAATCAAGTGTAAGTTAGAGGCTGTACATACCCCCACTACGAGGGTGTTGCATGTCCTCATGCAACGAAAACATTGTTTAGTCCACCTGCTGAGATGCCTCTGCTAAGACATCTAGTCTTCTCTTCTTCCTCTGTGTGGCCACATTGACTCTTGGTCTTTTCATCAAACATCTGAATTTTAAATTGATCAAAGCTATGTTTAACTTTCTGCATTTCTTCTTGAGCTTTTTGTTTTCCTTTTGCCAAAGGCCCATATGAAGCATGGTGTTATCTTGGACCATCTTGTCCACATTGCTCTGTTCCTTCAGTCTTTCATTTTCTTGTTTGATGTGGCGATTTAGTACCTCTAGCTCAAATACTTCTTGCTTCAGTGATTGAACTTGCTGTTCAAGAGGTAGAACAGTGCTTGGACCAGCAACAGCTTGTTCTAATGTTTCCAAGTAGTTGTATACTCTTTGCTGGTCTGGGTCAATCTCTGGTGACCTCTTTGGACTAGGCTCATGCTCAATTTCAGGTTCATGTTCAAATTCAGGCTCATGCTCAAAAGGATTTTCCTCACGTGGAGGACTAGTCTCAACCTGCTCAACATGTGGAGAGCTTTTCTCAAAGTCAAGTCTTGTAGCAACCTTTTGAGGTGTGCTCAAGTCAATAAAGAATGACTCTTTGTTCTCTGTGGCCCCCATTTTTCTTTGTAACCTGCTGCTCCTTCTCACGGTGGTGATGCTCTGTTTTTCTTTTTGTTGCTTCTGTTTTTGTTTTTGCATCTTCTTGGAAAGGGCAGCCTCATGAAGTTGGGCCAACCTATGTGCCAATGGCTGAGTGTCCTCTTCACTAGAATTCTCAGGAGTAAGGTAGGTTTCCTGGGCTATGGCTTTTCCTTTATCTTTCTTTTGTTTCTTCCTACTCTCCTTTTTCTTTTGAGCAGCTTCTTGTACAATTTCTTGCAGGGTCTCTGTAATTATTCCTTGGGCTGTTTGATCAATGTCTACAGCAGGTTCAGGGTCAATTTCATGTTCAGAATGATAGACAACATTTTCTTCTTCAACAAGGTCCTGGACAATTTCTTCTTGGACAGCAGTTTCAGGGGTAACCTCTTCTCTTTTCCTTCTACTCTTTCTAGGCACTGAGGCTTCTCCTGCCTCTTCAAAGTGGTTTCTCACAAGGAATCTTTCCCAGGTATCCCTTTTGGCCTTTAATTGTTCTTCAACTAGTATTTTGACAAGCCCATGATGGTATAAATGTGGCTCAATGTTTCTTGGATTTCTTTGGACTATTGAGCACATTTTTCTAAGGCTTGAGAGTAAAAAGTATGGAAGGTTAATGTCATGCTCTCCTAAGAAATGCATCATAATTTTGGCATGATAAACATATAGAACTCCAAACCTTCCCTCACATGTAAAGAATTTCTGTACTAGTAGAAGCAGAGCTGTCCATTCTTCTTTAACAAGATTAACAGGGATTCCTTTTGTAAAGATGCTAGTGTCCATACCTGGATTCTTCAGAATTTGCTTCCATTGCTGGTCTTGTACTGATCGGTTTTTGAACCATCTCTCTCCAGTTTGTGGAAGTGAAGTGGCCTGTGCCAAACTGCTCTCGGTGACTGTGAATTTCAGATCTCCTATCTCCACTTGGTTGTCTTTCTCTTTGAAAGAACGTGCAAAAGTCTTTGTGACCTCTTTATGATAACCCTTGAATTTTTGAATGCACTGGAGCCAATTTGCCTTTTGCAAAGGATCTTTGACTTGGGGATATCCTTCCAGAAATTTGGAGCCCTCTGGCTCTGCCCTCAGAAGTTTACCCATCGATTCTCTGGCTCTGTTTTAATACTCTTGAGGAAGGGTTATACAGTTTCAACAGTGGCTCTAACTCAACAGCTTTACGGCTTCAACAGTGGTTTCCACACAGTAGACTTACGGCTTCAACACAACAGCCGTAATACATTCACAACAGTGGTCAAAGTTTAGCAGAGGAGATAAACGAAACAGAGTATGGTTACGATGACAGAATGGTGAATAAGGCAGAGCAGTGGAAAGCAAGGAAAATGCGGAAGTGAACAACTGCGTGAATGAGATAATACATGCGTAGGAGGGTTATGAATGATGGGAAGAAACGGTTAAGTCCTTCAACTTCGGTCATGAGTGTACATTTGGCTGCGGAATCATAACGCAGAGAGTCGTAGTACAATTGTCTACGTCACTTAGGTACGAAAATTTAAATGGAAACGCAGCCGTGTATGGGATTTTAGATTGTGATGAATGGTGGCTGTTAAGATTGAGAGATACGGGGATTTTGGTCGAGTAATGGAGAGGATTGGCAATCATTACATTGAATGGCAAAAAACACAACCCGTAAACTATGCAAAATGTTATAACCATAGGTTTAGAGATTAGATCATACCTTAGGTGTCCGCGTTTGATTCCTTTTGCTGATCTGACATTACCCTTTCATTATTTGTTGCTGCTACATGCCCTTTGGACTGCAGATTCCTTCTTTAAACAGACTGTGTTTTTTTTATGCAGGTACAGAAAGTGTATTGGCTGCGGAATTGGGATATTGGCTGCGGAATTGCTCCTCAGCTGCAGAAACTGCAAAAATACCCTTCTGACTGCACAAAACAACTTTAGCTGTGTAAAAATAAATCTGACAATGACTTTATTGATGAAATGGAATGTAATGGATGGATGAATGGAAAGAAATGAGATGGAGTGAGAGTGGTTGAGTGAATAAGATGGTGAATGAAGTGAATGGAATGGCGAAATGAGATGGAAGAGAGAGAGATTTTTTTTTTTTTTTTTTGGAAAACATGAGGTGTCAGGTGACCCTGATTTTCACCTCAGGTTTTCTGCATAAGACTGCCAATCAGAGATTGGTTTTCAGGCTTATACATTTATTCTTTTTTTTTTTTCTCTTTTTTTTTTTTTTTTTTTTCAAAAACCAAAGATTAGGCTGATGGAGGAGAAGAATCCTTCTCCACCAACCTGATTGCAGAATCTTCTTTAAACAACTTGACAAATTCCTCTTTTGAGAGTGGCCTCTGGTAGACTTTCAATCTATGGCCATTCGCAATAAGAGGAGTATGAAATTCATCAATAGTTTTCACTCGAACTGCTCCATTACTAAAGACTTCATCAACCTCATATGGCCCAAGCCAATGAGTTTGAAATTTTCCTTTGAAGTCCTTAAACTTTGAATCAAACAATAGAGCCCAATCTCCTTTCTGAAACTTTCTTTCTTTGATATGACGATCATGCCATTTAGATCTTTGGTGCTGAACTAGATCGGTCCTTAGAATTGCATCTTGTCTTATTTCATCTAGCTCATTTAGCTGGTCCATTCTGTGTTTTTGGGCTTCTGAGAGGCTCATTCCCAATTGGACTGCCATCTTGAAGGTCTTGATTTGGAACTCAATGGGGAGCAGGACTTCCTTCCCATAAACAAGTTCATAGGGAGAATGTCTTGTTGTGTTCCTCCATGTGGTTCGATAGGCCCATAAGGCTTCAGGAAGCCTTTCCGCCCAATCTCTTCTATGAAGATGAACAGTCTTGGTGATAATGCCTTCAAGAACTTTATTGGTAGATTCCACTTGGCCATTGGATTGCGGATGGTAGGGAGTAGATGTTCTGTGCTTGATCTTATATTCCTCCATCAGCTTCTCCATCAATTTAGATGTAAATTGGCTGCCCTGATCTGTTACAATTTCCCTTGGGACACCAAAACGAGTGAAAATATCCTCAAAAAGAAATTGAACAACTGAATTTTCAGTGGCAGAAGGCAATGCCTTGGCTTCTACCCACTTAGTAACATAATCAGTACAAACCAGTATATACTTCTTTTGCTTTGATGGTGGATTAATTGGTCCAACGAAATCTAGAGCCCATTTCTCAAAGGGTTCGATGCATACCTGAGGTTGTAGTGGCATTTCATTTGAAGGAGTTGGTCTCCCAACTCTTTGGCAGCTGTCACACCTTCTAACATACTGCTTTGCATCTTTAAAGAGAGAAGGCCAATAATATCCTAGAGAAAGGATTTTATAGGCTGTCCTCTTGTCAGCAAAGTGCCCGCCGCATGGTTCATCATGACATGCCTTAAGGATGTCAGGCATTTCATCTTCCCGAACACACCTTCTGATTATACAATCTGGCCCTGTTTTGAACAATTCATTAGAAATCCAAGAATAATGTGAACTCTCCTGAATGATTTTCCTTTTCTCATTAGGAAATAAGTGTAGAGGAAGCTTCCCTGTAACTAGATAATTAGCCATATCTGCATACCAAGGAGTCTTGGTAGTTACTGCAAACAAGTATTCATCTGGAAACTTATCTTCTACTGGAGAATCTTCATTAGTGTTTTGGATTCTAGACAAGAAATCGGCTACTGTGTTTTGTTTTCCAGGTCTATCTAACACAGTAATGTTGAATTCTTGTAAGAATAAGAGCCATCTTGTAACTCTACCATTAGTAACAGGTTTGTTCATTAAATATCTTATGGCAGAGTGATCAGTATGGACAAAGGTTTCATAGCCGGTTATGTAGTGTCTAAACTTATTGATCGCATGTACCACAGCTAAGAACTCTTTTTCTGTAACAGTATAATTTAACTCAGTGGGAGTCAAATTCTTACTTGTGTAATAAATGGCATAAGGGATCAAATCCTTTTGTCCCAAAACAGCTCCTAGAGCTGTATCTGAAGCATCAGTAGAAATGTGGAAAGGGAGTTTCCAATTTGGCCCCCTTAAGATGGGTGCTTCAGATATTCTAGTCTTTAAAGCTTCAAAGGCAGATTGACATTCAAGATCCCATTTGAACTCACAGTCTTTGGTAAGCAATTTGAAAAGAGGAGATGCTATCTTAGTGAAGTTTTCAATAAATCTTCTGTAATATCCAGTAAACCCAAGAAAACTTCTAACATCTTTCTGGCAATTTGGAACAGGTAACTTAGAGATGACTTCAACTTTAGATCTATCAACCTTAATCCCATCTCCTGAAATATGATGTCCTAAAACAATCCCTTCAGTAAACATCATAAAACACTTTTCATGACTCAAAGAAAGATTTGTTTCCTTACATCTTATCAGTACTTTTTCCAAATTCTCCAAAGTTTCTTCAAATGTATTACCATAAACTGTGAAATCGTCCATGTATACCTCTACACAATCATGAATCAGATCTGAAAAGATTCCTAGTACAACCCTTTGAAATGTAGCGGGTGCATTGCACAATCCAAAAGGGAGTACTCGGTAGGCAAACGTTCCCCAAGGACAAGTAAATGTGGTTTTGTCTTGATCTTCAGGTGCTACCTGAATTTGATTATACCCACTAAAACCATCCAAAAATGAGAAATACTTTTTACCTGCTAAAGTGTCTAGTACCTGATCAATAAAAGGTAGAGGGAAATGATCCTTTAAGGTTGCCTTGTTCAATTCTCGATAATCAATGCAAACTCTCCATTTACCATTCTTTTTGGGCACTATAACCAAGGGAGAAACCCATTGGCTATCTGAAATGGGGTAAATGAAGTTTACCTTGAGCAATTTCTGGAGTTCTTCTTTCACGATTTCCCTAAGGTTTGGATTCATCCTTCTTTGTGGTTGCCTAATAGGTCTGCTGTTTTCTTCAATATAGATGTGATGAATACAAGTCTTAGGATCGATTCCTTTCATGTCAGTGTATTCCCATGCAAAGGCAGTGGAATGTTTTTGCAACAGTTTAGTTAATTCTTCTTGTTGTGGTCTTTCCAAGTTTTTGTTAATGTTCAATGTTTTTCCTGGAAGGATTTCAACTGTAGAACTACCAAACTCTTCCATTGAGAAGAGAGACATCTGTCTAGAGGAGAGATATTCAATGTCTGCATCTAACTGAAACTGTGTAGAGTCATATTCTAAAGGTATTTCAAAATTTTCTAATGTATTTAGAATTTGACTATCCTCACTGATTTCAGAGATGGTTAGAACAGGTTGAATAGTATCCTCATCATCAACCCACTCATCTTCTCCTATTTCTGTTATTGCCTTTGCTGGAGGATACAAGTTGAATTTCTTGGTGGAATTACCATCTGATATATACATGTCCCCAGACCTACAACTTATGAAAGCATCAGCTGTGGCCAGCCAAGGTCTTCCTAAAATAAGAGGATGTCCTCCTAGATTGTTCTTGGGAGTTAAAATCATAAAATCAACTGGATATTCCCAAGAATCTAGGGAGACTGGAATATCTTCCAATACACCATCAGGTTTAATGATTGATCTATCTGCAAGTTGCAGTAAAGTAGGTGTAAAGAGAAGGTTAGGAAGCTTTAACTGATCCATGGTCTGTCTACTCATGATGTTGATAGCGGCTCCTAAGTCAATCAAAGTATTTGGGATTTCAACCCCATTAATATGAGTTTTGACAATAGGGCTATCGGGGTCCACATATTTTTGCATGGTAATCTTACCCATCATTATGTCTGCAATTTTTCCAACTAGATGTATCCTTTTAGTATCTCTGGTTCTCTTTCCTGTTTTCTTCAAACTCAACTCCTTTATTGTCTTTGCTAGAATGGGAATTTCCTTAATTGCTTGTAACAAGGGGATCTTGATACAGACATTCTTCAATTCATCTAGAAAACTATAGTCAGGCACCCATATTTTCTTTTCCACTCCTTTGTCAATTTGTAATCTTTCAGGAAAAGGAGGTGTAGCTAAAGGTGTAGGTTGCTCAACTATGGGAGTTGTAGAGGTTGATTCTTTTTCTTTTTCTTTTTGGATATTTTGGTTTTGAAGTGATACTTCAGAACCTTTATTGACTTTGAGAGATTCTTCCTCAGAAATGCTTGGTTGTTGAACACTTGTAGAAGGTTGATCTAAGATTCTACCTGATCTGAGTTGTACTTCATTGAGAGGAACAACCATATAGGTAGGAAATGGTTGACCTTCCATCATGTAAGCATTTTGAGGGTTCCTATTATTTGGATTTGGTAATGGCTGAGAGGGAAGTTGATTTGATTTCTGCTGGGATTGAAGCGATAGTTGAGAATTTTGATTTTTTGGAGGAGGTTGTTGTTGTTGAGGGTATGGCAATGATAGTTGTTGACCTTGATTTGGAAGTTGTGGAGCCTGCTGGTTCTGAAATGATGGAGGATATTGATAGAATTGAGCAAATCTCCCATAAGGATTTTGCATGCTTTGCATCCATGCTTGAAAAGCATTTTGAGGTTGAGGCCAAGGTTGTTGCCAAGGATTCCAATTTGGTTGGGATTGAGAATTCATAGAGTTGTTAAACCCTTGATTCTGTTGTCCTTGCCAAGGTCTCCTTGCAATAAAACAGAGAGATTCAAGTGTATCTGGATCCTCTTGAAAGACTGCTTTGAGGCCAGGTATTGAAGGACAATCCTTAGTCTCATGAGTTTCTGAGCAAATTACACATGTTTCTACAACGTGTGTGTCCAAGGGACATTCCCTTAAAGCATGTTTCTTTCTACATTTCGGGCAAAAAATGGCCAAAGCCTCAGCTTCTGCTTTTTGTTTATTGTGAATCTTAAGGGTATCTAGTTGTTCACTAAGACTCCCTAAGATGTCAGTTTTGAATTCATCAAGCATATTGCCGATTTCAGCCCTACTCACTGATCCTGTTGCAGATTTATTTGCTCTAAGGAGAGAAGGATCTCTAGGCCCTTTTTGAGTTTTTGATTTGCCTGTTGAGAGATGGATACAAAGTTCTGCTATATCATTGAGTGAAAGTTGAGAAATATCCCCTTTCCCCATCATGTTTAAGATATCTATCCATTCATCCCTAATGGCTTTTAATAAGAGGGCTTTTAAGGTCTCTTCATCCAAGCTACTCATTTTTGCTCTTTTCAAGTTATATTGAAATCTTTCAAGTAAATCTTCTAAGCTCTCATCTTCTCTTTGTATCATTTTAAAAACCTCGTCCTTGTGATTAGTAGGCATACAATAGTCCAAATACCTATCCAAAAATGTCTGTTTCATTTCATCCCAAGACCTAATGGATGGAGTGAGTAACCCCATGAACCATTTCAAGGCTTGATCCTTCAGTGTTGAAGGGAACAATTTGAGTTTCTGAGAATCATCCAGGTAGTCATAAGTTCGACACACCACTTCAAACTCAAATAAAAATGTTTCAGGGTCCTCAGTTCTTAACCCATGGAAATTTGGGAGGACAGATGGTGATATGTTTTTCATAGTGGCTCGGGAATCCTCATTAACAATGGGAAACCCAAATGAATTATCCCCATCTCTATTTCCTCCTCCAAGGGGACCTCTACCTCCATTATTGTTGTTGTTGTTTCCTCCTCCTCCTCTACCTCTACCTCTACCTCTACCACCTCCTTCTTCCTCTGCCATGATGGTTCTCCTAGGGATTTCAAAATCTTCTGATTCCTCTACAAAAGGTGAATGAGAAGAGATTTCTCCTTCTTCTTCAGATGATTCCACTTCCTCAATTACAATTGGTCTTTCTGTAGGAGAAAGAGAAGAGTCTCTTCCTGGTTCAAATTCAATAGAAGGTGTAGGAGAGTCAACTCTTGGCTCTTGAATTCCAGGAATTCTAGGACTAGGAGTGTCGGTTGGAGATAAGGGAGGTGTCTCTTGTCTATCCCTTGAAGCAGATGGACTTGTAAAAATTGAACTTCGAGCTCTAGCTAAAAACCTTCCCCTAGAATCTCTAGCTCTATGCATGTCATTTTTTTATTATTTTCTTCAAGTCAAGTTAATAGTTCTTTTTCTGATCTTCCAGTTCACTCTAGGTGCAAGAAGAGAGCATACTCAAGAAACTACTAAATCAATAACTTTCTCTTTTCTGATCCTCCAGATCACCTTGAAGTGCAAGAGGAGAGCATACTTTGATAGGTTATCAACTTCTTTCCTTGAATTTTTTATGTTTTTTTTTCTAAGAATATGGCTACTTAATTTCACTTCCCCGGCAACGGCGCCAAAATGTTTAGTCAATTTAGTGTTTCTAAATTGATGTCATTAATTGTCAACCCGGGGCTCGTAAGCTGATGAAGTGAAGGTGTACTATATGTACTTAAGCAACCTCTTAGATCTTTTTGTCGTTTGGGGGTGTTGTTTGTGGTCAATTTATCTTCCTAAGATGAAATGGAGTTTTTATAAACAGATGAGTGAGTGTGTGTGTAAGGTGATTTCTAGATGAGTGAGTGTGTGTTACAGGTGATTTCTAACTACCTTCTAAACTGCAAAGAAAAAGCTTGAAAGAAATAAATAACTTGAAATGAATTGAAAGCAAAGAACCACTTTCTAATGGCACTAGACACCATTCATGCTGCTGCAAATAAAAGGTAAGAAAATCACTTTAAAAACCAATGATAATGTTTATCTCTTCCTAACTCTCTGCTTCCAACATATGGTACTATGTAAAACACGATTAGGAAGTAGTTAGAGATGAGTTTAAAAAGTGATCAAAAATGAGAAAAATCTACTTTAAAAACTAGTTATAATGTTCAGCTCTTCCTAACTCTCTGCTTCCAACATATGGTACTATGTAAAGCACGATTAGAAAGTAGTTAAAGATTAGTCTAAAAAGTACTCAAAGCCAGCTGTAATTTATTAGTATTCTGATCTCTGAAAGATGAACAATTTATGATAAAGAGACCATCAATATGTTAGCAGACAACTTTGAGAAACTAAACTAGAAATCAGCTATGAAAATAAAGTAAAGGCAGCAACTTTGAATCTGTCAACTGAAAATACCATCAGATATAAAGCAAATACACAAAGACAAAAAAACAATCCCGGGTTAAAAACCTGCAAAAGAACAATACTGATCAGTTTAAAATAAAGGCTGGAAATGAAATGACATGAAATCAAATGGTATGCTATTATACATGATAAAAGAAATAAAGATTGCTGAAAGCATGAAAATGAAACCAAACACTATGTACACGGGCTGTCATAGATGGTGGCCCTCCATCCACGCAACCAACTTAGAAGATCAGCTACGAAAAGGTGAACAGAACAGTCTTCTTTTATAAAAACAGCATGTCAAAAATACAGTGAAAAGTGCTGTAGGAACAGCCTTCTTAAAACAGAGTTTTTATACAAAATCAGCGCAACAATTACAATAATCCCAAAAGCTAATCTACAAGCGTTGGTACACGCTTATTTATAAGCACAGAGGCAACTACTCTCTGCGTGAACTAAGCAACTACAGCTTAACCTATTAACTACGCAGCAACACGCAGTCATAGCTAATTAACTTGTGCAGCAAACACGTAGGTAACCCCGTGCACTTTTGAGGGAAACGGTCATCATGGGAGACAAATCTATGCTTGGATCCTGTCTTTAGCTGTCCTCGTGGCATGGAAGAGGTGCCAGCTACAGTTCCGTGTCCCAACTGCTCACGGCTCCTGTGCCACCGTTCAGAACTTGACCGTTTGACCGAGGGAATACCTGCATTGACCAAGGGCATTCGTGACTGGTTTGGCTCAACCAATAGCATACAATCCATGTGTACATCCAACCCAACATGCCCATGTGGCTCGTTCCTTGAGAGGACACGTGGAGCATATCAAACAACAAAAAGGCTGCGGAATCTCTGAACAGCTGCGGAATTGCTGAACAGCTGCGGAACTGCTGAACAGCTGCGGAAACTCTGTTTATATGTCAAAAATCTAAACCAATAGTAAAACATAAGCAAAGTTAACTAATTATGCTTAGAGACATCAAATGTAATGATCTGGGCGGAAAATAGAGCAAAAGAGAGGATAAGTGAAGAAAAGCTGTAGGTAATGATGGATAATCAAGTGTAAGTTAGAGGCTCTACAGTTCCTAAGCCTACAATTGATGCAGGGATTTGCTATAACCAACCAAGGTATCTCTAAGATGAGTGGATAGGCATTAAACTTGGTATTTTACCACAAGGCTAGGAAATCAGTAGGATACTCTCAAGAGTCAATAGAGATTGAAATATTTTATCATACCCTATAGTTCCATTGTTGATCGATCAACATGTTGGAGCATTGTGGTGGCTTTTCTTAGAGAGTATTGGAGGTTAAGCTTCAACATGGTATCCTTGGTCATGGTGTTAATGGTAGCTCCCAATTCAATTAAAGTGTTTCGAACTATAATTAGATTGAAGTGAACATCTACAACTAGGCTACCTAGATCTAAATACTCGGGGACAATCATCCTCCCAAGCATTAGGCCAATTAGTTACCGTATGACATCTATGGTAGGGGCATCCCTCTTTTTCCTCTAATGACTCTCTGGACATTACTCGTTAATGAATTTGCTATAGATATGTACATGTTTAATGGGCTATAAAAAAGGCGCGTTAATAAACAAAATTTTCAATTCCCTTAAAATCTCAACTTCTTTTGGTTTATGTTTGTTTTATGATTATCCTTTCGGGCAACGTCAAACTTAAGTAGTTTTTTGTGATCCAAATTACTTCCTTTCTTCTTCCATATCGTCTATTGGAGGAGTATTAGGAGGGTCCTATAGTACCTTCCTTGATCTAAGGTTGCTTTCTTGAACTTCCAGGGAATAAGTTTGACATGCAATCTCATTGTTGTAATTAGGTGGGGACTACTTATTATTGGCATTAGGATTAGGTTGAACAAGAAGTTGAGGTTGTTTTGGCAGTGTAGCATTATGGGGCATACTAGGTTGTTGAGGAGGAGGAGGCATCAAAGTTGGTAGTTAAGCCACTAGAGGCCTTCGTCCTTGGGAAGGATTACTCCATTGAGGATTTAGGTTTGAGAATTGTTGGTAAGGATGAGCAATAGGTTGATTTGGATATTTCCACTATGTAGGCATGGTCCAATGTGGTGGACAATAATATTGAGGTTGGAAGTGTGAATTATAACCATTGAGGGGGTTGTAATTCATACCTCGTTGATAAAGTTTTGGGGTTGTTAGCCTCTTATGGTTTGATGAAGCATATTGGTTCCATGTTGGCTTGTGTTCCTTGGTACTCGGCCTTTAGACCTAGAAATAAACGGCATTTGGTTGTGCTTGGCAAAGTGAACATACCTCTACATTGTTGATTGGACATTCATTTTGGAGGTGTTTTTTAGTTCATTTTGGACAAAAGATAACCAATGCCCATTATACCTCTTCATCCTTTTATTTATCCACAATGTATCCATCTACATGGATAATGAGTACAAAATTTACATTTTCATGTTTTTCAACATTCCCCTTATCCCATTCTTTGTAAGCACATAGGAGAAAGAAGAAAACTTGCCATATTCCTACCGTATCTACCTTTCTTATTTCTTTTTCCATAATGGTTCTTGAAGTTTTACTTGATGTTTGCATAATCTAGCTCATAAATGTCTCCATCAGCCAAGAGGTTGAGTGTTGCCACAAAACATTCCCTTGCCCATCTCAATAACAAAAAGTTTTAGAAAATCCTCATCTAGGGTACAATTACGTGCCCTCTTGTAGTTGAGTTGACATCTTTCACCCCTTTGACTCTAATGCAATAATCTTTGGATTTGTCTTTGAAAGTTTACTTCATTTTCTCTCAACTAGTGATATTGTTACCCTTTAGACTCATGAACCATCTTAAGGTTACATCCTTTAAGGTGGAGGGGAAAAGTTATAGTTTATACTCATTGGTAATGTAATTATAGGTTGTGTATACTATAACAAACTCAAACAAAAAAGCGTTAGGATCTTATATGGTTAATCCATAGAAATGAGGAAGTATAGATGGATTAATGTTTTTCATCTTATCTTGTAGATTGGTTTCCCTAATGGGAAATTCAAAAACCTTGGGTTGATCTTCCTCTCAAGCTATTGTGTATTGAGATGGAGAACCGCTTCCTTCCGAGAGGGTTTCAAATTCTCTAGCTTGCGTCTCTAAAAAGTCCTGAAGACTTATTGCTGATTCCAAAGAGAGCCTTTCACAATCAACCAAATATTGTTGCTTGTAGCTTCTTGGTTCGAGAGTGGGGGTTTATGGTAAAATAATCTCCAACTTATCTTCAAGTTGAGAAGGCACGCATGCTAATTTGGAAAAGTAGAACCTTTTTTTCTTGAAATAAGCACTAATAGAGAAAACTATATGATTTTTTTTTAAACAAATTAATATATGAGGAGTAAAGAAAAATGTAGGCCTTTGACACCTTCCTGAAAGTAGTGCCAAAAAATATTGGGATTTAGAATTATAACAACAATGTTGCACTCCTGAAGTTCTCAATTTTAAATGTCAACTAGGGTTCGTACAAACTTAAGAGATATTTTGCCCTATATGTGCAAGTCACAATTTTGTCTAGTCCTTAATGCAACCAGTGATATAGCTATGGCAAAACATGTTACTTTGATGGTCTAGTTGAAGGGGGAATTATTTCATGTCCAACCACTCAATTAGAACAAACTTTTACTCATTATAATTGCAAGAAGAGGACCAATATTAAGCTACATAAATAACTTGTAGCAAAAGAAACATTATTGCTAGGTTGTAAGATAGAAGAACTATTCCTACTTGTAGACATGGAAAGGACTGTCATTGACTTATAGAAGTGTAAATCATAACACAAGTCTTTACAGGAATCAAAGCACTATCACTTGTGGAAAAAACAAACAAAATCTAGAAATTTAGGAAAGAGAGCAACTTCAAAAGAGAACTGTTCGTTTCTATAATCCCCTATTTAGAAAACCATTTTGCCAAATTCCATTTCTAGAATGAAGGTTGAAATATGTAGTAACATGAAGAAAAATACGCAAAAAAAGAAGGGGTCGGGCAGTTCTACAGGAAAACCTACAATTCTACAGAAAAATTCAAAATTTACAATTAATGAAGTAACTCAATCTTTGAAGGCTAAATACTCATAAAGGAACTTGGATCTTGCATGTATACATCACAAAAGTTACATAAAAAAACAAATATGCTAATTAACAAACTTTATACAAGAACATGCAAATCACTTGTTGAGCCCAGGGTGGAAAAAAGGGATTTTTTTTAAAATTTTTGACTATCATGATAAGGAGGAAAAAGGGAATATCATGCACAACACAAAAGTAGACAGGCATACCACACAAATGTGCACAGAAAGCAATGAAGACTGCGACACAACAAAAAGATGTGAATGTCAACATTACACTCTCTAGTAGTATGGGTCAATAAGTTGTGAGCAAGCATATGGTTGCGATTCAACTCGTTATGGTCAAGCAATTGGTTACGATCCGACACAAGAGTGAACAACTCATCAGGGTGAGTTGGCTAGGTGAGATGGCAAAATATTCCTAGGAGTTTGATGTTAGAGATCAAGACTATATAAAGAGTTGTTGTCACTTCTAGATGGCTTTTTTGTTAGCCTGATGATTGTTCTCTAGATAATTTTTTTGGTTTAATGCTTTTTCTCCTTGATACCTATTTGGATACTCATTTTGTTAATTGTACCATGGTTGCCTAGATAATATAATACGAACAATGATGGTTTGAGTTCTCCCCTTTCAGGTTTTTGATACTCCTTTGTCACTTGTATTAATGTTCTTTGTTGATAATATGAAGTATACATAGGTTTTGTGCCAATTTTTCATGGTTCTAATGTGTATGTGTTTTGTACAAGTGGTCGGATAAATGAATGAATTATGAAGTCTTTGCAAAGCTCTCTGTGAATGCTTTGTGTTGATATTTTGTAGTTGAGGCACAATGTCAATGACAATGTTTGTGCATTAATGAAGCTATGTTCCCATGTTTTTTGTATTGTCAGGAATGTTTCAACACACACTATGAAGGTTGTA
Organism: Pinus tabuliformis; assembly: GCA_031772625.1. Taxonomy (NCBI): domain Eukaryota; kingdom Viridiplantae; phylum Streptophyta; class Pinopsida; order Pinales; family Pinaceae; genus Pinus; species Pinus tabuliformis. The sequence continues at coordinate 1,418,335,917 of CM062820.1, read as the reverse complement.
TTTCTTTTCAAATGGATACATCTACGACATATGGAAAATACAGTTTGAGGTGGATAGTTTGGACCCAAAGTCATTTTTGTTTCCCCTTTTCCCATGCATAACCTTCAAAGGTTCTTGCAAACCCATTAGCATACCTCAGGTGAGACCTCACCTACTCGCAAGTGTTGAAACATGTCGGTGTCTAAGGGGGTTTTATTGGCATAACTCTGAATCCTAGGTCACCAACAAATGGTTCCATTACCGAGAACTTGAGGTTTGTGTCAAAGAGGGGATGTGGAGATTGGAGAAAGAAAAGATCGAACAATGGTTAGACAATAAACAACACAAGTTTGTGGTATAAAAATCAAGAAATTTGCATCTTAGTTCGTAGGGATGGCTACAAATGTATAGTTTTATTGACTTTCATGAGATTTTATTTACTGAGTTTCTTGTTATTATGTGGGAGTAGTTGAAGAGACAAGTAAAGGGATGAGGACTTTGGAGTCTCCCAGAGCCACATGATTGGACCAAATCTGCTACAAAGGATGAACATGGTGAGTAATGCAGTATCCAGAGCTATTGATTTTTGACTAGCTAGTGATTTGGAAGGTTACATAGTCAAGTTTGTAGTTGAATCTACTTAGTATTTTAGTGTAGCCAAAAAATAATTCTTCCAAAGACTGCATGTTCATTATTTGAAAATATTACCTACATGGATCAAGATATTGCTCTGTGAGAAATCCATGATGTAACCACCCCTCCCACATTTACCCACTTTTACAAGCTCTCCAGGGTAAATGTGAGCTAAGTGCTACTATAACATGACCTGACCTCCATGTTCCAGTTATGGAAGCGGAGCCAACAAACCTACAACTTGTTGACCTCCCTCGGGGACTGCATACAACTCAGGAGCTTGACAACCACCCTAGGTGATCAATCTCTGAGTTGGAACTCTTTTTCTCAAGAGAAACTCCATAAATGCATCCATAACACTGCATTTATGCGGTTATGAGGCTCCAACCACACTCATAAGCTTTCTTGCATGCTTTATGTCCAAAAATCCCCTATTTTGTGCTTGTGGTTCTGGAATCTGTGCCACATTTTCATGCAAGCCTCTAGACCACTACCCAAAACTACCTGTAAATTTCCAGAATCATGACTGAGATGATAACAATTCCAAACATTAAAACTTGAAGCAATAACTTGACTAAGACATGCCTAGTACACATTAGACATTTTGTCGAACATATGGTAAACATATAAGTTATAGGTCATTAATGCATATCTAATCATAAATCTCTGAACTTCATCTAAGAATCACTAAGAAGGTCTAATGCCCTCTCAAGTAGCTGAAACAACACTTTTTATCCAATGCATTCATCAACCATTCAAATACTTATAAATCATGAACAAGAGCCATAACTAGAGCACATCATAAAACTATGCTTATAACCAACATATTAACCACGACAAATCATCCATCAAATCAACATAATAACAAGTACAAGTGCTCATAGATCACAATAAGGAAAATAAATTCTACTAACATATGCAAAAGCCAACCAAGTCATGGACTTCCATGTACCAACCGACTATAGATTGGGTTGAACCAAATCTTTCTTTCAGCAAATCACCCCATGCCATATTTCAAGCACGAATGTGGGATCTCATGGGATAAACCAAGACAAAATAAAATAGGGAATCCAAAGGTTAAACCACCTACACCCTCAAGCTATTTTGATCTCACCTAAACCGTGTTGGACACGGATTGTCATTGATGTCAATATGGAAATATGCAAGGAGGTCTTTGAAAGACACTGCCAAGCCAGAGGAGCCACATTGGACTAAGAGGAGCTACAGGAGAAGCCATATGTATATATATATGTGTGTGGAAACAGACATATCAGAGCAAGGAGGCATATCAAAGCAAGAGGAGCCACACACACACACACACACACACACATATATATATATGCCAAAGAAGAATAGAGCCATGGGAGGCAGCACATAGAGCTATCGGAGAAATAGAGGACACAAACAGCTGGAGGAGCCATATATATGTATATGTCAGATATATATGCCAATGAAGAGGAGCACACAGATAAAATGGAGGAAACACAGAAACAGAGCGAGCAGAGAGCTTATATGCATGCATTTAACAATTACCGGAGCAGAAATCACATGTATGCGTGCAACTGCACTATTGGGTGCCATCGGAGGAGCAGTGGACGTGTTTAACAACAAACAAACATGAGCCTCCAGATTTCTAGCGAAAAGATCTGATGGCTACCAGGCGATGAAGATGCACTGGAGATAGCGAACGGGAACAACGGTAAGCGGTATTCCCCACACCGCTTTCGGAGGTGGGTGGTAAACGTACCATGGCGTGCGATACCGCTCATTGCACAACACGTGGATGACGGGACGCGGTGGAAAACCGCTTTATCGCGCGTTGACATGAGGTTGAGTTACGACATCGGGAGGAGCGAACGTCGTTAGCTTGTGGTGAACGTGATCGACGGTGGGGGGAAATAAACTGGGTTTAACTTCACGTGTTTTTATTTGATTGATGTGACAGGAGAATGAGGGAGAAGTTTAACGATCGTCGAATTGTGATGCGATGATCGAACGGTGCGGGTTCAATCGCATGGGTTTTCGACTGTTATGATAAGAAAATGGTGAATTTGAGGATTTGGCGAGGAACGGTGACTTTTCACAAAGTTATTGAGTAAAAATGGAGGTAGTAGGGTTTATTTGATCCTCGAATTGTTGGATTATAATAGAGCTAACAATTGTAATTCGACCTCTCTTCCGCATTAACGTGACCTGTAAGAATTTGATGAATCCAAATAGACAGAGGAAGCCATGGATCGGGAAGCTGAAAGATCAAGCGAGTCAGAGGAAACGATAGCGACCGAGAAGGAAGTCAAAGAGGCGGTGGAAAGCAGAAACGAAGAGTTAGAGACATTTGAGATACATAAAAACAAAGTAAGATGGTGATTTTTGATGGATAGATAATAGTGAAAGAGGAAGCTGAAGAACAGGCAAGAAGAAGGAAAGGCCAGAAAAGCAAGAGAACAGGAGAATAACAGAAGCTCAACAAGCTTGTGAGTAGAGAACAGTAGCAGAACAATTTATATCAAGGTTGGGTTGGAGCCTCAGAACTGAACATGACTAAATTCATTAGGGGTAGGTGCTCCTAAGTGCAGAATCACTGCTAAACAGAGTTGGTGCTCTGGAGGCTGGAGCCTCACTGAAGTCCAAGTTGGAGCTTGGCAACTATTCACAGTCAGATATATACTTATATTGTATTTACTTCATTGTAATTCTTGAGTTTTAATAAAAGCATTTATTATAGCTGATGGTTTCTGTGTTATGTGTATACATATACATATCTATATATGCTTTTTGCAATCACTAGAATAAAAAAAAAGGGTAAGAAATACTGATTCACCCCCCCCCTCTTAGTATTTCCAACAATTGGTATCATAGCAGGTTTCTTCATACTAGCCTAATAGCTTGAAGAAGGATCCGCGACCATGATGAGAAATCACGAAGCATCAGGAAGACCTCCTTTGTTCGATGGCACCAACTTTGGATTCTGGAAGAAAAGAATGACCTACTACTTAATGTCCCTTGGACCTGAAGTCTGGCATTTTGTTCAAAATGAATACAAAACTACTTCCACTCTTCCAACAGACCAAGACGAGAGGAAAGCCTACATCGCAAATGCAAAGGCCATGAACTCCATCACTAGTGGAATCACTGATTCTGAGTTTACAAATATCATGCACTGTACCTCTACCAAAGAAATGTGGGAGAAGCTAGTTGGCCTGTACGATGGAGACTCAAAAGTAAAAAAGGCAAAGCTTCAAACTCACAGAAGACAATTTGAAAGTTTGAGGATGGAAGATGAAGAAGATATTGCAGCATAGCTCCTCCGAGTAGCTGAAGTGGTAAATTCCTTGAAAGGATTGGATGAAAAAGTGGAAGAAAATACCATTGTTCAAAAGGTATTAAGGTCTCTGCAACTCTTTTAGGGTTCTTGTCAAGGTTCAGCTTCATCTGCACGCGGCACTCAGGGCTGTTGTCGCGGCGCACCAAGTGTGCGCGATGCATTGGCTCGCCCCTCCGTGTGTTCTCCTGCTCCTACGCGGCGCTAAGGATTGCCGCGGCGCTAAGGATTGCCGCGGCGCACTGGGTCGTCGGCGCGACGCTTTGGCCCAGGTCCTTCTTTGCTTGATTTTTCTGGTCAAGAGCTCTTTGGCATCGCGTTCTCGCATGGAGGCGCTGTTGTTGACCTAGCAGCGCCAAGCCAGTCCCTTCCACTCCGTGTGACTTCGACATGGATCTTGGTGGGGGCTCTGTTGCTTCCCCCCCAATACCTCCAGAACTAGAAGCGTTCAGATCCTTAGTCGCAGCATCTGGGAAATGAACGACTGGCTCTCAGTCTAAGTTTGTCAAAAAACTAGGAAGCATTCCCACGGTGACACTGCCGGTGGAAGAAACATGTAGAACAGCGCTGAATCTCGCCGAAAGAGGTCTTATTGGCCAGTTCACAGGGTTATGGCCATCCCCGAAAGCTGTCAAGGAATGGGTAAAGCGAAACTGGACACCTTTGGTCAAAGAAGGAATAAAAAGTCATTTCGTTGGCAAAGGTTTCTTTGTGTTTGTGTTCGAAAATGCCGAGGATAGAAGTTTGATCTTCAGAAACGGGCTATACTTCATGGGCTCTCAAGGGATCTACCTGAACAAATGGTCTCCTGACTTCGATCCAGCTCAAGACATGCCCACGTCGGTACCTGTTTGGGTGCACCTCCCACATCTCCCCCTCCACTTCTGGAGTCAGAATTCATTGCAATCCATAGGTAACGCTCTTGGCAGATACATAGACCAGGCGTCGAGGAAGGATCAATACTCCTGTGCCCGTATCTGCGTTGAGTTTGATCTTGAAGTCGGTTTACCCGAAGCCATCAAACTCTCAGTGGCGGACTGGACTCATTTCCAAGAGATCGACTATGAGTAGATGCCTTTTAAATTTCGACACTGCCATGAATATGGGCACTTCGCAAGATATTGCAAGAAAAAAACGAGGAAACTACAGAGAAAGAAAAAGGAGAGCGATGGAAACAGGTAAAGAAACCAGAAAACAACAGGCAGAACAACAAAAACAAAGGCAAGAGACAGGGAACAAACCAGGGCAAGAAAATGAAAGCACTCAAAACGCTGGAAGCAAGGAAACCATCAGCATAGAGGAGGACAAAAATCCTTTTGAATCTCTCACTCCACCCTCAGATCCTCCAGAGGCAGAATGGGAAGATCCTCCCCACCAGAACAATATCAAATCTTCAGATCCAGGTAACACTCCAAACTCGAACCCATGTAATATTTCATCCCCTTCATATGCTGATACAATCAAACAAAAGAAGAAGAATGTAGAAAATGAGGCTCATCGGATTAAGAGACCTTACAAAGGACATCAAAGCGAGTTGGAAGGAAATCAAACAGAGAAACTAGGGAAGAAGAATCAAAAAGACAAAAAACCTTGGGAAGTCAAGCTACCATTGAAATGACTCTCGGAAGGAACACCAGACCAAGGGTCCCTAAGGGAGGTGGACATACCCCAACAAGTTATAAATGATGCAGCTGGTCCCTTGGAACTGCAGGGGTTTGGGGAATCCCACTAAGGCAGAGGCTATCAGAGATATAATGAAGATGGAATCCACAGACATACTCATGCTCCAAGAGACAAAAATAGAAGGGGAAATCCTTCTAAACACTAGCAATACAAGATGGAAACTTGATTCAGGAAAGGTAGTCAGCGCAAGAGGTTCGGCTAGAGGAATAGGCACATTCTGGTCCAAAAACTCCTTCTCTTTAGAAAGTTCCTTTGTGACCCAACATTGGATATATACAGAACTACGCCATATAGAAAGTAATTTTAAGCTAGCCTTGTTTAATTTGTATGTACTTGTGCACTATGATGAGAAGAAAGAATGCTGGAAAACACTCTCGGACTATCTGGAGCTACTCAATCCTATGAATATAGTCATAGGAGGAGACCTGAACATAATCTTTGATCCCAAAGAAAAGAGAGGAGGGACCTCTCTGAGAGACCCCTTCCTCGCCACAGTGGAAAACCTCATCCAACAATGGGACTTAGTAGACTTCAAACCAGTGAAAGGAGAATACACTTGGACTAACAATAGAGCAGGGGAACACCACATTTCCGCAAGGCTGGACAGATTCCTCACCAGCATTTCTATTATGATGGATAAAAGAATTGTTTTCTCCAAGATTCTTCCTAAACTAACCTCAAATCACAATCCAATCTTATTATGCTTAAAGGAAGAAGAAGACCTCGACCCCCTTCCTTTTCGTTTCAGCCCTCTTTGGGCAGAAAGGGAAGGGTTCCACGAAACAGTTCAAACTGCATGGAGAATAGAAGTTCCAGGCTCCCCAATTTACGTTTGGGAACAAAAAATGAAAAATACTAAGAAGGTATTAAAAAAATGGATAAAGAAAGTCACAAACACTCCCACTAGTCAGAGAAAAGATGCAGTCAACCAGCTGGAAGATCTCCAAGTGGAAATGGAAGAGAAAGACATCTCATCCATGGATCTAGATAATGAAAAAATTGCTCAAAGGAAAACATATAACTCATTTAGAAGCGAGGAAGAATATTGGCGCATTAAGTCCCGCAGCTTGTGGCTCAAAGCTGGGGATAGAAACACTAAATATTTTCACAGACAATACAGGGCTCGTCTTTCGCAAAACCACATTGCAGAAATCATCACAACTAGGGGACAGGTATGCAGAGGATTTGAACAAATTAAGGAAGTCGCTGTGAATCACTTCCAAAATCTTCTTAGTGCAGAAAAGGACGGGAGTGAGGAGGATATTGTAGAATTCCTCACAAACATTCCACATCTAGTCAGCGCAGATGACAACAACACTCTCTTGAGCCCTGTCACGGAAGAAGAGATTGCAAACATTGTCTGGTCCATGGAGCCAGACAAAGCACCTGGGCCTGACGGTTTTTCAATCCACTTTTACAGAAAATGTTGGGAGCTAATTAAAACTGATCTCATTAGAATGGTTCATGGTTTCATGAGGAAGGAAAAGATTGGAGGCGGTATAAATTCCACCTTCCTCGCCCTAATTCCAAAGGAAGCAAGCCCAAGCTCTTTTGACAGATACAGGCCAATATCTTTGTGTAACTCATCCTACAAGATTGTGGCCAAAATGCTGGCGAATAGAATCAAACCCCTTTTGAAAAAATTAATATCTCCTGCCCAAGGGGGATTTGTGAAAGGAAGACACATTCTGGACAATGTCATTCAAGTCCATGAAGCTCTGCATTCCAGTCACTCACGCAAAGAACAAGGTATGCTCATAAAACTTGATATGTGCAATGCATTTGACAAAGTTAATCGTTCCTTCTTGTACAGGGTCCTTTTATCCTTTGGTTTCAGCCAGGACTTCATTAATCTTATCAAAGCATGCCTCGAGAAGATTTGGATTGCGCCCATGATAAACGGTGGACTTGCTAATTTCTTTTTAGCCACCAGGGGCTTGAGACAGGGCTGTCCTCTTTCACCCTTTCTTTACATCTGATGGCAGATTCCTTGAGCAGAAAAATGACTTTGGAAAAACAAAAGGGTTGTCTACCAGGGATCAGAATTGTGAAAGGCATAGACCCTGTGAACCATGCACTTTTTGTCGACAATTCACTATTGCTTGGAGGAGCCTCTCCAAGAATAGCTAAATCCTTCAGAACCATACTCCAGAAATATTGTAGCATCTCGGGAGCACTGGTAAGTGAGAGGAAAAGTGTTGTGTATGGGTGGAACACAGAGCGGCACAAGATTGAGACAATTTCAAACGATTTGGGGTACATAGGACATGGCTCCAACAGAAATTACCTGTGGGAGGAAGTTATCTCGAAATTTAAAGGAAGATCACTGCGTGGGGAGGCTTCTGGCTAACCTCATGGGGCAAATTAATGCTCATCAAATCAGTCCTCTTAGCTCTACCCACATTCCAAGCGTCTCTCATGCTAGCTCCAAAACTAATCTCAGATCAAATCTCCAAACTCATGCGCAATTTCTTGTGGAACGGTGGGAGAGGAAACACCAACAGATTTCATTTAATAAACTGGGATATGGTGAAACGTCCGCTGGCAGAAGGTGGACTTCAAATCCGTGACCCTGTCCATGCAAATTTAGCTCTGGGCTGTAAGTTACTATGGCAGATCCACGCAGAGCCTTCTCATCCAGTTAGTCAGATCTTTAAATTGAAATATCTTAAAAATCAGTCAATAAAAACCTACAACACGGAGAAATCCCCAAAAGGAACGCAGGCCTGGAAACTGTGTAACAGAGGTATTGAATTTTTCAGATCCCACTTGTATCGAATCCCCAGTATTGGCAAAAATACAAAGCTATGGAGAGACAATGTTATGGGACATCGCCCTCTAGCATAAAACCACGAGATTACTGAGGTAAGAGTCTGGCTACAATCAAAATGCATAAGGAAAATCGAGGACATCTCTAGCTGGGACAGAAAAGGGATCTGGCAACGTTGGACTTTCCCCAGAATCCCTGAACATTTAAACGCTCAGCTAGACGTCCTTCAAGCCGCAATCTCTGACTTTGCCCCGGTGCACACAGAAGACGAAGACGTTTGGGGCTGGGGTAAGACCGAAGTATACACAACCAGCCAAGGATATTATCAGATGCAGAGAAAAAAGGATTCGCCACACCCGGAATCCGTGTGGAAGCAGATTTGGGACAGCTTCGGCATTCCCAAAATCAACTTCTTCTTCTGGACTTTGTTCCACAACAAAATTCTGACTGGAGATAATTTGTGTAAGAGGAACATAGCTGGACCACATAGATGCGTCCTCTGCAAAAGAGCCTCGGAAACTGCAAATCATCTGTTTTTAGCCTGCGAATTTGCAAAGGCGGTCTGGTCTTTCTTCCTCACCGGGCTAAACGTGTGTCCTCCAACTCAAAGCACGATTGACACCATGTTCTCCTCTTGGAATGACAGATATCCCTTCAGCATAGTCAACAACTCAATTTGGCAAAAGGTGTGGATAGCTACACCAAAGTATGTCTGCTGGAAACTTTGGTTAGCTCAGAACGAAATAATATTTAACAACACAGAATTGCCCGCAGCAAAAGTGGTGGAACAGGCAAAGAATATTCTCTTAGAAACTCTGAACCACTCCTCAGTCAAAGACGACAACTCCTTGCGAACCGAAGAAAGGGTGTGGTTGGATGCTTATACAGGAAAGGCCAGTCTTCCAGCACTCAACCACCCAATGCATAAGGGAAAATGGCAGATCCGAGAATCAGAGGATAGCTTCCAGCAGTGGTGGAAATCTCAGGGCAAGTGCACCATTTTTTCGATGGAGCCTCAAAAGGCAATCCAGGGAGGTCTGGAGAAGGAGGGGCGATCTTCTTTCAGAATGGGAAAAAAAACGACTTCAGTTGGGGTCTTGGAATGAAAACCAACAATCAAGCTGAAATTCTCAGCCTCTTGAAAGCCTGCCAAATGGCCAGAAAAGGAAATCCAGAAGAAATTCTAATCTTTGGTGATTCAGAACTGCTGATAAAAACGATGGTAAACAAGAAAAGGCTCAAGGACCCGGTGCTAAACAAACAGCTTTCAAGAGTGACCAGAATTCTGAAAGACTTTCTATCTATTCAATTCTTCCACATTCTCAGAGGATTAAACAAGGAAGCAAACAGATTGGCGAATATTGGATGCACTTTACAGGACGGAATGATCGGCATAAGTGCAGAAACATCAACCATGGAAATCATCCCCTAAGTAGAAAGAGAGCTAATGTAAATTCTGAAAATTGTAATGGTTGTTTAGGCTCTGCCCAACCTGTTTTCTATCAATAAAACATAATCGTTCCAATTTAAAAAAAAAAGGTATTAAGGTCTCTTCCAGACAGATTTGACTCCAAAATAAGCGCTATAGAAGAAGCAAAGGATCTAGATACCCTCAAAATGGATGAATTCCATGGAATTCTCACTGTCTATGAAATGAGGAAAGGTGGCCCAGGCTCCAAAGATGCAGCATTAAAGACCTCAAAGTCAAAGAAGGGGAAAGAAAGGAATGACTATAGTGATGAGTTAGATGTGGAATCTGAATTGGCTCAATTTGTACGAAAGCTGAAGAGAGGATCTAAGCTTAAAGGCAAGTATCCTCTTATCTATTTTAAATGTGGTAAAATAGGTCATTATGCAGCAAAATGTCCTCATAAACATGACAATGATGATGAAGGAAATTCTAAGAGAATGGCACTTGAAAAGAAAGGGTTCAATAAGAAAAACTTCTTCTCCAAGCAAGATGAGTCTGATGAGGATGAGTTTATGGTCATCAAAAGGAAATCAGATGAGGAAAGTGATCATGATGAAAGCCAAGAAGCATTATTCATGGCACTCGCAGATGAGGATGACTCAGGGTTGGAAGGAAATGTAGATGAATTGTTAATAAGTACCATTGAAGAAAATGAGAAACTACGGAACAAAATCATTTCTCTCAAAGTGGAAAACGAGGAAATAAGAAGGAGAGAAGATCTATTAGAAGCAAATCTTAAAGAAAAGGAAGAGACTTGTGAAGAACGCGAGGCCGAATTAATGTCTCTGAGAAAGGAGTTGGAGAAAATTAAAAAGGGCTGTAAAAGATCTCAAATACTTGAGATTATTCTGAAAAATCAAAAACCTCAACATGACAAGTCTGGAATAGGTTTCAAAGGAGAATCCTCAAGCACTGAGAATAATGCGAAAAGCTATGCCGATGCACTTTCCTGCAACCCAAAAGATAAAAAAGTATGTTATCAAAAGTGCATCCCAGATCCCAAGAATGAAGAGAGAGTTGCTTCAAAGAAGAATGTGGAGTCGAATCATGGACACTACAACAAATACAAACCTGTACTCCACCAAAGCCCATCGCAAATCCGAAGAACAAGGGAGGAGTAATTCCTAGGATGGAAATCGACTCAAATCGTGGTTGCTTCAACAAGTACAAAACCATCTTTCTTGGACACTGCTTTCACTGTAAAAACTTCGGTCATCAAGCCAGACATTGTATGGCTTGTAGAAGTGAAAAGACAAATCTAAAGGACCGAATAATCAACTCATGTGCCCCCAAAAGGGAGTGATGAATCAAAACGTTCAATTCATTTGATCCCTTGACCAAATTTGATTTGATTTTCTCTTTTTGCTACAATAATGGACACTATGAACAAGACTGCCCACTCAAAGGAAGAAAGACGAGTAGCAAGAACTCCAGCATGGACAAATGCGGCCTGGCTATATATGCTCAAAATAATGAAAACCAGTGGTTTGTAGATAGTGGGTGCTCCAGACACATGATAGGAGATAGAAGGAAGTTTGTTTGACTGAGCAAAAAGGAAGGGAATGTGTCTTTTGGAAGCGGATCAGGAAAAATTGTAGGAAAAGGAACAGTTACTCTGAACAATGGAAAAGGAAAAGCTCAAGATGCTCTACTAGTTGACGGGCTCAAACACAACCTCCTGAGTGTCAGCCAAATCTGTGATCAAGGACATAAGGTCGTTTTCAGCACCAAAGATTGTGAAATAAGGAACTCTGCCTCAGGGAAACTTGTGGCAAAAGGGGTGAGAACATCAGACTACATTTACATTTTGAACAAGATTCAAGAAAATAAATGCTACTTAAGTAAGACAGATGAGAGTTGGCTGTGGCACAAGCGACTTGGACATACAAGCTTCGAAAATCTGATCAATATCAGCAAGATCAAAGTTGTACGAGACATCCCAAGGCTGTCCAAACCAAATCAAGCAGTGTGTGGTCCGTGTCAACATGGAAAGCAGACCAGAACCAGCCACAAGACAAAGGAGCTCTATACATCGAAGCCCTTGGAGATCATCCATGCTGATGTGTGTGGGCCAACTAGAAATCAAGGATTCCAAGGAGAAAGGTACTTTGTGTTATTTGTTGATGATTATACTAGAATGATGTGGATATATTTCATAAAGTATAAATCTGAAACTTTTGAGTGTTTTAAGAATCTAAAAACCCTTGTAGAAAATTAAAAAGATTCAAAAATTAAGTGCCTCAGAACAGACAGAGGAGGAGAATTCACATCAAACGAGTTTAGTGAGTTCTGTAATATTCATGGAATTAAAAGGGAATTCTCGGCTACCAGAACACCTTAGCAAAATGGGGTAGTTGAAAGAAGAAACCGAACAGTCCAAGAAATGGCAAGAACTATGCTATTAGCAGCAAGCTTACAACCTAAATTCTGGAGAGAAGCAGTAGGAACAACTGGCTATACACTGAATCGAACTCAATTAAGACCAAATTGTGAAAAAACTCCTTATGAGCTATGGAAAGGAAGACCTGCTTTGGTGAAGCACTTCAAGATCTTTGGAAGTAAGTGCTTCATAAAAATAAATGATGGCTCACCTGGAAAGTTTGATTCTTGGGTTGATGAAGGGATATTTCTTGGATACTCTACATGGAGCGAGGCTTACAAGTGCTACAATTATCGACTGAAGAAAATAGTGGAAATCATTGATGTAAAGATTGATGAAGATCTTCCAAAAAGGGAAATTGAAGAACATGAAGATGACTCTCTCATTGAAGAAGAACCTAAAGAAAAAGAAATAGATGAGGAAGAAGAAGAAGAAGAATAGGAAAGAGAACTACCTAATACCCCTTCAAATATGAAGTATGTCCAAAGACATCATCCAGAAGAGCAGATCATTGGCGATAAAGATGAAGGTGTGCAGACCCAAAGAAGGATAACAATCACACCCAAGAGAAAAGTCGTTGCCCTCCTATCTATGATAGAACCATAAACATTTGCAGAAGCAAGTAAGGATCCTCATTGGGTAAAAGCCATGGAAGAAGAAATGACCCAAATTGAGAAGAACAAGACATGGGAGCTGGTACCTCGTCCAAAGGACAAAAACATAATAGGAACGAAATGGGTGTTAAAAAATAAAATGAATGAGGAAGGACAGGTTATCAGAAACAAGGCAAGACTTGTCTGCAAAGGCTATTCACAAATTGAAGGAATTGACATTGAGGAAACATTTGCACCAGTGGCTCGTATGGAAGCTATCAGGATGTTCTTGGCATTTGCTTGCTCAAAAGGATTCAAAATCTATCAAATGGATGTGAAATCAGCATTTCTAAATGGGGAACTCAAGGAGGAAGTCTACATGGAGCAGCCAGAAGGTTTTGATCTAACAGCAAGAAAGGACTTAGTTTGTAAGTTGAAAAAGGCTTTATATGGGTTGAAACAAGCTCCTAGAGCTTGGTATGCAACACTGGATCACTATTTACAACAACAAGGCTTCAAAAAGGGAGTGACTGGAAGTAATCTATACATAAACACAGATGAAGGTAAGTTACTAGTTGCTCTTGTTTATGTCGATGATCTGATTTTTGCTAGTAATAATGATGAAATGAGCCATGAATTTTCTCAAAACATGTCAAAAGAGTTTGAGATGTCAATGATAGGAGAGTTGTCCTGTTATGAAACCAGCTCAAGAAAAGATAGAAAAGAAAGATCAACGCCTTAGAATTCAGCCTCTTCGAGGGGGCAACCTCCTTTACATTACATAAATGAACAATTCTTGGATGATACAAATGAAAATACCTCCTTTCTATATATAGGAGTCTAAGTGGTCCCAATACAATCAAAGCCTACATAACAATAATATTGTAGGGCACAACAATAACAATAGTGGGCTTCTATGTGGCACAATAGTAACAATATGGGGGTAATAGGGGCACAACAATATAAATAAGGGGTATAACTACAATAGTAATGGGGTAATCACTAGTATTATAGGGACCCAACATGCCCCTCTCCTTCAAAAAAGTGTTGTCCTCAACGCTTGAGTAGTTCTGGATACTTCTGCATAAAATTCTCATCCTCCCATGTGGAATCTTCAGTGGATAAGTTCTTCCACTTGATAAGATACTCTGAAATTGATCGATTTCGTAGCTGTCGAGTTCTTGTTTCTGTGACTGCTTCCGGTTCCAATATAATTTTTCCTTCCTCATCAAGTTCTGGCAATATTGTTTGAATTGGGAGCTTGTCACCTATAACCTTCTTTAAACATGAAACATGGAAGACTGGGTGCAATCGAGAAGCTGCAGGAAGCTCCAATTTGTATGCCATAGTACCAATCTTTTGCAACACCTTGTACGAACCATAATACTTTGGTGATAATTTATTATCCTTCTTAGCTTGCTTTAGGGACATTTGCTTATATGGTTGTAGCCGTAGGAATACCCAATCACCTACATCAAAACTTCTTTCACTGCGATGTTGATCTGCCTGTTGTTTCATTCTATTTTGTGCCAACACGAGGTTATCCTTTAAGAGTTGGAGGACTTGTTGTTGATGTTCGATGTGATGTTCCACTGCCTGAACCTTAGAATTTTCTCTTAAATATGATGTGATGGATGGTGGTTGATACCCATAAAGTGCCATAAATGGGGTCATTTTTGTTGCTGTATGGAAGGAAGTGTTATACCACCATTCAGCCAGAGGCAACCATTTGACCCATTGTGTCTGTTTATCAGATACAAAGCAACGAAGATATCCTTCCAAACATTTGTTTACTATCTCAGTTTGCCCATCAGATTGAGGATGATAAGATGAGCTATGAGCTAACTGAGTACCAAGACAAGAAAATAATTCTGTCCAAAAATTTCCAGTGAAAATGGGATCTCTGTCACTTACAATAATCTTTGGGTTTCCATGTAGCTTTTGAACTGTTTCCATAAATGCAGTAGAAACTGTACTGGCTTTAAATGGATGTGATAATGCACAAAAGTGTGCATACTTGGTAAGTCTGTCAACTACCACCATGATGACACTCTTTCCCTCAGACTTGGGTAAACCTGTGATAAAATCCATTGAAACCTCCTCCCAACGTTGGCTTGGAATGGATAAAGGTTGTAATAGACCCGGTGTCTTAATTGTTTCAACTTTATTTTGCTGGCAAACCAAACATTCCGCCACAAACTTTTGAATATCTGATTTAAGGCCATCCCAAAAAAATTCCTTCTTAACCCTGTGGTAAGTTTTTAAAAATCCTGAGTGCCCTCCTAAGGGAGAAGTGTGCAATTCCATAAGAATCTTTTGTTTTAGCTGGGAATTCTTACAGAGGTATAAGCGATCTTTGTACCATAACGAATCATTTTTCCAGCTAAATGTATCAGAAGTACTGGAA
This sequence comes from Pinus tabuliformis, assembly GCA_031772625.1. Taxonomy (NCBI): domain Eukaryota; kingdom Viridiplantae; phylum Streptophyta; class Pinopsida; order Pinales; family Pinaceae; genus Pinus; species Pinus tabuliformis. Next base: position 1,418,320,679 of record CM062820.1, on the reverse strand, counting down.
TCTTGTTGTAGCTTTCGAATAAGTGCCCACACTTCTTCGTCATTCTTCCATTCCTCCCTTGCTTCGTTTATCCAATCTGGTTGGATAATAGAAATGGCACACAACAATGCTTCCACATCCTCATCCTTTCTTGAGAGTGCATCTGCCACCACATTTTGCTTCCCTTTTTTGTAGATGATTTCAAAGTCATAACCCAACATCTTTGTGACCCACTTTTGTTGCTCTTCAGAGGATAATCTTTGTTCTAAAAAGTATTTAAGGCTATCATGATCCGTTTTTACCTTGAAGTGTCTTCCCATTAGGTAGGGTCGCCATTTCTTAAGTGCATGGAGTATTGCCAACATTTCCTTCTCATAAATAGCTTTGCTTAAAAACTTTCCCTTGATTGGACGACTTTCAAAAGCAATGGGTCTTTCATCTTGCATTAGAACAGCACCAATTCCATTTCCTGAAGCATCACATTCCACAATAAAGGTTTTTGTGAAGTCCGGTGTAGCTAAGACCGGTGCTTGGCACATTGCCTCTTTAAGATGTTCAAAGGCCTTTGTTGCTTCCGGAGTCCATGAAAATGAATCTTTCTTCAATAATGTTGTTAGAGGTGCTGCTATTCTCCCATAATTCTTAACAAACTTGCGATAATACCCTGTCAACCCAAGAAATCCTCGCAGATGCTTTATGGATGTGGGGATTTTCCATTCCTTAATGGCTTTAATTTTGCTAGGGTCTACCTTAACTCCTTCATGAGATACAATATGACCCAAATATTCCACCTCCTGGACTCCAAAGAAACATTTGGATCTTTTTGCATATAATTGTTTCTCCTCCAATAGTTGTAGCACCCTGTCAACATGTTCAACATGATCCTTCCAAGACTTGCTGTAGATTAGTATATCATCAAAAAATACTAACACAAATTTTCTAAGGAATGGTTTGAAAATTGAATTCATCAAACCTTGAAATGTTGAAGGTGCATTGGTAAGGCCAAAAGGCATGACCAAAAATTCATAATGACCCTCATGAGTTCTAAATGCCGTTTTTGGAATGTCTTCAATCTTCATTCTGATTTGATGATATCCCGAACGAAGATCCAACTTGGTGAAGTAAATTGATCCATGCAATTCATCCAGTAATTCATCAATAACAGGAATGGGGAACTTATCTTTAATAGTGAGCTTGTTGAGCTCCCTATAATCTGGACACATGCGCCATGATCCATCCTTCTTGTGCACCAATACTACTGGAGCTGAGAAAGAACTTTGACTCGGTTGAATTATACCAGCCTCTAGCATTTCTGCAACCATACGTTCAATTTCACTTTTTTGGACATAGGGATATCTGTACGGCCTGATGTTTGGAGGAACACTTCCTGGAATCAGATGAATAGCATGATCATGATCACGCATAGGTGGGAGACCCTTGGGAGTCTCAAATACCTTGGAATGATTGTCCAAGACTTTTTGGAGATCTGGAGAAATAGATGATTCCAATGTGGAAACATCTAGCGAACATAATTGTGCAATTACACCTCTTTGCTCCTTTTTTAGAAGCTTTGTCATACCATGAGAGCTGATTATCTTTCCTGGTTTCCCTGCAATACCCCTTAATTCAACTTCCTTTCCTTCCGCAGAAAATTTGATGAAAAGTTCTTGAAAATTAAAAGCTATTGTACCCAAGGATTGTAGCCATTGGACTCCTAGTACAACATCAGCACCTCCCATTGGAATGGAAAGCATTGGGCTAGTCAATACATATTCTCCCATGGATAGCTTGATATTATGGCACTTTCCAGAGCAATTTATTGTTCCTCCATTTGCAATCATCACTTGACACTCTGGTGCTGGATATAGGAAGCAATTCAATTCTTTTGCTACCCTACAATGAATAAAATTGTGGGTGCTTCCTGAATCAATCAACACTATTACCTTTTTCTTCTTGATTTGTCCTTCTATCTTGATGGTTTGAGGAGTGGTAATTCCCGCCAATGCATTACAAGATATGGTCGGATTTATTTGTTCTTCATCTAGGCTTTGTTCCTGGAATATATCCTCTTCTTTTGACCTTTCTTGCTCCTTTTCTTCTTCCTCTTCACAATCTATGTAGAATAATTTCTTCTCAGCACACTTATGACCTTTTGTGTATTTGCTATCACAATTGTAACAAAGCCCTTTTGCTCTTTTTTCTTCCAATTGTTGTGGTGTCAACCTTGTAGGTTGTGGAAGACTATGGGCAACACTTCCGTCTTTATAGTTGTGAATGGTATGCTTCCTAGTTGCCATAATTTTGCTTTCCATTTTTCTTGCTAACCTGAATGCCTTCTCTAATGAATCAGGTTCCCAAAGGCGCACATCATGTTGGATATTATCCTTTAAAGACCCTATGAACACATCAATCCTATGCTCCTCTGGAATATCTTTTACCCTTATGTTCAATTTTTGGAACTCCTCAATGTGCTCCATTATTGAACCCTTTTGTTTGAGACTTATCAATTGGCTAAAAAAAGTGTTGCTTTTTGTATCCTCATAATGTGCTATCAATTCTTCCGTAAAAATTGCCCAAGTGATAAATTGTTTACGAGAACAAAGCCATTGATACCATACAAACTGATTTGGTTCCAAATATAAAGTTGCCATACGTACCTTTTGTGTGTTTTGCACATTATTGAGATCGAAGAATTGCTCCATCTGTAATATCCATGTGGCGGGATCCTTGCCATCAAACTTCCTCATATCGATTTTTGGAACATGGTGAGTCTTCGATCCAACATTAGAGTCTATGGAATCATGATTAACATTTCTTTTGTTCTCATCATGAGTTTCCTTTACTACCTTTTCACCATTAGTAAGTATTTCTTGTAGAAAATTTGTCAAATCTGTCTTCAAATCTGCCATGTCTGTCTTCAAATCTGTCTTCAAATCTGCTATGTTTGTCTTCAAATCTGTCTTCAAATCTGTCTTCAAATCATCCATCTTAGCTTCCATTCCCTTCATCTTAGATTCCACGCCATTTATCTTAGATTCCACACCATTTATCTTAGCTTCTGTTAGCTTTTGTGAGCGTGACATATGTTGCACTTGTTCTTGTAATTTTGATATATCATGTAGCATTTCTTCCTCTTCTTCATGAGTCATGCTAGAGCTTTCAGGTTCCTTACTAGGTGTTTGCATTTTCTTTCCTCGGGGCATCAGTTACCGATAATAATGCTTTACTATGCCCTTTGAATTCCGTTAAACCAAGCTTACACAAAAAATAAAAAAAAACTACACACCTTTTTTCACTTTATAGAAGCCTGATATTGAATCTGATGTATCTCTGTAATTTCAGATCATCCAATTCTGAGGTTGCAACCTGTAGTAGCCTTCTGCGTCCTCTTTCCAATGCCACAAGTCTGAGCCCAATTGGATTCTCCAAGGAAGAGTTATGTGAAATCTCCCACAGTGACTTGCTTTTAGACTGGTTCAGTAGAGCGAACTTGTACGACGTGCCACGAGTCACTGTTTCAACCTTTGAATCTGAAACACATAGACAAGAAACTACAGTCCGTCCTCTTTCTGTACCTTTTTACGGAATTTCAATCCGATCCTCAGAGAGAGAGTTATGAAGATTTTCCCCAGGTCACCTGTTTTGAATGTAATTCAGGAGTCTGCAAAAAGGCCAACTTCCTCAGATCATATCGCCGAAAATATCGCGCGAAAAGCTCTGAAATTCGGACCCAAGGTTCAGCGCCAATTCTTCTCAAATGGGTTTTTTTTTTCGACTTCTGAAACGTCACAGAAAAAAAGTTATAGCGAAAATGCCACGATGACCTGTTTGGAGCAGCGAAACCCTAGAATCCAAAGCTCTGATACCAAATGTTATGAAACCAGCTCAAGAAAAGATAGAAAAGAAAGATCAACGCCTTAGAATTCAGCCTCTTCGAGGGGGCAACCTCCTTTACATTACATAAATGAACAATTCTTGGATGATACAAATGAAAATACCTCCTTTCTATATATAGGAGTCTAAGTGGTCCCAATACAATCAAAGCCTACATAACAATAATATTGTAGGGCACAACAATAACAATAGTGGGCTTCTATGTGGCACAATAGTAACAATATGGGGGTATTAGGGGCACAACAGTATAAATAAGGGGTATAACTACAATAGTAATGGGGTAATCACTAGTATTATAGGGACCCAACATGTCCCACTTCCTTGGACTTCAAATATCTCAAACCAGGGCAGGATTATCTCAAACCAAATATCTAAAAGACATGCTCAAAAAATATGGAATGGAGGATTGTGCACCCATGAACACACCTATGACCACAAACTGCAAACTAAGCAAAGACGATGACTCCCCTCTAGTAGATGCAACTCATTACAGGTCAATGATTGGAGCCCTTCTATACTTAACAACTACACGACCAGACATAATGCAAGCAGTAGGAATGGTGGGAAGATTTCAATCTGCTCCTAAACAATCCCATTTATTAGCTGTAAAAAGAATTCTCAGATATCTGAAGAGAACTTCTGACTTCGGTCTTTCGTACCCAAAGAACTCAACACTGACTGTAATTGCATACACCGACGCTGATTGGGTTGGAAGTATAGATGATCGGAAAAGTACTAGTGGAAATGCATTCTTCCTAGGACATTGTTTAGTATCCTGGCTCAGCAAAAAAGTCATTATCCACAGCCGAAGCCGAGTATATTGTTGCAGCAGATTGTTGTACTCAGATACTATGGATGAAGGAAGCTCTAAAAGATCTCGACGTGTGTACAGATCAACTAATTACCGTTTATTGTGACAACACAAGAGCTATCAGTCTCAACAAAAATCCAGTGATGCACTCAAGAACCAAACACATACCAATCAAGTATCATTTCCTCCGTGAGCAAGTAGCTAAACAAAACATCATCCTGGAATATATCAATACAAAGGAGCAGATAGCAGATATTTTCACAAAACCTCTTCCTTGAGAAGCATTCGAACATCTACGTCAAAAGATGGGGGTTATTTCTTTATCATCACTCAAGTTCATTCATAAAGATGCAGCAGAATAGGGGAGCAGTTTGACAGGGGGAGTCTGTATGCATTCCTTTGCAATTGATGTCAAAGGGGGAGAGAGCAGAAGAATATTGCCATCAATAACAAAGGGGGAGATTGTTGGACACAGATTGTCATTGATGTCAATATGGCAATATGCAAGGTCTTTGAAAGGCACTGCCAAGCTAGAGGAGCCACATTGGACTAAGAGGAGCTGTAGGAGGAGCCATATATATATATATATATATATATATATATATATATATGCAGAAATAGACATATCAGAGCAAGGAGGCATATCAAAGCAAGAGGAGCCACACACAGACACACACACACATATATATATATATATATATGCCAAAGAAGAATAGAGCCATGGGAGGCAGCACATAGAGCTATCGGAGCAACAAAGGACGCAAACAGCTGGAGGAGCCATATATATGTATATGTTAGATATATATGCCAATGAAGAGGAGCACACTGAGCAAATGGAGGAAACACAAAAACAGAGCGATCAGAGAGCTTATACGCATGCAGTTAACAACTACCGGAGCAGAAATCACATGTATGCGTGCAACTACACTATCAGGTGCCATCGAAGGAGCAATGGATGCGTTTAACAACAAACAAACATGAGCCGTCAGATTTCCAACGAAAAGATCCGACGGCTACCAGGCAATGAAGATGCACAGGAGATAGCGAGCGGGGACGGCGGTAAGCGGTATTCCCCGCATCGCTTTCAGAGGTGGGTGGTAAACGTACCATGGCATGTGATACCATTCATTGCACGACACGTGGATGACAGGACGTGGTGGAAAACCGCTTTATCACGTGTTAACATGCGGTTAAGTGATGACATCGGGAGGAGCGAACGTCATTAGATTGTGGTGAACGCTATCAACGGTGGGGGGAAATAAACTGGGTTTAACTTCACGTGTTTTTATTTGACTGATGTGACACGAGAATGACGAAGAAGTTTAACAACTGTCGGATTGTGATGCGATGATCGAACGGTGCGGGTTCAATCGCATGGGTTTCCGACTGTTATGATAGGGAAACAGTGAATTTGAGGATTTGGCGAGGAACGGTGACTTTTCACAGAGTTATAGAGTAAAAATGGAGGTAGCAAGGTTTATTTGATCCTCAAATTGTTGGATTATAGCATAGATAACAATTGTAATTCGGCCTCTCTTCCGCATTAACGTGACCTGTAAGAATTTGATGAATCCAAATAGACAGAGGAAGCCATGGATCGGGAAGCTGAAAGATCAAGCGAGTCAGAGGAAACGACAGTGACCGAGGAGGAAGTCAAAGAGGCGGTGGAAAGCGGAAACGAAGAGTCAGAGACATCTGAGATACATAAAAACATAAAAAACAAAGTAAGATGGTGATTTTTGATGGATAGATAATAGTGAAAGAGGAAGCTGAAGAACAAGAAAGAAGAAGGAAAGGCCAGAAAAGCAAGAGAACGGGAGAATAATAGAAGCTCAGCAAGCTTGTGAGTAGAGAACAACAGCAGAATAGTTTATATCAAGGTTGGGTTGGAGCCCAAGAGGTTGGAGCCTCAGAACTGAACATGACTAAAGTCATTAGGGGTAGGTGCTCCTAAGTGCAGAACCACTGCTAAATAGAGTTGGTGCTCTGGAGGTTGGAGCCTCACTGAAGTCCAAGTTGGATCTTGGAAACTATTCACAGTCAGATATATACTTATATTGTATTTACTTCATTTTACTTCTTGAGTTTTAATAAAAGCATTTATTCCGGCTGCTGGTTTCTGTGTTCTATGTATACATGTACATATCTATATATGCTTTTGGTAATCACTAGAATTAAAAGAAAAAAAGGTAATAAATACTAATTCACCCCCCCCTCTTAGTATTTCCAACAAACCGACCCCGAGATCACAAAACCAAACCAAGCTTGGATGCCTCATAATTTCTTCACCGTACCTTGAGGAATTTTCTTGTCTCCTCCCACCTATCGAGGGCTTTCCGAAGAAAACTATCTCCACCCCCAACCCTTGGGAATTTTCTTTAGACCACCTCACCTAGTTCCAAAACCTTCATCAATCCAAAGGTCAACCAAGAATGAATCCCATCACACCATGGCTATCTAGGAAATGACAAGGCGAGGTTGAAACCACTATCAAACTAGGAAAAACACATGCCAATGACAACAAATTAACTAAATAAACAAATGCATGTACCATGCATTCACACCTTATCTAGGTATTCACACATGCAATCTTCTCCTTGCTTTCCTTTGCTTTTCCTTTACCTTCCTTTACTTGCTTGCCTTTCTCCAGATCCAAGTGAATGCCCATGTGCTCCAATAATGCTTTAAGTGTGTAAGAGTGTACGAGAGAGAGAGAATAAAATGAGAGAGACAAAACTGAACTGACAAAAGTTGTGAACTGTTTCTCTGAAGCCTTTTTATCATTGATGTCTCCTTTTTCTTCATTTTCCTTTATTTCATAATTAAATGCCATTTATTGCCTCTTTTTGTTCGCTAATTCCTTTTACAATTTCCATAGTCACTAACAAACCTAAAGGATGCCTACTAAAGTGTTTGCCCAACATTCATCTTGGGATACATGTCCCATGACCTTGGTCTTATTTTTCCTTTATTACATGAAGCTTTAACCCGACGTTGTTACCAACCCCTCCCCTTGGGGGCAATAATGTCCTCGATGTTCTATGATCACTCATCAAAATAAACCTCCTACCAAGAAGATAATGCCTCCACATATTCAAGGCATGAATGACATATGCCAACTCAAGATCATGAGTCACATAGTTTTTCTCATGCTCTTTCAACTTCCTTGACTCATATTATACCACCTGTCCTTCTTGCATCATGACTCCACCAAGACCTTTCTTCCAAGCATTTGTGCATACCACGAACTCTTTATCTGGATCTGCAATCTTCAAGACTGGAGCATCTATATGCAAATGCTTCAACTACTCAAAACTAGTTGCACATTCCTCTATCCATTCAAACTTCTTTCCATTTCTCTACAAAGATGCAATAAGATAGGAAATGTGTGAGAAGTTCTTGATGAACTGCCTATAATAAGCTACTAGTCCCATGAATGATCTAATCTCATCCACATTTCTAGGAGTTGGCCACCCCATGATAGCTTTAATATTTTCCAGGTCCACTACTATAGTTTCCTTAGAAACAACATGCCCCAAGTAATGAACCTGAGACTGAAATAAACTAAACTTGCTAAGCTTGGCATACCACTGATCCTCTCTCCACAATCTCAATATTGTTGCTAGGTGCTCTGCATTCTCTTCTTCATTCTTCGAATATATCAATATATCATCAATGAACACTATCACAAACTTGTCCAGATAATTACGCAAAACATTGTTCATCAATCACATAAAGGTGCTCCAATAAGACCAAAAGGAACCACCACAAACTCATAATTCCCATACCTAGTATGAAATGCAGCCTTGTAGATATCTTCTTCTTTGATGCACACCAGATGATATCCCGATCTCAAATCAATCTTTGAGAACATTGTTGCTCCCTTTAACTGATGAAACAAGTCATCAATCTTAATAAAGTCATCAATCCTCAACAAAGGATACGTGTTCTTTATATTAACCTTATTCAACTGTTTATAATCAATGTACAATCTGAGAGTACCATCCTTCTTCTTTACAAACAACATTGGTGCACCCCAAGGTGACAGACTTGGCCTTATGTATCCTTCATCAAGCATCTCTTTAAGCTGGAACTTCAATTCCACCAACTCCGGAGTGCTCATCTTGTAAGGTGCCTTTGATGTTAGTGTTGCTCTTGGTACCAACTCAATAGAAAAGTCCACTTCCCAATGAGGCAGTAACTCTAAGATATTTGCTGAAAACACATCCCGAAACTCGTACAAAATAGGATATTTCTTCAAGCCTTCCTCATCCTCCACATACTTCCCTTTGTCACTGGTAACATGCAATACAAACAATACACATCCTTTCTTGCAACTGTGCTTAGCCTGCATAACTATGACCATCCTCACTTATGTAGGCTTCTTGTTTTCCTGCAAGATTCTCTTTTCCCCATCATCATCTAGGCACTCAATAGCCTTCTCATCGCAGTCTACCTTGGTCCTGTGACTAAACAACCAATCCATACCCAAAATCATGCTATATGATCATAAAGGAAGCACATTTAGATCTGTCGATGTAGTCATACCATTCAACTCAAAATGCATAACCTCTCACCCAATGATGAACTCTTTTCTTGGTCCCTGTAGCCAACTGCACCAACCAAGGATCTACATGCACTTCTTTATTCAATCCACACTTATCCAATAGGTCAAGATTAACATAAATATAATTAGATGAAGTATCAATCAAAATAGAAACAACTTGATCACACAACTTACCTTCCATCTCAATAATGGATGCCTGATGTTCTGCCTGTCTGTTATCAAGTGTTGCATAAATAAGAGGAATGCTCTGACCAACACCCCCAACTGTCTGCAACTCCTAAGAATTGTAGATCTGAGGTCTTCCACCCTGGGGGAATCGATTAACCTTCTTGCGATGATCCTTGGCACAAATCCAACATTGCAATAGTTCTCTGCCACTACCCTTATTCACTCTCCAGGTTGAGGTCCTCGTCCCTTCTTAGCTACATTAAACTTCTTGTAAGGGGCCACATTTTCTTTCTCACTTGCATCTTGATATCTTCCTTACTTTTGAGGTCATTTTCCTTTAGCCTTCTCATTCCCTTTTGTTTCTGGGAAAATTAATGTCTTGTCGAACGACTAACCCTCTAGGTTTGGCAGCTACCCTAGAAACAACAGTTTAAAGCAATTCAATGATTTTTCCTATGTGTAACAGATAAGAGAAAGATAGTGGAACCAATCTGGAACTTCCGCTTAATCCCTTGCTTGATCTCTCTCTCTCCCCTTTGGCAGATCCTGCAACTCCTCCCCCATACTTAACATGCTTGGAGAGTACCTGCACAAGTACAACAACAAAGAACTGTCAAAGCATCGTGATCTATTACAATATAAACATTACAAAATCAGATATACAATGAAAAAATGATAGCATTCACAATTACACAATCATATGGGAGAAAACTTGAAGAGCTTTATTAATAGAAAGGAGAATTACAACCCATTTGTCTGATCCAGCACCATCCTCCCAACTTCAATCCTTCTTCACCTCATGAAATAGCAAGATCACACCAACAAGAATACAATGCTCTCTCCTCAATTACAAACTATCAGCACTTACTTGCAATTCACAACATTCCAGCCTTCTGATCTCTTAGATTGGAGATCCATTTATAGATATTTGCAAGGGTGTGAGTCATCCATGGGGTTTGATTAGTGTCATTCCACTTGTTACAATTGGTTCCACAAGAGAGGGGATTGGAGATGGTTTCCTAGTTTCCTTGATCATCCTTGGGTGAATTCAAAGATGCAAGTGGCACAGGAGAAGTTTCTAGAAGATTCCATGAGCAACCAACTAACAAATTGTCCCGCAAATTGGTCCATCCTAGCCCATTGTACCCTATAGAATACCTAAACAGTATGCATTGTACCCTGACAATGTAGAAGTCAGTATGCATCGCACTTTGACAGTGGAGCAGTTAGTATGGTTCAGTTTAGGTAGTTTCTGGATGATTTTTGAGATGGAACTTTTGGGGAATGATGCACTCAGATGACTAAAGTCCTTTAGGGTATGAAACAACTCTTTTAGGGGTTGTTGAGCCCTAGTTCATTGACATATAAGTTTGGGGTTGATGTGCCCAAATATGTCTATAACAGCTGCCCCTAAAGCATGAGGTTGTAAATATTCATGTTGGGTGAAATGCTTTATCATGAGGATCCGAAGTTTCGAACTAGAAGGTGACCTGCATAAGTTACAATACAATACATCATCATAATATGATTTTCATGATCTAGCTAAGGGAGGCATTCCCATGCTCAAATTTATAAATTTCATTTCATGTACATAGATTAGATAGTCCTCTACAGATACAGACTCGTGATTCTACAGATATAGAGTCGCAATCCATGATTAGGACAACAATTTAAAGCAATTTAATGATTTTTCCTATGTGTAGCAGATAAGAGAAAGATAGTGGAACCAACTTGGAACTTTCACTTAATCCCTTGCTTGATCTCTCTCTCCTTTGGTAGATCCTGCAACTCCTACTCGTACTTAACACGCTTGGAGAGTACCTGCACAAGTACATCAACAAAGAACTGTCAAAGCATCATGATCTATTACAATATAAACATTACAAAATCAAATATATAATGAACAAATGATAGCATTCACAATTGCACAATCATATGGGAGAAAACTTGAAGAGATTTATTAATAAAAAGAAGAAATACAACCCAGTTGTCTGATCGAGCGCCATCCTTCCAGCTTTAATCCTTCTTCACCTCATGAAATAGCAACATCACACCAACAAGAATACAATGATTTCTCCTCAATTACAAACTATCAACACTTACTTGTAATTCACAACATTCTAGCCTTTTGATCTCTTGGATTGGAGATCCATTTATAGATATTTGCAAGGGTGTGAGTCATCCATGGGGATTGATTAGTGTCATTCCACTTGTTACAGTTGGTTCCAAAAGAGAGGGGATTGGAGATGGTTTCCTAGTTCCCTTGATCATCCCTGGGTGAATTCAGAGAGGCAAGTGGCACAGGAGAAGTTTCTAGAAGATTCCATGAGCAACCAACTAACAAATTGTCCCAGAAATTGGTCCATCCTCACCCATTGCACCCTATAGAAGGCCTAAATCGTATGCATCATACCCTGACAGTGTAGCAGTCAGTATGCATCGCACTTTGACAGTGGAGCAGTCAATATGGTTAAGTTTAGGCAGTTTTTGGATGATTTCTGAGATGGAACTTTGGGGAATGATGCACTCAGATGACTAAGTTCCTTTAGGGTATGAAACAACTCTTTTAGGGGTTGATGAGCCCTAGTTCATTGACATATAAGTTTGGGGTTGATGTGCCAAAATATGTCTACAACACCTTTCCAATCACTCTTATTCTTAGGCTTGCGCTTTGACTACTCATAACAATGCTTCAATTTTCTGATGACTCCCTCCAAAGACCGAGATTCATCATACTCAATCCGATCCTTGAATGTTAACGGTAGTCCAATGTTGAACCTTTGAACCTTTGTCTTCTCATCATTGAGATAACGCACATACCTCAACAACTTCATAAACTTAGTTGTGTAATCTTCATCTGTCATAGAACCCGTCTTAAGCTTGTAGAATTCCTTGGCCTTTCTATCATAATGCCTCTCAGACAAGTACTTCTTCATGAAGAGTCTTTTAAACTAATGCCAACTCAACTCTTCTACCTTTATGCCTCTGACACGATTCATATCTTCTCACCAGATATTTACTTTTCCTTTGAGACTGAAGATATTTATCTTGGCTTCCATGTTCTTTATATAATCATGAAATTCGAATAGCTTCTTCATCATGAGCAATCATGCTTCTGCATCTTCTGGTTTCTTCATCTCTCCATCAAAAGTAGGAGGCTTGAATTTTTTAAACTCCTCTGGAAAGTATTGCGTCTCACTCCTCCCATAAGGATGATGGTAGTGATGAAAATGATGTCTCTCTTTACCAAAACTAGAATAGAACCCATATGCACTACCTCTCATGTCAGGTTTATCCAACCATCTGCCGCCTTTGACAATGTCATCCATGTCCAACATGTATCCGATCGAGACCTGCTACTGTATGCCCCATTAGTCCTTTCCTCCTGTCCATGGTTGATCCTTAGATGTCCTTGTCTCTGCAAATATGATAAGCTTTGAAGGATCACTGTGTTAACTTTTGCTTGCTTTTCCTAAGCTCTTGCAAGCCTTTCTAGTGGCTCAGTTATCTTGTTATTATCCACCTTCCAACTTTTGATTACTACCTTCAAACTTCTCAATGTATCTACTATATCAGGAGAATACTCATCTCCTTGATCCTCAGGTGATCTATAAGGAGAGTCATGTGAACTGTAATCCACCATTCTGCTCATCATCTTTGATTTTCTTCTTGTTGCAAACATGCCATGTTAAATAAACCAAATATAGACATAATCAAAATCATACCTTAATGAAGTTCAAGGGAGGATATATATATAGAAACACATTATGCATGATAACACAAACTATATACATGACAACGATATCCACTACAATGCATGCATACTACTAACACACATGCTTGGCAATCACATCTAGCCCATCTAGTCTAAGTGTCTGAACCTAGAAGCTCTGATACCAATATGTAATCGCCCCTCCCACATTTACCCACTTTTACAAGATCTCCAGAGTAAATGTGAGCTGAGTGCTACTATGACATGACCTGACCTCTATGTTACAATTATGGAAGTGGGGTCTACAAACCTAGAACTTGTTGACCTACCTTAGGGACTACAAACCACTCAGGAGCCTGTCCTTTGCCGATGTCACCCGCCACGTCATCTGCCCCGTACTACCGCTGGTGTCATATGTACTTCCACTGACGTCATCCATCCTTCAAATCATAAAATCCCGCCAAAACTCCATTTTGTCAAATAAAAGGGAAAAAAGTCATTTTTGCTATGTTTCTCTACAAACAGCGCTCAGGGCATGATATCTACCAAGTTCGCAGTTCATTCTCGACCGCCTCTGGACCAGAAAGGGCTCCATCGACGAGCTCCTCCGCCTGTCAACCGACCCTCCAGTGTACGGTTTCCTCCTCTTTTGACATAGGTACTTGTGAATTTTCTCAATACATGGCTATCAACGCATCAATGCCAGGACTTCTCAGCAATCTCCGCAGGAAGTTAGCATACCAGCCACAGAAAGATCTAAAAGAAAGGAAATGGAAGGCGTAGAACAACCTCCAGTCCCCCAAAAACAGGTGTTTATCCATAGTTACACTGTTACCCTTGGAAAAAGGAAATTTTGGGTGAAATGCCAGACAGCGGCGAGCAAGGGTCAGATCAGCATTAAAGTGTATCAGTTCAGCATTAAAGTAAGTCAAAGAGTATCAGAGTAGAATTAAAAGAAACATAGAAGAATTAAATGAAGCAGATCAGAATTAAAGAGTGCAGTTAAGACAGACAGTCGGCGCAGAGCTACTACAGAAAACAGCTGCAAGCTGAACCCTAAAGGCCTGCCTCTAGCACAACATCAATTGTCTTTCTCTAGCTGCTTCTATTTTTACTTGTAAACTATTTTAGGTTAAAACTAGATATTATCTCACAACTGTTATGAGATATAGGTTGTACATATTTTGTTGTATATATACCCTCTCGATTAGAGTATTGGGGGAGTCTGTGGTGTGTGAATTTCCTAGACTGTGTTGTAATACTGAAGTTTTTTGGAATAAAAAGTTGTTGGAATCAACTATTGTTTGGCCTACTGGATGAAGAATTGAAGCAGAGGACTTGTCACAGAATTCTTGAATCAACCTCCGGATCAATAAGTCCTCTATATCTTGTGTTTTACAGTTTTCTTGTTTATTATATCATCTGTGTTTCATAATCTGAACGATAAAGAAAATGGTTAATTTCATAATTTGCTTGATTGCACTCTGTTTTCAGTCTTTGTTGTTCTCTGTGTTTTCTTCAGAATTAGAATAAGCAGTGAAATTTTAATTGCTCCTGTTTCCTAATTCTCTCATGTTGATTATTTGTTAAAGAATTCTTAATTGCTCTTTGTCAATAATCATCCATTTTCCCTCTTTCAATATGTTGAAGGATTCTTAACTGCCCTTCACCCATTTGAGCCCATCCCATCCATTTTCCAGTCTTTATTTGTTCCCTGTTTGACTACCTTGCTCTGTGAAGCCATCCTCTGTTAAGAAACCAAATCCAGAAAGCCTGTTTCGTTGACTCCATCATGCCCAATGGATTGAACTATTCTGTTTTACCTCACTGTTCTATTGAATGTCACCACCCAAACTCCAACAAAACCCTTGAACTTCATAACTAGTCTAATACCTTTAAAAAACAAAGCTAAATTATAAAGAGAGAGCCCTCTCTAGATACAGATTGGCTAGATTCTGTATCTAAAAGATTGGTCTGTGGTTACCTCGGCATCCTTCCCTTTTCTTACAACTTTGGGGAAAACCCGAGTGATAACACAACCCTGAAATCACAAGTGAGAAACATCATCGCCATAGGTAAGTTATCGCTACTCATATTTTTGTAATTTGATGTTAATTAGTTGCTAAATTGCGTGTTGATTATAGATCGCATGATTAATCTAATTAATTATATGTTTTTATTTCGGGGTTGTTACATATGGTATCAGAGCCAAGTTTTAACTCTATTGGACCTTTGGATTTTTATATTATTGTCCACCAATAATTATACAAATTTTTAATCCAAAATTATATGTAATAGGCTTTATTCTTTTATAGTACCATGGTTGTTGCTATAATGATCTTAAATCTATGCAAGCTTCTCTGCCAAGGTTATTTGTCGTGCTGCTCTGTGGATTAAGCCGTGTGATGATTGGCAAACGCCATTTCTTGAGTATAAAAGAAAGAAAGAAAGAAAAAATGTACGATCTTGTCACAGTGTGGGCACAAACCTTTCGCTAGAGAGATTGGTTACACACCGACCATCCGTTCCATCCTAGAAACTTGATTTACGATCATTCTATTGGGAATATTTAAAATTT
This sequence comes from Pinus tabuliformis, assembly GCA_031772625.1. NCBI lineage: Eukaryota > Viridiplantae > Streptophyta > Pinopsida > Pinales > Pinaceae > Pinus > Pinus tabuliformis. Next base: position 1,418,304,970 of record CM062820.1, on the reverse strand, counting down.
TTATATTGAAATAAACAAGTTATATAAAGACATATATAATTATTTTAAAAGATATAAACTAAGTTTGAATTTTTATAAATTTTAAAAATCCGTAATGCATATTACTCCTTAGTGTAGCACATCACATGTCTCACAGACTTGTAACTCGGAGTTTGATTGATTATTAATTGATAGACGAGACGAAGGTTCTTGAATTAATTAAGAATTTGGTTACATGTTATTGTCATTCTTAAAGTTGTAGGTTTCGGAATTTAAAAGCTGTCGCTTTCAGAGTGAGCCTGGTGTGCAGATTGTTTGGCTTGCAACTACTCAAAACGAATAAGAAAGGAAGTTGCAGTCGATGGACCCGCAATACCAACCAGTACCAACAACTTGTTAATAAATATTTAAAAACACTTTAACCACTCAACTGTATATTCATTTCCCGTTTTTCTTTAATATTTTAATAATAAAAAATTAACGTTATTGAGGTTTAAGGGGTTGAAAATATAATTCTCACTTCTGGTGTGGGAATAGAGGAAAGTTAAAGGAATAATCATATATAATGAATAATATGCACGTAAATAGTGATATATGTTGATAATGAAAAAATATTGGTAACGCATCTCAAAAAAATGATAATGTGTAGGAAAGTTAGGAAGAATAATTATATATAAATAATAATATGCAGTTAAATGGTAATATATATATAAAAGATGGGAAAATATTTTGATTAAAAAAATATTATCCTATTTTTTTAAAAGGGTTTTTATATAATAATAATGAAATTTTATAGAAAGTGAATATTAAGACACTAGAGGTATGCTTATAATTAAAGTTAAGATTTTGGTAAGTAGCTTTTTTTAAAATTGTTAATTATTTTATATATAAATAAATAAATAAGTACTATATTATTTTTAATATAAGATATTTCTAAGGGGACATTTATATATAAGGATGTTTACAATAAAAGGTTAAGATAAATAAAAAATAAGATGGATTTATGGAGACTATTAGGCATATTGAAATAATATTGGGTCAAGATTTTGTGTGAGTTATTTCATAGAGATAGGCAACTTTTCCTTAGACATGGGTTGGTGTAGAAGATTTGAACCTCTAATCTCATGGTACTATGTATGAGGTTATGGTTTCAACTATTTTTTAAGTATAATGTTTTGATAACATGTGGTTAATGATGTTATGTGTATGTGGTGTTAATTTGTTGTGTTCATGACATTATACACTCATAATGGATATGCTATGCATAATATGGCACAAGGATTATGCTGTTGTGATATGAGGCATATCGACATGTGGTTCTTATAGTTGTTACAATAGTGATGATGTATGCTTATGATGATTATGATATTTATAGGCATTATGATGTTATGTCAAGGTATATTGACATATTCATTTACTATGTGATGATAGGTATTTAATGTTGAATACTCATGATGGGTATGATATGCATAACATGGCATAGGAATTATGATGCTATAATATGAGGTTTATTGACATGTGGTTCATTTATTATGTGAAGTCATGATATGTCTTTGATGCAAATATGTTGATGTTCTAACTTATGATAGTGTTTCACGACATGAAGCATGTGATAGTTGCGTACAAATTTATGGCATGCATGAGCATGCAGTTCATTATTTTTCATAATGTTGCGATTAACAATGATGGATGTTCTCATGATGACATGCAAGACTTGGCATGTGGATTATTTTCTATGATACTATGATGGTATAGCTAATGCATTGGTTGCATGTTGAGGTGTGATGATTGACAGGACTCCTCAAATGGGTCGAGAGGGCCAGTTTATTTGATGATCTCGTGCGAGCCCATACGCACGAGAGAGAATAAGTAACACCATATGGGTTGGGGACAAACTCAATCAACACTACATATGCCAGTGGTTCCCTGGCAGTAGTACGTTGATTGAGGGCTCGGGGGTGGCCAGTTGTAGCAAGATTTTGTGCAACTGAGCCTACGGTTGGGTGGAGAGTCATCCCCAAAACTTTGTTGCAGTTAGCAGAATTCAACTAGCGTTCAACCCTCAAATCACAAGTGAGAAACATCATCGCCACAGGTAAGTTATCGCTACTCATATTTTTGTAATTTAATGTTAATTAGTTGCTAAATTGCGTGTTTATTATAGATCGCATGATTAATCTAATTAATTACATGTTTTTATTTCAGGGCTGTTACAACTTCGTTGTTTTGTATCTGATAAACAAACACAATGGGTCAAGTGGTTACCTCTAGTTGAATGGTGGTATAACACTTCCTTCCATACAACAGTAAAAATATCTCATCTATGGCACTTTATGGATATCATCCACCATCCATCATGCCATCACTCTAAAATTTCCCTAGAGTTGTTATCTTGTGTCAAAGAAATATTAGAGGTAACCACAAATCTACTTTTGAGATCAGGATCTAGCCTTCTTAATGCTCAAAGAGGGTTCTCTCTTTATGATTTAACTTTGTTTAGTTAATTGATTTTAGGCTAGTTATTTAAGCTTTGGTTGGGTTTTAATTTTGATTTGGTGGTGGAATCACTGACTTAGATGGATAGAGGGATGTCTTTTACCATTGGGCTATGGGGTCAAGTGTCAAGAAAACAGGACTGAATCAAGTTCTAAAGATAGTGTTTACAGGGCAAGGTAGCTGAGTAAATTCAGATCTTTTAGGCTGGATGGTGAAGTGGTTTTCAATCGGGGTCAAGAAGCAATTAAGGGTTCCTCAAACCGGATAATGAGGGAAATGGTAGAGGTCAATCGAAACTAGGGAGCAATGAAGGATTCCCTACTTTGGATATCAGAAGAAAACATTAAAATGATTAATTGTTCAAGACAGAGTGTACTTAAACAAATTCTGTAATAATATTCTAGTTATTTCATTCAATTTAGATAACATGCAAGTATGTGAAACACTTAAGAAGATAACAAATTTGACAAATAGGAAATACTTCACTGAAGTGGCCCACCACATGAATCCTATAATGCAATGGATTTATTACTCAGTCCAGTCTGTTGAATTGAAAAAAATGGTACACTAGACCCTTAGGTTTCACATCGATACAACTATAGAAATGTCAAGCAATCCACACCCTCTATACTTCGAATTATGAATTATTTATACAAAAACTCATTACAAAATATATCAAACTATTTTGGGAATTATTCTAGGAAAAAGAAATATCTTCATGCAAGAAGATAGAGACAGATATGTAACTACTGCAAGTTGTCCCTGTTTATTAGACTCTACTGTCAAATATTTTGTTGCCTTTTCTCATTTACTGTTTGTCTTCCATGTTGGCTATCCTTTTACTTTGCCCTTTGATTGATACTCTTTCATCTGGTACTCTTTGACTAGGCTGACCTTTTGATTTTGTTTCACTATTCTGTATCCACTTTTACCTTGCAATTTCACAGTAAATCATTTAAGTTTTCCCAAGTCTCTATGTCTGGTAATTTAATATTTACCATTCTTCTGTAGCCTTCATCTGCTTCTGAGTATTTTTCAAAGGTGGGCTTGTTTAAAAAAAGGTGTTTTACCTCATACTGGAGGTAAAAGAGGTTCTCAAAAGTCTGGTACAGAACCTTTCCTGTAGGCATCCCTTTCATAGAGGAATTATTGGCTTGATCTCTTGCCACTTCTCTGATTTTCCTGTTATAGTCTTCATGTGGCATTAACCTGTCATTTATTACCAATGGATTTGGCAGACCTTTCTACCTCAGAGCATCAAATTTGACCATAAAATTGCCTATAACTATCTCCATGGTTTGGCATTTGTCCTCAAGATGCATCATCAAGTTCCTCTTGGTGAGTACTTTCTTCACATCTAGTATAGTGCCAATCCTGTCAGCTATGTCCAGCTCGTGCAATTCATATTTATTTTTGGAGTTAAGGAATTGAATTATTCTTGAGGCTTCTTCTGGCATATCTCAAAGTTCGGCCTTAACTCTTTGAATTGCTTCAGTAGCCTCTTTGACTAAATCATTTTTTTCAAAGATGACTTGTATAGATGGCCAAATGTCATTGACAGAGTCAATGATATTGGCCCATAATTGTTCTTTTTCTTGGGCAAGTGGCTCCTTCAATGTTAATTCTTTTTCCAAGTTCTTTATCCTCTCAGTCAACCTGTTTGACTTCTGAACTTCATTTTATGCATAATCTGAACTAGTTTCTTCTCATCCTCCAGACTTTTTATCTATTCTTTGAGTTTATTTATTTCAGTGATCTGAATGGACATGTCCTCCATAGCTTTGAACAGTTTATTGGCTTCATCACTTCGATGAGTTGGTGTTGTTGATGAATCTGTTGCTAATGTAGTTGTTGTCGTAGCTGGAAGTGTTGTAGCTAGTGGAGTTGTTGGGGCTAATGAAGCTGCCAAATTTGAAGGAACTGTTGTAGTGACTGTAGGGATAACAATGGTAGTAGCTCTCATAAGGTTGGCTTGTTTCAGCTATATTAACTCGTCCAATTCCTTCTCCATTTCTTTCAATTGAGTATTTAATTGAAGAATGAGATCCATCATTTCCTCCTATTGGGTTTGGCTCTCTAGGACCTCATTTGTCTGTGGATGTTCTGAAGGAGGCAACTTCATTTGCTTCTTCAAAGAAGCAATATCCTCATTTTTCTTCTTTATTAATTTCTCTACAGCCTTGATGTCACTTGGATTATATCCAATCTCAATCACCAAGTCTTCCAGTGACTTGAGTCTGTTATCCTTGGCTTGTGAGGATGCCTTTTCTAGCTTAAGTTGTGTTGTGATATTATCCAATGAGATTTGAAGTTTGTGCACAGTCGTTGCTTTATTAGTCATTGTGGAGTAAATCATTCATCCTACCTGCTTATGGAATTTAATTTGGTCAATAGGGTGAACATCCCTAGCCAAAACTTCAAACTATGTCTTCCTATAGTTTGTTGATGATCTGGGTTGCTGGACTGTAGGCTGCATAAATGTCATTTGCATTTTACTAGTTTTAATGTCAAAGGTTGACATTAATCTATTTTGATTGGCAGGTGTCTGTTTGAAGTACTGGGCATATGTTTCAGCCTTTAATGCTTCATTCCTCAACTTGATTTCCTTGTACTTCTCTTTTATATCTTTCTCTTTATCCACTGGTTTGCTGGATGAAGAGACTTCAATGCTAAGGCTGATGAGTTTCCTCTGAAACTGTTGGACCTTTACTCCTTCCAGCCATTGTGTCTGTAGAAATTTCACCTATAGAACAAACTGATATATGCAATGTCCTAAAGCATAATACTTGTTCTACTTCTACAAAACATTAAGCGAATGCATAATCGAATTCATGAGCAACATCAAGTAGAAACATGCATAACTGATCAAGAGAAATCAATCACACATAACACAGAATATATCACTAGGGAAAGCACCAACATAAAACCCCAACACTGTATTATCAATCAAGTGGAAATCCTTAACAACATACAAAAAGAATCAGCTCAATAGCTATCCTTCTCTCTCTGTACTCTGATGATCTTCAATCAGAAGATGAAAATCATGGACTACCTAGGCCTCAATATATAAGCCACAAGTCCTCCAATATCCTATAATAGATCCTTCTCCATGCAAGGAATACTTACTAGAAATATCCAAGCATCTGATAGTACACTGTCCCTCATCCGATCTCAACTGGGTCTCTGTTTGAACTGACATACATCAGTTATCCATGAAGGAATGCTCAGTTATCTGAAATAATAGTTGTCACATGCATGCAAGCATTAACAAACTATATTTCATTAATTTAACAACTTGTTAAATTAATCTAACTGGACTTGACTAAGTAAAACTAAGTCAACTGATCCTCTCATTATAGAACTAAACCTTATCTCCTTTAATCAAGGGATAAATTCCTAAATCAAGGGAGAAAATAATTGCATGATCTCACAAAGACTTCAAGTTTAATTTTCCATAATTAATTAACTCAACTGAATTAATTAATTAATATTTCCAACTGTTGTTAAGACCAAAATTAATTTTACTTCCTATAGATATACTAGGGACTACTATAAATAGGAAGGGACCCAGAAATGCTATTTTTAGAACTTTCTATTTTTAGCAGTTTCACCTCTCACCCAATGTGGCCAATGACCTCACTGGCCAAACTGCTATTTTTAGCAGGTCTATTTTTAGCACATTCTAAATTTAACATTTCTTGTTGCACATTTTTCAACACTCCCTCTCAACAAGAAAGACTTTCTCTCGAACCCGATCCTGTAACTCTAGAATGTTCTGCATGCAACACATCTACCCGGTCCACTTGCTCCAACAACACTTGGAACAAAAGCACTCCCAACTGACCACTCTGTTGGGCTAGGAACATACTCTGATGCTGAAGCTCTACCTGTTGCTGACAAGTGCTCCCTCTCTAACATATGCGCTAGTGCAACATCTCCATGCATCTCGTACCACTGCACACCTCTCTGTGCCACCTAGCACTGTGCAAAACAATTGTGCCTCTCGCATTGCTGCAGCCTGATAACTATGCGTTGCCCTGAGATTCCCTGCACTGTCACTCTCTCTACCGCTCCATCCGCATCTTTCTCTATCCAATCAGTCAGTTCCTGCTACTCCACATCGGGGCTCCTGTAGCAAGGTCTCATCCAAGAGGTTGGGTACCTCAAGGATCCTGCCCCTCCTCCATGGTACGATCACTCCACATCGCCCCACCTCCTACCTGGAGGTATGGCTACATGCGATCCCTCTGCCCACCTGGCTTGAAGTTTTACCCTACTGGAGGTCTCTGCATGAGTAGATGTCTCTATTTGATCTCCTCTCAGCTTCCCCTGTTGTGGCTGCTCCACAACCTCCTGAAGCTGCTGCACCAACATGGCTCCTCCACAATTGTCTGAGAATTCTTCTGGCGCTGCACGTTTAGAGGTAATATACTCTCCCTCTCAACCACCAAGTCTCTAACATTTGCCTTACTCTTCAAAGCTTTGTATGCATCTTGTACCTCAAGTGCATACAGGTTCATGGCTAGCACACCAATCAATTTCCGCTTTGCCGCTGTCACGAATTTTTTTAGGAAAAGAGCTTATTTTAAATTAGTAATATCTCCCTCATACAAACTCCGATTCAGCCGAACGTTTTTTTGACTTTGGGTATTTTTCTACAAGGAATCCAAATCTGCTATTTATTTCTGAAAATTTTGTATAGAAATTTTCAGATTTGCTCTGCAAACTCTCGGCCCAAAACTCAAAACTTTTAAATCTCCTCTCAGTATACTGTTCTCTCCTTGATCACCTATGCTCCGATACCATGTAAAAATTTCACCTGTAGAACAAATAGATATATGCAATGTCCTAAAGCATAATACTTGTTCTACTTCTACAAAACATTAAGCAGAAGCATAATCGAATTCATGACCAACATCAAGTAGAAACATGCATAACTGATCAAGAGAATCAATCACACATAACAAAATATATCACTGGGGAAAGCACCAGCATAAAACCCAAACACTGTATTATTAATCAAGTGGAAATCCTCAACAAAATACAAAAAGAATCAGCTCAATAGCTATCCTGCTTTCTCTGTACTCTGATGATCTTCAATCAGAAGATGAAAATCATGGACTACGTAGGCCTCAACATATAGGCCACAAGTCCTCCAATCTCCTATAATAGATCCTTCTCCATGCAAGGAATAATTACTAGAAATATCCAATCATCTAATAGTACATTGTCCCTCATCTGATCTCAACTGGGTCTCTGTCTGAACTGACATGCATCAGTTATCCATGAGGGAATGCTCAGTTATCTGAAATAATAGTTGTCACATGCATGCAAGCATCAACAAACTATATTTCATTAATTTAACAACTTGTTAAATTAATCTAACTAGACTTGACTAAGTAAAACTAAGTCAACTGATCCTCTCATTATAGAACTGAACCTTATCTCCTTTAATCAAGGCATAAATTCCTAAATCAAGGGAGAAAATAACTGCATGATCTCACAAAGACTTCAAGTTTAATTTTCCATAATTAATTAACTCAACTAATTTAATTAATTAATATTTCCCACTGTTGTTAAGACCAAAATTAATTTTACTTCCTATAGATAGACTAGGGACTGCTATAAATAGGAAGGGACCCAGAAATTCTATTTTTAGAGCTTTCTATTTTTAGCAGTTTCACCTCTCACCCAATGTGGCCAATGACCTCACTAGCCAAACTGCTATTTTTAGACATGCTATTTTTAGTAGGTCTATTTTTAGCACATTCTAAATTTAACATTTCTTGTTGCACATTTTTCAACAGTGTCAGTAGCAGTGATTTCAACTGTCTCAGTGGTGTCTTCTTGCTCAATTACAGGATTAAGCTTGGGCCTCTTCTTGTAACTGATTTCAAACCTATCATCTGTAGTGTCCATCCCAAAGCTAGAACCTTCTTCCCTGGTTCTTTTACATTTCTGTCCTCATTGGATGGAGTCTATAGAATGGGAGTAATACCCATCTGTTCCTATAGGCTGGAACCTGCAGAAAGGAACTAGTATCAATATGCTTTTCCACATCTATTAAAGTATTCTCCACATCTATTAAAGTATTCTCCAACCATTCTGACTGGTTGGCATATCTTTCAATGTCTGGCCTGGGCTCATGTATGAAAGGACTTAACTTGAATTTGAGCCTTAATTTGTTTATGACTCCATTAGGGTCATACTACCACATGAAATTGCTTTTGAAGTTCATTTGCTATAAGATTTTCTCTGCCTCTTGTCCAACTTCCCTATTATTACAAATAAAAGGGCCCAATTGATTTTTTATTTTAAACTGAGTTTTCTTCCTAGATGACAGAAAATTAACCTCATCAAAGTTTATGATCTGCCTGAAATACTCTAATGCAAATATCCTCATGGGGAGGTATTTGGGCAGCTTGTAGGGAGTGAGTTGGCATCCATATATCTTGATTTTTGTGTGGTCCTGGTATAGATACCAGTCTCCCACTCTACTGTTCTTAGCCAACTGTAAAACTCTCTTAATCTCCTCATTGATCCTGGGTTGATAGCTACTGGTTAGCATGTTTATAACTGGATGAACAAATGAATCAATGAACTATTTATAACTAAAAACAGTGGAATATATTTGGATCAATGGTGTCCAAAAGATGACAGACCTTGGATGGCCCTTGGTGTCTAACTTTTGGATGCTGACTGGAAATTTGTCAAACTGAAAATATAGGAACATTTGAAACAATACTGATGAATATTTGAATACTCTCTCATTTGGCAATCTGATAAACTGTTCATGGATTCTATTTGCCAAGAACTGAGAAAAGTTGTAAACTGTAGCTGGAGGCTTGCCTGTGAAAAAAATAGAAAGGAAAGCCAATATAACCTCATCCACATGCTCATAAGTGGTGTATCCTAGAATACAAGAGAGCATGGTTATAATTTGTCTGCCTCTCTAGAGAAAATGGTGGTAGCATATGGAGGACTATCTATAGGAGTATGAGACTCCTCTATGATGAAAGTCTGAAAGATCTGAGCTTTCTTGGGAAGGTCTAGCTTTGTGTAGAGTTCAAGTAAAGCTTCAATGGAAAGTGGGGTCTCATTTGGGCCTAGCTGAATCTATAGCATTTGATTTATTGACTCTGCAGTAATACTGAATAAAACCTGTTAGTAAGGAAAGACTATGGCTCTTTGACTGGGGACATAGCAAGCTTGGTAGAAGTGGATGATTTCTAGGAATAGGTGTACCTGTGGGAACAAGTACTTGTGCAAATTTGATTCCCACAGGTGAATGTCATCATTCTGGTTCAAAAACTTATATTTACTCCAGCAGTGGAGTTTCAGTAGGTGGCTAAGGGAAACAGTGTCTTTAATTTGAAATTCTCTGTCGGCTAATGGGAGGTGGTCAATATCTAGGTGAGGGGTTTGCAGGGATCTTACATCCAGAGTGCATTGGGAAGCCATAATTTGGTTTATTCAACTAAATTACCTTTTCTGTGGCTTTAGGAGTAAGGTTAGAAGCTCTATAATAGTGGGGAGGGCAATTATAGTCAATAAAAAAGGGCTTTTGGATGCACAATAAGGTTTTCTTCAGTCTAGCAAGGTTTTTTAATTAATTAACCTTTTGACAATTACTATCTATAACTTAAATTACAGGGTCGTTCTGGTTCTTTCAAGCATACCTGGAAATTGACGATTTGGTACGCAGACAGGGTTCTGTGGTAGTAGCAGAGGATTTTGAGGCTTCAATTGTCTATTTGTTGCTTCAATTTTGTGTCTCAAGCATCTTCTAGTTGCAAAAGGTGGTTAAAATGGTTGCACGGAGCTTCAAAGTTTCGAAATTGGTTAACAGAAGTTTGCAGCGAAAATGAGTGAAAAGAGCAAAAGGGGGCTTTTTCAGCCTTTTAACCAACAACGATTACTTTTTGGTGTGAGATTTGGTAAATGAACAGTGGGCAGTTTTGCTTTTACAAGGGGAGGCAGTTTTATGCCATATCGCACCGCTTTTGGGTGGAGGGCAATATTTTTCGCGAGCACGCAATATAACCTAGTGCCGCCACGTAGCGAAATTGTGCTCAACCAAAACCATGAATCTCGCGTGATTTTAGACGTTTAACTGTCGGATGATGAAACTGTGCGATATGGATATGCGTCGTTGGATCTGGAGGTGGGAGATCGGAGGGCTATTGCGTGACGAAGTTGCATGGACGGAGTTGGAGTGTGGTTGGCGGGGCCCGGGGGTTAATTACAATTGAAATGTGATTAATTAAAAAGTAATCATGAGATTTTAATATAAGTAATGGGTTAGTAAAAGGTGGGGACCATGGGTTATATGGAAAAGGTTTTAATTATACACTAATGTTTGGTGAGTTAAAAGGGTGTCGGGGAATTATAACGTGGGGTACTTTAATTACATAAAGCAGGGGTATAGTTTAGGAAATGACTTAGGATAAAAGGGGTTTAGTGGGTTTTTAAAGGGAAAAGAGGAAATTAATAAGGGGGGAATGTATCATTTGTGATGGGAATGTGTTTCACACTACGGAAAGGGGTTTTGGGAAGGGGAATGATTTTTGAAGGGTAATGTCTAGGGAAATGTGTAAAACAAAGGGATAAAAGGTCACAATGAGGGGAAATAATTTTTACAAGTAATGAAGGGATAATGAGGGGAAATTAATAAACTAAGTATGGGGGGGGTCTAGTGAGATGAGGGGAAATTAGTAAATAAGCTTTAGTGAATGTCCTTTCTCTTTGACAATTCCTCCTACACATAAGAAATAGGTTTAAGCATGATGAAATTGTTTTTTGACTTAACAACCTTGTGTACTTGCAAAACGCCTTCTACCTACCCTTTATTTACCCTAGCATTTTCTCTTCATTCATTAGGTGCATTTGAGCTTCCTGATCCTTTATTTCTTTTTCTTTGATAAACAAACTATCTAATTCTAACCTTATAACTTCCAATGGCTCAGATTAAATTGATGAGCTCATTATTATTCTCTACCTAACTACTGATTTGCCAAGATTAAACAATTTGGCTAGATCTTTATTCTCTATCTATCAACATGAAATTCAAAGCATGAATTAATCAAGTTTAAACTACTTTGACCATCATGGATTGTGGCATTTTTGACAAGCTACACACAATATTATTTTGCAAAGTAAAGTAAAAAGTAGTGGCATTTGAATTTGCACACTTTCATGATCTATTCTTCTCTCTTTTGGGGATTCATACTTTTTTATCTTTTTGATCTTTTTCTTTCTTTTGGTCCTTTTATTACTCTTTTAGGACTTCACCCTCTTTACATTTTTATTTTTAATATGGGAAAACATTTTGTAGAAAGCAAAATTATGTACAATATTACAAGACTAACCATAGCCAATTCAAAATTATGAATCCTATTTTTATAGGATGCTAACAGTCGCTCCACATGGGGATGGCATTTGCTGGTGAAATGTCAAGATCTTTAAGATCAATAGCCTTTGAAACTTTGATTGTGGTTGCCTTGTAACTGCTCCTCTGTGATCTGCTTTATTCATACATATGATGGTACACCTTTCAAAGCTTAGGGCCTTCTCTTCAGGCTTCAACCTCAAAATATTACCATCCAATCCAATCTAAACTTTGCAATGTTATATACAGTGAGAAAAATAAACAAATGAGCTAATGTTAATCTATGGACAAGTAATGCTTCAACATTCTACCATTGACTGGTCCTCCTAGTAGATTTGTTCCATCTAACTATCTCAAGAAAAATGCATTATTACCTCTGTAACCATAAATGATATAAGGGCCTTGCCATAGGAAATCAAATTTACCATGTTTACCCTTTTCTTCTCTTCTAGAATCCCATTTGAGTACTTTATCACCTATGTAAAAATCATCAGCTTTGGTTTTCTTATCAAAAATCTTTTTGATTTTATCTTGGATCACTTGGGATTTGACATAGACTTCTTCTCTAGTTTGTTGCAAATGTATTGTCTGATTTATCCTACTTTGGATATCATTTGATTCCACTTGCAACTCTTGAATCATTTTCATCATTGGTACTCCTAAAGAGGATGGAAAAACAACATCCATTCCATATACTAGTTGATAAGGAGATGTACCAATGGATTTTTTGGTAGTTAGTCTGTCTGCCCATAAGGCATTAGCCAACTTTTTATTCCAAGCCTTCTTGTTGTCTTCTAGCAGTTTCTTGATGATATTAACAAGGCTTTTGTTTGAGGATTATGTAAGTCCATTACCTTGAGCGTAATAGGCACTGGAATGGCCAAGGGTAATGTGATATCTGTTACAAAAGTCTACCATTTTCTTGGATTTGAAAGTAGTTGCATTATTAGTAATGATCTTTTATGGGCATCGAAACCTAGAAAGGATGTTGTTCTCAGGAGGATGGGTAAATTTCCCCAATGAAGTCCAAACTTGTTGAAAAGTGTGCAACAAGAAATGCTTGTTGAGAATGCAACAAGATGATGGAGCTTAGTGGAAAGGATTCGCCTTCACTAAGTGGGCCCGCAGGCAAATTATGGCGCAAAGTCTATTTTTGGATCACAGCAGGAGTGATCACAACAGGAGTGATTACAGCAGGAGTGATCACAGCAAGAGTGATCACAGCAGGGGTGATCACAGCAGTAGGAGTGATCACAGCAGGAGTGATCAGAGTCTATTTTTAGACTGCTAGTCAAAAATAGAAAAGTCAAATATTATTGTCTCATAATAATATTTAGACTATAAACTTTATCTTATTCTCTTGGAGCACTTCAGTTTGAGCTACAGATGTGGCACATGCAGCTGTCAGAAGGATATACATTTTCTTTATGTGTTAGTTGAGCTATTGCATGTAGGACATCAGTTAGAACTCATGTGGTTGAGTTTGGTAGAGTTGGATGTGGAGTTAATGGAGTTGTTTTCAGTTTGACTTAGTTGAACTAGTTGTAATTAATCTAACTGATCAATAAACTAAGTGATGAGTTGTGTGAATTAGTTATTAATTAATTCACTAATTATTAAATCATAATGCAACTGAAGAATACATCAGTTAGCTCAGTGCATGTACAGTTCAGTGGAGACAGGTGTTAGAGGTTGAGATTGCTATCAATTGTGCATGAGATTGTGCACATGCATGGGATTGAGTTATGCCAATGATCTCTGCGTAGTGTGGGCCAATACCAAGTGAAATATAGCTTTTTCTCACGTGATTTACATTGTGGGTGATTTTCACAAGGTAAATAGGAGTTTGGATCAGCCATTCTAATTCATTCTCTTGCAGGATTGTGCAGTGGAGGCAGGCAAAGCAGCGGGGGAGATTTGGAGATCAAATCTGAGCTGTATTGTGTGTAACAGGTGGAGATAGTGCTGGATACTTGTGAGGAGTATTGTACTATGTTTGTTACATGTTCTCAATCAATATAATATATAGATCGTTGGGGTTTTTAGTGAGATGCTTTCCCCGGGAAAATACTGTGTTGATATGTGTGATTGATGCTTCTACGTGCACATGTTATTGTTTCTGCTTCTGCAAATTGATGATCAACATAGAGGAGGTTATGTATTATGCAAGTATTCCGCAATAGTGTATAATCGAGATAATCTCTGTCGAATAAGTGTCATATTATTCAAAATTTCTACATGGTATCAGAGCTGGTTGATTTGTAGAAAAAGTTCTATAGGATATCAAAGCGGTATTGATCATCAGATCTATTATTCAAAAAGTGTTTACATTTTATTTCTTTAGGCAGAGTTTGTGATCGAGCCAGGTAGCCTCTGGATTCATCCTTCTTTTGGAAGGTGAGATATCCAGTGAAAGCCCATACAGTCGATCTTTGTACGAGAAATACTTTGTTCTCACGAATTTTAGATCGAAAGCGGTTGAGTTTTGAGCTAGTGGAATTCGAATTTAATTCCAAAGAAAGAGCGAAACTCAGAAACATTAAGTGTGAGAATGGAGATAGTATGCCCGAGTATCTCACGAAGTTCACCCAATGCCCGGATGAGCTCGGAAGTGTGGGGGTAACTGTTGAGGATGAGGATATGGTGAGTCTAGCACTCCTTGGCCTTCCTAAGAGTTGGCATAGCTACCAGGACTCGGTGAATGGAAGAGAGAAATTGCCAGGATGGGAGAGACTTTAGTCGGATATTGTGCAAGAGGAGATTAGATGGCACACCAGAGACAGTAAGGCCTTAGCGAGTAAGGCGAAGAAGGGGAAGGGGAAGGTTTCTCTTTCCGAATCCAGTTCTTCCAGTGATGGGAAGAAGGTTGACAAGTCGAAGGTGAGATGCTTTCGTTGTCATGAGTTGGGTCATTATGCTACTAATTGCCCAAAGAAGAAGTCCAAGAAGGGATCCGTGGAAGGATCTGAAGGTGAGGCACTTGCTTCACAGTTTGAGTTGGATTTCACACTCTTCGCATGCATGGTTTCATCCATGGTGGGAAGTGGTTGGTTTCTTGACAGTGGAGCTTCTTTCCACATGACCGGTGACAAAAGTTTGTTCAGTACTTTGGAGGAGAAAGATCTCCAGATACGCATAGGGATGGGTAATGATGAGAAGTATAGTGTCTCAGGTGTAGGCACAGTTATTTTTCAGAGGGAGCATGGAGCTCGCCTTACCTTGACCGATGTCAAGTATGTACCAGGACTGAAGAGAAACTTGGTGTCGATCGCGATGCTGGAAGACAGATGCTATGATGTAGTCTTCAGTAAGGAAAAGGTTTTCCTTAGACACATCATCACTAGACAGGTGAAGCAGATTGGTTCACGGGTCAAGCACCTGTATGCTCTTGAGGTTCAAGATGCATCCAAAGCCTTGAGCAGCGAGGCAACTGATGGAGACTTGGTGGTTGAGAGCGAGTGTATATTACGTCTATACATGCAGAGCGCGAAGAAGTCTCAGACGATTGTGGAGGAGCCACGATTGGTGCAGCAACTTCAGGAGGTTGTGGGGCAGCCACAACAAGGGAAGCTGAGTGGAGATCGAGTAGAGACATCTACTCATCCAGATACCTCCAGTAGGGGGAAACTTCGATCCAGGTGGGCTGAGGGATTGCATACAGCCATACCTCCAGGTAGGAGGTGGGGTGATGTGGATTGATCATCCCAAGGAGGAGGGGTAGGATCCTTGAGGTACCCAACCTCTTGGATGAGACCTTGCTACAGGAGCCCCGATGTGGAGTAGCAGGAACTGACTGATTGGGTAGAGACAGATGCGGATGGAGCGGCAGTGTAGGGAATCCCAGGACAATGCATAGCATGCAGGCTGCAACAATGCGAGAGGCGTAAGTGTTTTGCACAGTGCTAGGTGGCACAGAGAGGTGTGCAATGATGCGAGATGCATGGAGATGTTGAAGTAGCACATATGTAAGAGAGGGAGAACTTGTTAGCAGCAGGTAGAGCTTCAACATCAGAGTATGTTCCTAGCCCAACAGAGTGGTCAGTTGGGAGTGCTTTTGTTCCAAGTGTTGTTGGAGCAAAGTGGACCGGGCAGATGTGTTGCATGCAGAACATTCCAGAGTTACAGGATTGGGTTTGAGAGGAAGCCTTTCTTGTTGCGAGGGAGTGTTGAAAAGTGTGCAACAAGAAATGCTTGTTGAGAATGCAACAAGATGATGGAGCTTAGTGGAAAGGAGTCGCCTTCACTAAGTGGGCCCGCAGGCAAATTATGGCGCAAAGTCTATTTTTGGATCACAGCAGGAGTGATCACAGCAGGAGTAATCACAGCAGGAGTGATCACAACAGGAGTGATCACAGCAGGAGTGATCACAGTAGGGGTGATCACAACAGCAAGAGTGATCAGAGTCTATTTTTAGACTGCTAGTAAAAAATAGAAAAGTCAAATATTATTGTCTCATAATAATATTTAGACTATAAACTTTATCTTATTCTCTTGGAGCACTTCAGTTTGAGCTACAGATGTGGCACATGCAGCTGTCAGAAGGAAATATGTTTTCTTTATGTGTTAGTTGAGCTATTGCATGCAGGACATTAGTTAGAACTCATGTGGTTGAGTTTGGTAGAGTTGGATGTGGAGTTAATGGAGTTGTGTTCAATTTGACTTAGTTGAACTAGTTGTATTTAGTCTAACTAATCAATAGACTAAGTGATGAGTTGTGTGAATTATTTATTAATTAATTCACTAATTATTAACTCATAATGCAACTGAAGAATACATCAGTTAGCTCAGTGCATGTACAATTTAGTGGAGATAGGTATTAGAGGTTGAGATTGCTATCAGTTGTGCATGAGATTGTGCACATGCATGGGATTGAGTTATGCCAATGATCTTTGCGTAGTGTGGGCCAATACCAAGTGAAATATAGCTTGTGCTCATGTGATTTACAGTGTCGGTGATTTTCACAAGGTAAATAGGAGTTTGGATCAGCCATTCTAATTCATTCTCTTGCAGGATTGTGTAGTGGAGGCAGGCAAAGCAGCGGGGGAGATTTGGAGATCAGATCTGAGCTGTATTGTGTGTAACAGGTGGAGATAGTGCTGGAGACTTGTGAGGAGTATTGTACTATGTTTGTTACATGTTCTCAATCAATATAATATACAGATCGTTGGGGTTTTTAGCGAGATGATTTCCTCGGGAAAATACCGTGTTGATATGTGTGATTGATGCTTCTATGTGCGCATGTTATTGTTTCTGCTTCTGCAAATTGATGATCAACGTAGAGGAGGTTACGTATTATGCATGTATTCCGCAATAGTGTATAATCAGGATAATCTCTGTTGAATAAGTGTCATATTATTCAAAATTTCTACAAAAACCCATTGTTGAAAAGGCATTTCTGTGGAGATGGGTTTGAGAGGTAATGGTAAGAGTTTATTTTTTCCTTCAAATATTTGGCACTTGTGACAGGAGGTCACATATTTCTTAACATCTGCAAAAAGGGTGGGCCAATAAAAACCTGCCCTTAAAATCTTATCAGTAGTTGTTTTCCAGTATAGGTGTCCTCCACAATCTCCTGCATGAAATTCTTGCATAACTTTGTCAGCTTCATCTTTTAATAAGCAATTCAATAAAATGCCACCTTTATTTTTGTAGTGTCCTATCTAGGGTGCTAGACTAGGTTATATTTATTAGCGACCAGGATGCGTAGACTTAGAGGCATGCGTCTACAGTATATAGACATAAAGGATTATTAGCTAAGTGGTTATGATGGTAGGTCACAGGACTTCTTTACGGAAGATTGAGGTATGTTACCTATCACCCAAACACTTAGGTCACTCAGTTAATCTACCTAATTACAACATTGTCATTCAATTCATTTACCAAATTAAAACACTGTGTATCACTTCAAACCAAGATTTCAATCTCCTTACGGAGACACTATGCATAAAATCCCTGTTCAGCAAATACTCAACATTCACTAATATTCATGAAAGATAAAGACAAACGGAAATTATAAGCATACTTTGAAATAATAACAGAGTTCATGACATTGCTTTAAAAGACAACAAAGGATCGAATCCCTTACAGGATATGATTCACGATCTCAGTGATGAACTGTTCAAGCATTATCATAAACATCACCCATACGCATTCTATTGAAATCAAAAGCCAATTCTAATTGTTGTGCATATCATTTAATACCCTAAGTTGCGAATAAAGAGAAATGACAGTATACCAGTTTAACGCAGGGCCCGTCCGCGTTTCAGAGGTATACTGAACTGTGATCAACCGATTATAAAATCAACGCAACAAGGAAAAATCGTGACTGCAACCGTGTTCTTGGTATTAAGTTCAAACTCTGTTTTCAAACGATACAATGATAACGAACTACTAACTACACAAAACTGTGTTTACATATGTTTTTACAACCCTTACATTTCGAAAACGAATGTACATTCATGATGTGGCTGTTGCCGCTTTTATCATGTCGTGATTTTTAAAATGTTTCTATCCTGAACTGATTTCAAAAAGGAACAAAACTAAATCAACTTAGAATGCTATGTTGTTGCTGCCTTTGTCGCCAACATGCTATACTTTGACCATCGTTGACCGCGCATGTAGGAGGGTCGGTTCTGCTGTAGGATAGGTATTCGTCCATGCTTGGACATTCTACTTTTCATCCCTACCCTTTGCTCTAGCCTAGCTGTCATGCCACATGTCAAACAATAAACCAATTACAGGATGTTGGAACTTCCTGTAGTCATTTTACCAAAAATTCCTAATTCTTTAACATAAAACTCCTAAATCAATTTTAATGCATTTTAATAACTATAGTACTATTAACTAATCGATTTTCAAGGGATCTAAGAGATATATGATGGAAAGAGGTAGGCAAATGATATGTTTTAGGAGGAAAAAGGAGGTCATGGGATGGTACCAACATCTCTCCCCGACTTAATGAATTAGCATGTCCTCATGCTAACCTCGAAGTGCTTCCCTTGAACTCTGTCCCTGCCTGGACCTCTGCTGCCTTTAGCAATGTATCCACATTCTTTTTCACCTGGGCATCTTTCTGACCATGGAGCTCCTGCTTTAATCTTTTGTATTTTTCTTTGAGGGTCTTCTTCTGGTTGTACCACTCAGTGGCCCATTTACAAATATCTGTTTGCTCAGCCTCAAGTTCACTGATTCGCTCCCTTAACTTTTCATTCTTCTGTTGAGTCTCTTTACTCTGCGCTCGGAGCATCTCATTTTCTTTCTTGATAACTTTTTCTAGCATATTAGCCTCCATGAGTTCTTCCTTTAATTTCTCAATTTGTTTCTCCAGTTTCTTCTGTTTCTTAATGGGAGGTGGTGAACCTTTTTCTTGCCTGTTATTGCTTTCAACCTCTATATCAGCTCCTGGTCCTGGTTGTGAGTGGTCACTACTCTCAATATCCATCGGTATAGGTGCATTGGATTCAAGCTGGTCTTCTTGTAACTGGGCTTTTGGTGCTCTCCTTGTTCTTCTTGAATAAGTGGTGAAAATTTTATCTTGCTCTGCCTTCTGAGCATCCTCTTTTCTCATTTTCCTAGTCCTTATGCTGCTCACAGGTGGAGGTACCTTGCTTGCTTTGGATACTGGGATCTCTTCATCGATATCCTTCATGAATCCTGAGTTCTCCTGCAGTTCTTCGTTGTCTTCTTCATCTTTAATTTGGTTAGCAGCTAAGAACTCCTTCCACGTTTTCCCTCTTCTCTGCAATTCATGCTCAATAAGAATTTTAATTAACCCAAAGTGATATAGGCTCTTGTCTTCATTTCCCTTCTGCTTTTGGATGGTCTTCGACATCTTGGTTAGGCTTTGCAATAGAAAATATGGTAGACTGATAACACACTGCCTTTTCAAGTGTAGCAGTAGTTTAATATGGTATAGATAGACAATATTGTAACGGCCTTCACAAGTTACGAATTTTTGGAGGATATAGACCATCTCGTCCCAGGGATGCATCAACCAACTCCTTGGGACGCCTTTCTTCCAATTAACTAATGAGACTCTGTATCTAGACATAAATTGAGTCCATGACTTCTCTTTAAATTGCTTTGTCTTAAAGTACTTCTCCCCTTCTGGGCTAATCCCTATTGACTGGGCTATGGTGTCTTCCGAAACCATGAATGAGAAGTTACCTATCAGGGCTTTCTCTCCATTGAATGTGAAAGCGAATTGTTTGGTAACCTCTTCATTACTTCCATGAAATTTCTCTAAAAAGGGCAACCACTGTATCTCTTTGAGAATTGAAATGCAATCTTCATGATACTGAGAACTGTCGAACATGCTCGGCTCGACCCTATTGGTCATTTTGGCAGAGGGTCGTGCTCTAACTCTTCTCTGTTTATGTTTTGCAATTTCAACAAAGAAGTTTCAATTTGTTACCTGGTGGTGTCGCTCCCTTAATATCCAGTATGATGCTCGGTTGACTGTCTTGTGACTTTGGTAGAAGTCGAACCCGAATGGCTATATTTCCCTCTTGTGGCGCTCACTGCTTTCAATCCTTACTGTGGAAGTCACGGGAGTTAAATGCCAGCGTGAAATAACTGAGAATGATGGTGAAATAACCAACTACACTTACTTCATAGCGTATTCATCTTTTGGAACAGAGGAATGGCTGTACCGCTTGTATAGATGCCATCATAGGAGCGCTGGAAGCGTATATGCAATACTGGGGTATGATTTCAGGGAGTCCTCTGAATCATTTGGCTACGTCGGGTGGTGGAATCATAATTCGGCCGTGTGGGATACAATGAATAAGCCCACTTAACATTTGTTTCTTTCCTTTTTTTTTTTTTAAAAACAATTCACCACGTGTCCTGCTTCTATTGGTACTCGGCCAAATGGAAGATGTTGGTATGGCTGTAGGATGCGATTGGCATAACAAGGTTGATATGAAAAGGGGTAATGGATTTAGAGGTATGAAATAGGTTGGAGTATGAAAGATGATAAGAATTAACAGTAAGATAAGGGATGATGGAAAATGTAGTGTCCTTGAAATCGATCATAACAGTCACAGTCATTAAATTCAACATTAAAAATTAATCTAAGAAATTAAATGTTAAGAATAAGGAACACTTTACACTTTTGTTGGTTGTTGTTGCATTGGCATGTTGAGTAGGACTAGTCTCTTTTGACTATTCTTTGTTGTTCATAACAGGTCCCTTGAGATAGATTCGAATGCAACAGGTCCCTCTGAGATCTTGAAGATGTTCATGCAGCTCCTTTGAAATCCGGAGAAAGAATTATATGCATACAGGTTCCTTGAGCTTGGGTATTTGATGGAGTCTTGGTGCCCAACAACCTGTGGATCCTTGTAGAAACTTGATGAAGCTTTGTTAAAGTAGTCCTAAAGTAACAGTCTCTTAACAGGTCCCATTACTGCTGGTGTTGGTAACATGGTCTTCTGGAAAGAACAGGTCCCCCTGCATAATGTTTATAACCAGGTCCCTCTGAGATAAAACAATGACAAAACAACTTCTTTATTGAAATCTGGAACGCTGGAACAAACTGCTTCGGAAATTTACAGTGAGGAGATGAGATAAGAAATCTTTAAGAATTTACAATGGAGAGATAAAAGAACAAAATGTTGATGCTTCTCTCCCCCACTAAAGTTTTGACTTGTCCTCAAGTCATTATTCAGTTGATAAATCAAACAATGAACAAAAGAAAGAGAATTCTTACCCGCCAACGAATTGGTTTTCACGTAAGAATTCGGGGTTAGAGTGTGCCAGAGTCCGGTTTTCACATCTAACCCAGTGTTATTATATTTTTTATTTTATTTTTTTTATATATATATTTTTTTTAGATTTTGTTTTGTTTTTTTTTTTTTTTTTTTTTAATTTCTTTTTGAATTTCTAAATTGAAAGGAAATGAACTAAGGCAGGGATACTGCAGCTGAAGGCTGCAGTATCGCAACCTCTCTTTGTTGGGATACTGTTTGGAGAAAATCTTGCTTGCTGATGGGCTTAGTGTATAGTTTCAGGCGATGACCATTGACAGTAAAGGAATGACCTTCTCCATCAATAGTTTTGAGCTTGACTGAACCATTGTCGTAAGCCTGAATAATTTGGTATGGGCCAATCCAATGGGTGGTAAACTTGGCTTTATGATCTCTGAATTTAGAGTCAAAAAGTAAAGCCCAGTCACCTTCCTTGAACTGCTTCTTCTTGATATGTGCATCATGCCACTGCTTCCTTTGTTTTTGCATGAGGATTGTGGTTTCCTCTGCTTGCTGCCTCATTTCATCCAGCTGGTTCAACTGCTGAATTCTTTCTTGTTGTGCTTGGTCCAAGTTAATTTGAAAATCTGCAGCCAGTTTAAAAGTATGTATTTGAAACTCAATAGGAAGCATTACCTCTTTGCCGTACACCAACTGATATGGTGTAAATCCTGTAGTATCCTTCCACGTAATTCTGTAAGCCCAGAGTGCATCTTTGAGCTTCTCTTCCCAATTCTTCCTGTTCATTGCCACAATTTTAGTAATGATCCCTTCCAAAGTTTTGTTTGTGGATTCCACCTGCCCATTGGCCTGTGGATGGTAAGGTGTACTTTTCCTATGCTTGATTTGGTATTTGTCTGTGATGTCCTTCACTAGCTTTGAGGTGAATTGAGTACCTTGATCAGTCACTATCTCCCTTGGTACTCCATACCTTACTAAATCTCTTCAAAAAGGAAATTTACCACTGTGTGTTCGGTGGCTCTAACCAGTGCTTTTGCTTCAGCCCACTTTGTGACGTAATCAATACATACTAAGATGTACTTCTTACCATTGGAAGTTGGGTTAATGGGTCCTATAAAGTCTAGAGCCCATTTTTCAAATGGCTCTAGGTGAACTTGGGGCTGAAGGGGCATCTCGTCTTTAGCTGTTGGCCTGCCCATTCTTTGGCAGCTGTCACAACTCTTCACATACTTCTTGGCATCCTTGAAAATGGATGGCCAGTAGTATCCAAGAGTAAGAACTTTGAATGCTGTCCGCTTAGCTGCAAAATTCCCACCACACGGTTCATCATGGAAAGATTTTAAAATATCAATTATCTCATCATTTCTTACACATCTTCTAATGATCATATCATAACCAGTGTAAAATAAATCGCCATTAAGCCATGAATATCTAGCACTTTGTTTGACTAGTCTCTTCTTTTCCTTTGCAGTAAAGTGTGGGGGTGTCCTTCCTGTAGACAAATAATTGGCCAAATCAGCATACCAAGGATTTACTATGGAAATTGCAAATAAATTTTCATCTGGAAAAGAATCTTCAACCGGAACAACCTCACCTGGATTTTGCAGTCTAGAAAGAAAATCTGCCACCTGATTCTCTTTACCTGGTCTATCTAACACTGTGATGTTAAATTCCTGTAACAATAATAACCATCTGGTAACTCTGCCACTAGTTATTGGTTTATTCATTAAATTTCTAATGGCAGAATGATCAGTATGTATAAAGACCTCATAACCAGTTATATAATGTCGGAATTTATTCACAGCATATATGATGGCAAGTGTTTCCTTTTCTGTGACTGTGTAGTTTGACTCTGCAGGTGTTAGATTTTTTCTAATGAAATAAATGGCATAATTACAAGATTCCTCTTTTTGGCCTAATGATGCACCCACTGCAGTGTCAGATGCATCTGTAAAGATATGAAATGGTAGGCTCCAATTAGGCCCTCTTAAGACTGGTGCGGTTGATAATTTCTTTTTGAGTACTTCGAATGCTTGTTGGCAGTTCTCATTCCAGTTGAAAAGTACATATTTTGTTAAAAGTTTAAACAAAGGTAAAGCTATCTTACTAAAATGTTCAATAAACCTTCTGTAATAGCTTGCATACCTAAGGAAACTTCTTACCTCTCTTTGATTCTTTGGAATTGGCAAATCAACAATGATCTGGATCTTTGCTGGGTCAACTTTGATGCCTTGAAAAGAAATATAGTGGCCTAATACTATCCCTTCGTTTGACATCATAAAGAACTTTTCATTGCTTAGGGACAGATTAGCTTCAATACATCTTTTCAAAACTCTTTCAAGGTTCTCTAATGCATGTTCAAATGAATTGTCGTATATTGAAAAATCATCCATGTAAACTTCAACACAATCATGAACTAAATCAGCGAAAATA
Source organism: Pinus tabuliformis (assembly GCA_031772625.1). Classification (NCBI taxonomy): domain Eukaryota; kingdom Viridiplantae; phylum Streptophyta; class Pinopsida; order Pinales; family Pinaceae; genus Pinus; species Pinus tabuliformis. The sequence goes on along the minus strand of CM062820.1, from coordinate 1,418,280,964 downwards.
GCTAATACAGCTCTCTGAAATGTAGCTGGAGCATTGCAAAGTCCAAATGGCAAAACATTGTAAGCATAAGTGCCCTAAGGACAGGTGAATGTGGTTTTGTCCTGGTCTTCTGAGGCTATCCTGATCTGGTTGTAGCCACTAAAACCATCAAGAAAAGAAAATGATGATTTCCCAGCTAGGGTGTCTAACACTTGGTCAATAAATGGTAGTGGGAAATAATCTTTGAGCGTTGCTTTCTTTAGTTGTCTGTAATCAACACAAATGCGCCACTTACCATTTTTCTTGGGCACTATAACCAATAGGGATACCCACTGACTGTCAGAAATAGGATATATAAAATTAACTCTCAACAGTTTTTGCAATTCTTCTCTGACAATATCCTGGAGCATGGGGTTCATTCTTCTCTATGGTTGCCTCACTGGTTTGATAGTACTATCCGTGTAAATATGGTGAGTGCATGTGTCAGGGTGAATCCCATGCATATCGGTGTAGTCCCAAGCAAATGCTTTCTGGTATTTTCTCAATAGTCGAATCAATTTCTCTTGCTGAGATGAGTCTAGGTGATTGCCTATGTTCAGAGTTTTCCCTGGACTAATCTCTATGATCTGACTCTGTGTGTTGGTGATGGATTGAACTGGAAAAATGTCGTGAAATGTGGTTTGCAAAGATTGAATGGTGCATGTTTCCTGAAAATTTTGGGCTAAAAGTACATCTGCAGCATGATATTGGTCATTTCTCAAATTTTCGGAAATATCAGGTTGAGAAAGGAATAATTCTACCAAATCATTATTGTCTTGTTCTTGGAAATCATAGATTTGGTCAATGCTAAAAACAGATTGTACTTCCTCTTTATCATTGAATTTATCATCAAGCCACAAATTGTGTGTTACTGCTGGTGATTGTGCCGATGGATAAAGAGTGAGTTGTTTTCTTTCGGTCCCTCTTGAAATGATCATGTTGCCCGATCGACATCCTATGAATGCATCAGCAGTCACTAACCATGGTCTACCAAGGATGATAGGGTGCCCTCCTAAATTGGATTTGGGTTGAAGAACTATGAAATCCACTGGATACTCCCAAGAGTCCAGTGAGACAATTATGTCCTCCAAAATCCCTTCAGGAATCACTTTAGACCTATCAGCTAGTTCTAGAACAATCGTTGTATGTTGCAAATTTATGAGCTGGAGCGTTCTCATGGTTTCAAGAGTCATGACATTTATTGCGGCCCCAAGATCTATCAAAGTGTTTGGAATTTGTATGTTGTTAATGATGGTGGTCACTTTGGGAATGCCAGGATCAACATACTTTTCCATGGAGATGGTATTGGTCATAAGGCCAGCTAAATGTCCTATAACATGAATGGTTTGAGGATCAATCCTTTTTCTAGCAGGCTTCTTGAGGCACATGTCTTTGATGGCTTTAGTATATATGGGAATGTCTTTTATAGCTTGTAGCAGTGGAATTTTTATGTAGACATTCTTGAGTTCATCTAAGACATCAAACTGTGGTATAGACAGTGGAGGTTTTATTTGGACCAATCGGTCTGGAAAAGGTGGATGCAATGGTTGCATCTGCTTATCTTTGGTATCATCATTTGGTTTTCTTTGATTTGTCATTTCGTTTTCATTTTCTGTGTTTTCTTCTTGCTTATCTGTTATTGGAGAATCTTTGTGGAGTACCCTACCAGACCTCAAGTTGATATTTTGAAAGGGTAGTGTGGGATATGAAGTTCCCTCTTCTACATTGTAGGCTGGCCTCTCTGCTCTGTTATTTGGATTTGGGACAGTTTGAGCAGGAATTTGAGTGGGTCTGGGAGGTTGTGAGTTAGCTGGAAATTGCAGTTGTGGTGGATTTATTGGTGGAGGAGCAGGCAGTGCTTGTTGAGTAGGTTGAGGCTGATAAACAACTTGCTGAGGATACTGCTGATATGGTTGAGATTGTGATGAATACGGCTGATGGTATTGTTGATATGGTTGTGAATATGGTGGGTATGATTGAGGATATGTATGATAGGATTGAGAGTACTGTTGAGATGGTCTCCATTGTTGCTGTGGGTGGTTTTGGTGCTGCCATGGCATGGGTACATTCCATGAATTCTGTGCATACATTTGATCATTTACAGGAAATTGCAAATTTTGATTTGGAAACATACCTTGAGGTGCTGGCCTTGGCTGCCATGGTCTCTTTGTGCCCATGTAATACACGTTTTCCATCTCTGCATTAGCTGCCATATTACAGTTCTGCAAAACCTTAACTTTAGGACAATTAAACATATCATGATGTTCAGTACAGAAAGCACAAACTTGTATGTTTTCTAGTGGGCAGTCTTTTAATGCATATTTCTTCCGGCATTTCGGGCAGAAGATAGCCATTATCTGATCTTCATCTTCTTGTTTCTTCTTAGCTTTTAGAGTGTCAATTTGGTTCCCTAGGGTGCTTAACAGATCTGTTTTAAACTCTTCTAACAGATTCCCTATTTCAGCCCTTGTGACACTTGCTGAGGCAGATTTTGTGACTTTGGATGACAGGGTTCTTTTTCCCATTTTAGCTTTGCTCCTTGAATACTTTTCGCATAACTCAGCGATTTCTTCAAAGGGTAAGGCATAAATGTCACCTTTTCCCATCAAGTTAAGATCATCCATGTATTCCTCTCGGATGCCTTTCAAGAATATTGTGCGGATCAGATCAAGAGGCATAGTTCGGTGTTTGGATTTTTGTAAGTTGTAGACAAACCGTTCTAAGTATTCCTCTAAGGTTTCATCCTCTTGCTGGCTCATTCTAAAGATATCATCTTTGGAATCTTTGGATCTACAGTAAGGTTGATATTTCCTTAGAAATATTCTTCTCATGCCATCCCAATCAACTATAGCATGCTCACCAAGCCTCATGAACCATCTTAAGGCTGATGCCTTTAATGTCGCTAGGAAGAGTCTAAGCCTATGGGCATCATCTGTATAGCCATATGTTCGACATACAATGTCAAACTCGAACAAGAATGAGTCTGGATCTTCCGAAGCCATACCATAAAAGTTTGGTAGCGCGGATGGAGGTATGTTTTTCATTTTGATCTCATCATCTTCTTGTGGTTCATGTATAGGAAACTTAAAAGTTGACTCTTCTTCATCTCTCTGTCTGTGATTTGGTACTGATCCAGCTCCTTCCTCAGCCATTCTAATAGGTCTCTCTGTGTCAGTGTCACTTGTTTGAAAGAGGAGATTAAAGAAAGATTGTTCAGTCACTGTGCTACTTTCTCCTTGTGTGGAAGATCTAGGAAAGTGCTTCTTCTGCGATTTATGTGTTAATAAAGTTTGCCTTTCGATGAGAGTAAGTCTTTGTCCTGACTTTTGTTTTTCCTCTAATGCTTGGATGGTGACTTCCTAAACTGCTGTGGTATTCCCTAAAGAGTCTGCTCCTGATGATGATGGGTTAGTTTTTGGATGGTGGGGGGTTTTTATGAATCTACCTTGATTGTCTCTAAATCTAGACATAAATGAACATGATTTCTAACTATGTTTCTAACTGTGTTTTTGCTCGTTTTTGTTTATTGAATTTTTTTCTTTTTAAATCCTTTAAGTACGCCTCCCCGGCAACGGCGCCAAAATGTAGTGTCCTATCTAGGGTGCTAGACTAGTCTATATTTATTATCGACCAGGATGCGTAGACTTAGAGGCATGCGTCTACAGTATATAGACATAAAGGATTATTAGCTAAGTGGTTATGATGGCAGGTCACAGGACTTCTTTACGGAAGATTGAGGTATGTTACCTATCACCCAAACACTTAGGTCACTCAGTTAATCTACCTAATTACAACACTGTCATTCAATTCATTTACCAAATTAAAACACTGTGTATCACTTCAAACCAAGATTTCAATCTCCTTACGGAGACACTATGCATAAAATCCCTGTTCAGCAAATACTCAGCATTCACTAATATTCATGAAAGATAAAGACAAACGGAAATTATAAGCATACTTTGAAATAATAACAGAGTTCATGACATTGGTTTAAAAGACAACAAAGGATCGAATCCCTTACAGGATACGATTCACGATCTCAGTGATGAACTGTTCAAGCATTATCATAAGCATCACCCATACGCATTCTATTGAAATCAAAAGCCAATTCTAATTGCTGTGCATATCATTTAATACCCTAAGTTGCGAATAAAGAGAAATGACAGTATACTAGTTTAACGCAGGGCCCGTCCTCGTTTCAGAGGTATACTGAACTGTGATCAACCGATTATAAAATCAACGCAACAAGGAAAAATCGTGACTGCAACCGTGTTCTTGGTATTAAGTTCAAACTCCGTTTTCAAACGATACAATGATAACGAACTACTAACTACACAGAACTGTGTTTACATATGTTTTTACAACCCTTACATTTCGAAAACGAATGTACATTCATGATGTGGCTGTTGCCGCTTTTATCATGTCGTGATTTTTAAAATGTTTCTATCCTGAACTGATTTCAAAAAGGAACAAAACTAAATCAACTTAGAATGCTATGTTGTTGCTGCCTTTGTCGCCAACATGCTATACTTTGACCATCGTTGACCGTGCGTGTAGGAGGGTCGGTTCTGCTGTAGGATAGGTATTCGTCCATGCTTGGACATTCTACTTTTCATCCCTACCCTTCGCTCTAGCCTAGCTGTCATGCCACAAGTCAAACAATAAACCAATTACAGGATGTTGGAACTTCCTGTAGTCATTTTACCAAAAATTCCTAATTCTTTAACACAAAACTCCTAAATCAATTTTAATGCATTTTAATAACTATAGTACTATTAACTAATCAATTTTCAAGGGATCTAAGAGATATATGATGGAAAGAGGTAGGCAAATGATATGTTTTAGGAGGACAAAGGAGGTCATGGGATGGTACCAACAATCTTTCCAAAATAAAGAATTGTCTATGATACAATATTTCATTGATTTCATTTTCAAAAATCTACTTTTAGTTCTAGATAAACCAGGAGCAGCTTGTAGGTTTAGTAAAATAAATATGATATCTACATGCCAAGGTGAATCTATGAAAGCTTCATTGATCTGTGGAGTCGCCATCTCTTCCTGATCATCTAAGGCACCAATGAAATTTATATCTAAGGCCTGATAGTTCAATTCAACCATGATTTTAGCTAAACTTTGGCATTTGATAAGTTTTGTAGGCTTTATTTCAATGTCATATTCCAAAATGGTGGCAATCCATTTGCCTATTTTTCCTTTAGACCCATTCTGTGTTAAAATGTCCTTTACTACTGAATTTGGAATATATGCAATGACGTGTGAGTATAAGATGTACACTCTGAAATCTTTAATAACTTTCACTAAAGCCAATGCTTGTTTTTCCATTATGTTGTACTTTAGTGTAGCATCTATGATTTGTTGAAAAATGAAATAGGCTACTCATCCTTGATCATTCTTTTGCAACTAGACTGTTACAATAGTATGTTCTGAAGCAAAAGAAAAAATTATAAAATCTTTTTTGAAATTAGGACTTATGAGGATTGGTGTTTTAGTAAGGGCTTCTTTGATTGCCTTAAAATATTGTTTAGCTTCTATTGTCCACTTAAGTGCTGAATATTTCTTCAACATGTTATTTAATTCTCAGATTAATTCTGCTAAGTTAGAAATGAATCTCCTAAGAAAAATTATTTTGCCTAAGAATGATTGTAATTCTTTGATGTTTCTAGGGTGGGTGATGTTTAGGATTGCCTCTATTCTAATTGGATCTATTCTAATTCCATCTTTTGATATTATGTGTCCCAAGAGTATACCTTCTTCTAGCCCAAAGAGTGTCTTTTTGGGATTCAAGGAAATGCCAAATTTTCTACATTTGATAAAAACTCTCCTTAGGTGATCTAGATGTTCATTATCTGATTTTGAAAACACTGTGATGTCATCTTGGTAAACAATTAAAAATTCATGGATTTCTTTTGCAAAAACTATGTCCATTGCTCTTTGGAAGGTAGCCCCTGCATTCATTAGTCCAAAAGGCATCTTTAAATATATTAAAGTACCCCAGGGGGTGGTAAATGCAGTCTTTGCTTGGTCCTCTAGTTGAACTAAGATTTCGTTGTATCCAGAGAATCCATCAAGTAATGAAATTTTGGATGACCCTACTATCCTCTGGAGAATGTGGTCCATTTTAGGGAGAGGATAGTTATCTTTAAGTGATACTTTGTTTAAGTTTCTAAAATCAACAAAGAGTTTGATTTCTCCTGTTTTCTTTCTTGTGGTGACTAAATTAGAGACCCAATCTGGATATCTAATTCATGCTATGATTTGTGCATCATACATCCTTTTTACTTCCTTTTCAATTAATGGCATAAGAACTAGATTAATTCTCCTAAGCTTTTGTTTAAAGGGTTTCTGATCTTCTTTGATGGGTATCTTATGTTGAATAATGCTGGTATCATAAGACTTAAGGTCTTCATAACTCCAGGCAAAGACATCTTGAAACTCTTTGAACAGACTTATGTATTTCAACTTTTCATCTAGAGGTAATGCTTTGGATATTTTGATAAGCTTGGCTTTTTCCTCTGTTCCTATGTTACATTCTTCTATGTCTGATCTAAAAGGCTCCATTTTTGGTTTTCTAGCCACATCATTTGAATCAAACAAATCTTCTAATGGGACTAATCCTTTAGGCAAAAAGTTATTTTTAAGGTTTAAAATCTCAGAATCATCATTGATTATTTCTTCTATTTCTACTTTTTCTAAGTTATCTATTTCTACTTTAGTGAATTTAGTGGGTTTATCTACATCTAAAGCATTTATATATATCTCACTATTTATCATGTTATCCCCTGTACAATCAGTCTTAGTGTTACAGTTTTGGAATCTCCCTTTGTGTTCATGGAATCATAGATTTGAGAATCTTGTGAAAAAATCTGCCAATATTTCAGAGTATCAAGTACAACAGGTCTATGTCTTACTTCAACAGTGTACTGGTGGTTGGGCTAAAAAGGTAATTTGCAAGTGCTATAAAAAGTAGCCAAACTATGATCTTGCATGTTCTGTTTCCTAGGAATGGCAGCAAAATCAGTTTCAAGAAGTTCCTTAATAAGATCTAGAACAATTTCTCTGTATTGGCTAAATCTAGGATTATTCACAGAATATTCTCCTTTAATTTGTTTTATGATCAATTCCAAATCTCCCATGATAGAAACTCTCTTGGCTCCAAGTTTTCATACAATTTGTAGTCCTAAGATTAAAGCTTCATACTCTGCCATGTTGTTTGTGCATTTAAAGTTTAATCTGAAGGCATGACCTTCAAAATGATTATTTTCCATGTCATGAATCCAAACTCCTGCACCTGCTCCTAATCTATTAACAGAGCCATCAAAATCTAAATGCCATAGAGACTCATGAAATATGTTTTCACAATCAGGTGCTTTGTATTTTTCTTCTACAACTGTGATTTCATTTTGCCATTCTCTGAATTATACAAGATAAATTAGTCCATATCAGAATGCATGGAGTATATAGGGAAATTTTGTGGTTTTTTCTGCACTACTTACCATGTATTTCATCAAGGTTTCTCTATAAAGATTTATTTGTTGACCAAATACAGAGATGGTAGCATATGACATGTCTAACTGTAGAGATCCCTGCAATTTTGCTCCCCATGAGCGAGATAATAACATTCCATACTTGGGTGGGATATCAGCAACCACTATGTCCATAACAATACTCTTTTCTAGGCACTGGACTAGAGTTACACACAAATCTTTAATCAGGCCAAGGCATTTTACTTGGCTAGAATCAAAGGAAAACACGTCCTTGTAGGGCGTGGTGATACCTAAATTTAATCTTTCCATGATCGCTTTTGGCATTAGTTTATGGGACACCCTTGAATATAGCATAGCATTGTGTAATATTTTATCATGAACATTTAAGCTAATGTAGAATGGGTGGATACCCCCTTGTTGATGGGTGCCATTTACTTCTGGACCAAATAATAAATTAGGTTGATCATCATTAAGGTTTACAACATCTTCTCCTTCACCTATGTTTAGTGTTTCAGTGATTTGTGCTTTGTATGATTCATTTTTCACTAACTCTGTCAAAGGAACTGATATTTTCAATTTGGCTATCTCAGTCTTAATGTTGAATGGCAATTGAGTTTTGCCTTATTGTAGGAGATCTTCCTTAGCAATTGTGGTATGTGTAGTTTTATCTTCTTTATCAACACTTGGTAACTCAGTTTGTGTACCAACAGTTTTGTTTTGAATTTTCTTATTTGGAATAGTTTGAGCAACAGTTGAAGTTTGAGTTTCAGTTGAAGTTATGTCTACAATTTTTGGGCTAGAAATCTCCTGAGTTCCTCTAGGGAGAATTTGTAGAACCTTGGTCACAAGAGCTTCTGCTATTTTTTTAGTTTGGGTTTGGATTGATTTCTTAGTGGGAACTTCAGTATTATTTTTGCTTCTAAGGCTATAGTGTTTATGAACTTAATAGATAACAGATTCATAACCTTGTTTGTAGTCAAAGGACTCTCCAGATCCTAATTGTAATTGTTGTAGCATGTACAATTCATGTTCTTCCTGAGTAAGAAAAACAACATCTTCGTTTTTAATCCCAAATAAGTTTATCTGGGTGTCCTCCTCTTCTTCATGGTTTTGTGAACCTTCAGCATAATTTTCCTGGAAAGGTGGTCTAACATGTTGATCAAGTATAGCATCTCTTGTTTTTCTAGTATTATGATTTTTCCTAAAGTCGGGGTTTCTTATGGGGGGTCCTCGTTGATTTTCCCACTGGGATTTTCTTTCCATATTTTCTAATCTATCCATTATCCTTTCTACACTTTTAGCTAAACTTTCTATCTTTCCATATGAAGTGGATGGTTCCTCTTTAATGGTAACTCATTTTCATTTCTCATCCTAGCTTTCTTAGCTAATAAATTAGCTTCTACACTAACAACATTACTTTTCATCTGTTCCAATGTTCCAGGGTTTCTTTCTCTCAATTGGTAAGACATATTAGTGTCAAAACCATCAGGAAATTTGATTAGTGCTAAGTCTGGTGGAGGTTTAATATTTACAGGGATTGCATTATATTTTGTTGAACCTAGTACAATAGTCCTAAACAGATTCATTAGAGCTCTTCTAATGTTTTCATATTCAAACAATATTTGTAAAGGGTTTTTCTTTCTTTCCCATCTATCAATAAACAATCTATGGAAAGCAATTAAATCAGCAATATGATTAGCAGGTAAATCTTTAAACCATTTTTTGATATCTCTTGCTAGTGTTTGGGCAAATAACCTCATTTTCACATTAGACTCATCATTTTCATGTAACTCAAAATAATTAGTCATTTTATTCACATGTTGTTGGGCAGTATACTAACCAGTAGCATCAAACAAAAAGATTTTACTTTGGTAGTCTTGGGAAATGGCATGTAGTTGAGTTGGTAAGACCAAAGGTGCATATCTGTCTACCATGGCTGAGGTTCTAGCTTGGCTAGGAGGTAAAGTAGTGGTGCTTGAAGAAGAACTTGAGATGGTTGTGGATGAACTAGATGAGCTTGAGATGTTTTGTTGGAAAGGAGGTTGAGGTATGAATGGTTTAGGGGAATGAACTTTGGTGGATATTATTGGTGAGGTGGTAGTAAATGAAGTTGTATTTAGAGTTTTCGAAGACTCTGTAGAAATTTCAAGGGACGCAGTAGTTAGGGTAGCCAATTCAACTGATCGTTGATGATAAGATTCGTCTATATGCCTTATCAAAGTTGAGGTTAAAACTTCTAGTTTGTCAAAAGTATCCAAAACATGTTGATCTAAATCAGGATGTATAGGAACCTTCTTTGATTCAATAAATTTAATAAAATTGAGGTCTATTACAGTATCATGAATTGAATTTTTAGACTTAGTACGAAACAAAGAAAGATCAAACGATAAATCAAATTGAATATCCTCTAAACTTGATCATTCTTTAGGAAGTGAATTTGCTTTAATTAATTGGCTACTACTTCCTTGAGTTTCAACCTTTTTTGGTTTTCTTAAAATTTTGTTAGGATCATCAACAATTATAGCAGGGTTTGGATCTGGATGTCCCCTGGTATAATGTGTTCTTTTGGGAGCCAGAATTTTAATTTTTTAAGCGAAATATTTTAACAACCCTAAAATGAATTTAAGGTACAGAGATGAGATTTAAGATTTTCTTTAAGGTTTATCAGATTTAGGATTGTTCCCCAGTATGGTCGCCACTATGTTATCACTCCAAAATTTCCCTAGAGTTGTTATCTTATGTCAAAGAAATATTAGAGGTAACCAAAAACCTACTTTTGAGATTAGGATCTAGCCTTCCTAATGTTCAGAGAGGGCTCTCTCTTTATGATTTAACTTTGTTTAGGTAATTGATTTTAGGCTAGTTATTTAAGCTTTGATTGGGTTTTAATTTTGATTTGGTGGTGGAATCACTGACTTAGATGGATAGAGGGATGTCTTTTACCATTGAGCTATGGTCAAGTGTCAAGAAAACAAGACTGAATTAAGTTCTAAAGATAGTGTTTATAGGGCAAGGTAACTAAGAAAATTCATATCTTTTAGGCTGGATGGTGAAGTGGTTTTCAGTCGGGGTCAAGGAGCAACTAAGGGTTCCTCAAACCGGATAATGAGGGAAATGGTAGAGATCAATCGAAACTAGGTAGCAATGAAGGATTCCTACTTTGGATATTAGAAGAAAACATTAAAATGATTAAATGTTCAAGACAGAGTGTACTTAAACAAATTGTGCAATAATATTCCAGTTATTTCATTCAATTTAGATAACATGCAAGTATGTGAAACACTTGAGAAGATAAAAAATTTGAAAAAAAAAGAAATACTTCACTGAAGTGGCCCAACACATGAATCTTGTAATGCAATGTCTTTATTACTTAGTTGAGTCTGCAGACTTGAAAAAAATGGTACAATGAACCCTTAGGTTTCACATCGATACAACTATAGAAATGTCAAGCAATCCACACCCTCTATACTTCGAATTATGAAGTATTTATACAAAAACTCATTACAAAAGATCCAAAACTGTTTTGGGAATTATTCTAGGAAAAAGAAATATATTCATGCAAGAAGATAGAGACAGATATGTAACTGCTGCAAGTTGTCCCTATTTATTAGGCTCTGTTGTCAGATCTTTTGCTGCCTTTTCTCATATATTGTTTGTCTTCCACGCTGGTTGTCTTTTTACTTTGCCCTTTTATTAATACTCTTTCATATGGTACTCTTTGACTAGGCTGACCTATTGCTTTTCTTTCATTGTTCTGTATCCACTTTTACCTTGCATTTTCACATTAAATCATTTAACTTTTCCCAAGTCTCTGTGTCTGGTAATTTAATATTTACCATTCTTCTATAGACTTTATCTGCTTCTGAGTATTTTGCGAAGGTGGGCTTGTTTATAAAAAGTTGTTTTACCTCATGCTGGAGGTAAAAGAGGTTCTCAAAAGTCTAGTATAGAACCTTTCCTGTAGGCATCCCTTTCATAGAGGAATTATTGGCTTGATCTCTTGCCACTTCTCTAATTTTCCTGTTATAGTCTTCATGTGACATTATCTTGTCATTTATTACCAATGGATTTGGCAGACCTCTCTGCCTCAGAGCATCAAATTTGACCATAAATCTGCCTATAACTATCTCCATGGTTTGGCATTTGTCCTCAAGATGCATCATTAATTTCCTCTTGGTGAGTACTTTCTTCACCTCAAGTATAGTGCCAGTCCTGTCAGCTATGTCCAGCTCCTGCAATTCATATTTATTTTTGGAGTTGAGGAATTGAATTATTCTTGAGGATTCTTCTGGCATATCTCCAAGTTTGGCCTTAACTCTTTGAATTGCTTCAGTAGCCTCTTTGACTAAATCATTTTGTTCAAAGATGACTTCTGAACTTCATTTTTATGCATAATCTGAGCTAGTTTCTTCTCATCCTCCAGACTTGTTATATGTTCTTTGAGTTTATTTATTTCAATGGTCTGAATGGACATGTCCTCCATAGCTTTGACCATTTTATTGGCTTCATCACTTGGATGAGCTGGTGTTGTTGTCGAACCTGTCACTGATGTAGTTGTTGTTGCAGCTGGAAGTGTTGTGGTTAATGAAGCTGCCAAAGTTGAAGGAACAACTGTAGTGACTGTAGGGATAGCAATGGCAGTAGTTGTCTTAAGGCTAGCTTGTTTCAGCTATATTAACTCATCCAATTCCTTCGCCATTTCTTTCAATTGAGCATTTAAATGAAGAATGAGATCCATCATTTCCTCCTGCTGGGTTTGGCTCTCTGGGACCTTGTTGGTGTGTGGATGTTCTAAATGAGGCAGCTTCATTTGCTTCTTCAAAGCAGCAATATCCTCATTTTTATTCTTTATTAATTTCTCTACAGCCTTGATGTCATTTGGATTATATCTAATCTCAATCACCAAGTCATACAGTGACTTGATTCTATTATCCTTGGCTTGTGAAGATGCCTTTTCTAGCTTAAGTTGCGTTGTGATGTTATCCAGTGAGATTTGAAGTTTGTTCACATTCATTGATTTGTTAGTCATTGTGGAGAAATCATCTCACCTGCCTGCTTATGGAATTCAATTTGGTCAATAGGGTGAACATCCCTAGCCAAAACTTCAAACTCTGTCTTCATGTAGTCTACTGATGATCTGGGCTACAGGGTTGTAGGTTGCATAAATTTCATTTGCATTTTACCAATTTTAATGTCAAAGTCTGACATTAATCTATTTTGATTGGCAGGTTTCTTTTGAATTACTAGGCATATGTTTCAACCTTTAATGCCTTATTCCTCAACTTGATTTCCTTGTACTTCTCTTTTATATCTTTCTCTTTATCCACTGGTTTTCTGGATGAAGAGACTTCAATGCTAAGCTTCTTTTCAATAAGTTGAGTGTTTGAGGTAGAAGGCTGATGAGTTTCCTCTAAAACTATTGGACCTTTACTCCTTCCAACCATTGTGTCAGTATCAGTGATTTCAACTGTCTCAATGGTGTCTTCTTGCTCAGTTACAGGATTAAGCTTGGGCCTCTTCTTGTAACTGATTTCAAACCTGTCATTTGTAGTGTCCATCCCAGAGCTAGAACCTTCTTCCCTGGTTCTTTTTACATTTCTATCCTCATTGGCTGGAGTCTGTAGAATGGGAGTAATACCCATTTGTTCCTATAGGGATGGAACCTGCAGAAAGGAACTAGTATCAATCTGTTTTTCCACATCTATTAAAGTATTCTCCAAAAATTCTGACTGGTTGGCATATCTTTCAATGTCTGGTTTGGGCTTATGTATGAAAGGACTTAACTTGAATTTGAGCCTTAATTTGTTTATGACTCCATTAGGGTCGTACTACCACATGAAACTGCTTATGAAGTTCATTTGTTGTAAGATTTTCTCTGCCTCTTGTCCAACTTCCCTATTATTACAAATAAAAGGGCCCAATTCATTTTTTATTTTAAACTGTGTTTTCTTCCTAAATGATAGAAAATTAACCTCAGCAGATTTTATGATCCTCTTGAAATACTCTAATGCAAATATCCTCATGGATAGATATTTGGGCAGCTTGTAGGGAGTGATTTGGCATCCATATATCCTGATTTCTGTGTGGTCCTGGTATAAATACCAGTCTCCCACTCTACTGTTCTTAGCCAACTGTAAAACTCTCTTAATATCCTCATTTATCCTGGGTGGATAGCTACTGGTAAGCATGTTTATAATTGGATGAACAAACGAAGCAATGAACTCTTTATAACTAAAAACAATGGAATATCTTTGGATCAATGGTGTGCAAAAGATGATAGACCTTGGATGGCCCTTGGTGTTTAACTTTTGGATGCTGACTGGATATTTGTCTGACTAAAAATATAGGAACATGTGAAACAATACCGATGAGTATTTGAATACTCTCTCATTTGGAAATCTGATAAAGTGTTCATGGATTTTATCTGCCAAGAACTGAGCAAAGTTGTAAATTGTAGTTGGAGGCTTGCCTGGGCAAAAAATAGAAAGGAAAGCCAGTATAACCTCATCCACATGCTCATCATTGGTGTATCCTAGAATAAAAGAGAGCATAGTTATAATTTGTCTTCCTCTCTCATAGAAAATGGTGGCAACATATGGAGGACTATCTATAGGAGTATGAGACTCCTCTATGATGAAAGTCTGAAAGATCTGAGCTTTCTTGGGAAGGTCTAGATTTGTGTAGATTTCAAGTAAAGCTTCAATGGGAAGTGGGGTCTCATTTGGGGCTGGCTGGATCTACAGCATTTGATTTATTGACTTTGCAGTAATAGTGAATAAAAATTGTTGGTCAGGGGACACTATGGCTCTTTGACTGGGGACATAGCAAGCTTGGCAGAAGTGGATGATTTCTGGGAATAGGTGTACCTGTGGGAAAAAGAACTTGGGCAAATTTGATTCCCATAGGTGAATGTCATTATTTTGGTTCAAAAACTTATCTCTACTCCAACAGTGGAGTTTCAGTAGGTGGCTAAGGGAAACAGTGTCTTTAATTTGAAATTCTTTGTTGGCTAATGGGAGGTGGTCAATATCTAGGTGAGGGGTTTGCAGGGGTCTTACATCCAGAGTGCATTGGGAAGCCATAATTTGGTTTATTCAACTGAATTACTTTTCCTGTGGCTTTAGGAGTAAGGTCAAAAGCTCTGGAACACTGGGGAGGGCAATTATAGTCTATAAAAAAGGGCTTTTGGATGCACAGTAAGTTTTTCTTCAATCTAGCAAGGTTTTTTAATTAATTTAATTAATTAACCTTTTGATAATTACTGTGTATAACTTAAATTACAGGGTCGTTTTGGTTCTTTCAAGAATACCTGGAAATTGACTATTTAGTATGCAGACAGGGTTCTGTGGTAGCAGCAGAGGTTTCTAAGGCTTCAATTGTCTATTTGTTGCTTCAATTTTGTGTCTGCAACGTCTTCTGGTTGCAAAAGGTGGTTAAAATGGTTGCACAGAGGTTCAAAGTTTCAGAATTGGTTAACGGAGGTTTTCAACGAAAATGAGTGAAAAGAGCAAAAGGGGGCTTTTTTCAGCCTTTTAACTAACAATGGTTACTTTTTGGCGCGAGATTTGATAAATGAACAATGAGCAGTTTTTCTTTTACGCGGGGAGGTGGTTTTATGCCATATCACACCACTTTTGGGTGAAGAGCGGTATTTTTTGCGAGCAAGCAATATAAACTGGTGCTGCCATGTAGAGAAACAATGCTCGGCCAAAACCATGAATCTCGCATGCTTTTGGACATTTAACTATCGAATGAGAAGAATATGTGATCATCTCCAGAGGACTTGCCGCTCTGCTCCCGATTGACCTTCCCGCGCGCCTCTACCCTAGCCCCCAGGCTTTGCCTGGCCGGGCCTCTGCATTTCGCCTCCCGGAGCCTGTCGTTTAGCGTGGACCCTCCTGGGGCCCTGCTGCCTGACGGTTTGTCTCTTTGTTGTTCTCAGCGAGCCTGCAATGGCAGGATCCGCTTCCCCTCCCCCTGCTTCAGAGAGCCCTGAAGAAATTTTCGCATCCCTCTTGTCAGAACCATCCGATGCCAGACCTCGCCCTTCCCAAACAAAGTTCATAAAAAAGCTCGACGAAATACCTGAAGTGAATCTCCCTCCATCCCTGCCAAGGAAATCGGCAATAGCTCTAGCAGAAAGAGGTCTTGTAGGTCAGTTTACGGGGCTTTGGCCATCCCCAAGAACTGTTCAAAAATGGGTGGAGCGCAACTGGAGCTCAATGATTCAGGGAAAGATCGCCATTAGATTCTGTGGCCGCGGATACTATACATTCCTGTTCGAGTCAAAAGAAGATAAGAATCTCATCTTCCGCAATGGTCCCTACTTCATGGATACAAGAGGCCTCTATTTGAACAGATGGACTCCGGACTTCGACCCGGAAATGGACATCCCAAACGCAGTCCCTGTTTGGGTACGCCTCCCCCATCTGCCGCTCCACTGCTGGGGGGACGAATCCGTTAAAGCCATCGGCAATGCAGTTGGAAAATACATCGACAGATCCGAACCAAGAGAGAACATGCACGCATGCGCCAGAATCTGCGTTGAAGTCGACCTAGGAAAAGGACTGCCAGAAGCCATCAAGATCAAGGTGGATCAATGGATGCACATCCAGCAGCTGGACTATGAACAACTACCCTTCAAATGCAAGGTATGTCACGAGTATGGTCATTTTGCAAATAGATGTAGCAAGTTAAAAGCAAAAGAAGTAGAAAATAATGAGGAAACCGCAGAAGGAACATGGGAACAAGTCAAAAGGAAAAAGTCCCCTCCTAACCAGGGCCCCAGTACCACAGCCCCTCCAGCCTCAAACCTCCCCCCCCCCTCCTCCTCCTCCTCCCTCATCCTTCCCTTCAACCTCCAACCCCTTTGAATCCTTAGTAGCTGAAACCCCTTCCTCCCCCCCGCATTCCCCTCGCCCAGCCTCTCCCTGTTCAAACCCTCCTGCCTCTCCTCCCCCCACCATTGAAAGAATCCTCACCAGAAACAAAGCAAAAGAAGCCAACCAGCCATCCGACCCTCCGAGAAAAGTTGGCAGGAAAACGAACAAAGAACTCAGGGACGAAACAGCAGCAAAGGAGATGGCAACTGGAACCCAGCAACCCATGGACTCATATTTAGGCAGGCTAAAAGGAAGTGGAGAAAAAACAAAGGAGAAGTCCGGATCCCACCACACAGCTGGTAAATAATGAATCTGGTCTCTTGGAATTGTAGGGGGATGGGCTCTTCCTTAAAGCTGAAAGCAATCAAGGACCTTCTAAACCAGGAACAGCCAGACATTCTTCTAATTCAGGAGACCAAAACCACCGAGCATGACTTTCTTCACCAAACACAAAGATTTAAAAATTTTACAGGTTTATCTAAAGGCTCAGATGGGGCATCAGGAGGGATAGGAACACTATGGAACAAAAACAAGTGGGAAATCTACAATTCTCATCAATGCACTTGGTGGATCAGAACGGACCTAAAGTGTAAAAGCTCACAGGAAATTTATCACATATACAACATATATGCGCCCAATCATTACAGGGACAAAGCCAGTTGTTGGAACACCATAGAAGAGGACATCACAGTTCTTCAAAGCAGCAGGTTAATTCTTGGGGGAGACATGAATCTTATAAGGAATGTGGAAGAAAAATATGGAGGAAGCTACCACGCAGACTCCTCAAGAGATAAGTTAGAATCCATTATCCAACTCTTCAATCTGATTGACACTCCTCTGTCAAATGGAAAATATACATGGTCCAATAAAAGATCAGGCACTCACAATATCAAAGAAAGGCTGGACAGGTTCCTAATTCAGGAAGGTGTTGCAGGAAATTTCCACTCAATCAAGAGTCATATCATCCATGGTACAGCTTCGGACCATAAGCCTGTGGCCCTCATTTTGGACAAAGGAATAAACCTAGGCCCCCTTCCTTTCAAATACAACAAAAATTGGGATCTTCATGCAGATTTCCGCACACTAATTCAAACCCATTGGGCTAAAGAAGTTATAGGGTCGCCTTACTTCGTTTGGGAAACAAAGCTGAAACAGCTCCGGACAGCCATAAAGCAGTGGGCGAGGGAGCAGGCAATCTCAGACAGGAAAAAGAAAACGGATCTGCTAGTAGAGATGGAACGCTGGCACAAAGAAAAAGAACAAACCCAATACACAGCTGAGGATCTCGAGAAGGAAAAAACTCTGTACAAGGAGCTTTATCGGCAAAATCGCATTGAAGAAGAGGATCAAAGAGTAAGATCCCGCTGCCTATGGCTGAAGGCTGGGGACAAAAATACTTCTTTCTTCCACAATAATATCAAGATCAGAAGAGCCAGCAACCAAATAGACAAAATCGAAGTTGAAGGGAGCGAGCTGAAGGGACAAGAAGAAATAAAAAGCGCAGCCTTTAATCACTTTAAGGAACTTCTCACAGCAGACCCCCAACAACATACCAGCGAGGCTTTCCTCAGTATAATAGAGAGCAAAATAACAGAGAATCATAACAAGGAGCTGGAACAAGACCCCACGGAAGAAGAAATCAGAGAGGCTACCTTCAGCATGCAGCAAGATAAGGCTCCGGGGCCGGATGGCTTCACAGTCGCATTCTACAGGCAACATTGGGACACTATAAAGAAGGATTTTGTAAGAATGATAAAGAATGTCTTTAGAAATCATAAGATGGGGGAAAACACAAAGTCCTCTCACATAGCTTTGATCCCCAAGGAAGCTAACCCAAAAACCTTCGACAGATTTCGCCCCATATCGCTCTGCAATGTCTCTTATAAGATTGTAACAAAAATACTCGCCAACAGATTAAAGAAATTCCTTCCCCTTCTAATTTCGGAGAATCAGGGCGGCTTCGTTCCAAGCAGACAGATCATAGACAACGTCATTTTAATTCAGGAGGCCATTCACAGCAGCCTCAATAGAGGAGAAAGGGGAATGATCATCAAACTGGATATGGCCAATGCATTCGACCGAGTGGACCACTCCTTCCTAACAGCAGTTCTCAAAAAATTCCGTTTTTCCTCCAACTTCGTTAGCATCATCATAGGGTGTATCTCCAATACTTGGACCGCTCCTTTGATCAATGGTCGTCCCAGTAAATACTTCAGAAGTTCGAGGGGGCTTAGGCAGGGCTGCCCCCTCTCCCCCTTCCTTTACATTCTCATGGCAGAGACCCTGAGCGCCCATCTAGAAAATCTACGCAGCAAAAAAGAAATCACGGGCATTCGCATTGAAAGAGGAACAAAGGAGATAAATCATTCGCTCTTCGTGGATGACACTTTGCTAATTGGGGGAGCCTCCAGTCTGATGGCTAGGAGGTTCAAAAGAGTTCTGGACGCCTTTCTCCTAGTCTCTGGGGGCAAATTGAACAACAGAAAATGTAAAATTTACACATGGAATGTCCCCCTCCAGATCCAACAAAGAATCTCTCAGATTCTTGACATCCCTCTTCAAAGAAACTGGAGCTCATTTTCTTACTTGGGTTTGCCCTTGGCAAAAGAACACATCAAAGGAGAAGTCTGGACTAAACATATAGAAACGATGAGGGGCCTCCTTCAGAGCTGGGGCGCCTCCTGGCTAAACCTTGCGGGCAGAACCATTCTCATAAAGGCTGTCCTTTCAGGCCTCCCTATCTTTCAATATGCGGTAATCATGGCACCCGCCAGCATTCACAAACACATGGAACTCATTATGAGAAGTTTTCTCTGGCAGGGAGGAAAACAGGACTCAAAGAAATTCAGCCTCGTCAATTGGGATCAAGTCACTCTTCCTTATGAAAAAGGAGGTCTATCAATAAAAATTCCAAGTCTTTTTAATCAGGCTCTGGGACTCAAGCTGATCTGGAAGATCCTCTCAAGAAATGGCTCGTGGTGGGTGGAGACAATAAAAAGAAAATATCTCAGCGGTCCAAACTCCAACATTCTCAATGATCCAATTGCAGACAGGCCTTGCACCCCAATGTGGAGATTGATTAAAAAATTTCTACCCCACTTCAGAGAAAATGTATCCAAAACCCCGGGCAGCGGAAAAAACATCAAAATATGGTCTGACAGGATTATGGGCGCCAACACAAGAAATTCGTATCAAGAGTTCAGACCTTTACAAGCCTGGATGGAGGAACGAAACATAACTACTCTGTATGACATCTCCTCTTGGACTCAAAGCAGATGGCTTGATTGGAAGGACCTAAATCTTCCTCTGGATCTCAGAGATCTATGGCACAAATTGAGGCTCTCTCTCTCTGGCTCTGCCCCAATCAACAAGGAGACTGATGACAGATACATCTGGGACACCTGTGGAGGAAGCTTCACAGTAAAAGAAGGATATAAATCTTTGCAAAACAAGACACCCACAGTAAATTGGCATCTCCACACGGCTGCTTGGAAGACTGAATGCATTCCAAAAGTGAAACACTTTAACTGGGCTCTCCTAAAAGGAAAAATCCTCACAGCCGAAAATTTGAGAAAGAGAGGAATACAAGGCCCCTCGATCTGTTGTTTTTGCCGAGCAGAGGAGGAGTCCATCCATCACTCCTTCCTTCGTTGCCCCTTCACTCAAAGCTGTTGGAAACAGTTAGTTAGCCCCATGGAAGTCAGGGGAAGCTATGATCAGGTGCACAACCTTCAGAAAAATTGGAAAAAAGACTACCCTCTCTCAAGGAAAGGCAAGAGTAATCTCATTAGAATATGGAAATGCATCCCTGCCACTTTATGCTGGAACATCTGGTTAGCAAGGAATAATCATGTCTTCAAAAATGGACAGCCAAAAATAGGCAAGATCATTGCAAAGACAATAGCAGTCATCTCAGAAGCTATCAGCGCAAATCATATAGCCCTCCCAGATCAACAAGGATGGACTCAAATTGAGAGAGACTGGTATAATAAGTTCAACATTAGTCACTCTCAAAGTCCCCCCCCTCATCTTAAAGCACCTCAGAAGCACCACAACTGGAAGCTCAGGGGAGCAAAAGAAGAGATAAGCAATTGGATCTACGCTCAGAAACGCCCCCTTCTCCTCTTCGATGGAGCTTCAAAGAACAACCCCGGGAGAGCAGGTGCCGGAGGTATAATTAAAGATCATAATGGGAACCCCGTATGCAGCTACGAATGGGGACTCGGGAATGCCTCAAACAACACTGCTGAAGCCTACAGCTTGTTCTTAGGTACCGCAAATTTGCAAAGGTTAGGTTTGAGGAATGCCATTATCCTCGGGGATTCGGCCATCATCATCGCTTCCATGGTCACAGGGAAGGAGTTCACCAAAGCAAGCCTCAATAACATCAGAACGAGGATAAATGAAAACATCAGACATCTGGGCGAAGTAACATTTTTGCACGTGCTAAGAGAGAACAACGTGGAGGCGGACACCTTAGCGAGCAAGGCAGTCAATAGGCCACAAGGACAAGTCTGCGAGAATGACAGAATCTTTGATCGGGCAATCCCATAAGAGACCAAAGTGTCAGCCAACACATCAGAATAGCCCCTTCAGAATTTGTCCTAAAATCATTCACCTCCCCGGCTCCCCTTCCCTCGATTTTCCCTTTTCCTTCTCTTCGCCGCCGTTCCCCTCTTACCCAGATCCCAGATCTTCACATTCCCATCCTCCTCGTGATCTCCCCTCAGACTTTTCTGGCAAATGTCTTTTCTACACTCCCGAAGTCTGTCCTCAAAATCTTCAGTTGGATCCGCTCTCAGCTTCTCCAGTCAAAAATATCTTGCTCCCTCATCATGAGAGGCCTCTCTCGTTCCTTTATATCTCCCCTCCGATCCCTTCTTTTTTCAAGTCTTCCCTGTTTCATCAGAATCAGTTGGGTAAAGCGGTGTCTCTTGAGCAAGGCAGTTTACACAGTGGAAGCTATCATTGGTCTCTCCTTCTCGATCACTCCAACAGCAATCAGCGAGGCAGCCATCAGAGCATTAACGAACATCCGGCCCTCTTCACAGCGCTCAGTCATGGCAGAAAACAGACAGCAGCAAGAGGCTCAGGGGAGAGAGGCGCAACGTGCAAACCCGCTGGACAGAGTGTTAAACTTCGAGAGGATTTCATTGCTGTCAGCAGATCCAAGCGCAAAAAGCTTGAAAAACGCAAAAAGGAAATTGAGGGCCTCAAGGAAAAGTGTGAGCATTTGGAGGAGGCCATCAAACACATTCAAAGCATCACGGAGAGCATGCAGGCAGAGGCTTCCACAAAGGTCAGCCAAAAGGAGCAGCAGAAGGACGACCAGATGGAGGACACAGTGAACCAATTCTGGAGTTAATCTCATGGCAAGCAAAGTTCGCCTTATAGACGGCCTGTTCGTCAGACAATACAGTAGATATCTCTTTCAACATATTTTCCTCAAGCTAAACGCACAGAAGTCAGGGGCTGCGCCCATTTTTTGGACTTCTTTTCTATCTCCTCTTCTAGCATCTTATGTAACACCTCCTGCTTAGTGCAGTTTTTTTTCAATATATGAGTAGACGATCTTGTAAAAAAAAAAAAAAAAACTATCGAATGATGAAACTGCGCGATATGGATATGCGTCGTTGGATCTTGAGGTGGGAGATCGGAGGGTTATCGCGTGGCGAAGTTGCACGGACGGAGTTGGAATGTGATTGGCAGGGCCCGAGGTTTAATTACAATTGAAATGTGATTAATTAAAAAGTAATCACGGGATTTAATATAAGGAATGGATTAATAAAATGAGGGAACCATGGGTTATATGGCGGAGGTTTTAACTATACACCAAGGTTTGGTGAGTTAAAAGGGTTTCGAGGAATTATAACGTGGGGGACTTTAATTACATAAAGCGTGGGTATAGTTTAGGAAATGACTTAGGATAAAAGGGGTTTAGTGGGTTTTTAAGGGGAAAAGAGGAAATTAATAAGGGGGGAATGTATCATTTATGATGGGAATGTGTTTCACACTTTGGAAAGGGGTTTTGGGAAGGGGGAATGATTTTTGAAGGGTAATGTCTAGGGAAATGTGTAAAACAAAGGGATAAAAGGTCACAATGAGGGGAAAGGGTTTTTACAAGTAATGAAGGGATAATGAGGGGAAATTAATAAACTAAGTATGTGGGGGGGTATAGTGAGATGAGGGGAAATTAGTAAATAAGCTTTAGTGAATGTCCTTTCTCTTTGACAATTCCTCCTGCACATAAGAAATAGGATTAAGCATGATGAAAGTGCTTTTTGACTTAACAACCTTGTGTACTTGCAAAACGTCTTCTACCTACCCTTTATTTACCCTAGCATTTTCTCTTCATTCATTGGGTACATTTGAGCTTGCTAACCCTTTATTTATTTTTCTTTGATAAACAAACTATCTAATTATAACCTTATAACTTCCAATGGCTCAGATTAAACTAATGAGCTCATTATTATTCTCTACCTAACTACTGATCTACCAAGATTAAACAATTTGGCTAGATCTTTATTCTCTATCTATCAACATGAAATTCAAAGCATGAATGAATCAAGTTTAAACTACTTTGACCATCATGGATTGTGGCATTTTTGACAAGCTGCAAACAATATTATTTTGCAAAGTAAAGTAAAAAGTAGTGGCATTTGAATTTGCAACACTTTCATGATCTATTCTTATCTCTTTTTGGGGTTCATATTTTTTATCTTTTTTATCTTTTTATTTATTTTGGTCCTTTGATTATTCTTTTAGGACTTCACCCTCTTTACATTTTTATTTTTAATATGGGAAAACATTTTGCACAAAGCAAAAGTATGTACAATATTACAAGACTAACCATATCCAATTCAAAATTATGAATCCTATTATTATAGGACCGTAACACATCACATCATCTTTAAGAGAAAATTCTAAGGTTCAAGCAGTGGAAGATCACATTGAGCATCAACAACAAGTTCTACAACTCTTAAAAGATAACCTCACTCTGGCGCATAATAAAATGAAACAACAGGCATATCAGCATATCAGTGAAAGAAGTTTTGATGTAGGTGATCGGGTATTTTACGGCTATAACCATACAAAAAAATTCCCTCAAGCAAGCTAAGAAGGACAATAAATTACCACCCAAGTACTATGGTCCTTACAGGGTGCTGCAAAATATTAGTATTGCGGAATACAAATTGGAGTTGCCTGCATCTTCCCGAGTACACCCAGTTTCTCGAGTACACCCAATTTTCCATGTTTCATGCTTAAAGAAGGTTATCGATGACAAGATCCCAATTAAATAGTGTTGTCAAAACTTGACGAAGAAGGAAAAATCGTATTTAAGCCTGAAACAGTCACAGAAACAAGAACCCAACAACTGCAAAATCAATTAATTTCAGAGTATCTCATTAAGTGAAAGAACTCACCCACTGAAGATTCCACATGGGAGGATGGGAATTTTATACAGAAGCATATGGAACTACTCAAGTGTTGAGGACAACACTTTTTTGAAGGAGAGTGGCATGTTAGGTTCCTATAATATTAGTATATTCCCCTTATTGTTATTGTTTTTTTTTTATCGTTAATACTATGCTACTTCTATTATTTACATAAACACGAAAAACAGTTACAGCCAAGAGTTCATGTCGCCAGAGGCCAAGGATGGCACTCTGGACTGATAGTGCTCAAAAAAACTACCCGCGCAGGGGCAACATCACCGAGACTGAACGCCCACGCAGGGGCAACACCATAGCGACCAAAAACCCACGCAGGGGCACCATTACTGAGACGGATTACCCACGCAGGGGCCTTAAACCTTTGGGGAATAGAAAAAGCAGAATTAGTCATCCCACGCAGGGGCGAAAGAGAGAAAATGAAGTTCTTCAGCGAGATCCCTAGCGAGGGTGTGGATAAAATCTGAACTATATAATTCTCAAGCCAAGCAAAGACATCCAAGACATATATTGAGCCATTGAAATGAGTGTGACAGTTCACAGAAAAACCTGAGCATTGTCTGAGGGCAGGAGCTTGATCGAGCGGACGCCTATTCATCCGACTCTTCTTCATAAATCCAGTACTCGCCTTCCGGGGGAGGTCCCCAGTCAACCTTGGCCTTACCTGAAGCAGACGCTGGTTGAGTCGATGGTGGAACAACCTCCGGCTCAGGGTGTTCCTCTGACCTTCCCTCAGCAGCCCTGGAGCTTTCGGCGTGATGAACTTGTGCGCGGTGTTGCTCCCCAACGTCCTCTTTCGGTTCCTCCAAGAATAGGACCGAAACATGAGCATTAATGTTGGAATTGCCCTGGGCGCTGCTGAAGGAGAATACCGCTGTTCCAAACGCAGGTAGCGGGGCAGAGCCCGAATCAGGAGTTCTGGAGTCCATAAACTGGTTCGACTGGATGGGGTGTGCTTCAGCCACTTGGTGACACATACAGCGGCAGCAGCGTGAGGGTGGATTGGCAACCGGGGGGCGTGAAGTTCCGCCTCTTCCAGAGCCTCGGCGGCTGATGAGACGCTGTCGTGGCCGAACCATGTTTTCCTTACTGTTCGATGAGCGCAACAGAGCAGGGGAGAAGGATATGGAGGGAGTGAAACCACCTTCACCCACCTTTGCAACCCTGTACCCACCTCCAATTGCAGAAGGGATCTCTTGAGCCTGAGCTCTGTGAGCTGACGTCCAGAAACCCAATTCCAAAATTCGAACTCGATCCGATGCATAACATTCCATATTCTTGTCATTTTTATGCTTCGCTGGTCTGTCTCGATCCTCGCATGCCATAACTCCCTTCTGAAACAGTAAATGAAGCTTAGTCCCGGCAATGAATTGCCATCCCTTCGCGCCTCTGCTCTCACGCTTGCCATATAGGGCGGCGGATTGCAGTTAATAACCATTTCATACTTGAGGCCGCCCATGGTTACCAGGTGGCGTACCCTCCTCCTCAATCGTGTCACCCGCATCCGGGTCCCCTTATTGTTATTGTTAATGTAACCCCCTATTGTTATTGTTGTGCCCATGTATCCCCCGTGTTGTTATTGTTGTGGCCCATAGAAGCCCACTATTGTCATTATTGTGCCCTTACATTATTATTGATATGTAGGCTCTGATTATATTGTGACCCCTTAGACCCCTATATATACCAAGGAGGTCTTATCATTTTTATCATCCAAGAATTGTTCATTTATGTAATGTAAAGGAGGTTTCCCCCTCGAAGAGGATAATTTTTAAGTCACTAATCTATATTTTCTTCTATTTTGTGACATGGTTTCATAACACTTGAATTCTTCATGATTTCATTGAAACATGTTTTTCAGAAAGATTTTGGTCTTTGAAAACCACGTGCAAAGATTGATCTTCTTTGATCATCCTGGAACTTGCAAAAACTTAGCGCTTATCTACAATAAAATGTAACATTATCAAGGGAGAGAGGTGAGCAATCTCTCTGCATATGATATATACACAAAAAATCCATGATTAATGCTAATGAAACAAATCCAAGGAAGACAAATAAACATGAAATGCACTTTTTCCCTATCGGTAAGTGATGCATCTTAGACTACCCGTCAAAATTTTGTTGATTACTTCTTCGTTTGATGCCCGACTTGAGTAATTTAAAAACCAACTTAAAGAAAATTCATATTAAGAACATGTTGTTAATGATTTGATGATTTTTCAAGTCCAATAACTACAAAATCCATATAAAAAAAAAGGTGATCAATCTCTCTGCATATGATATATACACAAAAAATCCATGATCAGTGCTAATGAAACAAATCCAAGGAAGACAAATAAACATGAAATGCACTTTTTCCCTATCGAGAAGTGATGCATCTTAGGCTACCCGTCAAAATTTTGTTGATAACTTCTTCGTTTGATGCCTGACTTGAGTAATTCTAAAAATTCATATTAAGAACATGTTGTTAATGATTTGATGATTTTTCAAGTCCAATAACTAGAAAATCCATTGCAACAAAAAAAAAAACAATTTTTTTATTTTCTCAAGTTTTTGAAAAACAATGAAAAAATGTGTAGGGGTGCCACGCAGCAGCATTGGATAGTGCCACATGGATTCTACTATGCCAGCTGAACGCTGACAAGATGGCATGGCAACTGAGTAGGCGATTTATGAAATGACAGATGTGTTGGTAATTTATTGGGCAATGCTATTGTGGCAGTTGACACATGGATCAATCTCAAGCTGCCACAGACTAGTCCATGTGTCAGCACCATGTTGTATTGGCATTTAAAAATGAAACGTGCCAGAGATTGAATGTGATATTTCTGCCCAAAAGAAACTAACTTTTTAACGAGCTCTCACACACGTAAAAAAGAAACTAATTTCTCAATGATCTCTCGCACATGACAAGTTATTACACAAATACCAAAACATTTTATTTCATTTCGAAATCCTTCTCTTTCCTAAAAAACAAATCTATTCACCAAATTCGTCTGTCGGTTTCTCATTTTATAGATCATTGTGTTTTATCACTTCCTTGGGAGCTCATTGGAATTTTACATTTAAATTTTGTTTGCAAGTTTAGATGTGACGCTGAAGTGAGCATGGATTGGAAAACCAAATTCACCTTGTATAATCACGAGCGCCATCAATTTTTACCAGAGCCACATACCATGTGACCTTTGTTCAATTTTATTGCAGTGCAAATTTTTTTAATATTTTATCCTAGGTGGGTTTTTTAAATGCATCACTGTTTTTATTTGGTTTTGTGTTGTATTGTTATGTAATGCGTCATCTTTTTAGTCCCTATCGCAGGCACGACTGGGACAATAGTAATCGAAAAATTAGAGTTAACACTACTTTCAACAGATTGTTGTGACAAATAACCAAACTTTTATGAACCTTCATGTATTTTTCTAATGCAATTGTTTTTGCCATCTTATTTGGCCTCTTCCCGAGGCGAGAGGCCAAAATCATATCATATTTTGATTGTTTCCCTTGGCATTTTCACATTTTCATAGCATTTTCAAAAACAACAAACTAATGCTGGCATTAGTTGAAGACATCTTGGGAGGCACTATCACTTAGGCTAATCAACAGATGGGTTCAAATTCCTAATTTTTAGTAACATTTAATGTTTTTAGTCTACAAGGTTTCAAACTTTAACTTTCCATCGCCTTGTGAACTTTAGAACATCTCATCTTTCCTTGTTTTACACCTGGTATTTCTTGTTTTACACCTGGTCTTTCTTGTTTTACACCTGGCAACACCTGGTAAATCTCCTTCAATATTCATATTGAGTGCCTTTGCTTCACCTTCCTAGTCACTGTAGCCTACAAGGGACTTTTTCTCGGGAAATAGGACCAGAACAAATCTAGGTGGCCATGACCTTTTGATTTAAACAACAATGTGTTCAGCTGCAAGCACTTGTGCACGAAATAGCACCAGAACAGATCCAATTGGACACAGCCTTTTGATTTAAACTACATCATGTTCAGCTGCAAGCACTTGTGCACGAACCTGTAAGATTCAGAATATACACAAACTATATGATGACTATTTAGGGATTTTATGTAGTGTTTTGATATTTCTCTTACATTAATATGCTTCCACAAGGAAAAGGAAAATTTCACTCTAGAAATAATAGAGCACAACTGAATGAATGACTTATCTATTAGAAATTTGAGAGATACTCGAACATGTGCATTTTGTTCTTCCAGTGCTTCTTGTTTTTCTTGGAGTTGTAATATCAATTGAGCCTTGTCAATTGACTCTTGACGAATTTGATTTACTTCATTTCCCCATATGTTGTTTGTCAAATTAACTTCTACAAGTTTTTAAAGTAGAGATTCAATTTCCTCTCATTTTTGGTGTAGCATAACTTGCGCATTATCATATGCATTTTAGTTTTCAGCTTTCAAGTCTAAAATGGTGAGTTGTAGGCCTTCTTATACAAGATAAAAAGACCCTATTAGTTAAATGAAAACAATGGATGTGTAGCTCGCATCATCATCTGCCGGAACAAGGTACTACATCAAATGTTTTATCTGTGAATTTCAAATATCATATAAATAAAGGTGAAAATTAAATTCATATTTTAAGCATTTGTCCCAAGCTGATCTTGTTTCAATATTTTAGCATGGTAGGACCACTTGCATAAGGAAAATGCATGAAAGGTAAAGTTAGTTGGCGTGAAGAAAGCTTATAAATCTGTGCAAATAAATACTTGGAAACCAAACCAACCTTATCCTTTTGAACTTCGTTGATAGTGTGTGACGAGTTAGAAACATTTTCCTGCAGTTTTACTATGGTTTCTTCCAATTCACTCCTTTTGTCTAAAGCTTGATTCAATTTTAGTTGGATGTTATGTAGTTCTTCCTTAGCTTCGACCTTTTTCTCAACATATAGTTTTGTTGTAAGATCTCGACTTTGCTGAAGCTCCATTATTTTCTCTCTTGACTGAGATATCATTACAAAAGCATGAATATTTAGCATAACACATGACATAGAAAGGTTTTTAAAACACATACTACATGCTAAAAAATAAGTTCAATTTTACCTTGAATTTGTGATTGCAGACTTGCATTTGTAGAAATTGCATCCTAAGACTAGCTATTGAGATGATCAAATTCAGCTTGAGCTTTCAGATTAGCTAGCATTTTTCTTGTTGATCTAGCTCAATGCTTTTGTCTAATGCTAGTAGTAGTTTGTCGACATTGCTCAATGCCACCACAAAAATCTGTTCCAGCTCAACAATCTTGTTGGACAGTTCTATAATTTCATCCTTGAAGGCTTTTTTCTTAGATTCGAATGTAAATAATTTCCTTTCATATTCTTCCACCTGAATCCCTAGTCAATTCGAAATTGGGATGACTATAATAGTTCCTCAATCAAGATCATTTTCTATAGGCACTTAGGGAGCATTCGTAGTCTCACTTGTCCTAGGTTTTGTAGAAGGAACTTTAGCATTGGTAGTTGTAGTTAGCTCAATCTTGTATCTTATATTGGGGGTAACCCCCATTTACCCTTTATGTCTGACCTTAAGCTTGTTCTAGATTTAGTTCCCAACGAAAGCATTCCGGGTTTCAGGTTCTTCCCAATCTAGGACACATGCTCATGGGACACCTGACATAAACACTTTCTTTTGCATTGGGCTTATGATGGTACTTACCATCAAAGGAAACGAAACATGTTCCTTTACTTGGGAGGGGTCACCTAGAGAGGTTGCTTTGTTATAGTTTTGTATCTTGTGCCTAGGTTAGGATGAAACACTCTCTTGATCCCCTATTTCATCCACCACTTGCTCTCTTGATACCCCCATCGAAACCAATCCACTATGGTCTCGCTGCTGCGTGTCCCAACCCCATGATTTTCATTCTTGTTATGGCGAATAGGAAAATCGATTTTATTACTAAAAAAAACTTAATAGATCCATCGTAATGGGGTCCGATGGGGATATACCCCGGCCCATAGCGGTTTCATCGAGATGGCATGGGGGCTTGTAGTCAACACAACACAAAATATTAACAAACAAAATACAAATAAAATATATGTATATATATATATATATATATATATATATATATATATATATATATAATGCGGAGTTACTACGGTAATATAATATTGGAAACACGGAAAACATTTCGGGCATTAACACATCTATGATACACGAGGACTACATAGGCACTGAGAAGGATACCAAGAACACTACGCCTTTGGCTTACAGGAAGCAAATACATTACCCGGATAGACAAATAAAACATAACCAAGAAACACTGCTTGGTTCCTTTGTTCCTCCGGCTTGGCAGACTGCACTTGTGCAAGCATTTTCTTTGAGGGCCAATTCCCTTTCTAATCCTAATCCCTTAAACTTCATTTGAAGATTTTCCACTACACTAGTGTATTCTTCGATCTGAGACTCAAGTTGAGCTTCCTCTATTTCCAATTTGGACTGAATGGCCTACATGCTTGTACATGAATTTTCTTTAAGGGCCAACTCCCTTTGTACTCCCAGAAACTGCATTTGAAGATTTTCTAATACCCTGGAATCTCTTTAATGGTATCTTGAAGCCATTTTTTGGCGTTATCTAATACCAATCAATGCCTTAAAATATTAGGATAACAATTCGCCTCATTTTGACTTTAATACCTAATTTGTAGTTCCAGTACTTTCTTTATTGTGTGAAGATTTTTCTACCCTTTTTCATAGTAAGAAGGTTTGTTTTCGCAACTTCAGCATCATATGACTCTTCAAATTGTTCTTTTTCTATTAAGATTTCCTTTAATTCCTATTCTCCTACCAGACCACTCAAATATGAATGTAAATGTTATGAAATAAGCTCACAAAAAGATAGAAAAGATAGATGAACGCCTTATAAATAAGCCTCTTCTAGGGGGAAACCTCCTTTACATTACACAAATGAACAATTCTTAGATGATACAAATAACAAGGCCTCCTTTCTATATATAGAAGTCCAAGGGGTCATAATATAATCAGAGCCGACATAATAATAATAATGTAAGGGCACAATAATAACAATAGTGGGCTTCTATGGGGCACATTAATAACAATATGGGGACTACATGGGCAAAACAATATAATAAGGGGGTTGTACTAATAACAATAAGGGGTTACACTAGTAGTATAGGGACCTAACATGCCCCCCTCCTTCAAAAAGTGTTGTCCTCAACGCTTGAGTAGTTCTTGATGATTATGTATAAATTCTTGTCCTCCTGTGTGGAATCTTCAACGGGTAAGTTCTTCCACCTGATGAGATACTCTGAAATTGATCTATTTCGTAGGTGTCGATTTCTTGGTTCTATGACTGCTTCAGGTTCCAATATGATTTTTCCTTCCTTGTCAAGTTCTCGCAATACTGTTTGAACTGGGACCTTCTGCAACTTTTGAATGAGTTCCCACTCCTTTGGGAATATGGATATCTGTAAGGCCTGATGTTTGGAGGAACACTTCCTAGAATCAAATGAATAGCATGATCATGATCACAAATAGGTGGGAGGGCTTTTGGAGTGTCAAATACCTTGGAATGATTGTCCAAAACGTTTTTGAGATCTGGAGAAATACATGATTTCGATGTGGGATCCTCTAGTGAACATAATTGTGCAATTACGCCCCATTGTTCTTTTTTTAGAAGCTTTTTCATGCTGCTAGAGTTGATTATCTTTCCTGGTTTCCCTTCGATACCCCTCAATTCAACTTCCTTTCCTTCCCAAAAAAATTTCAAGAAAAGTTCTTGAAAATTAAAAGCTATCATACCCAAAGATTGTAGCCATTAGATTCCTAGTAAAACATCAACACCACCCATTGGAATGGAAAGCATTGGGCTATTCAATACATATTCTCCCATGGATAGCTTGATATTATGGCACTTTCCAGAGAAATTTATGGTTCCTCCACTTGCAACCATCACTTGACACTCTGGTGCTGGATATAGGAAGTAATTCAATTACTTGGCTATCTTATAATGAATAAAATTTTGGGTACTGCCCGAATCAATCAACACTATTACCTTTTTCTTCTTGATATGTCCTTCTATCTTGATAGTTTGAGGGGTGTTAATTTCTTCCAATGCATTACAAGATATGGTCGGGTTCATTTCTTGATGCTCGATGTGATCTTTCACTTCTTGAACATTTTTCTTCTCGATATATCCTTCTATATTGATAGTTTGAGGGGTGGTAATTCCGGCCAATTCTTTACAAGATATGGTCGGATTCATTTCTTCTTTCTCGATGTGATATTTCACTTCTTGAACCTTTTTCTTCTTGATATGTGCTTCTACCTTAAGAGTTTGAGGAGTGGTAATTCTTTCTAATGCTTTAGAAGAGATGGTCGAATTCATTTCTTCTTTCTCTGGGGTGGGTTCCTGGTGTATATCCTCTTCTTTTGATGTTTCTTGATCCTTTTCTTCCTCCTCTCCATAATCTATGTAAAATAATTTCTTCTCAGCACACTTATGACCTTTAGTGTATTTGCTATCATAATTGTAACAAATCCCTTTTTCTCTTTTTTCTTCCAATTGTTGTGGTGTAAACATTGTAGGTTGTGGAAGGCTAGGAGAAAAAACACTTCCATAATTATAGTCGTGAGTGGTGGGATTCCTTGTTTCCATAAATTCGCTTTCAATTTTTCTTGCCAACCTGAATGCCTTCTCCATTGAATCAGGTTCCCAAAGACGAACCTCGTGTTGAATGTTATCCTTTAAAGTCCCTATGAAGACATCAACCATTTTCTTCTCTGGAATATCATTTACCCTTATATTCAATTTTTGGAAGTCCTCAATGTGCTCTACCATTGAACCCTTTTGTTTGAGATTTATCAATTGGCTAAAGAAGGTGCTTCTCTTTGTATCCTCATAATGTGCTATCATTTCCTCCATGAAAATTGACCACGTGACAAGTGGTTTATGAGAACAAAGCCCTTTATACCATAAAAATTAATTCGGTTCTAAAGAATTAGATGCAATACGTACCTTTTGTAACAGTGGTACACCATGTAGATCAAAATATTTCTCCATCTGTAGTATCCAATTTACCATATCCTTGCCATCAAACTTCCTCATCTTGTTTTTTCTTGATTTTAGGAGATCGATCTTGAAATGACTGTAAATCTGTAACTTTGGATCTTCTAGTTCTGAAATCGCGATCTGCAGTAGCCCTGTACGTCCTCTTTCCAATGCCACCAGTCTGATCAAAATTGGATTTTCCAAGAAAGAGTTATGCACAATCTCCCAAGATGATCTGATTATATACCTTTTCAGAAGATCGACCTTGTATGAAGTGCCACGTGTCACTTTTTGGACCTTCAAATCTGAAAAATATGCATAGAAAACTGCAGTCCGTCCTCTTTCTGCAACTTCTTACGAAATTTCAATCTGATGATCAGAGAGAAAGTTATGACGATTTTCCCAAGGTCACCTGTTTAAGATGTAATTTGGGAGTATGCAAAAACCCTAACTTCCTCAGATCATATATTCGAAAATATAGCGAGACAAGATCTGAAATTTGGTCCCGAGGTTCAGACCGCTTTCTTCTCAAATGGGTTTTTGTTTTAGCTTTTGAAACTTTGTAGCGAACAAGTTATAGCGAAAATTCCACGATGACCTATTTTAGATGAAATTTTGGAGCTTGCAAAAACCCTAACTTCCTCAGATCATATCTCCAAAAATAAAGCGAGACAAGATCTGAAATTCGGACCCGAGGTTCACTCTCATTTGTTAGCTTTTGAAACGTCGCAGACAAAAAGTTATAATGAAAATGCCACGATGACTTGTTTGGAGCAGTGAAACCCTAGAATCCAAAGCTTTGATACCAAACGTTATGAAACAAGCTCACAAAAAGATAGAAAAGATAGATGAACGCCTTAGAAATAAGCCTCTTCGAGGGGGCAACCTCCTTTACAATACACAAATGAACAATTCTTAGATGATGCAAATGACAAGACCTCCTTTCTATATATAGAAGTCCAAGGGGTCATAATATAGTCAGAGCCGACATAATAATAATAATGTAAGGGCACAATAATAACAATAGTGGGCTTCTATGGGGCACATTAATAACAATATGGGGACTACATGGGCACAACAATATAATAAGGGGGTTGTACTAATAACAATAAGGGGTTACACTAGTAGTATAGAGACCTAACAGTAAAACTGAAAGATTTGAAACATGACCAAAAGTCTAAAACTAAGCATTGTTGCCATCCTGCATGGGCATTTGAATGCATATTGACTATGTGTCAAGCGATATATGGCATTTGTTGAAGGTGATTTCTTAAATGGGATTTGAGAGTTGTTGTAATTTTATGAGGTATCTTCTTCGCCACCTTTCATCACAGCATGTAGTAGTAGGATCGCCTCTTTAATCGATTTCATCGCCACCTAGATCGGCTATGGGCAATGACTGGCTCTAACTATGACTAGAAATAATTTTTTCAATTGATCGCAATACCAAAAATTAGTCTAACACAGAACGGGCAACACTCTATTGGCATAGGAAGGCAACATAATTACCTGAGTGCACGTCACGAGAAGAATGCACGACACTTTGTTGGCGTAGGACGGCAACGTAATTACCTGAATGCACGTTAGGGCTATCAATGGATGCTCCCATAGATAGAACCACGCTTTACTTTTACTCTCCATGCCTCAGCGACACCTTCCTTTGCCTACTGGTGGCTTTATTTGGTTATTTGAGAGGGGCCAACAATAAGTAGAATGAACGAATTCGCTCATCCATCCGATGGGTAAGCTGGCATATCCAAATGATATAAAATGCTCACGTGGTGTCTCAATTTGGTCAATTCAGTATGCAAGGGCGCTGAAGTTTTCATAATTTCTTTTTCAATCCAAGAAGGCAATTTCGATGATCTCCTCCGACATCAAACTTGAGTTGTAACTGTGTCGGGGGAATTCTAATCCGTGTCGTGCCATCTAACAGTCAATCTATGGAGGGAACTACTTTGTTCCTTAGGCTCGATGTTCGCTTTTTTGCGTCTCCTTTCTGATGTCCGCTTTCTGGTGTCTATGAATTATGCACAATGTTTTCTTCTATGGAAACAAAACAAAGAAGTCTTGGTTTTAGACGTATGTGAATGATTTTTTTTTTTTATGGCTATGATGGGTTTCGAATTGGAAGGGGTGATGTTAGCTATGTGTCTGAATCACTATCTAGCTCTTCCTCTCCAGCGTCAGCATCTGAATCAGAAACGACGTCAAAATGCAACCACCTATATCGCGGCGTTTCAATTCGACTTATCCTCATAAATGGTACTCACCTCTCTGGTGGAGATTCAAAAACGTTTCATAAATATTGCTACAGTTCAAATGATGTGGATCACAAGTTATTATTACATATATAATACTTGTACAAATTTGAATCGAAGCGTACGCTGAGATAGGAAAGGATCAACTCTTCTAGTAGATATTGATTTGAACTAGGAGCACAATAGGGTACAATGTATCAAAGTTGTAGTTTTATTATTACATATATAATACTTGCTCACGTAAATAATAGCGAGAATGCCTTTGGCAATATAATGCAAGATAGGGAGTTGGTTGTTCGTACGAATGATGGTTATTATGATGAGTTTTATATATTGTTCACTAATGTTAGTTCGTTTTTCACACCTCTGCATTCGTTCTTATTATTTTTTGAAAAGTTCAAAGGATCCCGCTTGCTTGACGTTAGGAGATCAAGGAATAATTACAAACTTTTTCCACTTATATGATTCCAGAATATCGATGTTTTAATCACTATCATTTGTTTTCTTCTTCTAAGGGTAGCCGAAGTTCAAATTGTTTAATGGTCCAAATTAATGTGGAGCCATCGGATTTTGAGTTGCAAGCAACTCTACTCCAAATCCTCCGTACTATTAGGACTGAAATACGAGTAATCCTTGTGGTGAAAACAAGTGTGAAAGAAAGGCACCTTTTATATGAGATCAAGGCCTGCCCAATTCAACTCTGTACTGCTCACCGGGAACAGCTGGTGCTACTTTCTCTGCTCCTTCCTTTACTGGTGAATCTGCTAGAACTCCAACCTAGGATTATACTAAATGTACCTGAACTGTTCCCGCATGACTTTTTGCATTGGTAGGGACTTGCTGCTTGGCAGCCCTCCTTGTTATTTGTTGAGTTTAATGGTTTTAATGCACGATTTTTGTTTCTTCTATTGTTTTATGAGTTGTTTTTGTTTTTTCTATTGTTTTGTGCATTGTTTTAGTGGATGTGTGTTGGATTTATTTGTGGCTAATTTTTATTTGTTTCATTCTTTTCCCTTTTTTTGTTTGGTTTTTATGTTTTGTTTTATATCTATATCTATATCTATATATATATATATATATATATATATATATATATATATGTTTGGTTGGTGCTATTTTTCTGCTCCTTCCTTTACCAGTGGATTTGCTCGAACTCCGAGGTTACGAAGAGCTAGGGTTTCAAGCTTCTACAAGCGTTGAACTCCATGGAGGGACGCAAGGGGGGAGCTCCACTCCCTCCTAGAGTCAGGTTGTAGCCAGCTGAGGTAAGAAACCGATAGAAACTGCCAGAGGTCCTTCAGGAGAAGGGAAAAGGAACATTGAAGAGGAACAGGATTTGACCAATACAAGGGAGGACAATAGAACAAAACAAAATGAGGAAGAAGACAAGAAACAGGAAGCAGAAAATAAAACACAAAAGGGGCCATGTAAACCTAAGGCTGAGGTCACACCCAGAGTAGTTTTAAATGATCCTACTCTGCAGGCGCACAGGGGCCACATGCGGACCTATGATATCATTTGTAAATTCATGGGACTATGGCCCACAGAAAAGGCGCTACAAGCGTGGATTAAATACCACTAGAAACCAAAAGGAGGCGTAGACCTACATCTTGGGTCAAAAGGTTTCTTCACTGTGGTCTTTACAAATATTGAGGACAAAGACAGGGTGTTTGAAGGAGGGACCTACTTCTATGCAGCTGCAGGCCTCTACATGCGGCCTTGGATGATGAATTTTGTCTTGGAGTGAGAGATTTTCACTTTGGTCCTGGTCTGGGTAAGAATCTATTCCCTACCTCTAGATTACTGGCAAACTGAATCTTTATCTGCAATAGGAAACAAATTAGGGCGTTTTGTCAAAGCATCTGAGGCCACCTGAAGGGTAAAATATACTTCCTTCACACGAATATGTGTGGATATGGATCTCTCTGGAGCTCTATCGGATGAGGTCATCTTGGAAGTTTTTGATGAAGAATGGGTGCAAACAGTAGATTATGAACATATTCCTTTCAGATGTCACAGGTGCCATGAGCATGGGCACCTATTTACAGACTGCCCTCTCAGTAAAATAGAGAACAAAAGTAAAACTACCACAGTGAAAGACAATGAAAACTACCACAGTGAAAGACAATGAAAACTTTCACAAAGTGGGATATAGGGGAAAAGGGGGGC
Organism: Pinus tabuliformis; assembly: GCA_031772625.1. Classification (NCBI taxonomy): domain Eukaryota; kingdom Viridiplantae; phylum Streptophyta; class Pinopsida; order Pinales; family Pinaceae; genus Pinus; species Pinus tabuliformis. The sequence continues at coordinate 1,418,243,655 of CM062820.1, read as the reverse complement.
CAAAGAAACATCAAACAGAAGGGAAACAGGCCAGTCTAAACAAGTTCCAAGTACTAGAAGAAGAGGAAGAGACAACAAAGGTAGATCAGGTAATGGAAGGCATCCCAGGGGAGAAGGAGAAAGAAGAAAATAGTGGGCAAACACAGGATATTAATAAATAGAAAGAGACTACGCTGAGCGATGGAGAACTGGAAATGGACCAAGAAATGACCTAGAGTGAGATGGAAATGGAGGATCATGAACTGTAGGATATTCTTGATAGAGAACACCTAGATCTGGAAGGGTTCTTGAAACAGGGGACCATGGGAGGGGTAGACTCACTACCTCAAGAAGAGTTCAACAGAGTACAACAGTTGTTCCTATGGAAAACTCAAGCTAAAGGGTTGGAAAGGCAAAGAAACAATGAAAGGCAGGGCAACGAAGGTGTGAAAACTATGAAAACCACACCAGGATTAGCTCCTAGAAATCTAGGAAGGAAAAGAGGCAGAAAAAAGCAGAATGAGTTATTGATGGAATGTGGAAAGCTAATGATAGATTCAGGTAAGATGAAAGATCTAACCAGCTACTCCTTTACAAATCTTTCATAATGAAGTTCACATCTTGGAATATCAGAGGTCTAGGAAGTAAAAGAAAACAAAGAATACTTAGCAATAGAATGAAACAAGAAGCTCTGGATATGATCTTTATCCAAGAAACTAAATGTTCCATTCAAAAAATAAAAGAAATACACAGTAAATGGCTCAATAAATATGAGTTTCTAGAAGTCAAAGCAGATAAAACAGCAGGAGGTATACTTACTCTTTGGAACCCCCAAAAGATTGGCATAATAGATGCTGAGGCATCTAGGAATTATTTATCAGTGGTTATTCAGCCTGTGGGAGATAGGGAGACTTATTTGATTACAAATGTTTATGGCCCCCAAAGACCAGATGATAAACTCGGGCTTCTAGATTCTCTTTTGGAACTAAGAGATAGACATGCAGGATTACCATGGATCATGGGTGGGGAATTCAACATGATCAAATCACTATCAGAGAAAAAAGGTGGAACCAGAACTTTAAGTAAAGACTCTATATAATTTCAAACTTTTATAGACAATATGAAGCTAGTTGACACTGATATGAGTAATGGCCTCTTTACATGGAACAATAAGAGAGGAGGAGAGTCTCAAGTAGCCTCAAAGTTAGACAAATTCATAATCTCAGAGGACCTTATGCTCACAGATAAGGAAATGACAGTGAGAATTCTCCCCTTTGGAGGCTCAGACCATTGGCCTATACAACTTGAGGTTCAGGGCATTGGCACCCCCAAGAACAGACCTTTTAGATTTGAGAATATCTGGCTCACCCACCCAGATTTTATCAGCAACATTGCAAAATGGTGGATAGAAGATCTGCATATTCAGGGTACAAGAATGTTTCTGCTACACAAAAGACTAAAACACATCAAGCTCAGACTCAAAGATTGGAACAAGAATGAATTTGGTAATATTTTTGAAGCGAAAAAAGATATTGAAGGTAAAATGCAGGAACTCAATCAAGCCCTTATCACGGATGGCTTTGATAGAGTCAGAAATGATCAAGTCACCAAGCATCATCAAGATTGGGAGAACTTATGTAAACAAGAGGAGATATTTTGGAGACAAAAATCTAGAGTTCAATGGCTAAAAGAAGGGGAGCGAAACACTAGGTTTTTCCACAGATCCACCATGGCAAACAGATCTCATAATAGGATCTCATCGATCAAGGATGTTGGAGGTCAACTACTCAATACCCATGAAGATATAGAAGTTGTGTTGGTTCAGCACTTTCAAAGTATCGCAGAGGAGACCATTTTAGACAGAGCTCATTTTATCAGGGACTTAACAAGGCACATACCTAAGCTAGTAAAAAGAGAGGATAATTTCAATCTCAATAGGCCAGTGACTAAAGAGGAGGTTAGTGAGGTCATCAAAGAATGCAGAATGGTAAAGCGCCAGGCCCTGATGGTTTCAATGTGGATTTCTTTAAAGCTTGCTGGAACATTGTCAAGCAAGATATTCTGAATGTCGTGGAGGACTCCAGGATGAATAGAACCATTTTGAAGGTGCTCAATACATCCTTCATCTCTTTGATCCCCAAACAGGACATTGCTCAGACTCCAGACAGATTTAGACCCATAGCTTTGTGCAATGTGGTGTACAAGATAATATCCAAAGTTATTGCCAATAGACTCAAACCCCTTCTTCCTACTCTAGTTTTTGGGGAGCAATCAAGATATGTGGAGGGTAGAAAAATTCTCAATAACATCATTCAAGTGCATGAGGTGGTTCATTCATTGTTAAGAAATAGGAAGGCGGGAATGATTATGCAATTGGACCTAGCCAAAGCTTATGATAAGTTGAATTGGACCTATATCAGGAAGGTCCTTCTAGCCTTTGGATTTGACCATAACTGGGTAAGATGGGTTATGGCCCTGGTAACTTCTTCTAGCTTTTCAATTCTGGTTAATGGTTCTCCATCCAAGACTTTTACTCCTTCAAGAGGCCTCAGGCAGGGAGATCCGCTCTCCCCCTTTCTCTTTATCCTCATGATGGAAGGACTTGGTCGATCTATCAAGCATGCTAAAGAAGTGGGTAACATCAAGGGTCTCCAACTCTCTGAGACTGGACAGGCTTTGACCCATCAACAATTTGTTGATGACACCATGCTACAGGGCATCCCCACGGTCAAAGAAGCACTAGCTTATAAACAAATCCTGAGTGACTTTGCCATGGCTACAGGTATGGAGGTAAATCTCTCCAAATCTAATATTTTCTTCTTTAACACTAATATTGCTATCCAGAGGAATATCTCCAGAATTCTGGGCTTTCAAAGGGATGTCCTTCCTTCCAAATACTTGGGAGTTCCTCTAACTGATAAACCTTTGCACAAGAGCATTTGGGAGCCGGTGATTAACAAGATGCAGGATAAAACCTGGAAATGGACTATTAGATCTTTAAACTTGGCAGGCTGATTGGTGCTTACAAAATTTGTACTTCAATCAATCCTCGTCTTCATGCTTTCAGCCCTTCCAACTCCAAGAGGAGTTTTGCAACAATTTAGAACCATTCAAAGAGACTTTCTTTGGGGTAAGGGGGAGGAGAGAAAGAAATGGGCCTTGGTAGCCTGGGACAAGATTTGCAAACCTAAACACGACTGAGGTCTTGGACTGGATGATCTAGAAGTGCTAAGCAAAGTTTTAGGGGCAAAATTATGGTGGCGTTGGGTCAAAGATCCAAAGGCTCAGTGGGCTCGTATTTGGAAAGAAAAGTACACCAGCAATTGGAAAGATAATGATCACATAAGGATGATTGGCATCATAAAAGGCTCCTACATCTGGACTAAAATCTAGGAGAATAGAGGCTTAGTGCAAAAAAATAGCTTCTGGGAAATTAGAGAGGGAGATCTTGCTTTGTTTTGGGAGGATAAATGGCAGCAAGAACCTACACTGCTAAGAGAGAACTTTGTGGACCTCAAGAAAGAAACTGATACCAAAGGGTTAATTAAGGTAAAATATTTTTGGGATCAAACCAATAGTGAAGGAAAATGGAGAACTTGGAAGAATATGGAATACAGGGATGATAGCCCCCTGAAAGCAAAAGCTGATGCACTTTTGACATTGTTTAACCAAAGGAAAGTTCTGGTTTCAGAGGGGCATGACCAACTTAGATGGGGAAACAATAATGAAGGTACCTTCAATCTTAAGGAGGCAAAGCACATAATCCTGGAGCTGGATTCCAATGAACCGGATAGGGTTTGGCAGAACCTATGGAGGCATCAAGGATGGATGAAAATCAAACTCTTCATGTGGCTGGTACATCATAAGAAAATTCTGACTTGGGAAAACATTCGGAAGAGGGGTGTTCTGGGACCTTCTAGATGCCAGCTTTGTGAATCCCAAGAGGAAACGATGGAGCACCTTCTCAATAATTGTATTTTCACCTCCAGGTTGTGGGATACTTTTGCCACAATTTTCAAACAGACAGACAGGGACAAAGGAAGCATTATCAATACCCTTAATAACTGGAGAAGAAACTTCTCTGATTATGAAATTCTTCGCTCAGCTTGGGCTTTAACTCCAAGCTTCATAATATGGAATGTCTGGAAAGAAAGGAACTACAGAATCTTCAAAAATGAAAAAAGTTCCTCCCAGCGCATTATTGCGCAGATCTTAAGACAACTTAAGGAGACGGTGGGAACTTTAGTGCGAACTTCCCCAAAGAATCCACCTTCAGAAGTTGAAATGCAGATACTTCTTCAGTTGGGTATGTAGGGGCTTATACCACAGGGCATGGACAGGAAGGTGAAGAAACTGGTCAATAAGCCGGACTATTGGCATCCTCCCCCTCAAGGTTTTTTGAAATGCAACATTGATGGGGCCTCAAAAGGCAACCCGGGTATTACTGGTTTTGGAGGGGTGTTAAGGGATGAAAATGGTTGCATCCTTTTTATTTTTCATTGCCATTTGGGAAGAGCTACAAACAATATGGCGGAATTAATGGCACTTGAGCACTGTTTAGAAATCCTAAAGCAGGACAATCTCCATAATATAGTAATTAAAGCTGATTCTGAGTTAATCATTAACTTGGTCAAGAGAATCTACTGTGGCACGGAGCCAGAAAAAGTCTCAAGACACTAGAGGCTGCTTCAGGTCTTTCAAAGGATTTAGTTTCACCTTTTGTGCTTGTGAACCATCAGTTTTACCCATGTGCGAAGGACGGCAAACAAATTGGCGGATATTCTAGCCAATCAAGGAGTGCTCTGCACCAAAAGCAGGGTCAAGTTGAGTTGGCAAGATATGCCTCAGAATAGATTGAGGGAGCATTGTCTCAATGAGGCAGATGAGGACAAAATGTTATTTCGAAACAAATTCGCAAAGACGGGGTCTAGTTCATTCAGATTCTATATGAAGTGTTATTTTAGAAGTGATGTTACAATTGGGATGCAGGTGTCTATCTACCTCCTCAACCCAGGTAAGTGCAAATGCAGAAGTCTCGGGTGGAAGTTGCTCGGCAGATAGTGGTTCTCGGATGACCGGATGGAGAACATCAAGAATGGTAAGAAGATTTTCATCTTCCTTTGGTTCAAGCACCTGAGGAGTTGGGATGGTGCGAGGGACCGGAGGCCCGACTTTCTCAGTAGACTCAAAACCCCACGCATTACTTCCCATGGTGTTAATACCGCCCTCGGGGTGGTTTCTGGTTTATCGCATGCCCTTAAAGTCGGGAGCATTTTTTCGAAGTTGGGAGCGATTCCACTCACCACGCAACACGTGGCCAAGGTTGGGGAGAGAATACTGCCCTCATCACGCGGTAATTCTCTGTGCTTTTGGTTCATGCGATATGATCCTATGTCGTTGGATCAGGCGAGGAGAATCAACGGTCAGGGAACAACGGGCATGTTGGTGGGTCCGAGTCTTTTATTAAGCGGTGGGTCACAAGGTGATCACGCGGTAATTCTCTATGCTTTTGGTTCATGCGATATAATCCTCTGCCGTTGGATCAGGCAAGGAGAATCAACGGTCAGGGATCAACGTGCATGTTGGTGGGTCTGGGTCTTTTATCATGCATGTTAGTGGGTCCAAGTCTTTTGGCCTTTTACACATTGTTTATTTTGGATTTGAGTTACTTCGGGTCTGTTGTTTGGGTCTTTAGGACCTAGTTGGTGGTTTTTTATTTTGGTGAGGCTTTTACCTAGGGCTAAAAGGTTTAGCTTGTGGTCGTTTGTATTATATGTAATTTTACCCTTTGAACATTTTGAATAAAAGGCACGACTCTTGCATTAGCAAAAAAAGAAGAATCCACTTGAACTCCAACCTAGGATTATACTAAATCTACCTGAACCGTTCCCGCAAGACTTTTTGCATTGGCAGGGACTTGCTGCTTGGCATCCCTCTTTGTTATTTGTTAAGTTTAATGGTTTTAATGCATGATTAAAAAAATAAATAAATAAATAAATAAATAAAATAAAATAAAATAAAATAAAAAATTTCTATTGTTTTATGAGTTGTTTTTGTTTTTTCTATTGTTTTGTGCGTTGTTTTAGTGAATGGGCGTTCAATTTATTTATGGTTTATTTTTATTGTTTTATTCTTTTCTCTTTTTTGTTTGGTTTTTATGTTTTGTTATATATATATATATATATTCTGTTTGGTTTTTGTTTTTATTATTTTGTAATGTTTTGAGATTTGCCTTTTATTATTTATATATTGTTTTTTATTATTATTTTATTTTTTAATGTTTTGTTATATAGGTTTTGTTTTTTTTTGTTTTTTTTTCAAATGTTTTGTGCTTTAGTTATTTGTTTTTTTGGTTTTCAAATTTTTTATTTTTATTTTTATTTATGCTTGTTTTTAATTTGTTTATTATTTTTTAATGTTTTATTTATTTTTTGTGTTGTTGCTTTTACTTTACTTTTTTCAGTTTTTAAATGTGTTTTGTTTTTATTTGTTTCATGTTTTTTAATGTTTTGATTTTGTTTTTTTAATTAAAAATAAAAAATTTATGTTATTTTTTTTAAATTTAATTGGTTTGTTTTTTTTTAAAGAAAGAGGAAAATATATAAATTTTAGAAAAACTTAATTAGGATTTTTTTTATATAATTAAAAAAAAATGATTTAGCTATTTTGAGACAAATTTAGGTGAGTTGGAGATACAAATTGTAAAATTTTAGAATGAATAGTAATTTTAGATCTATGAATCTTATTGCGGAATTTCAAAGCTAACTCATCCAATTTTCCTTTCCGATCTTCGAGGTCACAACAAGGCGTAAGAAGAGAGCATACTCAGGAAATTTTCCAATTCTTTATTCATTTGAAATATGAAATTAAAGGGGAATTGATCTCAAACCTTGAATTTTTGCTCTTGAAATGCTACTTGTGCTCCTTCTTCACAAATGTCCCTTTTCTTGTAGATCTTCTTGCCAATGATTAGTGAATGAGACGACCCTTACTACCACACCAAATGAAATTTTCCAAAAAAATTAAAAAAATGAAATCAAACTTCAAATAAAAAATTCAAAAGCATGATTTCATTCCTTTCTTCTATCCTACTCTACTTTGTACAATAAAATATTTTATCAAATGTAAGAATACTTCCAATGGAGCCATATGCATAATAGGATGACACATAAACTCATATGCAGATTTGAAAGATAGTATTTAATATATACCAAAATATGAGAGACCAACTGCTTTGATTGAAATGATGTCAAGAACTTTTGAAGAAGAGACTATTGCTCTAGAATGATGTCCTTGGTTCACTTGATCATCTGGATCATTCTATATGTCTTCTTCTATCATGTCATTCATATCTTCTACTATGGGATGGTCAATCTCTTGCACACATAGAGGTTCTAATGGTTTCTCTTCATGAGATGTGGTCCATGATTCTTTTGTCTTCTCTAGTTGTTCTTCAATGACATCAGGATAATCTTTTCTTTGGGATACTCTTCCTGATATAGGATGAATATCAACTAGATCAAGAGGAGTTGTTTGAAAATTTTATGCCTCAACATTGTAAGTAGGCTTAGGTACTTTATGTTGTTGGGTTTCAGAAATGGTTGTGTAGGTAGTGGAGTGGGAATGGATCTTTGAAGTGGTTGAGCAGGTAATGATGGGATAGGTTGACCATGTGGTTGTGGTAGAGGTGAAGGGTATGGATAACATTAAGATTGGTATTTAGGATAGTGAGGAAAAAATTGAGGATATGGTGGATTTCTTCCATAAGGTCCTTGCCAACTTTGTTTCCAAAATTGGTTTTGGGGTTGAGATGGCTAAGGCAAGGGTGTGTTCCAATTACTTTGAAATTGTTGTACATAACCTTTAAATTGTGAGTCGGGATCTTGGATCATACCAATTTGATGAGGCTGCCATAGTCTTCTTGGAGCGTCATAAAAAAGTTGCTTTGGTACTTGATTTGCTCCATTATCCTTCTTGTAAATTGCCTTCAACCTTGGTAATAATGAGCAGTCCTTAGTAGTATGTGATTCTGCACAAACACCAGATAGATGACATAATCAAACATTCAAGCACTAAGTAGATGACATAAGAAAAATTATACCTTAATGTATCTTAAGGGAGGTTATCTTGTCTGCACAATCAATCTAGAATAACACGATATAAGTTCACAACATATCAATTCAAACATAAAAAAGGTCATGCTATCCACAACATTAACTAGCTAACATGTTCACATCATAAACTCATAAACAATTTCCATTCATGAATAGCAATCACATATGCACATTCAATCTAGATTAGTACAACACCATATCACAAATATGTCAGCTCATACCTTAATATCATAGCCATAACCATTTGCATAGGCCAATCTAGGTTAACAAAATACATATAACATCAAGATCTTAAATACAATAACCCTAATCATCAAGTTAACTAACATATAACAACAACAATTTAACATATAACATACTCATCAAGTTAACTATCATATAAAAATCAACAAGTTAATATATAACATACTTATCAACAACATATAACATAATCATCAAGTCAACTAACATAAAACAACAACAACAATGCATATAACAAGTTACTACCATGCATGACTATCTGACACATGTGCATATGACCACACTAATCAACTAGCATTTACCATACATGTAATAATAATAATAGAATGACAAGCATATAAGTAACCCTAATTCTTATAACAACCATTAACCACATACCTGCATGTCCAACATACAAATATATATGATGATATGCTCTTACCCCAAAGTCAGATGTTGCAACCTTTCTTTGATGATTTGCATCTCCAGCTCTATCTCAGCCAACAAATTAGCAACATAACATACCAATAGCATCACGATGACCTAATTGCATACAATGACCTCATGGACAACAACCTTAACCATGACAATGCATGCATAACAACATATAGACAATGACATGCATAACAATGCATAACTGACATGCACTCATGACGATCACATCCAACAACAACACCATCAACTTCCACATAGCGACACAACGACAACAATGACCACCACCGTGCATACACAACAAATCTATAAAACATAAGCATAAAGAGCACATATGCAGCCGATATGTATGCATGACAAACACATTCTGCCCATGCAGTCCAAGAGTTGAACCATGCTCTGATACCACTCTGTAACACCCTCCTCCCACATTTACCCATGTTAACCAATCCTCTGGGGTAAACATGTGATGAGAGGCTACTATAATATGATTCAAATCCCCATGTACAGTTAAGGAAGTGGAACCAACACAACACAACCAATGTGACCTTATGCACATACCACAAAACCTACAGGAGCCAACCAACCCTTCCAGGTGATCAACCTGTGCAACAACTTGACACTTCACTGCCCCAGAGCCTCAATCACTCCTATGACAGGGTAATGCATGCGACTAGGGCCCTCCATTCGCTCTCACAGCATGGGCATGCAAGCGACTAGGGTGTTTTTCAGCTAGTTTTGAGACTGCGACCCCTAATTCTGTGCCACTTTTTCAGGGCCAGGACTTAGGCCACTATCCAAAACTCCATTAAACTTTCAGGAATGAAAAGTAACATCGAAGCAATGATACAAATGCAAATACTTGAACAAAGACTTGATTGGACCCCTACTAGCCATGATAGGCATTTCGTCAAGCATGTCACAAATATGCATTCTATGGGTCATAACAACATATATGAGCATAGGTGTCTCATACTTATCGGAGAATCGCTAAGAAGCATTGATGCCTTGTCACAATAGCTATATTATCATCTATTTGGTCATTATTCATTGTACATTCATTTACAAATCAAAACATGATGAGAGCCATACATAATCATTGTCATAAATCATGTTCATAACCAAAATATAACTAACAAAAATAACAAGGATACAACAACCATAAATATCACATATGAACCAATACATTTACAAATGAAATACCAAGGAGAAGGAACTCTTATTAATGAATTCATAAGTCAACCAGGTATGTGATTTCCACAAACCACCCGACCATAGATTGGTTGAACCAAATCTTTCTTCAGCAATCACCCCCGTGCCATATTCCAAGCATGAATGTGGGACACATAACGAAAACTCAACCAGGGATTCTTGAGGCTACCCGACATCACCCTCATCAATAGAACTAGGATTTACCACAATCCTCACTAGATCATTAGGCTGAAACAATAAATATATAATACCAGGCTTTACTGCAATCCTCACCGGATCACTAGGCCAAAACAATAAACATACAATACCAAGCTTTATCGCAATCCCCAGCGGATCGCTAGGCCATAAACAAGCATGCATGCCACCAAATTTCTCCACCTACACCATGAGTAATTTTCCTGTCTCCTAGTCTATAGTCTTTACTATAATCCACAATCTGATCTAGGGATCACTAGGCCATTATCAAGACACCACCCTCCAGACTTTACTGTATATCCCACCATTCACCGACAAGGATTCCTAGGCCGGATCAAGGGAAACCACCTCTAGGATTTACCGTATATCCTGCCATTTACCGGTTGAGGATTCCTAGGCCCACAGAGGCACACAATACCTCGCTTTATTGCAACCCATAGTCTGGTTCAAGGGTTACTAAGCCAACGGATTTACTGCAATCCATAATTTGGTTCAAGGATCACTAGGCCATGTGTTCTTCCTTTCAGATATCCACCTCACTCAGCTTCGAATCCGTTCGGCAATCCAGCTCAACCAAAAACATGAGAACCCATCACAACATGGCTATCCGAAAGTGGAAAGGCAAGGCTAAACAACACTGTCACACTTCGAAAAACTCATGCCCATGATAGCAAAAGAACTAAGAACACACATGCATAACCATGCATTCCACATCTAGCAAGGAAATCACACACGAAAATTGATACGTGCAAGTGAACCCTCTATAACTACTTGATCCTACTCTTCCTTACTTTATCTTTGCTTCATTTTTTCCTTCTTTTCCCTTCTTGATCCAATGTTGAAGTGTTCCAAGAAAACTCTAAGTGTCCAAGAGTGTGTGAGAGAGAGAATAGAGAGCTAACTCCAAAACTGAACTGACCAAAAACCTATGAACTAATCCTTTGCGGCCTCTTTATCTATGAGGCCTCTATTTTCTTCAATTTTCCATTATTTTCCTTCATTTTCCTCCTCACATAAAACATGTGGCCTTTCACCTTCCTTTTCTCATAACTTCCATTATTTTCATAAATAAATTGCCTGAAAATGTCATTTTGCCTTTCCAAAGCCTTTTCCATTACCTTTGCCATTTCCTTAGCCATAATAACCGAAATGAACACCCACACTAGGATGTATTGCCCAACATTCAGCTTGGAATACATGTCCCATGACCTTGGTGTTATGTTTTTTTACATGAATTTTTAACCAGGGTTGTTACATGTCAACTGCATGTTACAAGTTCACATGGGGTGCCACGACATCTGTCAAGCCACCATCCCTTTTTTTAATATACTTTCCTTTGCTAACATTAGTCCGATGTTCACAAGTCTTGTAAATCTTGAGATTTTTTATATAGGCCATGGGGTCTTTCACAATAATTGATTGATATTTTGAGATTAGGGGAGGGTTTACCACCCTAACTCTCCATTTATATCTAATTTACTTGCCTTGACCTCGCACACAATATTTGCACACCTGTCAACTTCCTCGTTTTGGCTTCTTAAAATGTGAAATTACTTTTTTTGAGGAAAGGATTCCAAAGGTCCTTTGATTCACTTCAAAATATTCTCTAGGTGTTTGTCTCTTGGTATGGTTCCTTTGCAAAGGTGTTGGATGATGATGAGTGAGTTCCCAGTGTGTTAATGTTTGGCACTTGCATTAATTTAACAAATATCAGGCCTTGGAGCAGACCATGCATTGCTACATGGTTGTTATTCATTGTCCCAATCCCCATGCATACCTTTGAACCAACTTTCCATCGAGGTTGTACAAAACCCCTCCCCCTCTTACCGCCCCTTTATTTTACCTTTTACTAGTTGCATAACGATAATAACTAATATGTATATGAGATTGTATGAAGATATTATGTAGAGTCGATGCCTAATTTATAATTGATAAATGCTCATATGAATTTGTTCTTTAGAAGATTTAAATCTCCTTTTTCTTTTGGGATAGATTGTTCAATCCTCATTTACATATTCTATGAGTAAATGATGTTTTTCTTATTTTAGTTGTCTTCTAAGAAAGAACACTCTTCACTCATGTATATATATCTATATATATATATATATATATATATATATATATATATATATATATATATATATATATAGATTGTAAGGTTGGCAGGACTACATCTTCATCATGTCCAATATATCACCTTAATCGGGGTGGGGAATTGAACCGGTGACTTCGCATCAAGGAGTGCCTTAACAAAGCACCTGATTACCGTCTATCAAAGACACCATGGACCTTCACTCGTGTATATTATGCTTAACTATTCATTGTATATTTTCTAACTATTGTGATTGGGACTAAGTTGCCATGCAATACTTGTTATTGATAATCACTCAGATTCACCTCCTCCATGAGATTCTTCTTCTTATTATCTTTCTTTTCGTTCTGCGGGTTAAGCTATGGATGAAACTTCCAACACTTCTCCTCTATATGACCATCTATATTAGAGTGGTTGAAATGATTGTTGGGATCTTTGTGTTGGTGTGTTATGGCTGTCATATTTTTACCTTTTTACCTTTTCCACTTCTTCTTCCCCTCATTAGAAACGTCCTGGTGCTCCTTCTACTTAAATCCACTTGATTTCGCTTTCTTCTAGCCTATGTTTTCCATGTATTGTGCCTATACACAAGCATCATCCACTGATCTGGGCTTGAGCAACATCACTTGATTCTGCAAATGGCTATTTGAACCCCCAAATACTTAAGGAGTATATCTAGGTTCTTTGGGGAGATACCTAGCATTGTCGTTATCTTTCTAAATTCTTGGGTGTATTCTTGTACACTGTACCTCTCATTTTGCTTTAAGTAGTGCCATCGAATCCACTAGTCCTCTACATAATTGAAAGGGTAAAGTTGTGATTTTATAGGGATTTTAAATTCCTCCCACTTAGTCACCATATGATCTCCCTCCAACTTCAAGGTCTCTATGTGGCTTTACCACCAGGTCAAGGCACAAACTTCTAATTTCAGTTGCGCAAATGAAAACTTATGTTCTTCCTCTGTATGATGAACACTGAAATAAAATTTTAAATGCTACAACAAATGATTTGGCTTTATACCATCAATATCACCTTGATATATCTTGATATCAACATTTTATTATATTTTGAAAAGGGATAATGAATGGTTCATGACACTCGATCTAGGTTTATCTGTTTTTGGGTTCTTTCTTCAACAACTTCTTGGTTTCTTCCCAACTTCCTGATCTCCCCTATCACGAAACCTCTATGTTAGAACCATCATCTTCTCTGAATAACTCGAGCTTTTTGGTCAAGGCCACCAATAGGAGATTGACATTACAATATATGTCTACAACTTCTGATTCTAGCTGTGAAAATGTCTTCTTTGTAGGATTAGGAGGGTTATTCACAATTTTTTCGACCATGACTAGGGTTTTCATGACTTTTAGTTTAGCTAATCTAGTTTCCCTTCAAATCTCCACAGTATACCCAAAGAAACCTGCTATGGTACCAATATGATCTGTAAATTTTTGTGGATATTCCACTAGACAATTTTTGCCAACATATCTAACAAAATTATAAATATAAATCTGAAATCTACACTATGAGGGTTTATTTATCTTTAGATTTATGTATATGTAAATTATTGTTTAATGCACATGCAAGGAAATTATAATTATGCAAAAAATAGAGAACAATTAAATAAAAACTTGCGAACCATAATTGACACAAGATATATCCTGGGAAACCCTTTCAGGGGAAAACCCAACTGGAAGGTGAGGTTGTTATGTTCTCTTTATCTAAATACAAAATGATTGAAAATATAAATAAGAAAGGCATATAGCCTATGGGCTACTAAAGTGCACAAATCCTCTTTGTGTGCTCTCTCCATATCCCTCTCAGCTACTTTGCTCATCTATAGAACAAAATGCATTAAAAAAGAATGGGACCCACTTTCCTCCTAATGGTTTGGTTATAACACAAATAGATAGCCTACTGGTAGTTAGGTTTGACTCCTTCAACTCCTAACTAGAGTTACAAATTGAATCTTTTAGAGTCCCCTTCATCATGATCACGTGGCTATTCCATTTTCCTTAGTAACGGGAGCTAATGTGGCATCCTCTCAAATTATGGTGGTCAAAATAGGAATGCCAACTTTGAGTGGCACAACTTTTACATACAGACTATGATTGAGGCGATTATTACGTTGTTGGAAAATTTTGTTTGTGTAGAATAGGGTAAAAAGGTGCGACACTAAAGTATAGCAAAGTTTTACCCCATAAAAATGTCATTTAATGCCTCAAACTGCTCCAAAAAAGTGTCATACCCCAATTTGCCAAACTAGGTCTTGTGTTGGCTTGTTAGGGCCTGACCCAGGTTCAGCATTAATTAGCTAAACAAATCCCTACTCTACTGGCCCTTTCGGCATAAGCCCACGGAGCGTGGACCGAAGTCTCACCCAAAGCAGTATGGGGGGATGTTGGAACCAAGTTTCCGCACCTTGAGACGATCGTGATGTCAGTTTATTGCTTTCATTCTTGCCTTCGTGCAAGTCGCTTTGCTCTAGGGCAAGTCCTCTATTCCACCCTTCAATACCTCCGTGAAAAGGTACGATTAACCTTCGCACGGCCCTAACCTGCAACTCAAGTACTTTCACGCTGCTATGGCAGCATACCGTGTAGATTCCCAAACTAGTCTAAGTGTCTTACTCGTCTTATTAAACAATTACAGTTAGCACCACGTAAACAGATATCCTTAATTGCATTCAGTTTTCCAATGTAATTGTATTCATTCGCGCATCATATAAGCATTATAAAGGAAATTCATATATAAAATGACAAGATGCATTAATCGGAACTAAGACTCGGAAATTACAGAATACTTCTCTTTATTGATATCTTTAAGCGATTATAGACTCTATCCACCCTCTGCACACAACTGCAGGGGTCCATGCACTCAGCTACAGACTTCCACCCTAGGCCTCTACACACTCAACTGGAAAGCCTCTACCTACGCTACGACCCGAAACTTAGACTTCTTACTTCAGAGCTACGACTTTCTTACATGATATGACTCTCAAAGTACTTAGAGCTTAGCTTTTTTTTATACAATCCCATGGTCCGCGGACCATGGGTAGATCTTTTACAGCCGACTTTACTTTTCAAAAGTAAGGGCGGACAACCCTTTATGACTTATGACAGCTTCATGCTCCGCGACCACTAAATGCGGAGTCTTTACAAGTTTATTACAAAATTTCACCAAAACATGGGCTTTTAGCCCCAAAATTATCCTTGGGGGATCCTGCTCCCAACAGGCCCCCAACACAAACATCGTGACTCGCCCTAGAGTCACCCGGTAGGCACAGAGATCTTTGCGTGAAGCCCTTCCAGCTCAACTCATATGACCTCAACCTTAGTCGTGCACTGTGCGACTGCCTACTTCACGTCTTCCACTGTCTGCTCAATCATTGCTCCTGCGCTATCGGCCTGAAGCTTTTGCTACGTCGCTTACAGAGTCGCAATCTTGCCTTTGATAGATCCTGTCATTGCGTAAGCCTCATCCAGCCAAGGCTTTATTCTTGCCTTCAACACTACTTCCTTATGCAAAGCTGCGTCCATCTGTTCCTTCAGCTACTTGACCTCCTGCAGCTTGGCTAGTCTTTGTGTCAGCACGACAGTTCACGTAGTGCCCTTAACCTCATCATAGCGTTGTTGTAGCTCATGCGCTTCCATCTCTAGCCACTGTACATTGGGGTCCTCCTGCAAGCTGGTCAAGACCTCAAATGACTACTCAAACAATTACGTGCAGTCTGCTACTGCACTATCCATCACCGCTACTGCTTATATGACAACGGTCGCTCGTTGTTCCTTCACTTCTGGAAGAGTGGAAGGTTGGACCCTCAACCGTAACTCTGCAATTTGTAGGTTCAACTCCAACTGAACCCGCGCCATCTCAGTACGATTGTCGCGCACCCCTGTGTGCCAGCTTACAGATGTGAACCTCGATTGGATCCTCCTCTGGAATGGCCAACTCTGGGACCATTCAACATGCTTCCTCGATGACCTACATAATGCACTTGCTCTGATTGGTCGCCTCGGTCTCAGCGACGATGGAAACATTTCTTTGTAGTGCCATCTGCTCGTTGTTGATCCGCTATTCACTGATCACCTAGAGAGTGTGGTGCTCACGAGCCCTCAGCTTTGCAATCACTCCATCCTATAAGAGGTGGAGAGCTTCACACGGGAATGCTGCCAGGTTAAACCCTACTCCCTTTAGGGCGCTGACAGTGGGTCTGTCAGCCTCACTCTCCGTGGTCAGTGCTCCATCAGGCAGCACTGTCACACTGGAGGTCTTCGCGCACAGTTCATCTCCATCATGATCCAGAAGATCTTGTTGTCCTTAACTTGCTATGCATCCTTTTTCGCCCACAACGAAGCATACTTTACTTCTTTTGGGAGGTCTGGCGCAACCGAAGGGAATTGGTTGTCCTCTGGTAGCTCCCACGCTACCAGCACAATTGACAGCAAGAGCCACACGTAGTGGAACGTCTTGCTGAGCTCCTGTTCTTCACGACAGTTCGCCAGGAACTCCCCACGAAGGTTGTCCGACCAATTGAACTAGACTCCTTTAGCGCACTGTGCTGCTAACGCGATGACAGGCGCCGACACCTCATCAGCGCGAAATTTTCTCATCACTTTCCCTGCGAGGATCTGCGTGGCTACCTTCATAGCAGGGTCGCAGATGCCAGATATAGCATACCCACACAGCTTCTTCACAAGTTTAAATTTTTCTTTCATGGATTCTGCGAGAGCCTTCTCGCCACCTTTTCCACCAAATAGCATGGCCGAATTCTCTCCTATATACGAAAACCCTAGCGTGGTCTGTCGAAAACAATTTCGTTCAACAGTAGAGGGGTTTGTAGGGGAGTCTTTCTCTCACTGATGTCCTTTGGTACCTTGGTCTTAGTCTTGCGCGGAGGGACATACTCTGACAACTGAGTAATAGAGTCCGCACCCTGGGCTTCAAACTCCTCCACTTCAAATTTCATCACATCCTCATCGTCCATCGGGATGTCTTCAATTTCTTCCTCCTCCGACTCCAAATTTACGGCCTTGCCTTTCTCCTGTGTGGTGGGTTTTGGTGGGTTTCTCCCTTGGAGATGTGCGCACTGGTGTGGCAGGCTGCTTTCCCTTCTTATCCTTCACAGTTTCCTTGGTTGGGGTCAGCTTTGGTCTCGATGTCCTCAGCGATTTAGGGACCTCTGCCAATACTTTGGCCACTGCTAGAGCAGCTTCCTCTACCTCTATCTCCATTTTCGGCATTGACTCCTATGTTATTTCTTCAGTATTTATAGTTTCTGCGGGTGCCGAAATAACGCTTTCCAACAGTACCCACAACGTCTCTGGTAAGTTTGCAAATGCTGGAGTATCTTTTAAAGCCTCCAATAATTCTCAGTTCATGAGTGTCTGAAAGCTCAACAACTCAATTCTCAAAATTCCAAGTGTTTTTTGTTGGACAGCCACTTGTAATTTATAGGGCATTTTGAATTCAAATCTGACTGTTCCCCGCAAATTCGGTTCATTAATGCCGGATTGGCGGTAAATTTTCAAAGGTCTGAGCATAAATTTCATCATAAATGTCGGTCACTCGCTCGCTCCATTTGGCCTCATTTCTACCATCAAATCATGAACAACGACTTTAACGGTCACTTTCCAACCAACCTGCGTGATTTCTCCCTGGGTAGCGCAGCTCCCTTCACATTGCCGCGAACCCTGTGACACTTCCTTGCTTCGCAAAATCCTCTAATCGCGCAGCTCCCCAACTCGGGAAATGTAGTTTATATTCTCGCGCCTCCTTTCAGCTACCTGGCTAAGACTGTGCTACCTTCATCTAGTCACATGGCCAAACCACCGGTGTATGGCTTCAAGCGACTTCCATTCACCTTCTCTGGGAAGGGCTCTCCATTCAATTTGACTAGCTGTACCGCTCCTCTCTCAGTAATTTCCGTAATGACATAGGGCCCCAACCAATGCATTCTGAATTTCCCTAGAAGTTTATCAAACTTATTGTCATATAACAAAACCAGGTCATTTACCTTAAAGGTGCACAGCTTAATGTGTCGATCATGCCATGCTTTTTCGTGCTACTTTTGGACCTGTTGGTGAAATCCAGCTAGAAATCTCTCTTCCTCAAGCTCATCCAGTTGTGCGAGCCTTTCCTCTAAGGCTCCATGATCTGTCATACCTGTGAGCGCTGATATGGTAGACTAGGCACAATATATTCCATAGACATTACCGCTTCAACACCATAGACCAGTCTAAAGGGAGTTTGTCCAGTCAACTTCTTGCATGTCGTCCAATAAGCCCATAGTACTACAGGTATGCGTAGGTCCCAATCACTTCATTGAGCATTGCAAAACTTGGTCAACACTTTATTGAATGTTTCCACCGTCCCATTGGCCTATGGGTGATAAGGCATGCTCTTCTAGTGATATACCTGAAATTCCTCCGTTAGCAAACTGATCGTCTCATTCAGAAAGTGCGTACCACGATCACTCATCAAGATTTTTGGACAGCCAAATCGCGTCAGTACATGTTCAAAGAGGAACTTTGCAGCATTCACACATGTGTAATCCTTCACAGGCTATGCTTTTGCCCAATGAGTCAAATACTCCATCGCGGTGATAATGTACCTTACTCCTGTCTTTCCTTGGGGCTGAATGGGTCCCACAAAATCTATCGCCCATTTCTCAAAGGGTTGCAATGTCATCTATGGATTCAAAGGCATCTCATCCCTTCGCGATGGCCTGCCAGTCCTTTGACACACATCACACGCCTTGCAATACGTTTTTGAGTCCTGATGGAGGGTTGGCCACCACAACCCTGCGCGTAGAATCTTCTGCGCGGTCGCTCTCCCTGCATAATGTCCTCCCACGACGCCCCCATGAGCATCCATGAGGATGTTGCTTCTTTCAAACTCGGGTACATATCATCACAATATCTCATCAGACCCCATTTTATATAGATGCCCAGTAATGACAGAGAAATTTGCCACACGCACCACTAATTCCTTCTTCTGTTAGACAGTGTATCCTTCTGGGGTAGTTCCTGTCATTAGGAAGTGTATTATATCCTCAAAATGACCATCCGTGACACGCACTGCAAATAGCTGCGCGTCAGGCAATCCCTCCTCCAAATTAGTGGGTTCTTCCCTGTTTCGATGTGAGACAGATGGTCTGGCCTTGCGTTCAGTTGTCCAGGCTTCACAATAACTTCAAAATCATACTCCTGGAACAATAAGAGCCACTTGTAGATTCTCCCCCCCAACACAGGCTTATTGACCAGGTACTTCAGTGCGGAGTGATCTATATAAATCTTAAAATGGCCTCCCAACAAGTAGTGCCTAAACTTCTGGAGTGCGTATACCATAGCTAACCCTTCGTGCTTGGTGGTGGAATAGTTCTTTTCTACCTTGGATAACCTTCTACTTGAGAACGCTATAGGATGGTCCAAGTACTCTCCACCAGCCTATGTTAGTACTGCTCCCAGCGCTATACATGACACGTTGACATGTACATGGAACTCCTTCTTCCAATCCGGGAAGACTAAAATCGACACGATGATCGTCTTTTCTTTCAATGCATCCAAGCCCTTCTTACAACCCTCGTTCCAGCAGAATGTGACATCCTTCTTTAACAACTTTTCCATAGGCACGGTGATTTGGGCATAGCCTTTGATAAACTTTCTGTAATATCCCATATGTCCTAAGGTAGCGCACAGTTGTTTCACACTTGTTGGCACCTCCAAGTTCAGTATCACCGCGATATTCATGGGGTCTACCATCAGTCCCTATCTGCAAACCACATGACTCAGCAGGGTCCCAAAGGGAACATAAAACAAGCACTTCTTCAGATTGAGCGTGATCTGGTATCTTTGACAGTTATTCAGCATTAGGCGCAAGCTTGCTACTTGGCGTTTCACTAGCCCAAACACAGTCCAATCATTAAAGTATCCTTCCAAGAACTTATGAAGAAAGTCCTTGAACACAGCAACGACTACGCACGAGAAAATCGCAGGTGAATTCTTCAATCCAAACGGCATTAAAGTGTACTGGAAAAAACCCCACTTAGTCGCAAAGGTTGTCTTACTCCTATCTTCCGGTGCGATTTTGATATGGTGGTACCCGGAGAACCCATCAGTGAAGGAATATGCTTCCTGACCACCTACATTGTCCAACACTTCATCAGTGAACGGAGTCGGGAAAGGATCATGTATGCAAGCGTCATTCAGCTTTCTGAGATCCACACATATCCTTATTTCATCCTTTTGTTTCTTCTCTTGTACCACCATTGGGATTACCCAATCAGATTCTTCCATAGGCTCAATGATGCCTGCCGTGAGAATGTTTTCTAGCTCTAAGCGGACCTTTTCCTTATACTTTGGATTGAGACTGTAAGGCCTTTGCTTAACTGGCTTTGCGTCGGGCTTCAACGTGATCTTCATAACACCTAGATCCTCAATTATCCCTTTTAGATCTGTAAACTTGGTAGGGAATAAATCTTGGTATTCGCAGAGCAATTCAACAACCTTATCCACCATCGTGTCGTCCTAGTAATATCCAATCTTCATGAATTTGGGCTCTGCCTCTATACCAATGTTTACCTATTTCGTTTTCAACGGTGTGGTTATATCAAGATTCTTAACGTGCAGACCTTCAACCTCACGATGACCCTCTATTTCTGGGATGTTAATCTTTCATGGATCCTCATCCTCTTCTTCAACGGTTACATTATAGCATTCTAGCGTGTGACTTAGCTGAGTAGCCCACTCAGGCCAAATCAGGTCTAAAGGATCCTGCGATATCCTAAAGATTGCGACTTTCACCTCTTATAGTGCCTCATCAATACAATAAAACTCATCTTCAAAACTGAATGTCATTATGAATCCTTCGCGCAGAATATCCCATTCACATGTACCATGGCGGAACTTTGTTTCTACATACCAGTTCATCAGGACGACATCCAGGGTGTGATAGAACAAGTGCACCCATTCAGGTTGGGGCTTCTCTCCATAAGCCTAAGCCCATTTCGAAAAGTGTGTGTGCGGATCATCCTACCCATCATACTTGTCTGTCATTCACATTTTCGGCTTCCCAAAGCAAGTTCTCATCATTCTCCTACATTCGCGCCAATCATCAAAGCTTCCCTTGTGCGTACCCCACCACCTTGCGGGCGTAGCGCATAGTGCCCAGTCCAACACCTGGAAGCACTTCTTTTCTGGTACCTCCCTCTCAAATGCATCTAGAAAAATATCTACATCATTCAGGCCATCATAAGTAGGTAGATTTATCACCTCTTATCACACACAGCGCAACGACCGAGTCATCATGTTGCAACTTAGTGTAGTCACCTCATGTAGCCTATTCTTCCAGCGCTATAGTTCTTCATCAGAGTCCGAGGTGCATGAACTCTCGCGATCCCATGTAATTCGTCCATCCGCGATGGGATTCACCCAATCTTGGCCTTGCATTGTTATCTTATAGATACATTCCAGATCATCATCGCTCTCATAATCGCGGACTGGTTCAGTATAGCGCGATCCTTTAGCAAGATGTAGGGGTATTGTTACGCGAAGTGATTTCTTCTCAAATATCCTCTTCCGCTTCTTTATTTTGATTATCCCGTTCATATCAGTAGCCCAATCAATTCCCAGGAGCGCAAGATAGGGGTTGTTGTCATCCACAATTTTTATCACTTCAAAGTTAGTCAGCGCGCTCGCATCTTCAATATCCACAGTCACCCCCTGCATTCGCCCCATGGGGATGATCTTTTGTTGGTTCATGATCCTTAGCTGAATTGGAGACCATTGCAGCGCGGGTCTCCCCGTCCGTTCCCAAGTCTACGTCGATAGGACATTCACATCTGATCCCAGGTCCAAAATAACCTGATCCATTTCATACTCTCCTATCTGTGTGGTTAGTCCAATTTCTCATCCCATCCTTATTTTATGTTTACTAATCTTTAGTACTACATGCGGCTCACCCGGAGCGTTTCTGGCGCATCTATTTATGAGCTCTTGTAACCCCTTCACAACCTTACTATCGTGCAGTAACTTCATATAGGTCTCCAGGAAAGTTGTAAGCATAAAAGGGTCCATCTCCTGATCATGATTATCCTTGCTCCCTGAGGTGGAGGCCTCAGCAAAGCTCTTCTTAGCTTCCATGAATGTTTCACTGCGTGCTCCAAATCGAACTCAACCTTTTTCGTCGTAGCTTTGCGAACCCATGTACTGTCTTCGGGTTGTTTCCCCTTGTCATCTCCTGTTGTGATTCCACTTCGGAGCACTATATTCACGTCTGGATCCTCTTCACGCGACTCAAACCTCATCATCTACAAGTTCTGAGTTGGCGAAGGTGGTAGCACCCCTTTGTCACGTATCCTAGCTATCAACGTAGGACAGTCTTCCATTTCATGATCAAACAGAGTGCAATACTTGCACGACGGACGTGTTGGGTTAGTGCAATCACGGGCATAATGTCTTGGTCCTCCGTAATTGTAGTAGATCAATTGTCGCCAACCTCTGCCAGGTCATCCTCCTCTTCCTCAGCCTCATTCGTGCCCCTGAAAGCCCGTTCGCACCATCCCCGCGCTATGGTCAGGGGGCCACATTTCTTCCTGAACCATATAGGCGGGTGTTCTATCCATCATCAACTCATAGCTTCTACAATTACGCTCATAATGCCCTACCGACCTACAAAAGTTGCAGAACAGTTATTGCGGTGTCTATACAAACTTCTGCAGCAAATGACAGTTATCCGTGGCATGTTTTCCTGCTACCTGACAGATGGCGCACCATAATGCAGGCCCCACACTCGGTCATGCTTGAGCTTTCGGCCTCAAAGGCATTGGTACTCTTCTTTCAATATATTTCACAAATACTGGACAATGGTCTTTGTCATGCCCCTGACTCTTGCATTTCAGACACCATACCTCTTCACACACCTTTGGTCGAACTGTTCTGTCCTACTTCAAACTTTGCATCTCAAGGCAAAGATTTTTCAACTACACATGGATCTATTGAACCCCCAGATTTGGATCTTGCATCGGGGTTTCATGCAGTCTCATTGCAATCTCCAAGGCCTCCGCCTGAGTCGTTATCTTCTATTGTGACAGCGCAACCCTTAAGTGTGGTAGTAGTGAAGCCACAAACCACTCGCGATGTTGCCTGTCTGTCAAGTTCATATTAGCTTCGCAGATTTTACACTTCAACCTCTGATCTAATTCCCAAGGTGTCTCACCTAGTTGCATTGCGATTTCCTTGAACCCCACAATAGACTGTGCTTCAGATTTAGGCCTATTGAATTCTTTGTTCAGCACGGTCTAGATGTCTGCCACTCCAGCATTCGGGTTATCATTAGAGTACTTGATGTACCAGGTTAGCGCGCGATCCTGTAGAGCACTAACCAGGGTTGCCTTCTTCATGTTATCATCTGTAACGCCTTGAGCTTCCCATACAACTTTTACAACGAACCAGAATTGGTTTGGGTCCTCATTTCCCAAGCCTTTGAACAAAGGCAACTTTACTTAGTTTGCCATACTGAACTGTGGTGGAGGCGGAGGTGGTACGGGTGAAGTCGCATGCGATGGAGGTGAAGTTGGAGGTGGTGTGGGTGGAGGTGGTAGTCGCAGGAGTCCTTGTCTTATTAACTGAATAACACTTTGCAGAGAAACTTGCGCTATTCCCTCTTCGTCACGTCGCGGAGGTGAAATCAATGGACTATATTCAGGACCCTTTCTCCCTTCGTTCCTGTAAGTTTTTCCACTTCATGTAGCTCCAAACATTAAGGTAGCTGCATAACCCGTTTTTCACACAATAACATTGTAATCCAGGTATTCAAAGATTTCACGTACTTACCTCGCGGTCCTTTGAAAACGTCGCTCCGCCTCACTGTAGTTGATTGAGGTATAGACCGCGAATTCAATTACAAATCCTCCTATGACGTGATCGAGCCAATGATCGACAGTGCGAACAAGCTTATCCTTAGATGCTCCCAACCTTCATACTAGCTCTAGGGCCCAAACAATAGGACCGTCAAGTTTCCACCTTCCTTGGTTGTCTGCTAGCTTCGTGATCCACTCGTATAGCTCAACCGGAAAGGAGTAGAAAAAGATTTCGTGTATTTCTGTATATAGGTACCTGTCTAGCCATTGTTCCTTTGTCAGTCGCAGACTTCTGTTCTCCTGCGCCGCAAATTCATGGATCTTCCTATCTAACCAGTCCCCGATCTCTCTTAGTTGGATTCTAGTGATACGACATCACACATCTCTTATGAAAATTCCGGTCCCAGCAACAGAACCATTTGTTGGCTTGTTAGGGCCTGACCCAAGTTAAACATTAATTATCCAAACAAATACCTACACTACTGGCCCTTTCAGCATCCGCCCGTGGAGCGTGGACCGAAGTCTCACCCAAAGTAGTATGGGGGGATGTTGGAACCAAGTTTCCGCACCCTAAGATGGTCGTGATGTCAGTTTATTCATTTTATTCATGCCTTGACGCAGGTCACTTCGATCTAGGGCGATCCCTCTATTCCGCCCTTCAATACCTCCACGAAAAGGTACGATTGACCTTCGCGTAGCCCTAACCTGTGGCTCAGGTACTTTCACGTTGCTATGGCAACATACCATGCAGATTCCCAAACTAGTCTAAGTGTCTTACTCGTCTTATTAAACAATTATAGTTAGCACCACGTAAACAGATATCCTTAATTGCGTTCAGTTTTCCAATGTAATTGCATTCATTCGCGCATCATATAAACATTATAAAGGAAATTCATACATAAAATGACAAGATGCATTAATCAGAACAAAGACTCAGAAATTACAAAATACTTCTCTTTATTGATATCTTTAAGCGATTACAGACTCTATCCACCCTGTGCACACAGCTATAGGGGTCCACGCACTTAGCTGCGGACTTCCACCCTAGGCCTCTACGCACTTAGTTGCAGAGCCTCTACCTATGCTACGACCTGAAACTTAGACTTCTTACTTCAGAGCTACGACTGTCTTACATGATATGACTCTCAAACTACTTAGAGCTTAGCTCTTTGTTATACAATCCCATGGTTTGCGGACCATGGGTAGATCTTTTACAATCGACTTTACTTTTGAAAACTAAGGGCGGACAACCCTTTATTACTCATGACACCTTCGCACTCCGCGACCACAAAATGCGGAGTCTTTACAAGTTTATTACACAATTTGACCAAAACATGGGCTTTTAGCCTCAAAACTATCCTTGGGGGGATCCCGCTCCCAACACCTTGCTTGTAAAAATGGTCACATGAGGTGATTCCTCCTCTTTCTCCACTCTAAAAGCATTGAAACGGATGAAAAAATATGATAATCCAATCTAGATCAGGAGATGTCAGAAGATGAGGAGGAATCAAATATGGACTCGATGAATTAGACCTGGCCACCATCACTCAAGCTTGGAAAGAAAAAGGCCCTTAGATGATTCCAAACCAATAAGTGAAAATTGTATCAAAGGCTTACATTAAATCTTAGGGGAAAAAGTGCAATAAATAAATGGTAGGAACCCCAAAACCTCCTCTCTTTTGGTAAAAGAAATCCCTCCAAAAGACAACAATAATTCAAGCAAGGAGGACAAAAAGTGGGGCACAAAAAGCAATAAGAAATTTCTTCAGGATTTAGGTGAAATGTTGTTAACCTCTAGAAGAATATATCTAACAATATATTCCTTCCTACCCTTCCGTCCTCCTCCCCTTGCCTCACCCTCCCAATGATAGTCATACCATGGAATATTAGAGGCTTCTAAGGAGAAAAGTCATCAAAAAACAACTTATGAATGTCATGATATAGGAAATAAAACTTTATAGTGACATGCTTTCAAAAATAGCCACCAAAGTTTGGAAAGGTTTCCAAGCCATGGGCTTGAGTACTCAAGAATCCTATGGAGCTCTTGCTATCTTTTTGAACCCTTTTGGAGTTATCCTACTCAATTTCTTCTCCACTTACAAAACTCTTACAACCCAATTTCAACTGCATGGTGATGAGCCCCAAAAATGGATAATTATTTGGGCTCATTCAACCTCCTAATTTGACTTAATCCACCATTCTCATTAGTTTATTACATGTTTTTAATTATATTTATGCTAATAGAGTGAATTAGGTTAGACATTATGCCAACAAGTCTAATGTGTGCTTTGTGTAGCCTTTTTGGTCAATTTGGAGACAAAATTGAAGGTCTTAATGAGCACTTGGCAGCCAAATTCGTGGGAGAACAAGGGAGAGGATTTGTAGGAAGGTGTCCCCTTCATTTATGGGCCCTTAACTCGAATTCTCCACCATCAGCTCGGAGTTCAAGGGCCACCAAATCAATCAGCACAAGGGCAGCCAAGCAAGTCAAGTGGGACTGCTGTTAACTACAAGTCTTGGGCAGTCGAGTCCCTAAAGTTTAGGAGGACTGTTGGGGTCCTCAATTTGTATAAATAAGAAGGCTTAGGGCCTCATTTTGGTTAGCTAGTGGTTATTCATTTTGTAGCTGGTAGTTAGTCATTTCATAGTCTTGTTGTAGTCATTTTGTAGTTCGATTTATAGGCAATAGATTAGTTTTGCTGTCAGCGCATTTTCAAGTTCTCCTTGTGGACAGTTTTGATGTAACTCTTCATTTCTTGATCAATAAAGATGAATCCAGCTTTGCACCAGCTCTAAATCTCTCTTAGGAGGCTGTATCTCTTGGGTTGGGCCCATCTCAAGCGCCCAATACCTCCTTTGGTTATCTTTATGTGTTTTTGCTGCATTCTTAGAATAAAATCTGCTATTTAGATCTAACTCTTGTTTTGTTATTTAGTTTGTTTTTTATGTGTAAAATAGCTTTTCATGCTCAGATTTAGTTGATAGGTTGTTAACAGAAAAAGCTTCAAGAAAAGGGCCAACAAACATCTGTGGTTTCACCTCTCCCTTAGTGGGATCAGGAGTTGTGACTAGGATGACTTTGCTGCCCACAAAAGCACTGACTTTGCTTTGCCATGCAATCACTAGTGTTTGGTTTTCATTTGCAGAAGTTGGTTACATGTTT